>CM061231.1:99908827-101108827 GCA_030844895.1 Ambrosia x helenae
AAATATGTGTACCGTAAACGGATTAGGTCGTTTTTTCAGGAAATTTCTTTTAAAGAATCAACAGTCGAAAACTCATAAAACCGACTTCTAATTCTGCGTGTGCACATCTTGCTCGAGTGAAGTCTCTGTACAACTTTGTCACTTCTCAAGACAGTCTAAAAACTGTGATGTGACTCTAGAAAAAAAACAACTAATTTTGTATCAAATAATGGTAATGATGATGATTAGTTTAAGAGGCGTGCGTGATTGTGTGATTAATTATCACTTATCAACTAGAGATTTATCTGATGTCCAGAATCATAGTCTACATCTAACCGGCTTAACAACCTTTGTAATCGATGTTCCCAGCAAAACCACTCAAAATACATAAAAAATAATATATTCTAGGTTCAAAAGCATATATACTATCTTAATATGATTAGTGACTTGCTAGACATGATTAATGAATTACAATACTAACAAAAAAATATCATATAAAAAACATAATTACATACTAAAATACTGTCAAAAGTTAATCAATAATTAAAGACTAATCTAAGAGATAATCTAAAGTTTTAAATTTTTTAAAAGTTAGTCCTTAATAAAAATAATAATCTAAAGTAACCCAAAAACTAACCTATGCGGTACCGGTTTAGCGGTTCAAACCGGTATACCGGATTTTAACGGCGATATAAAATCGATACCATTTTTCATATTTACCGGAGTGTTTCGTACCGAATTTTCATCCAAAAAACAGCATTTTACCAGTATAACCGGCCGATATTTACGATTTTTAAAACATTGAGTAGGACACACCTAACTAGTTATGAAATGGCATTGATAGCTTTTACTCGAGTCATAGCACGTCGAATTGCTACATTTGCCTCAAATGTTTGTCTTTTTTTCCTTCAGTCCTTTACATACGACTATGCAGGGCTGTTCTAGTGTTGCTAACTTAAGCTAGGGCTTGGGGTCCCATAAAAATTGGACCCCCCCATTTAGAAAAAAGATTTATATGGTAGATGTTTTTTGTGTTTTATTCTAAAAACTAGTTTATGCATCAAATTAACCAAATAAATAAATTTTGCTTTAACATATTCACATACACAAGATATAACTTTTTGAGTTTTTATTGACGGACTCCGTCAACTATAAAGTTTTTAGTTTATTATTGGTAGTTTCAAGTTTAGGAAAGATAGAGGGTTTATATTTTATATCAAAAGAGATTTTTTTTTTTTTTTTTTTTTTTTTTGAATGGACCCTAACTTTTTAGTTCGGTTTAGACCTTCGAACCATTTATTCAATCAAATTTTGTTGAACTCTTTATTCAATACTATTGCTGCCTTCTTTCACATATTATCACGTCCCCAAAATCCAACTAATTTCTTGCTCAAAAGTAACATTCTCCGCTCCAGTTCTTCAGCAAAATGATAATTGAACCATCGAATAATAGAAGTGTCAATGCTCGTGGAAGACAGCTCTCTTTATGCCTGTAAACTCAACATCACCACCATGGCTATATCATAATGTATTCAAAGGAAGAGGAGGAGTTAATTTGGGGATTTTACCTCTGCAATCAGATCCACTTTCACTCCATCAACATACAACTATCTCCAACCATTCTCATCATCTACTCCGCCTCTCTCTCTCTCCCCTCTGCTTCTCTCTCTCCTCTTCGATCTCTCTCTTTCTCTCTCCCTCTCTAGCTTTATAAGATGAAATGAGTGGTTCATGGTGGTGGTGATTAGTGGTTTCGTGGTGGTGGTTATAGGTACGGTGGTGGTGGGGTTGATTAGTGGTTTCGTGGTGATGGGGTTGATGTTCACGGTAGTGGTTGTAGGTGGCCATTTTGTTCAGATTGTGGTGCCCAATGTCTAATGGAGTAATTGTGGCAGGGTATTCAAAAGAGAGAGAGAGAGAGAGAGACAGAGGGAGGGAGGGAGGGAGGGTGGGTGGGTGGTGACATTGTTAGGGTTTTAAAGAGGGAAAGGGGAAGATAACTAATGATTTTTTTATTTAAATAATCATAGGATGAAAATGTCTAAATTGTCCCTCATTAAGTAGGCAAAATGACAAGCCTACCCATGACCTTAACGTCAGTTTTTAACTGAGTTAATGAAAAGGACGAAAATAGCAGGAAAATCCAAACCTCAGGGGTTCCATTGCAAAAAAAAAAAAAAAACTTTTTTATACTGAAATGACAAACTGGACCATACCCCAGGAACGAAATTGGCATTTAACTCTAGAAAATATGACACCGCCATCCTTGACATTCTTGACATAAATTGGCATAAATGTGTGTCAAAAACAGATGACACGCAAAAATATGTCATGTTAAATTTATGACACTGCCATCCTTAACATTCTTTTCTCTGTCATCAGACCCCTTTCTTGTAGTGCCAATAATAACAAGGAAAATCAAAACTTGTTTGATAGGGTAAAAAAATAAGTTACTAAATTGAAGGGTATAAAGACGGACACAATTTTTTATAGGACAATGTCAAGGCCCAAGCCTCTAAAGTACCTCATCATTTTTGGTTTGGGTGTAAACTTTTATTGTTGAGTGATCGCTAGGTTGTAGATAAAAGGGACGAGTGGTGCTGGAATGAAAGTGGTTCGAGGGAGTATTCGGTCAAGGAGGCAAGAGACTGGTTGAAGGGGGCCGGTGGGATTGAATGTGGACAATCGGTTTACGTGGTGTAAGTGGCTTCCGAATAAGGTTAATTTGTTTATGTGGCGAGCTAACATGGATAGAATTCCTACTATGACGGCTCTTAGACGTCGGAATATGACGTTTGGGGATGGTTTGTGTGTCTTGTGCAAGGACGTGGAAGAGAATACGGACCATGTATTTACTGGATGTAGGTTCGCTAGTGGAGTGTGGAGAGGTATCTCGGCGTGGTGCAAACTTCCTCCGGTTTTTTTGGTTCTCGATAGCCGATGTTTAGAACTGGTTTGATCAAGACTTAGTGGCCGAGAAGAAAAAGATTATAGTGTACGGGTGTTTGTGATGGCTTGTTGGAGGATATGGAAGGCCCGTAACGATTATATATTTCGTAACATTGAAGTGAAGGTTCCTCAAATTATGTCGGATATTAAAAGTCTTGGATTTTTATGGTTCAGGAGTAGGTTTAAGGATGGTAGCGTCGATTGGAAATCCTGGTGTAATTTTAACTTTGATATGATGTAGTTTGTTTTGCGGTTTTTGCTCCTGCTTAGAGCGTCCGCTGTTTAATGAAGTTTAACTTTCAAAAAAAAAAAAAGGTTGTAGTGGAACTCGACTTTGTAATGACAATTGACCTTGTATTGTATGAAATGCAGACGACTGCAAAGAAGTTTTTATTTTAGAAGTAAATCCATTACAAATTGACTGATGTAAGCCAAAGAGCCTAATCTTTCTGTGCGAGCTTGTATCTGACCATCACACTTGTGATCTTAGATACAGACTACATCATTGACCTTGGCTAGTACACCAGTCGAACTTATACGAAAACACAGTGAATCTCTCGATGATATAAAGAGTCAATAAATATGACCGTATATAGCTCCTAGAGTTAATCGATATTCTTTAGGGGGGACGGGGCACACTACTAGAGAATAGGACTTTTGCTACCGTATTTCGCAATTGCTCTTTTGCCACTATTTTGCTACCAAAAAACTCGGTAGCAAAATCACACATGACAATTGCCCTATTGCAACCGTTTTGCTACCGTATTATTTTTTGCTACTGTTTTGCTACCGTTTATTTTCCACCGTTTTGCCATCGCTTTTTGCCACCACCTTGCTACCGCTTTTTGTCACCATTTTGCTACCGCTTTTTGTCACCACTTTGCTACCGTTTTTTGTCACCACTTTGCTACCGTTTTTACTGTTTTTTGTCACCATATTGCTACCGCTTTTTGTCACCACTTCGCTACCGGTTTTACCATTTTTTGTCACCGTTTTGCTACCGCTTTTTGTCACCACTTTGCTACCGTTTTTGTCACGACTTTGTATCATTTATGAAATTTCAAAATCAAAATTATAACCCAAATCCAAATTATTCAAATAAACCAAATCCAAATCACTCAAATAAACCAAATCCAAATCATTCAAATAAACCAAATCCAAATCATTCAAATAACGAAAATCCAAACATTCAAATAACCTAAGTTGTAAACCTAGCCTCGATCTTCATCATCTTAACGAGCATTGCATCTTTCTCCATTTGTTGATTTCAGTCTTTTGGGCGCGCTAACCACAATGAACTCAGCGCACGAAGACGCGACATGTAATCACTTATCACAAGAAGTGCCCTTGCAGCTTGCCTTGTGGTTAATATTCGGTGTAGTTATTGTAGCGTTTGCTGCCTAAGTAGATCCGTCTGTCAAGCCACAATACTCGTGATAATTAATAAATTTGTTTATACAAATTTAATCAACGTTAGGGATAAAGTTTACCGGGTGAAGGAATTTTTCAAGTGTGGAAAGCTTGCCCATTGCAATAGCCATCTGACCCATGTAATCGGCTACGTTACCCGATCTGGTGAACCCCACGGAGAGAGTGTCAACAAGAGATTGTTACAAGGCTTCCATCCCTTGAGACAAAGCAATTTCTGCTTGTTGTGAAGATTGCTGCAAATTACATATCCCCATCAACTGTTGATCTATCAAAGGCTCCAAATGGTTTCCGAGTATCTAAACATAGAGGCGCGTTAATGGTTTGTGCTTTACATGTTAAGGAATTGTTGGTCAAGGTGTTGGTCAAACCTTGAGAAGCTCAGAAGAGCGAAAACCGCCTATCCACATGAAACAACGTTCAGCTGGTGACTTCCACATGCCGGAAAGCATATGAAACACATCAGATTTTTCGGCTATGCTTTTAAGACGAAATTTTTCATCATAATGTGACATAACCGCTTCAACTAGAAGTCGAAGCTCGTTATCGGGAAGATGACTGTTCACCGCTGACCGTAAATCATTGATTAGCCTTTGATGATCGTCTAACCAGCGTGCGTAATCCAGGTCAAATACAAAGGATCCTGTGAGTACGTTTTAACATCTCATAATACGCAAATTAAGAACAGTTTAAAGTACTTTTAACACATAACAAGGTCATTGTAATTGGTTTTAGTTTGAAACCTTGTTAAGGCTAAAAGATAGTTTACGTGTCAGACTAGACACATGTACAATGTAGTTTTAAGGCTAAAAGACATGTTGCCTGTCTAGATGGAAGAAGTCTTGCAGAGTTGCAGTCCAGGGATCGATTTCCTTGATACCAACATCAAAACGAGGACTGATAACTCCACATTTGTTCAAACGTCCATTTAACTCAACAACAATCTTACCAGGTTTGTGGTCATCGACATACTCAAACTCACCGATATACCCTGCAGTTATGTACCAGGAAAAAAAATATCATTCATTCAAATCCTGTTTATAAGTGTGTGAATAAAGAAAAAGATAAGAGGATAAAATACCATGCTTTTGCATAACCATAAGAAATTTGATAATAACTTTTGAAGATGGCCTAATCACATCATTCAAATCGCATGATGTGATTCCATCATGATGAATCGCATCGCATGGTGTGATGCGCGCATCATTGAATCACATCATGCGATGCGATTCCATCACTGCATCAGGTGATGTACCGTGCGCACATTATGCGCTCTCGAATCTCGATGCCCACATTTTAAAACCAAGCTTCGCGGGACGTGGTAGTATTGCATCAGAATACACATTACTCGTACTTGAACATGAAAAAACCTGATTGAATAACAGTTTTGAGACCTAACTATCATAAGGCTAGGTCAGGTGATATAACTTAGATACCAAATTTATTCATGATGAATGACAGTTTATATATGCAGGGAAATTTGGAGCAATCTTTGCACTTATTTGATCAACATGAAAATGCACACATAACAAACAAACAGCCATCAACAAAATTTACCTGGACTAAGCATCATCCCCGAGTTTGAAAAGTAAACGGCCATCAATTAGTGCTTCAGTAAAGTGTCGTCCCCGAGCTTGAATATACTCTTTTGGAGGCTCAGTCCTTGTATTTCACAACAAAACATTATGTTAGACAGAAACTAATTACAACTGGTTCATTTCATAGACAGAAACATAAACTGAATCGATGGAACTGAAATCGACTTCTGGTGCTTGACAAACAATCAGTTTCCGCGTTCCATAAACTGAACAAGAAATGGTGAGAGTTAAAAAGTATGGATACACAATTTCATATAACATCACTAAATCTATTACAAAGCAAAACAATCAGATCAAACAACAAAAAGTTTTATACATTTCGTTAAAGCACACAAAACAATCAAAAACTTTCAGTATACATTTAAACTAAACAATATAAAGATACGATTGAATACGAAATCATGAACGCCTCACCATTTTTTGGACCAAATCTGGAGATCGTGAAGATCTGCGCGTATAACAGTTCACGGAAAGATCTGGACATGACAGAATGTTTTACATGAAACAGAAACAGAAACAATTTAGATGTAATAAAGCCACTTACACATCGTAATATCAAGCACTTAGCACATAAACTAAATAAATTGTAATATCAAACAATTGACTAGCACAAGAGAAAATGAAATTAATCGAATCAAAAATCATACCTTGCAAAACTCTAATATGTGGAATCGAACGACTACGAGCTCAGAAGCTTCATCGTTTACCGATTTGGGCATCTGGTTGAGCGAAGAACATTTTACGGAGCATAAGAGAAGATGAAATTAGGGTTTCGTATACGTTCACGGATGCTCTGCTCGTTGCTCTGCGTTTATAGATGCTCTGCTACGGAGGTGGTACTATGGTGGAGATAGAGGAACGATGATGGAGATGATGCTATGGAGGTGGAGTTAGACTCGACGATGGAGGTGGTGCTATGGTGGAGATGGGTTACGCATACAGTTACTCTGGAGGTGGTCTATTGTGGAGGTGGTGTTTATAACTTTTAGTTATATACCCCGGGAGCGTCCCGGGTTAAGAAATCTAAGTAAAATGAATAAAATTAGAAGTATCTAAACTATAAAAATCTACTAATCTACTAATCTATATAAATAAAAGTAGTTTATGGACACTTGTCATCTTCTGAGGGCATCCCTTCTTTTTTTTCCCGCTCAAATGGATGGATCATTTATTTGGGTTATGGATCCGGATAATGGATAGTCCAACATATTAACTCCACTAAAATCGTTCATTAGTTATAATTATCCGACTTTTATTGTTTCAGCCAAACCTAACTCTAATCATTCTCTTTATAACCCAAACTAATACAAATCCTTTCATCTTCTTCAATATTATCGCCGAACGATTCATGTAACAACCGGCAAAATTAAGGTAATTCCGTACTAGTTAATTAAACGCGATTAACGTAATTAACCGTAATTGTGTGATGATTATTTAATTAAGGCCTTAGAAAGATAGAAGTTCCCAAATAATGCATAGGAATGCATAAGTTTACTAGCAAAGCATGATAGAATCATGCGCAGGCAAAACTATCCGGTATGGACACTGGCGATTACCCGGTAAAACTTAAATAAGCGAAACGAACTCCAGACACCCGGAATATAAAATAAATAATATTTTCACAAAATATAATGAGTTTTGGAAACCCAAAGCCATACGTGAAAGCTTATTGTACAAATCTCCCGGTAACGAATAAAGTGGGCGTACCGCACCCGATACGCGCGTAACACGTAATTTCACCCGGCAAAAGCCGAAATAAATTATCAGTAATTTAACTGGGCAAAATTTAATGAATATTAACGGTATTTTAATATTAAGGTAACCCGCGGTTAAAATTCAAGAAATACCCGGGCGGTACCCGAAAGAAAGTAACTTAAACATAATATGGAGTATTAATTAGCAAAGTGGACCCCACAAAAATACCCCTTGGGGCCGGCCTATGGCCCACCAAGGTGAGATAACTTGTGTTTAATTAAAAGAAATCATTGGAAGATATTAATCATTTGCTTGCATGGGATTATATTGGATAAGAAAAATTCCACTAATCCACCTCTTTCTCTCTCTAAACTCGGCCAAACACCCTCTTAATCTTCTAGAGATTTTATTTGGTGATCTTCCATATCCTCTACAATCTTCCAATATCCAAGACAAGATACATGTAATCTTTGCAAGATTTGGGAAGGATACTATAAGCACACTTGAAGAACACTTGAAGCAAATCACAAAAATAATCTTCTTCTTCTTCTCTTGGCCGTGAGTTTGCACCTCCCCCTTAACATCTCTCTTTCAATTTTCATACCTCTAAATCATCTCTAAATCATCATTAATCAAAACCCCTTTTGTGTGTTCAAGAGTTTGGAGCATAACCCACTTGGAAGAACACATTAAACCTCACCCAAATCCAAGATCTTTGTCTTCCCTAGCCTTGAGCTACTAGTAAGTCTTACATTGTTTTATTACTTGAATGTTCATATTTTGTGCTATGAAAGCAAGTTGTACATTATTGGGTAATAAAATATATTTTATAAAGATAATTGATTTTGTTAGAATAAAAAGGGAAGAATAATAATATCATTGATGAATCTTGGATTTATGTTAATAAATGTAATGTTTGAAGAAATGATGATAAAATACACATACACTTGAGAAAATGATGATTTGGGTATATTTAATGAGAAGGACTTGAATGAGATGAAGATGATTCTAATCATCATAGGATGATATAATAATATCAAAAAGAGTATATTTTTATAAAATGGAAGTTTATAAAAATAAAAGGAGTAACGCAAGTATTTTATAAGATAAGATTTCATAAAATAAAGACTTGGGAAGACTTGTACAAAAATAGGATACTTTTATATAAATGGGAATATAAAAGTATCGGGAACATTTTTAGTAACAAGTTGGACAAGTCGGGCTAAAACGTACAAAGTATATTTTTCCAAGAAATAAACGTTCGGAATCGGAAGTAGGAACAATACTTCCATGAGAACGCGCAACGGAAATAAATATGAAAAACGCTAACTAACGAACTTAGTTACACGAACCAACGTAAACGGTCATATGAGGAAAATGCCATTACGACAAGATAAAAATATACATATATATTTTAAGGAAATAAAATATATATAACAAGGGTGAAACGTGCGTAACACTTTCCTAAGTGTAGAAAGAATATTCGTGGGAAAGGAAAAGCACAACGTAACGAATTAAAAACGCTAAACGACACGTGAACTTAACAAGTAGTATCCACGCGATGGTATATGTACATATACTCGTTTTCGACGAAATTCTAGTATATCTATTTGAATGGGAAAATAGATATGCGAGAAGGAAAACCGAGACGAGTAGGTGAAATATATCTACGAACGCGTGAATACCGACAAGATCCTGGTACATTTATTTAAATGGGAAAATAAATGTATGGTGTGGTAAGTCTAGTCGGGCGTTAAGATTATGTTACCAAACGACAAAAACTTAGCATATTTATTTAAATGGGAAAATAAATATGTGGCAAAGTGAGTCGGGTCGGATAATAAGAAATCACATTATATCGAGCGAAACGACCCTAAGTATAATTATTTAAATGGGAAAATAATTATACGTTGGGTAGAGTCGTGTCGAGTATAATATTGTACAAGTCATAAAGAATATTAATAAGAATAATATATGACTTGTAAGGAAAGGGCAATCCATCGCCATTGAACCTAGGATACGAAACTATTAAACGGGAATTGGGATAAAGACGTGGTCGGGAAGTTGGGTGTACAACTTGCCAAGGCACATACACCATAGGTGTAGGTGACTTATACGCCTAGAACCTTTGTAGGTGTGGGATCACAAACTTTACTATTTTCTTCTTCGAGCCGAGCACAGTTACAGGTGAGTCTCACGGCCCCATTTCTAAACTATTTAACGTTTTTACGGGGAAAAGATATGTTGGGATTGTATGACGGGTTGGATACTTGAGTAAAGATCGCCACTCGGGGTTGAGACCTCCCCACTATAATCATTAATTCAGGAATGAGAAACCAAAGGGATATTTGGATAGTACTATTGGTGCCTGACAAGGCCCACCCCTAATCGATAGCGTCGATTATGCATCGGCGTATGCCTGGGGTGCACTTATTCTGAAATAAAGTCGTAGGAATACCGAGTAACGACTTGGGGCGGGGGCATTATCAATTGTCTTGGTTTGGTTATAGGCTCAAGTAAATTGTAGGACTTTGCAACTCCTATAAAAGTCATGACAAGGATATTCCCACTTTATAAAGATTTATTAAATTAAAACCTGTGAACTCACCAATATTTATATATTGACGATTTTCAAACATATCTTTCAGGTAATTGAATGATGGAAGTTAGCATGGCGAGCAGGGTCGGGGATATCTCCAAGTTGGGCGTTGGGAATGTCGTAAAAGGGTCTCATCTCTTTATTCCATGGACTTAGGGATAAAGGGAGGAGCCTCCTTATCAATTTCAAAAACAATTTATAATTATGTATGGATAATTTGACATGATTATTAGCATTGAATAAATGCCCGTTTTCTTTAATTACTATTGTGGTTTGCATTAATCTTGGCTTAATACTTTTGAACCGTCGCGCCACGTGTTTCCGCCATAGGCGTGGTGTGACAGAAAGTGGTATCAGAGCCAAGGTTATAGCGAATTAGCATTTTAAAATCTAAACTATAACCGGATTTGGTTCAAAAACTTTTAAAATAAATGCGAAACGCAATAAAATAAATTTTTCCAACGACCATTTGGGTATATGGAGATTCCGACCAAGCTAGCCATGGTAAGTATACGTATTATGTTTGCGTTAGAAGGTTAGGAAGAGTACCGTAGATATGTGCCTTAACTACCTAACGAATAATACTTAAATATTAGTACGGTTCTTTTGCCAGGATGTCAGACGCAGGGAGCGTAGCACCGAGCTACGACAGTAGCCTTCAGATCATCCCAGCACCGCCAGCAGAGCCGATCGAGGTGGTGATACTCGATCCCGAGGATGACGAGATGGAGGTTGATGCCGCCATGGAGGGCGCCGACGGAGATAGCTCCGACGAGACAGACCCGAGCGAGGACCCAGCGTGGGCCCCCGCTGGAGGCGACATGGCCGCTGTGGCCGACCTACCGATGGCCGAGGCTGACTTGCCTCTAGTGCCATTCCAGGCAGCACCACTGCCAGCACTTCCCATCCTAGCCGTCAGGGATTTCCCTGTAGGCTGTGCAGGTCCTTCGAGACCTATCCCTACACAGTCGGAGACTGTTGAGTCTCCATACGACCGACGCGCACCTGTCGATCGTGAGCCCTTACCCACCCCACCTATCCCCGTTCCCTCAGGCATGAGACTCGTGCCAGTCTGCCGAGGACACAACGGGTGGATATCTGATGACTCCGATGATGAGTCGACTGCATCGGTAGAGCACATTGTTGTGCCGATCCCACCAGCAGACCAGGAGGAGCACGTCGCTCCAATGATAGGGCATGCTACCACTACCCCAGCCACCCTACCCGTCATGCCCGAGCCCGTACCGCAGGATGGGCCAGCTTCTACTGGGCACATCCTTGAGGGCAGCTCAGCCCGCAGTTCTGAGCTGCACAGAGCAGGTTTGGCAGCTCACGCCACTGCTAGCCCTCCCACCCCTACCATTGTGATATCTGCTCCAGAGTGGGTCGCTGTCACCCAGCCTCTCATAGTCCCACTCGCCGAGCTTATAGTCCCCTCACCCATATCCATGACACTACCCATCACCACTTTTCCCACACTACCATCCCTACCCGAGATGCTCCCTACACCACCACCTGCACCATTCACTATGGATGCAGGAGCCCCATTTTTGATACCCCCATTTGCACCATATGCACTAGGTGCGGGAGACCCGTACCAGGTACCACCCTACTGCTTCACCGGACTACCGGGCTTTGCCCCACCCTTCACACCCCTACCCATACCCGATATCGTCGGCCCGTCCCAGCCGACGTATACTGACATCCCCGGGCCGTCGCAGCCCCACGGGATGGCCCCACTGTCAGGACCCGCATGGTCCACGGTGATCTCACTGGAGAGAGATTTCCAGACCCTCACCGAAACGGTGCAGCGCACCGTGAGTCAGATGGAGCAGCAGGCCCAGCTCATGTGGGCCAGGATCATTGATGCCAGGGACGCACTGGCACATTATGCTGAGGAGTTGCTGAGCATGGACGCTCATTGTGGCCTTACGGGCGACGCACACTTTGCGCATCGCCAATTCTTGTACGATCGCATCATGGCGATCAGTATGACCATTAGCATGTGCGCACCCCAGTACCAGTACCCGCCGCCGCCGCCACCACAGTAGCGATACATCAGGGACGCTTGGGAGATCACTTACGGACATAGTAGTAGTAGTAGTAGTAGTAGTAGTAGTAGTAGTATGATAGCACAGCATGGGTTATAGCACCCATCTGCATTTTTGCCTAGCCGAGCGGGATTGTGCCGGTATATGACATTATGTTTCTAGTATATTTCAAAGGAGCAATGTATGAGGAAGGTATCCTCGGTTTTTGTTATTATGAACAAATCATTGTACTCATGGTATTGAAATTAATGAAAATTTTGTTATGGTAAAATATGTGTTGTGATTGTCTACGATTATTATTACTTGTTCTGTTTATATTGTGATTGTGTGATGTGGTTATGGTGATTATTGTGTTCGTATGTTGTGTTGTTGTTTATACTGTATATGTGACGATATTGTATGAATGATCGCCAAAATTAACCTTTGATATTGATTATTGAAGAAACATGGCACCAGCCACCAGAAGCAACAGTGGAAATGAAAGACTGCCCACGACACCCGAGGAGCTTGAAACCCTAGTTTCGGGACGTATCGCCCAAGCTCTCACAGAACACCATGCCACGCGCACCGAAAGGTCGCGAGACCGAACCGGGAGCGACAGACGCGAAACCTCCCCTACTGGTAAGGAGACTTCGGGTATATACGACAGGAGCCCTCGTAAAACTCCTACCTTATATAATATATTGCTTTATTATTGCAGAAACGGCCTCACGAGAACGTGGCTGCACGTTTAAAGCTTTCCTGGACTGCAAACCACTCAACTTCAGCGGCACTGAAGGTTCTGTCGGACTAGTCAAGTGGTTCGAGAAGACCGAAGCCGTGATTCGTATTAGCAGTTGTACCCCGCGACAGGCTGTCATGTACGCCACTAACCTGTTTCTGGACCAAGTTCTAACCTGGTGGAACAACCAAGTGCAAACACTGGGAGATGATGCTGCTTACTCCTTGTCATGGTTGGAGTTGAAAGAACTAATGATCGCCGAGTACTGCCCGGCAAGTGAAGTACAAAAGCTGGAGACTGAGTTCTGGAACCTCGCCATGGTTGGATCGGACGTAGCTGGTTACACGTCCAGATTCCATGACCTCTCCCGGTTAGTGCCTCGTCTGGTCACCCCGGAAAGCAAGAAGGTGGAAAGATACCTATTCGGACTAGCACCACAGATACGCGGCATGGTCACTGCTTCCAAACCTACAACCATGCGCGAAGCTATCGACCTCGCCTTAAGCCTCACCGAAGACGCCATCCGAATGGGCACTTTAATCCGGAAAGTATCAGGGTTGAAGCTTACTGAGTCCAGCAGTGTTGAGGGTAAGAATCTGGGTACAAGTTCAGTCGTTGGGTCAAGTGAACAGGGAAATAGGCCAAGGTTTGGGAAGCGTAAGCGCGATGAAAGGAAAAAGGATGGATCATCAGGTTCAGGGAAGAAGGGAAAAGGGTATGTGGCCACTGGACGTGGAAATAATGGGAAGCAAGGTTACCAGGGCAGGAACGAAGTGATCTACGGTAAGTGCCGTCGTTCGGGGCACAAGACAGAAGACTGCAGATCGGGAGCGCCAAAGAACGGTGGAGCGAGGCCCTGTTTCTCATGTGGATCGCTCGATCATTGGAAGAGGGACTGCCCCAAACTCAACAACCAAGCCCGTGGGCGGGCGTTCGTGATTGGTGCCGGTGACGCACGACAAGACCCTAATGTGGTCACTGGTACGTTCCCTCTAAATGGTCATTATGCTTCAGTATTGTTTGATACTGGCCCCGATTTTAGCTTCGTATCTGTCGAATTTAAAAGATTACTTGGTTTAAAGACTAGTAAGCTAGACACACCATACTCTATCGAACTAGCTAACGGTAAGACTATAGAAACTCGAGAGGTAGCGAAGGATTGTAAGTTGGATCTCTGTGGCCATGAGTTTGGCATTGATCTATTGCCAGTCGTACTGGGTAGCTTTGACATAGTCGTTGGCATGGATTGGCTATCCGCACACCGCGCCATCGTCGTGTGCAACGACAAAGTAATTCAAGTTCCCCTCGCAAGCGGCGAAACCCTATCGATCCAAGGGGAAAGGCGTGGAACACCATTAAGAATTATTACCAGCATGAAAGCCAGGAAGTGCCTAAGGAAAGGTCTCGTCGCATTCTTGGCGCACGTAGTAGACAAGAAGGCCGACGAGCGAAAGCTAGAAGACATTCCGATAGCCAGAGACTTTCCAGATGTGTTCCCAGAAGATTTGCCGGGATTGCCACCACCCCGACAAGTCGAGTTTCGCATCGACCTTGTTCCAGGAGCAGCACCGGTAGCGCGATCGCCATATCGCCTAGCTCCTTCTGAGATGCAGGAACTGTCTGGTCAACTGCAAGAGTTGTTGGACAAAGGTTTCATAAGACCAAGCTTCTCACCCTGGGGAGCTCCCGTCTTATTCGTGAAAAAGAAGGATGGCACTTTTCGAATGTGCATCGACTATCGAGAACTGAACAAGCTAACTATTAAAAATCGCTATCCTCTTCCCAGGATCGACGATTTGTTTGATCAACTTCAAGGATCCAGTTTCTACTCCAAGATCGATCTAAGGTCCGGTTATCATCAATTGCGTATTCAGGAAGAAGACGTGCCAAAAACAGCATTCAGGACTCGTTATGGGCACTATGAGTTTCTGGTTATGCCATTCGGCCTAACCAACGCACCAGCTGTTTTCATGGACTTGATGAACCGAGTGTGTAAGCCATACTTGGACAAATTTGTCATTGTCTTCATTGATGATATCTTGATCTACTCACGCACTAAGGAAGAACACGAGGATCATCTTCGATTAATCCTCGAGGTACTACGCAAAGAGAAGCTCTATGCTAAGTTCTCGAAATGTGACTTTTGGATTCGAGAGGTTCACTTTTTGGGCCACGTAGTAAATGAAAAGGGTATACATGTCGATCCCGCCAAGATCGAAGCAATCAAGAATTGGGACGCCCCTAGAACGCCTACTGAAGTACGACAATTTCTTGGCCTTGCGGGTTACTACAGAAGGTTCATCGAGAACTTTTCTAAAATAGCACAGTCTTTAACCATGCTAACCCAAAAGGATAAGAAGTTTGAATGGACGGAAAGGCAGGAAGCAGCATTTCAGTTGCTGAAGGATAAGTTATGTGGCGCACCAATACTATCACTCCCCGATGGTACGGAAGACTTTGTAGTTTACTGTGACGCCTCTCATCAGGGATTGGGTTGTGTATTGATGCAGCGAGAGAAGGTCATAGCCTATGCTTCCAGACAGTTAAAACTTCACGAGAAGAATTACACCACACATGATCTGGAACTAGGAGCCGTGGTATTCGCACTCAAAATATGGAGACATTATCTGTACGGAACCAAGTGTACAATCTTCACTGACCATAAAAGTTTGCAGCACATCTTTGACCAAAAGGAATTAAACATGCGACAACGGCGATGGGTCGAATTATTGAACGATTACGATTGTGAGATAAAGTACCATCCCGGGAAGGCAAACGTTGTAGCCGACGCCTTGAGTCGCAAGGAACGGGTTAAGCCATTGCGTGTCCGAGCTTTGGGTCTAACCATCCGCACGAACCTGACCGACCGGATTCGTGAAGCTCAAACTAACGCTCTTAAACCCGAGAATGTCAAAGGAGAAAGATTGCGGAAGATGGTTGATTCACTGGAGTCAAAAGCGGATCAAGCTCTGTATTTCATGAATAGAATTTGGGTACCAGTGTACGGTGGATTGCGTGAACTGGTATTGGCCGAAGCCCACAGTTCGCGATATTCGGTTCACCCTGGAGCAGACAAGATGTTCCATGATTTGAAGGAATTTTACTGGTGGCCAAATTTCAAGAGGGATATAGCGGCGTATGTTGCGCGATGTTTGACTTGCGCGAAGGTCAAGGCCGAGCATCAGAGACCATCCGGTTTGCTCCAGCAACCGGAAATACCGGAATGGAAATGGGAAAGGATCACTATGGATTTCATTACCAAGTTGCCCAGGACAACAAGCGGCCATGACATGATCTGGGTAATCGTTGATCGATTGACAAAATCTGCACACTTCCTCCCCATTCGCGAAACGGATAAGTTGGAGAAACTGACCCGTTTGTATATTAAGGAAGTTGTGTCGAAGCACGGTGTACCTATTTCCATCATCTCTGATCGAGATAGTCGTTTCACCTCAAGATTTTGGGAAAGTTTGAATAAAGCCCTCGGTACTCGCCTGGACATGAGTACCGCATATCATCCACAAACCGATGGTCAGAGTGAACGGACCATCCAGACCTTGGAGGATATGCTACGGGCATGCGCAATCGATTTCAGCGGAAATTGGGATACACACTTGCCACTGGTAGAGTTTTCGTACAACAACAGTTACCACACGAGCATTCAAGCTGCACCTTTTGAAGCTCTATATGGACGCAAGTGTAGATCGCCTCTATGTTGGGCCGAAGTTGGCGAAAAACAACTTACCGGGCCCGAAATTGTTCAAGAAACGACGGATAAGATCTTTCTGATAAGAGAACGTCTCAAAGCGGCACGTGACCGACAGAAAAGCTACGCAGACATGAGGAGGAAGCCTTTGGAATTTCAAGTCGGAGACAGGGTCCTACTAAAGGTGTCACCTTGGAAAGGTGTCGCGCGCTTTGGGAAGCGCGGAAAACTAAACCCACGATATGTTGGACCATTTGAAATCCTGTCCAGAGTAGGCCCCGTAGCATAAAAACTCAAGTTACCACAAGAACTTAACGGTGTACATGACACGTTCCACGTGTCGAACTTGAAAAAGTGCTTATCCGACGAAACCCTCATCATCCCCGCAGACGAAATCCACATTGACGACAAGTTACACTTCGTCGAAGAGCCAATCGAAGTAACCGATTGGAAGGTCCAAAAGTTAAGACGCAGTAAGATCCGATTGGTCAAAGTGCGTTGGAATGCCAAGCGTGGACCGGAGTTCACGTGGGAAAGGCTGGACCGATGAAGCAAAAATATCCCGCCCTATTCGAGAAGACCCCTATACCGGAGAGCTCGAAGTGAATTCCGGGACGGAATTCTCTTAACGGGGGGAGAATGTAACAACCGGCAAAATTAAGGTAATTCCGTACTAGTTAATTAAACGCGATTAACGTAATTAACCGTAATTATGTGATGATTATTTAATTAAGGCCTTAGAAAGATAGAAGTTCCCAAATAATGCATAGGAATGCATAAGTTTAATAGCAAAGCATGATAGGATCATGCGCAGGCAAAACTATCCGGTATGGACACTGGCGATTACCCGGTAAAACTTAAATAAGCGAAACGAACTCCGGACACCCGGAATATAAAATAAATAATATTTTCACAAAATATAATGAGTTTTGGAAACCCAAAGCC
Source organism: Ambrosia x helenae (assembly GCA_030844895.1). Lineage (NCBI taxonomy): Eukaryota > Viridiplantae > Streptophyta > Magnoliopsida > Asterales > Asteraceae > Ambrosia > Ambrosia x helenae. The sequence continues at coordinate 99,926,499 of CM061231.1, forward strand.
ATACGTGAAAGCTTATTGTACAAATCTCCCGGTAACGAATAAAGTGCGCGTACCGCACCCGATACGCGTGTAACACGTAATTTCACCCGGCAAAAGCCGAAATAAATTATCAGTAATTTAATTGGGCAAAATTTAATGAATATTAACGGTATTTTAATATTAAGGTAACCCGCGGTTAAAATTCAAGAAATACCCGGGCGGTACCCGAAAGAAAGTAACTTAAACATAATATGGAGTATTAATTAGCAAAGTGGACCCCACAAAAATACCCCTTGGGGCCGGCCTATGGCCCACCAAGGTGAGATAGCTTGTGTTTAATTAAAAGAAATCATTGGAAGATATTAATCGTTTGCTTGCATGGGATTATATTGGATAAGAAAAATTCCACTAATCCACCTCTTTCTCTCTCTAAACTCGGCCAAACACCCTCTTAATCTTCTAGAGATTTTATTTGGTGATCTTCCATATCCTCTACAATCTTCCAATATCCAAGACAAGATACATGTAATCTTTGCAAGATTTGGGAAGGATACTATAAGCACACTTGAAGAACACTTGAAGCAAATCACAAAAATAATCTTCTTCTTCTTCTCTTGGCCGTGAGTTTGCACCTCCCCCTTAACATCTCTCTTTCAATTTTCATACCTCTAAATCATCATTAATCAAAACCCCTTTTGTGTGTTCAAGAGTTTGGAGCATAACCCACTTGGAAGAACACATTAAACCTCACCCAAATCCAAGATCTTTGTCTTCCCTAGCCTTGAGCTAGTAGTAAGTCTTACATTGTTTTATTACTTGAATGTTCATATTTTGTGCTATGAAAGCAAGTTGTACATTATTGGGTAATAAAATAGATTTTATAAAGATAATGGATTTTGTTAGAATAAAAAGGGAAGAATAATAATATCATTGATGAATCTTGGATTTATGTTAATAAATGTAATGTTTGAAGAAATGATGATAAAATACACATACACTTGAGAAAATGATGATTTGGGTATATTTAATGAGAAGGACTTGAATGAGATGAAGATGATTCTAATCATCATAGGATGATATAATAATATCAAAAAGATATTAAAATGAGTTAGAAAGTCATAGATGAAAAAGTTCCATCTTCAAAGTCCACTCACTTGGATGAGTGAAAAATGGATATTTTGGATAAAAATATGAAATAAACATGTTAATGAGATCTAGGATGGATTAGAAGATCATTAAAAGTGAAAAGAAGTAAAAACAACTAAGCATTAAGAAAATGGTTCTTCAAAGTCCACTAAGGTGGAAGAAAAATATTAACTTTGAAAGATAAGTGAAAAATGCAACAAGTATAAGTTAAAGGACTAATATGGCAACTTTGGAAGTTGAGGGACTAAAATAAATATTTTGGAAACTATTAGTCCAAAAACACAATGATGGAAAGATTGGTGTCAAAAAGTGTAAGGAATAATTTTACAAGGTAGTTTTGGTAAATACTAGTAGCATACTTGGGCATTTTATGTAAAAGGTATATTTTTATAGAATGGAAGTTTATAAAAATAAAAGGAGTAACGCAAGTATTTTATAAGATAAGATTTCATAAAATAAAGACTTGGGAAGACTTGTACAAAAATAGGATACTTTTATATAAATGGGAATATAAAAGTATCGGGAACATTTTTAGTAACAAGTTGGACAAGTCGGGCTAAAACGTACAAAGTATATTTTTCCAAGAAATAAACGTTCGGAATCGGAAGTAGGAACAATACTTCCATGAGAACGCGCAACGGAAATAAATATGAAAAACGCTAACTAACGAACTTAGTTACACGAACCAACGTAAACGGTCATATGAGGAAAATGCCATTACGACAAGATAAAAATATACATATATATTTTAAGGAAATAAAATATATATAACAAGGGTGAAACGTGTGTAACACTTTCCTAAGTGTAGAAAGAATATTCGTGGGAAAGGAAAAGCACAACGTAACGAATTAAAAACGCTAAACGACACGTGAACTTAACAAGTAGTATCCACGCGATGGTATATGTACATATACTCGTTTTCGACGAAATTCTAGTATATCTATTTGAATGGGAAAATAGATATGCGAGAAGGAAAACCGAGACGAGTAGGTGAAATATATCTACGAACGCGTGAATACCGACAAGATCCTGGTACATTTATTTAAATGGGAAAATAAATGTATGGTGTGGTAAGTCTAGTCGGGCGTTAAGATTATGTTACCAAACGACAAAAACTTAGCATATTTATTTAAATGGGAAAATAAATATGTGGCAAAGTGAGTCGGGTCGGATAATAAGAAATCACATTATATCGAGCGAAACGACCCTAAGTATAATTATTTAAATGGGAAAATAATTATACGTTGGGTAGAGTCGTGTCGAGTATAATATTGTACAAGTCATAAAGAATATTAATAAGAATAATATATGACTTGTAAGGAAAGGGTAATCCATCGCCATTGAACCTAGGATACGAAACTATTAAACGGGAATTGGGATAAAGACGTGGTCGGGAAGTTGGGTGTACAACTTGCCAAGGCACATACACCATAGGTGTAGGTGACTTATACGCCTAGAACCTTTGTAGGTGTGGGATCACAAACTTTACTATTTTCTTCTTCGAGCCGAGCACAGTTACAGGTGAGTCTCACGGCCCCATTTCTAAACTATTTAACGTTTTTACGGGGGAAAGATATGTTGGGATTGTATGACGGGTTGGATACTTGAGTAAAGATCGCCACTCGGGGTTGAGACCTCCCCACTATAATCATTAATTCAGGAATGAGAAACCAAAGGGATATTTGGATAGTACTATTGGTGCCTGACAAGGCCCACCCCTAATCGATAGCGTCGATTATGCATCGGCGTATGCCTGGGGTGCACTTATTCTGAAATAAAGTCGTAGGAATACCGAGTAACGACTTGGGGCGGGGGCATTATCAATTGTCTTGGTTTGGTTATAGGCTCAAGTAAATTGTAGGACTTTGCAACTCCTATAAAAGTCATGACAAGGATATTCCCACTTTATAAAGATTTATTAAATTAAAACCTGTGAACTCACCAATATTTATATATTGACGATTTTCAAACATATCTTTCAGGTAATTGAATGATGGAAGTTAGCATGGCGAGCAGGGTCGGGGATATCTCCAAGTTGGGCGTTGGGAATGTCGTAAAAGGGTCTCATCTCTTTATTCCATGGACTTAGGGATAAAGGGAGGAGCCTCCTTATCAATTTCAAAAACAATTTATAATTATGTATGGATAATTCGACATGATTATTAGCATTGAATAAATGCCCGTTTTCTTTAATTACTATTGTGGTTTGCATTAATCTTGGCTTAATACTTTTGAACCGTCGCGCCACGTGTTTCCGCCATAGGCGTGGTGTGACAATTCAGGTATGAAATTTTCTTCTTCTTCAACTGATCGCTCAAGTGCTTTGTCAATAGTTATTTAATCCATCCGTTTTCAGTTGTTTTATGTGAATGATTCTAAAATCGTATTAGGGTTTGTCTATTTTAGGGGGAACTGAACGATTCAGGTATGAAATTTTCGTTTATATTGATTCATATATACAATATTACTGCGTTGTATGTGAATCGTTGTAAAGTAAAATTAGGGTTTGCCGATTTAGGGGTTTTATAATCATGTATTCTTGGTATAACCGTCGTTTTATATTGATTCATATATACATATAAATTAGGGTTTCTGAGTTTATATGAATCTCTATCTGACGATTTTATATGTTACTTTTAATTTAGGGGTTTTTATGTCTTAGCTATTATAGTTAATTTTAATATTTGGTTTGAATTCTGTACTGATTTAATATGTATCTGTATCTGTATTAGTATGCTATATTGTGTCCTATTTGTCATGTTTATAATACTTTGACTGTTAAACGTTACTGCTTATAATATTTTCATTGTAGTTTAAATGTAATGCATAAAGCATTGTGGACTTCTGATAAGCTATATTAGATTAGTATGTGATATAACATGGATATCTTTACATTAGTCGTGCTTATAATATTTACACTGTATTGGTTCTACTTATGATATTTTGGGTGTAGTTTAAATGTAGTTTATTGTGCATTGTGGATCCCTGTTAAGCTATAACAGATTAGTATGCACAGATTGTCTGTTCATCATCTTTTGCTTTTGGATTACTTATATTAATGAGGTTTTCTTGATTGATCTAATTTTTTGTTCATTAATTTCTTTTTAACAGGAACACTGTTTGAATCTTTAACAGTTTGGAAAAATGGTATTTGCTTTCTTTAGACCTATCCCTTTGAACGACGCCAGCTACTTGGTAATATTTTTTGTAATCTTATCTTCAATTTTTATTATGTATTTTTAACTGTTTTTTCATTATATTGTTATTCAACAGTTTGATGTTTATTATAGAATACTAACAAAATATTTATTTATTTAACTAATTAACAGAAACTGCCGCCATGTTACGACCATAACTACCATGTGGGTCCTGTTTTGATAACCACGGATGATGATAACTCATGGGGTGTAATAGTTGAACAAAAGTCAGACTCATTTCAGATAACAACAGGATGGAATCAAGTTGTAAAAGATCTTCGGCTTATAGTAGGCGATTTCGTTGTCTTTGAGTTGTTTGAACATGCTACTTTCAAAGTTACGATATTAAGTTCTGTTCAACCGTCGGATGTATCTAACAAATTCCCGTATTGGTGGATAATACCGGCAAAAAATAAGATGGTAAATATTTAAATTACCTTATTTTTTGTAATTATTTTATATTTATATAATTTTCTGATGTGTTGGTATATATTTCAATCGGCGTATGTAGAATTTGCCTGCTGATTATGTGGACCATCATTTCAAAGACAGTAAGCTTCCACATCCGGTTGTCATACGTTTGGGAGATGTGTATGAATGGACAGTCCTAATTGAGCTGTATAACTTTGGATTTTATTTCACTGATGGTTGGAGCACTGTTTTTAAAGATCTTAAATTACGCATTGGAGATTTCCTGGTGTTTGAAAAGGTTGCTGAGTTTGAATTCAAGTTAGAACTGTTTCGAGAAGATGGAAGGCGGGCTGACGCTGATGAAATATGGAATGCAAATATTGAACAAGAATTCCAAGTTTCTGATGAAGTGATTGAGCTTTCTTCTGATGAATCTGAAGACAGTGATACTGAATCTCAATATGCTGTTCCAGATCATGAAGCCGTTCAAAAAGTGACATACCGTTTAGTAAGTTTTTAGTACTTAAACATATGTATCTGTTCAAATTTATTTAGTTTTTATTTTAATTTATTTAATATTTACTTAACTTTTTGTGGCGTTTTTCAATCCCTTTTGGAAAGGATTGTGAGTTTGATAAGGTGGAAAGCTTACGTATTCAAGTGGAAAATGGGAAGTCTATTACTAAGAAGCTGCGTGTTGAAGGTTCTGGTAGTAAAAGGAGATATGTTGTCAGTGAGTGGAAGTCATGCATGAAGAAGCTTCGTTTGAAGAATGGTAGGCGTTATCGTATTATGTATTTCAAAAGGGAAGGTATGTTGGTGTTTTCATCTCCTTAGTCAGAAGCTACAAATTTAGAATATTAGGTTTATTAGTTTGTAATTTGGAAATGACGTAGTAAGGAAGTAAGGTTTGATGAAACCAATAGTGAATAGACCTTCAAATTCCCCAAATTTTGTTTACTTAGTGTTGGGGTATATTGTTGGAAGGTATATATGAAGTAGGGGATTAAAAGTTTTGTGGTCTTCTAAATATGTATAAGAAGACTTGAATGTCCCAAATTTTGGTTTATTAATGGTTAATATAAGGTTTTCTATGTAGCTTTAATTTCTAATATTATTTTTATACATTTTCATTATCTATAATAGTTTTCTTAGTTAAGTGTGTTATCAATATTGTTTTAACTTACCACAATAAACAACTTTCCAAAATCATACAACATTAAGGTTATGTCAAATGGCAATAAACGTTTAAGATGAGCAGTTTCAAATATTCATTAGGACACTTAATTTATATTTCAGTTAAAAATCAGATTTTGTTCATTAGTTTTTATATTAGATTGTAATCAACTATCTGTTGATATATTTTTTTAATTATGTATCAAATATATATTGTTTATTATAACATAATATTTTTTAATAACATATATCTCCTAAAAAAACAGATAATTATTCTTATCTTTAACTTTAAATTTTCAAATTCTTAATCTTATCTTTTAATAGAATTCGGTTTTTAAAAAGAGATTTTATCTCTAAATTTTTGAATTTTAAATATACTTCTTTCTCTATATATATCATTAAAGTTCACCATTTTCACACATTCTCTCTACAAGAAAATAATTATTCAACCAGCTTTCTTGAGGTTAGTATTTTTTTAATTTCACATTATATTTTATTATTTATGTTAATGATTCACAATATATATAAATACTAACAACAAAGTTTTTTGGTTTTCTTATTTTTTGTTTTTATAATTAGATATGGCAAATGGAAATGTTACCATGTTGAATGCATTGAGGTTGAATGAAGATGACTGTAAAATTAAGGTCAAGATTCTGAAGGTGTGGAGGCGAAAAATGAATGGTGAAGAAAATAAATTCTACTCCATAGAAATGATTCTTATGGATGAAGAGGTAATTGAAATTTTTTAATTTTAAGATATTGTTTTTTTTTATTTTCATAATTCTATTATACTATACCACATTATACTATTCGAGATCTTAATCTTTGTTTAACATATAGGGAAACAAAATACATGCAAGCTGTTTGCATAGATTCTTCTTCAGATTTGAGAAATTCTTCATTGAGGATGAGAATTTATTGATAAATAGGCCTTCTCTTGCTGAAAACAAAAATAATTTTCAGTTGGTCAACAATGACCACAAACTAACTTTTTATATCAGCACATCTGTGAGGAAATGCGACGACTGGAGTGGTCCTGAACATGGCTTTGATTTGACTGATTTTAAGTCAATTCTGGGAAAATCGTCTGTTGTTGAAGATAACAAAGCTGTGGGTGCAATAATAGGTTAGTATTACATTATATTCGTTATACATATTAATAATATTTTTGTTGTACATGTTTAAAAAACTAACACATATTTTGAACAATGTTATTTTAGATCTCATTGGATATGTCGTGATTTGCTATGACATAGAGGATACCGTAACAAAACTAGGACCTGGGAAAAGGCTTAACCTAAAGCTGACTGATTTAGAGTAAGTATTATTAAGCAGTTTCATTATATGATATTTATTTAACTTTGTTTTTATTAAAGTGTTTAATTTTAATATGTATCAGTGATGAGGAGCTTGGTGTGACCCTTTGGGATGAATTTGCAATTGAGATGCACTCATTTATGACTCGCAAAGATAGGGAGAAGGATGTGTTTCTACTTATTCAGTTTGGGTTAGTAAAGCTTCATCAAGGTAATTAAAGGCTGATAGTATGAATTTGATATGAGTTTTATTTTTAGTATTGTTTATTTTTAAGTGTAGATTATATTTTCATTTTAGATAAGCGGAGTGTCTCAAATGCATTTAGTGCAACAAAGCTGTTCATTAATTCCGCAGTTGATGAAATCGTTACCTTTAAAGAACGGTAATTTTTATTTTTTCCGTTTGCGTGTAAATGATTTGTTCGCTGTATAAATTTTAAAGTATATTGTGATGTTAAGTTATTTTTTGTTGGCATTAGATATTTTGCAAAGTATGGAAACGCAAGGGCCATAAGTGGTAACGAGTCAGGTTCTGTCATGGCTGCTTCAGAAGAGGATATGTTTGTTAATTCTGAATATAGTCCTCTAGCGTTTGTTTCTATAATTGATGAGGTAATTTGAATTAGTGAATCTACTAATATATTTTTTTTTTAAATTGTATTTGTGTTGTTTATTTAAAAGGTTTTCTTTTTTTTTCACGCTAGAATAAACATTTGGTCGTGGTTGCTACAATTAAGGGGATATGTACTAAAAAACTGTGGTATTATGAGGCGTGCACTTCCTGCCATTTCAAAGTTGAAAAGGAATTTGGTGTAATAGAAAATGCAGATGGAATTCCTGATATTGGTGAGCGGAAGTTTAAATGTAGTAATAAAACATGCAAGGTCGAACCTGTAAACGTTGAGTACAGGTATAATCTAAATAAATTTAATTACTTTTTTTTGTTGGTTATTAATCTTTATTTCATTAGATTTCTGTTATTATTATATTTTGTGGTGTTATTTTATAAAGGTTCAAAATTCCTCTTATTGTTCAAGACTCAACTGGAAGTGTTTCTCTAACTCTTTTTAATCGAGAATCAATTAGGATGTTAGGGAAGACGGCTGCAGAAATTGTCAACAGACAGGACCAGGTTTTACCTAATAATCCATTTTATTAGATAATATTGATTTTTACATACACGTTATAAACAGTTAAGCAATATTATTTTGTATTTACAGGCTGATGAGTTTGAGGATTTTCCAACCGAGTTTAAGCAGTTGATTGGAAAGAAGTTAGCGTTTCACATTAAGGTGACAAAATACAATGTTGATCACAACATTGAGTATTATGCTATTAACAAGGTTTCAAATGATGTTGATATTATTAAGAAGGTTGAAGATAAGCATTCCGTTGAGAAGGTATGTGTAATACAGTTATATATTCCATGTCATATGATAGTGATATTCTATTTATATATGTTTTTTTGTACTAAATCAGAGTGATGATCTAAATCAAAATGATGCTTCGCCGGGTGATCAGCAGCCAAATACGGTTTCGTTGAAGGTGAGGTTTATTTTATTTTGTGGTGTTTCGGTATGTATTAGTAGATGGCATTCATTTATATTCATTTTTTCTTTTTTAGGATGCGCAATCGTCAACGGACGAGAATGTCACTCCAACGTCTACTGTTGCTGAAGATGCTAATAAAAGTACCTATGGTGATCTTAAAAGAAACCTGGAAGAGGTTTACAAAGCAGAGGATCTCTCACTTTCTAATGTTAGTGATGCAGATCAGAAAGAGGATGGAATCGTCGGAGATGCAAAAGAGGATGGAATCGGGGGAGATACAAAAGAGGAGAGGCGTTCAAGCAGAGCAAGTGCGAAGAAGCGGATGTTGGTTCCAAAAAAAGAGAAATAGATAAATTTATCCAGCCCCCATTCACCAGCTGATTCAGTTGTTGCTGTTTTTTATTTTGGACATGTTTGGTTTTTTTCGTTGTTGGATTGTTTCTTTTTTCGTTTCGTTCTAAGACTACTTTATGTTTGAGTAATAAAATGGTGAATGGTTTTCTTATATTGAATCGTTTTGATCCTCAAACAATCAACCTAAAGCATGCATTCACAGTGAAACGCCTTTAGCTTTTGTGTTTATTCAATAGATTTGTTTGCTATTATTGAATGTAAAACATAATGGTAGGCAATTTTCAGTTTATTGAATTCAACACATAGGACACAAGCTTAGCATCCTCGATTATCCAGGTACATCTTCAGTTTATTTACATAAAACATGTGAAACAAATGTTTAAACAACAAATGTTATTATATGATTAACATTCAAAACGATTTTCTATTGTATATGTTCCATTATTATTATAATTTGTAATGTGAATTTGAATTGGTGTGTTTTATTTCTATCTTTCCTAGCATTATTTTCTTTGTAACTAACTCTTCACCATTATCTATTGCAACTACTTTACAAATAATTATGAAAAATTTTGTTCATTTCCCTCTAAAATACTTGGCATATTTTCGTGAATATGAATTTAGGATTTGACCAAAAATACTCACAGTTTGTTTGAAATTCACTTATAAAGTTGATTTGGCTAATATTGAATATTCACGTTACAAATATTGAATAGCATTTCGAAATTTTTGAATCTTCATTTAAAGGCCACCATTTTAAGTCATTATCATATATCATCTTCTCTATTGGTTTGAAGTTAGAATCATAATTACCGTCCTTTTGATATGTTTATATGGTTGCATATAATCAATCACATGATTGCTCTCAAGAACAGAGGTTTTGATGTTTGATATTATTCAGGTAAGTATAGTATCTTTTAATTTAAAGGTTTATTTCTAATATGATTCTTATTGTTGCTATTTCTTTGTTTACTTTGTTCATGTAATCGACATTTTATATATATATATATATATATATTCGTTTTGGAGGAACATGTCTAAAAGAACATTTGAGCATTCATCTTCATGTTTACCAAATCCTGTCAACAATAATGAAACATCCGATGGTAACATTGTTATTACTTAAGTATGGGTGTTTGGTAATTTGTATTTCATTTATTTTCTTATAATGTTGGTTTAATTGTTTGTAGGTAATTTAATCAGGACACCTTTGTCACAAATTACAAATGGTATGGATAAAAATATATTTTAATCTTAGACAAATATATATATATATATATATATATTCATATAAGTTACGGCCAATGTTTATTTTTTGTAAAGAAACTAAGTGATATTTTTTTTTCATTCTCCTTTTGATGGTTTTTTACAGTTATTACTCCGGATCCTGTTACTCCTACTGCAGCTTCTGTGAATCGAAAAGTTAGAAGGATATATTTGGATAAAAGAAAATGTAATGAGGGTAAAAGCATTCCAAACTCTAATAGCAATTTATCTACATCTGACATAAGGTCGTCGATTGTTAAGGATAAAGAAAATACAACGGCACATAGATATGCGCTTAGGAGTTTGCGTAGTACTCCTAGCACAATAAGCCATACAAGTTCGTTGAATAATATCGGCAGCGGTATGTGTTTTGGATCAACTTATCAAAGTAATATTTAGTTATATTAACATTTTTTAATATATACTAGGGGTGTTCAGAATTCGATTCGAATTCGAAAAATTCGAAATTCGATTTAGTTCGATTCGATTACCAAGAATTCGATTCGATTATTAAGAATTCGAATTCGATTCGATTCGAATTCGAGTCCAGTAAATCGAATACGAATCGAATACGAATTTATGATTTTAAATTCGATTCGATTCGAAATTCGAATAAAAAATTGTACATGTATATTTTTTTAAATATATATACACATATACACATTATTATATACACAAGTATACACATTGGAAAAAAAAAACTTCTAAATTTTGGTCAAACTCTAAGAACCCATAGTGTCTATAACTTTTAGCATAACAATGTTTTATATATTTACCTTATATATCACAAAACTCTATAAGACTATACTCTCTACTATTTTTACTATTCTCGTATTTGACATATTGTTGTTTATCAATTTTGTAGATTTGTATTTTATATGTTAAAAATAACGAGTTTGTATTAGTTTTAAAACTAAAAGTAAAACAATTTGTTATTTAAGGTGAATTTGAACTAAATCGAATTTATTCGAATTCGATTCGAATTCGAGTTTCTTATTCGAATCGAATACGAATCGAATAAATTGAATTTTAAACGAATACGAATCGAATACGAATTCAGGTAAAAATATTAAAAATTCGAATAATTCGATTCGAATAATTCGAAAATTCGTTATTCGATTCGTTGAACACCCCTAATATATACAATTTGTTTTCTATTTAGGTACATATGTTCGTATCGAAAATAATAGTACGCCATCAAGTTCTACTTCCCAATTTGTAATGTCTTCAATGGTATCCTCATCTGGAAATTCAGGTTCCAGAAATGAAAGTTCGTGTTTATCAAAGTTATCTGCCGGAAGCATAAGTTTGTAAGTAAGGCAAGTAATATTAATGTCGTACCAATGATTGACTTGACAGAAGATTTAGAAGATGATGAACAGCCAATCAGAGGTATCTCTAAAGGTATTCAATTATTAATACGTTCGTAATAGTTTTAACATAATTGAATCATCTTTTTTTTATAAATTGTTTCCTCATTACTTTGTAAATATTTTGAATTATAGATTACGTAGATCATGGTGATCAAGATGTTAAATGTGGAATTTGTAATGCAACATTATGGAAACTTGAGGCTGGTAAAGGAAAAATAACCCTTCAGAAGGTTTGTTATTCTCTATGTTGTGGTTACGGGCGTGTAGAGCTACCTGATTTTAAAGATGTCACATCAAGTTATCAAGATCTGTTTCGGCGCAAAGATGATATAAGCAAGTATTTCCTAACACACATTCGTCGCTTTAATTCTATGTTCTCTTTTACTTCTATGGGTGGAACGATTGATTCAACAATCAATACGGGAAATGCTCCTTATATATTCAGACTTGGCGGCCAAAATTACCATAGAATGGGAAGCCTTCTTCCAAAAGAAGGAGAACAGCCAAAATTTCACCAGCTATATATATATGATACCGATAATGAAGTGACAAATAGACATTCGTTGTTCATGTATGTATTTCTAATATTTATATATGTTAGTTTTATTTTTTTTTTTGTTTTGTAACAATATTTTATTTTATAATGTTTAACATCAACATTATTTTTTTGTTAGCGGTGACAAACGGAATGGATCTACTAAATCTTCAAAGACATTAGATATTGCCATCATTGAAGCTTCAAAGGCTATGTTAGATAACAACAACCAGCTTGTGAAATCTTATAGGATGGTACGTGACTCTTTTAAGGAAAATCCTCATGTTAATCTTAAGCTCCGTCTCATTTGTGAAAGAGTAGAAGATGGTAGGACATATAATTTACCAACAGCTTCTGAAGTTGCTGCTTTGATCTTGGGGGACATTATTGAAGCTCTTGGTAAGCGAGATATTATTGTTGAAAAAAACAACGGTTTTCTAAAGCGTATTAGTGAATTGCATCCATCATATTTGGCTCTTCAATATCCGCTTTTGTTTCCGTATGGTGAGGATTGTTATAGAATGGATATTCCACATAGAAAAACAGAGGATTCAAAAACAAGTAAACGTCCGTATTGTACTATGCGAGAATTTTTTGCGTACCATGTTCAAGATAGGGTAGAGAAATTCTCATTGATTCTGAATGCTGGAAGACTATTTCAGCAATTTTTGGTTGATTCTTACACCATGATTGAAACTGAGCGACTTAACTTTGTACGTTATTCGCAAAGTGATCTTAGGTGTGACACATATGAGAATATTCAGAATCAGCATAAGGATGATAATAAAGATTTTTCCAAGTCGGGTAAACGTGTAATACTACCGTCGTCGTTTACTAGTGGAGCTCGGTATATGATGCAAAATTACCTCGATGCAATGGCTCTATGTAAGTGGTACGGCTACCCAGATTTTTTTATTACTATTACATGTAACCCGAAATGGCCGGAGGTAAGAAGGTTTCTTAAGGATAAAACAGTTAAGTCGGAAGATAGGCCTGATATTTTATGCCGTATTTTTAAAATGAAGCTTGATACGTTCTTGAAAGATTTAAAGGAAAAGGCAGTTCTAGGAAAAGTTCAAGCAGGTATTTACTTAATCAATTTGAATTTGTCCATTTAAGTGAGTAGATTTGATAAATTATTAATGAAATTTATGCTTTTTAATTATTTGTTTTTTTAATGAAAGTAAAATTTTTACTTTTTAATTCTCTGTTTTTAATGAAAGTAAATATTAAATTCCGGTTTTTTACCATGTGTTTCTTTGTTGAAGATTACATCTATTATAATTGTTATTTTTTTTATCACTTCTCAAGTATGATAATAGATAGGCTTTAGCGTGTAACTCAAGTATTGTTATTTCCAATAGTTCATAAAAATATAATTATATTTATAAAAGCATAATATTTGTTCTACAATTATGTAATTGAAAATGTTTTTACTTTTCTTTTGTAGTTGTTTACACGGTGGAGTTTCAAAAACGTGGTCTTCCACATGCTCATATTTACTTATTCATGGATGTTGATCACAAGCTTCCGACGGTTGACCATATAGAACCGTTTATATCTGCTGAGATTCCTGATAAAAGAGAAGATCCGGAATTGCATCTTCTTGTGAGTGAGTACATGATGCATGGTCCATGTGGAGAAGCTAATATGAAGTCTCCATGTATGCGTGACAGGAAATGCACGAAAAAGTTTCCAAAGAAGTTTTCACCTGAAACGTGCATTGATGCTAAAGGTTATCCGATATACAGGAGACGAGACTCGGGAAATTTTGTTCAGAAGGGTGATGTTCAGTTGGATAATAGATATGTTGTTCCATATAATAAGTATCTTTTAAAGAGATACCAGGCTCATATCAATGTAGAATGGTGCAACCAGGCAGCTTCTATCAAATATTTGTTCAAGTATATAAACAAAGGACCTGATAAAGCGTCTATGGCTATTGTACCGGATGATAAGCAAGATGTTTCTGATTTACCAACGGACGAGATAAAGGAATTTTATGATGTTAGATACATATCTGCATGTGAAGCATCATGGAGAATTTTTAAATTTGATGTTCATTACAGATATCCTTCTGTTACTCGACTTCCTTTTCATCTTCCAGGTCAACAGAACGTGGTATTTGGCGCAGAGGATCATGTTGATGATGTTTTAAAAAAAAGTTCTGTGGCTTCATCAATGTTTTTAGGCTGGATGAAGCTTAATGAAACTGATCCAGTTGCAAGAGAGCTTAGCTATGTGGAATTACCAACAAAGTTTGTGTGGAAACTTAAAAAACGTTGTTGGGAGACAAGGATTATAGGTCGTACAGTTGGTCGTGTTCATTCAGTTTCTCCCGCTCTTGGAGAGGCTTATTTTTTGAGGATTCTTCTTAACAAAGTCAAAGGACTGACATGCTTTGAGCATATTAGAAGTTATAATGGTGAAATATTTCCTACATTCAGAGATGCCTGCTTTGCACGTGGACTTCTAGATGATGATATGGAGTACATTGAGGCAATTAGAGAAGCAAATCTTAGTGGGGATGGTTGTTTTCTTCCTGCTTTGTTTGGAACAATGCTTTTGTGTAATACTCTTTCCAGACCTGATTATGTTTGGGAGAAAACATGGACGATTTTATCTGATGGAATTCTCTATGCACGGGAAAAGAATTCTAATGTTCGAGGTACCATCATAAACATTTAATAAAGCCGTCGTTTCAGTTAGAATATCACCTCATCGATTTCAATTAATACTTGCATATAACGTATTTTAATATTCATGTTGATTCCTGATTGTGTCCGTATTTTTTTTATATATTTAATGTTTTTTAAGCTATTGCATTTGTTTTTTTCATGCTTTAGATTTATCGCTTACCGAAGATCAGATAAAGAACTTGACTTTGGCTGAGATTGAAAAATTTATGCTACGAAATAACTCAAGTTTAAGGAGATTTCCATGTATGCCTTTTCCTGATGATCAATCAATAGCTTGCGCTCAGAATCGTTTAATCAATGAGGAGTTGAATTATGATCGTACGGAATTAGTTAATGAATTTGACCCCATGTTTAACTCATTAACTGATGAACAGAGACAAATTTTTGATTAAATTATGAAAGCCGTGGATGGTCAGAAAGGGGGTATTTTCTTTGTTTATGGTTACGGTGGAACTGGAAAAACTTATTTATGGAAGACATTGTCAACGGCAATTCGAGGTAGAGGTGATATTGTGTTAAACGTTGCATCAAGTGGTATTGCATCTTTGCTACTGTCAGGAGGTAGGACCGCACATTCTCGCTTTTCTATTCCTATTAATGTTAATGAAGATTCACAATGTCATATCCCAGCAAACAGTGCTCTTGCTCATTTATTGAAAGAAACTAAATTGATCATATGGGACGAAGCTCCAATGATACATAAGCATGCAATTGAAGCTCTCGATAGGTCAATGTCAGATTTATTCAATGGTGATGTTTCGTCAAATGCTGATACACCATTTGGAGGAAAAGTTTTTGTTTTTGGTGGCGATTTTAGACAAATTCTTCCTGTTGTTCCAAACGGAAGTAGGCAACAAATTGTTAATGCAGCTTTAAGCTCTTCTTATTTATGGAACAAATGTAAAGTGCTAAGGTTAACTAAGAACATGAGACTGACCGTTGGATCTAATACGAGTGATTTGAAAGAAACTGCATTGTTTGCAAAATGGTTGTTGGACATTGGTGAGGGGAAGGTTGGAGGTGATAACGATGGCGAAGCAATTATAGAAATTCCTGATGATCTGTTAATAAAGCCGTCGTCTGATCCGATTGAAAGTCTAATAGAGTTTGTTTATCCAGATATTCTACAAAACTATAAAAATCCTGAATTCTTCCGTGAATGTGCAATTTTGGCTCCTAAAAATGAAATGGTCCATGAGATTAATGATCGTTTGCTATCTATATTTCCTGGTGAAGCAAAAGAGTACTTGAGTGCGGATTGTCTTTGTCCGGGTGAGAAGAGAAATGAAGAGATAAATGATGACATATACTCTCCGGATGTTCTAAATGGACTGAAAGCATCTGGGTTGCCTAATCATCGTTTGGTGTTGAAGGTTGGTGTTCCTGTTATGCTGCTAAGAAATATTGATCAACAGAATGGATTGTGCAATGGTACAAGACTACTAATTAAATCACTGGGTAAACGTGTTATAGAGGCTGAAATAATATCAGGAGGTACTATTGGAACCCGAACTTATATTCCAAGAATTACTATGATACCATCTGACAAAAAGATTCCATTGAAGTTCCAGAGAAGGCAGTTTCCCATATGTGTTTGCTTCGCAATGACGATAAATAAAAGTCAAGGACAATCACTTGCTCGAGTTGGTTTGTTTTTAAAACAACCTGTATTCACCCATGGACAGTTATATGTTGCTCTTTCAAGAGTAAAGAGTAGATCCGGAGCAAAATTACTAATTTTAGACGAAGATGGTGAAGCTACGAATAAGACGACCAATGTTGTTTACAAAGAAGTCTTTAGACACTTAAAGTAATTGAATTTTCTTTCTATTGTATCACGAACGTCATTTTATTTATGTTTATTGATTAAATGAATTTGATAATTCCTTTTTACATATCATATAATAAAATCAATAAAGTATATCTCTTTGTTGTTTTAATCTTTTAATTATAAAATAGGTCGATAAAAATTCAAGCTACATGGAGTTTAATGTTAGTCCATGCCTACAATTTGTCCAGATTGATCATCCATATATTGTTTACTCTCTTTTTTAACTTCACGTGTCATGATGTTATATTCAAGTTTTATTTTAGCTGATATAAAACTTGATGTATAATCTAAAATAACGATTAGTGGATTCATTCCATCCTACATCAATATACATTGAAGCTTTAATTATTAGTGGATTATCATCAATTTTGTCACACCCCGACTTTTCCCTCGTCGGTTGCGACGTTTGGTGCCTTTGCCCGCGCAGCGGAAAGATGCATCTAAGACCCTTATTTCCTGAACGCCATTGCTAACCCTCTAGGATCCCCGATCCCAATATGCCGACTACTCCAACCGTGCCGTTACCAAGGTTTAAACCTGAAAGACATACTTAAAAAGTCAACATAAAGCTGGTGAGTTCATAAGTTTTGCAAAATGTTATCAAACATTACCAAGTTCCAAAAGTGTTACCATGTTCACCCTGTCCATACTATAACAAATCGAAAACCAAAGTACGCTAGCTAGGCGTATGTTTTGTTACTACCACGATTGGAAAACCATTACTAACACGCATACCAGTTGTTGTGCCCGAAAAGTAACCCTGTTGTTCCTGTTGTTCCTGTTTGAGACAATATGCACTCGCCCGGCCCTCCAAGCCGACGAGCGGGGTTGGTCACTCCCAATAGCGCTATTCACATTTCCCCGTTGTGCAAACCCGCACATTCATGGTTCCCCCCGGGACTTCCAAAGATCGTGTAGTACACAATAGAAACCCATAGTATGACAGTAGTTACCAAATAATCGTTTTAACACATGTTTTCTCCCCCGAGAATATGAAACCAGTTTAAAAGAGGGGCCGTAAACTCACGCAACCCGTTTCATTTTCCAAAACTTTGTTTCGTTTTAAGTTCCTCAGTTTTTCATAAAAGAAGCATGTCTTCCACCCCGGAAACATTTATAAAACAGTAAAAAGTGGGGTTATGAACTCACCTTAATTTCCATGCTAAGCTAGCAAACCAAGCCTGAAACCTCAACCGACTTCCTTGTGCCCTAATTACCAACAAAGGACACCTTAACAGTCTATCACACATAAGCCTAGCTTATTAACCGCCTAAAAGATAGTCTATCCGACTGTCTAGACTCGTG
The DNA here is from genome assembly GCA_030844895.1 of Ambrosia x helenae. NCBI lineage: Eukaryota > Viridiplantae > Streptophyta > Magnoliopsida > Asterales > Asteraceae > Ambrosia > Ambrosia x helenae. The sequence goes on from CM061231.1 coordinate 99,944,641, forward strand.
TGTACCAACACGGGTCTAAATACGTTTCAACTCGACGAACCGACAATGACTTAACTTAATTCCCATATATAACATAGCACCCAAGTTGCACACTTGTTACTATTTGTGTATAAACCATGTTGGGCTGGTACCCCGAAACGTATAATTATCCTGAATCGTAGCTTGTCTCGCAAATCATGTAAATGTATTTGTTTTGCGTAATTATATTTTAGAAAATACCCTTTGAGGAAATACAAATTTAGTTATTAAACTGATCAATGACATTTGTTACTTTTTCCCAAGTATTGTTTGAAATCATCTTTATCGTTACGAATAAACAGACCTTGAAAGCATTTCGATTTGTTTGTCCAAAACACTTAGGGGGAATTTATTTATAGAAATAGTAGTTCGTTACGCTTTGATTTTATAAAAATTTGGGCAGAGTTTCCTCTGTTTTTGTACAAACCAGACAACACCCGTTGTCTACAATTTTCCCCAAAATCAACTTTCAAACACAATTCATCAAGTCCTTTTATCCACATTTCCAATTCACGAGACTATACGTTTCGTCACCTATGTATACTTAATTATATAAATATATATATATACCAATATATATATATATAATATAGTCCGACAATATAGTCCAATTATATTTAGTCCGAGTTCGAAACCATACATCACGTCAAGTTAATCGTTTATCAGATCGTTCGATATTTAATATTGTTACCGGTTATTGTTTTTATTTGGTTCGTTCGCGAGTCAAAACTGTTCATCCATATCAATATATTTATACATTTACAATATTCATAAACATAATAATATTTACAAATATATAAATTTATAAATATAAGATATCTATAATAAATAATAAAATACGAATGTAAGTTATACCAAATCATCGCGTGTAACCCGGAGCCACCTCGAACTACGTGTAGGCCGGAACCAAAGTTTGACCAGCTTTGACTATCCAGATCTGACCCGAACAAGACCCGAACCGAACCTGATCTCGAACAAAACGTGAACCCGGATCTAACCAAAATCAACCCGACCAGAACCGAACCCGTGACTCGAACCCAAAACAAACCAAAAGCTTAACCGTGTCCAAATATCACAACACCCAAGACCCAAAACTGTCTCGAGATCAAACGAACACGGATCTGACCCGGACCTAACCGGGACCAAATCTGAACCAAGACCCCAGGCCCGAACTCGAAAACGAACCCCAGCAACCTGCTCCAAAACCCGACCAGATCTGACCCGACACACCCAAACCACAACCAAACCAAACCGAGCCAAAAGCAATCGTACCTGAACCAACCTCGGCTGCAACCACCAGACGCCACCTTTCTGAACCAGCATCCACCACGAACCACCACCACCGGGCCGAACCAAACCACCAACCATCTCTGATCGTCACCCTCCACCTGAGCAAGACCACCACCGTTACAGCCATCACCACCCCACACCTCGAGCCCATAACCACCTCCTCATAGAACCACCACGGGATCCCGACCAAAACCCACCTAACCAACCTCCGCCGCTGTCACCTCACAACACGACCACAATAATAATCCGGCCCCCACCCCCGTCCGGTTGACTACAGCGCCGCTGCCACCCCATCTAGAACCCGACTTGAACCCAACCTGAAAACCCACGTAAAACCACCACTGAAACTGCTAGGTCCACCCCCGTCACTTCCCTCTGTCGCGTTATTATACTGCTCCGCCACCACCATCCATGGTGGTGGTTGGCCTTCACTTGGCAGAAGAGAGGGATACGAGATGAGAGTGAGATGGGTTAGAGAGAGAGAGCTTAGTTTTAGAGAGAGAGAGTGGGTTTAGAAAGATAGAGGCGGCTGAAAGAAAATGAAGGAAGGAGGAAGATTAAGAGTTTAAATAGTTAGGGTTAGGGTGAGGTAGGTGTATACCGCGTATCGAACTCGTTTAAACGTAAAACGTCTCCGTTTCTATTTAGGCTCGATAATTAATTATATAAAAAAATAGTCGGTTTTGTTCGAAATACAAAACCGAGCATAAATATAAATATCTTCGATGTCCGACGCGTGTTTTCAGAACACGCGTTTAAATCGCGTTGATTAAATCGGTCGCAGTTCCAATTGTAAAAACGGTCAGTAAACTTCCGAAACTTGATAAGTAACAATATTTAAAATAAATATTTAATTTTTAATAATAAAAATCACGTCGATGTAGATCGGAAGTTGCCGGTTGTCACAAATTTGAAATACAATTATCTTATCACAAATTTGAAGTAAATTTTAAAGGATAATGATTATATTCTCATCTTCTTATCTCTTTATCTATATGTTTTTTTAAAAAAATTGCATCATGTTTATTATAAATTGTCTAACAAAGTTATTACTTTGATACAAAGAATACCAAAGCCGAAGCTTGCACACAAGTTAGTCAATTAATCTTCACACGTGAATCCCCTGTAAGTCATACTTAAATTCAATTCTGTTACCTTCATTAAAATGTTGTCCGATCTTTGATTACTGCAAATTCGTTAATTGTTATAAACGAGCCAATATTGTTTCTGTTCATGATAAAGATGATTTTATTTTTGTTAAGTTTTAATCTGTTAACTGTTATTTTGTATATTAATCTGTTTAATTTAGTTGCTTAATTTGTGATTTGAATCACCTTTAATTTAGTCCAAAGATTATATAAAAAAACTGAGATTTAAATATATGTCTCACCTGCCGAAGAAGCTGAATTTGAAGCTCTCTAGGCATGGGTGACCGATGAACCGGCGAACGAAGACAAGAAAGGAAGACGAAGCTGAGAACATCCGATCCATGTTCAGAGGAGTTGTTGAATATGGCTGCAAATTTCCCTTCACTTTGCACGGCATTATTGGTCCATTGGAGGACAAATAGGAGAATGAGCATGGAAGTTTTATTAATTTGATTAATGGCTGCAGAGAAGTCATAAACGTTTCACCTATGCGTAAACTTAACAATTTATAAGTCATTATAATCGCACAGTTAATGGGTGATTTGATTGACAATTAAGTTTGTATAACGATTATCACATATGTTGCGCATTAAGTTGCTGCAGAGAAGGCATAATGAAAAGTATTATTAACGGCTGTAGATAAGTCATTTAGGTTATCACAAATGCTAAATGTTATTACAATTTAGGATTCATAATTAAGTTGCTTAATTGGTGATTTGAATTACATATAATTTCGGCTAAAGTTTATCTCATTTGTTGACCATTAAATTTGAATTTTAATATGAGCAGATCTTTGTTATTATATGGTCTAATGTCTTCATTGTAACACTTAAAGCCTTTGTTGTTTTAATAATATTAACGTCCATTGAAGCTATAATTGAAACGTTAATTGTGTGAATAATGTCGCAACATAACTTTCGCTTAATAAATTCCCATTTTTTTTACATTAGTATGTTGTCTACGCCTTGATGTTCGATATTGTTTTATAACATTATAAATGATTTCATATGTATACAGGTTGAAAAGATGCTTCCATCGTTTTATATAGAGCTAATTAACGTTGTGGCACACTTTATGGTATTACAAAATCTATGATTATTCATTGTTTAAAATTTTTATTATGGACATTATATGTTATTTTTTGATATGTTTGACATAAATGCAGGTCTTACCGTCTTGGTTTTTCACTCAGTATCTTCAAAGTATTTGTTGTAACGTTGTTATACAAGTTGATGCTAATAAGTCTTACAAAATACGTGTATCCAAAAGAGATGGTGAACCGGTATTCTCCGAAGGTTGGAAGACGATGATTGAGGATCTACAACTTAATCAGGGAGATTTATTAGTTTTTAACCCGTATGATATGCATACGTATCAGCTTGACGTTTTTCCTCTTGGAATTGAATGGAATAGCTTGGATGATTGTCGAAGGAACAACATGAATATCACTGTTGCAGCTTTAGATAAAGATAAACGACATGTTGCGTTATTTGCACGTCGCGTTTATCAAGATACACCGTACTTCTTGGTATTGTTTGTTTTAATTAGCTAAAGAATATACTTATTTTGTTCATACGATGTTAATTATTCTTTATCTGTGCAGATTATTCCTGAGTTATTTGCCAAAAACATGAAGTACGATAAACTGGAAAACAAGGATGTTTCAGTTTTTCTAAATGATGTTATTGAGAAGAAAGTGAGGCTGGAAAAATTTGATAAACAGTTTGTGTTTATTAATGGTTGGTCAGAATTATTCAAAAGCTTGCCTTTGGTTCCATACTTGATTGTATGTCATCAGGTTGATTCCCAAAAGATTAAGCTTACCATTTTTGTTGAGGATGGTTATCAATTTATAATTTCGAAAGAAAAAGTTCCTCATGTTACGGACAGAGATATAGGATATGTCCGGTTTCAAAACATGATATCTACATTAAATGCCAACAAAGTTTATCATGAGTTCATCATAATTGCTCGAAACCGCCTTGTGAGTATTTTTTTTGCTGTTTATATTATCAATATTACTAATTTATTCAAAAACTTAATATATTTTTATGTTAATTTAGAATTCATTATAAATCATTATATGTTTGCATTATGTAGCGTCTTCCAAGGAGAATTGTTAAGACGGCGGAATTTGAAAAAAACAGTCTCATTACTGTAAGGAATCTTCAAGGTACTCAATGTATAATGTCGCTTCGTAAGGAAATGTCAAATGGAGAAATTAGATTTGCTATACAAGATTGGGGTGATTGGTTGAAGGTAAATGAAATAGCAAATGGTGATTTTGCCACTTTTAGGTACTTCAACACAGAAGGTGTGCTTATACTAACTTCAGTTTCCAAAATGAAGAAACGTGAAAGTAAGAAGCGCAAGGCCAAAAGAAAATTTTCATATGTTTGATAATTACGTCGTATTTCTTTTTGCATTTTTTTATTTTAATTGCTTTTTTTAATATTGGCTACTATGTGAACTTAGCAATTCAGCTATGACATTATGTTTGGTTTTATTTTTTCATGGTACTTAATTGTTTGTTTTTGTATTGTATTTAAATATTATGTTGGATATATTGACAAAGGTATCAAAAAGTTAATTAAATCGCAAAAGTAACATATTTATACAAATAACTTTTAGTCAAACCCCTTGGTATAAGTTGTTAAAAGTTATATCAACACTCCTTAGTATAAATAGATAGATAGAAATCATGTCAATTCATTTAGAAAATATTCGTTAATGTTAATATGCCAATAATCAATTATCATTGTAACTTTCTTCCTCTGTATAATAACTTATATTTATTATGAACAATAACGTAGCGAAACCCGTGCATCGCACGGGTACTAAACTAGTGACATCTATATAGCAATTACCTGTTAGGGAGCGTCCCGGGTTGAAATATCTAATATGACATAATAAAATATCTAATATGACAACATAATTAATGACTTGCTAATATATGATTAATGAATATTATTATTATTATTATTATTATTTTAAACAAATCTCTGCCATAAGTTATCTATCATATTCTAATATAAAAAAAAGGTAATTGGGTCAGGGATCACCTAATCCCAGACCCGACCCAAACCCACAATTTTTTTAAACTAATTCTAAACCTGACACAATACCTGTCGGGTTACAAAAAATAGTCGTTTTTTTCTCCGTTTTTTATATAGCATTATGGTACTCGTTGGAAAGATAATAAAACGCTCGTTAATTTGTTGTAATTTTTTTCTTTAAAAAATCACGTATATAAAAGATATTAAAGTTTAAAAGTTATGAGATGAAACATGAGAGAGAAAATAATAAAGTTTAATATTTAAATTTAGTAGATTATGTATTTATAACAACACAGCAGCGCCGAACCTTAATTCCTCCGAAGATGTCGGGCGATCCCCGACGGCAAGATCCAGAAGAATGGGAAGAGGTTCAGCGACGTAAAGGGAGGAAAAATGATCGTCAAGGTGCAGGTAATAATAAGGTAATATCGAAGTTCTTTGTGTCCAATCTTCCACCGAAGTGCTCGTCACAAGATCTTAAGGCTGTTTTGGGACGTTTTGGTCGATATGAAGGATCGTACATCGCGAGAAAACTGGATAAGTGGGGTAAGCGGTTCGCCTTCGTCTCTTTTTCGGAGGTTAATGATTCGGGTAGAATGGTAGAGGCGATGTCGGACGTGTGGATTGGTTCCTTCAAGCTGTTCATAACCATGGCTAGGTTTGTGGATGGGTCGAAGGTTCAGCAGCCTGCTGCCACCGTTCATGGTCGTAAAGAGAAAGAGGCGAATTTCCAGGATCATGCAAATTCTAACATTGAAAATCAAGAAGGAGGGGGTGTTAAGGAGACGCACGATGCGGTAATAGGTAATGGTCGCTCTTTTTTGGATTCAGTGTTGAACAGGAATAAAGTGGATGTCATTAGGGTGGATGATGTTGTAGAACGTTTTTCTCATTATGAGGGGTCTGCACTCGTTGGGAGGGTTATGGATTTCAACATTCTATGTACTTTGAATGTATTAATATATAAGCTTGGTGGTTATTCTGTGGATATTAAGTATTATGGAGGTTTCATTGTGGTTTTAGTTTTCAAAGATAACGATATGGCGGACAAGTTCCTTGCGGATGATTCGAAGTGGTCTGCTTGGTTTGAGACACTAGACAGCTGGGATGGTAAAGTGGTTAAGGTGGAGGAACGTATAGCTTGGTTGAAAGTGCATGGCGTCCCGGCTCAACTGGCTTTAGATCAAGTGTTTGATTTGATCGGAGATAGATATGGGAAGGTTATTAAATCGCCTTGTTTGTCGAACGATGATAATAATTTTTCCTACGCGCTTATTGGGGTGATGAGTAGGGTTCGTAAACGGATTGTCGATTGGGTGGATATCGCATGGAGAGATTTAACGTTCAACGTATGGATTGATGAAGATATTGGTGAGTGGATCCCGGATGGGGTTACTACCCTTGATGAGGATGCCATTTCGTTGTGCGAAGAGGAGGACGCGGTGGAGGATAACGTACAGGTGGATATGAACATGGACGTTAATTGTGAGGAGGGTGAGTTTGTGGTGCATGGGGTGCATGGTCAGGTAGGGAATAATAGCTGTAATGCTCATGAGGGTGGTCCTGATCATGGTATAGCTGAAGCAGCGGCTGTTCAGCAGGTTACGCCTCCAGCCAGAAAGAAATTCCGCAGAAAGTCCCTTTTTAAGAATAGGAACGAGGGTAGTGGTTCTTTTGAGCGTCCGAAGAAGAGACATCGGGAAAATAACGACATGTTTGGTTTGGATAAGTTAATTGGCATTCTTTCAGGTACCGACGACTCGAATGACGGTAATGTTGGTGCTGAAGATGATGTGTTCGTCACTCCGGATCTTAACGAAAGACTTTCGGGCGTAGTGGCTAATGATTCTATCGGGTTGAACAATGAAGTGGGCTTAGCTAGTGAGACCGCTTACAATGAGGTGAATGCTTCACTTCAGCCGATTGATGTAGAAGCCTTGGAGACTGTGAAACTTAGTGGTGCCTTGGGGGTCGAGAACTTGGACGAATTTGTACCAAATGTAAAGGACGCGTTAATGAATGAAGGTTATCAAGTTAGTGGCCAATGAATTTTATCTCATTGAATATTCGTGGTTTGGGGAATCTGGGCAAAGCAGATTGGGTTCGTTCTTTGCGAGTTAAGCATGAGGTTAGTTTTATTTTGCTTCAGGAAACGCAACACAGTTCTATGGATTCGATTAACTTGGGTAGGTATTGGGGGTATGGTGATTTTTCCTTTGAATGGGTTCCTGCTACGGGCCGTTCGGGTGGTTTATTATCCATGTGGGATCCTAAAATTTTTTCTATGGATAGGGTGATTAAGAGTGAAAATTGGTTGTTGGTTTCCGGTGTGGTCAAGGGGAGTGGCTCTCATTTTCATGTTGTTAATGTTTATTCTCCTCAGAATATTGGTCCTAAGCGTAGGTTGTGGGCGGAGATCAATGGTTTGGTTGATGAAGGGGTGGGTAAATGGATAGTGGCAGGGGATTTTAATGCAGTGAGGGGTGTGGATGACCAGCGTAACTCCGTTTTTAATGTGGTAGAGGCTAATGAATTTAATGATTTTATAGATACTTCGGACTTACATGAGTACTCCTTGAAAGGGAGACGGTTCACTTTTGTTGCAGGTGATAAGATGAGCCGTATTGACAGGATTTTCGTTAATTGGGAATTTTTCTTGGAATGGACTAGTGTGGAATACATTGCTCTAGAGAGAAACAAATCTGATCATAGTCCGCTATTATTGAAGACGAGCTCGAGAAATTTTGGGCCAAAACCTTTTAAGTTCTATAATTCTTGGCTCGGTCGGCGGGATTTCGATGCGATTGTTAGGAAGGTGATCGATGATGGGATGTTTGAGGGGTTACCTGATGCGGTACTTTTATTGAAGTTTAAAGCTTTGCGTAGTGCCATCTCTACTTGGGTTGCTGACGTTAAAGCTAGAGAGTTGGAAGAAAAAAGGTTGCTGGAAAGTGAACTTTGTGCTTTAGACACAACTATGGAGAGTAGAGATTTGGCCGAGGACGAGAAGTGGACGCTGTCTGAGATCAAAAGGCGACTTGGAGAACTTGATGCTTACATTTATCGCGATTTGAAACAGAAAGCTCGTTGTAATTGGGCTTCTCACGGGGACGACAATTCGAGGTATTTTCATGGTTTTATTAATAAACGTAAGACTTCGAATTATATTCCAGGTTTGGAGGTTGGTGGGAGGTGGGAGACGAACCCGGTTATTATTAAACGGGAAGTTATGGGATTTTTTCGCGATAAATTTAGAGAGAATATGGGTTTGCGGCCTCGGCTTGTTTGCTACGGTATTTCTTCTTTGTCCACGGTGGAAACCGTGGGCTTGGTTGATGTTTTCAGTTTACAGGAGTTAAAAAATGCGGTTGCGGACTGTGGTGCCGATAAAGCTCCGGGTCCTGATGGGTTTAATTTTAAATTCATTAGGCATTTCTGGCAGTTATTCGAGAAGGACTTTGTGGATATTTTGGACCATTATCATCAGGCCGGGCGGTTTAGTCCCGGTGTTGGGTCTTCTTTCATTACGTTGATTCCTAAGGTGAGTGATCCTTCTAGTTTGGGGGATTTTAGGCCGATTAGTCTTATTGGGAGCATCATTAAAGTTGTTTCTAAGGTTTTGGCGAATCGGTTGAAGTTGGTGTTGGGCCGTGTTGTGCAAGAGACTCAGACGGCTTTCTTATCAGGGAGGTATATTCTTGATGGTCCTCTGATGACCAACGAGGTGATTGCTTGGGCTAAGAAGAGAAACAGGAAAATATTCTTGTTCAAGATAGATTTTGATAAGGCTTATGACAATGTCAACTGGGACTTCTTGTTGTCGGTTATGTCTCAGATGGGTTTTCCGGAGGTTTGGTGTGAGTGGATTCGTGGTATTTTGATTTCCTCTAGAGCTTCTGTTTTAGTGAATGGTTCTCCTACTTTCGAATTCGGATGCCAAAAAGGGATCCGTCAGGGAGATCCTCTTTCGCCGTTTTTGTTTATTATTTTGATGGAGGCTTTCTCGGGTATGATGAATCAGGCCAGTGATATTGGGGCGTTTCATGGCGTTAAGCTTCCGAATGACGGCCCGGTTTTGTCACATTTACTTTACGCAGATGACGCCATGCTTATGGGGGAGTGGTCTTCACATAATTTTATTAACATGAGACGCATCCTTCGTATTTTCTATCTTTGTTCTGGGCTAAAGATAAATTTACACAAGTCGGTGCTTTACGGTGTGGGTGTGGAACCCGATGAGGTAGTGAGATTGGCTAATTCCATGGGGTGCAAGCCGGGTATTTTACCATTCACGTACTTGGGTATCAAGGTTGGGGCGAATATGAACAGGGTGTCTAGTTGGGAGCCGGTGGTGACGACGTTTAAACGAAGGTTATCTAAATGGAAAGCCAATACTCTTTCGATCGCAGGTCGGTTAACATTAATTAAATCGGTTTTGGATAGTTTACCTACGTATTATTTCTCTCTATTCAAGGCCCCGAAGAAGGTTGTTGATGTTTTGGAGGGTTTGATGCGGAGGTTTCTTTGGGGTGGTTCGGACGAAGTGAGGAAGATGAGCTGGGTTTCTTGGGGGATTGTTACTAAAAGCATTAAAGAAGGTGGGTTGGGGATTGCGTCTCTTGAAACTAATAATAATGCATTATTAATTAAGTGGCTGTGGAGGTTTTTGAATGAGCCTAACTCAATGTGGAGAAGGGTTGTTATGTCTATTCATGGGTCGATTAGATGTTGGGGTATAGCTCCCGTTAATAGTGCAATTACGGGTGTGTGGAAGAATTGTGTCACGTTCTGGAACAAACACAAGGTGGATGGGAGCGGTTTAAACAGTGTTATATGTGGTAGCCTTGGAAATGGGCGTCAATTGAGGTTTTGGTTGGATTCGTGGTTGGGTAATCAACCATTAAAGGTTGTCTATCCTTCGCTGTATAGCATCGAAAAATCAAAAGAGGTTGTGATCGCAGACAGGGTGATGCGTTTGGGTAACTCTCGTGTGTTGGTTTGGGATTGGACTCGGGCCCCTGCTACCACAATGGAGATCTCAGACAAACAGAGGTTAGAAGATCAGCTCTATTCGGTCACTTTGTTGGATAGAGATGATTCTTGGATTTGGTCATATGGTTCGGACGCTGCTTTTCATATTGCTTCGGTTAAAAAAATGGCTTCGTGGCACGGTTTCTAGTAATGCAGAGTTTGGTTTCAAGTGGAGTTCTTGGGTTCCTAACAAATGCAATATTTTCATGTGGCGCGCTTTCTTGGATCGTCTTCCGACAAAGACGGCTCTTGCCCGAAGACATATTAATATTGAAGATATTTCGTGTGTGTGGTGCGAGGATGTTGAAGAAGATATAGAGCATGTTCTGACAGGTTGCATCATTGCTTCGGAGGTGTGGAATTCTTTAGCTAGTTGGTGTAATATTCCTAGACCGTTCGTCTTTCATGTCAACGACTTGGTGGAGCTACACGAGCACAGTGGGGTGACGGGTACTAAGAAGAAGGTCCTCCATGGGATTATTATTATCGCTTGTTGGAGATTGTGGAGAGCTAGGAATGAAAAGGTTTTCGACAGTAAGGCAACTAATGTGGCGGAATTGGTTGCGGATATAAAGGCTTTGGGATTTCTTTGGTATAAACATAGGTTTAAAGAGGGGGTAGTGGATTGGAATAGATGGCGTTTGTTTGATGTAACGTAATTTGAACTTTGTTTTTGGTTTTCGGCTTCTATCTCCGTCTTGGTGATAGATGTCGGTTTTGGTTGGTTTTAATGAAGTTCACTTTTCAAAAAAAAGTAGATTATGTATTTAATAGATTATGTTAAATCATATTTAAACCATATTTATTTCTTTTTTTTAATTGGTCTAGAGTTGCCACATCACATACTATGTCTCATCTCTCAAAAGAGAGATTGCATAATATTATGACATGTCATTAAAATGCCTTTGGTTTATTATATGTATAGATTTGCTACCGAAATAGTCTAGTGGCAAAATCTTTAATCATTGTAGAATTTGCTACCGTGTTTTTCGGTAACAAATTTTGGTGGCAATTGCTTAAATTTGTAGTAGTGGCACTGACCGGCTAGGGTGGTTCAGCTACCGTAGCCGAATGGCTACACTGCCACCACTCCCTCGGCTACGGTCTAATAATATTTTGGCTAGGTGTAACCGAGCCAAATGTCCCCAAGCATTTACTTTTTGACTATAACAACCGGTCAAAAAACGTTCAAATGAGGCCAACGGTCATTTTTTTCATATAAATTCACCATTTTTTTACCATCCATCACATATCTACTTCCAAATTTTATAAAAAATTACTCTTGGCATCATGTCTTCAACGGTTGACTGGTCCCACGACGAGGTTCTAGCGTTGGCGGTTGCGTGGCTAGGAAGCAAACACATCAAACAATATCGATGAGTTTTGGGATGATGTGTTGGTCGAGTTTTGCGAGCAACGGGTGCAAGATGAACCACATCACACTGCTTCTATGCTTGGGAGTGAGTGGAACATCGTAAAAAGCGAATGTAAAACGTTTGAGAAGATATTTAAAAAGAACATGGATGAAAATCCAATCTAAAGGAAGACGTGGCAATTGAATTGACCCACCATGAAGCTCACAAAACTTTCGAACACGTTGCAATTGTTAAAGAATAAAATATCTTTACTTAAGAGAGAATCGCATGGTTGGTCCCTGTGGTTTTCCAATATTGCACTCTTGGTCCTAGTGCTTCACTATTTACATCGTTGATATTTGAGTTTAACAAAATTGCACTCGTGTGGTCCTTACCTCTAACTGTCGTTAAATTCCTCCGTTAAAAATAGGTAAATTACATTTTTACCCTCAATAATAAAAAAACAATTTAAAAACCTAAATAAAAAATGAGTGGACCTCACCCACCCTTCTTCTACCCCAACCCCCCACCTTCTCCAAACCCTAACTCCCCTTCATATTCATCGCCTCCCCTTTTAAATCATCCAAATAAACATTCCCGACCATTGATTCTGTTACAGGTATTTATATGTAACAAGGGGAAACAGAGCGTACGGTTTCAACATTCAAAACGCAGAAACAGAATTGGAACATAAACGCTTATAAAGAACACATTCTTTGATTCAGGAATCTTTGCCATCATCTTTAAGGATTCATTAGAAAACATAAATTCCGGGGTGGTTTCAGAAATTGAAACATTTAATCACAAATTGTCGTAAAATGGTTTGAAACTTTATCCCTTAATCTTATATTGTTACTTGAAACTTGAGGTTGTGAATTAAAATGGCCAACACACCTCCGTTTTTTACTTCAGTTTTGCTTCGAATGTTGTTAATGATGGAAGTAACAAGGGGAAACAGAGTTCATGGATCGAAGACGGGTCTTCGTTATCTCTCGGGTGAGGTTGTTGTTCGTTGAGCTTGGTGTCACCGTGTTTTAGGGAAAGAAGTAGTTTAAGAGCATTTTTCCGAGATTCTTGATCTTAGGGGAAGAAGAAGGTGGGGTTGGGGAAGAAGAAGGGTGGGTGGGGTTTACTTAAACTTCATTTAGTTAGATATATATATATATATATATATATATATATATATATATGTTTAGGATCCTGTACAAAGTACATTTTTCGTGAGAAGTGTGAGAAGGACTAAGAATCGACATGTAGACATCATGTTTTGGATTTAGAAATGATGTTTTAGGTTGTTTTAACTTGAAAAACATCAAACACAACAATCTAAATCACTATACAATGTATTATAGTCATTAAATTTAAAAAACAGCTAAAACACACTACTTAACGCTTAAAACACACTGCTAATGTTCTTAGCATGGTGTTTTAAGTTTTAAGCCTAAAATACATTGTTTTCGGTTTTTAATTGTTATGTTTGGTGTTTTTATAGGCAAAACAATCCAAAACATCACGACTAAGTTCAAAAAATGATGCCTAAGTATCAATTTTTAATACTTCTCACACTTCTCACGAAAAATGTACTTTGTACAGGATCCTGACCCTATATATATATATATATATATATATATATATATATATATATATATATATATATATATATTATTTTGTTTTTTAGAAGGGTAAAATAGACATTACACATTCATTTAACTGAGAAATTTAACGACCGTTAGGGGTAGGGACTACTGTAGTTATAAAATTCATACATTTGGATCACGTTAGTAATAAGTTGTAAACCATTAGGATCAATTGTGTTATTATTAAACCTTAAGGACCAAGAGTGCAAGATCTGGAAAGCACAGGGACCAACCAAGCAATTCACTCTTACTTTAATTTCGTTATATTTTGTAGAATAAAAAAATTAATGTAACGGTATGATTTTATTATTTTAAATGATTTATTTATTATTCAATTGTTCAGGCTAATAGCCTAGAGTGTTGTCAGAAATTTTTTTGGTTACTCTAGGCTACTTTAACTTATATTTGGCATGGCAGAAGTCTAGAGTGCCCCCCCCCCCCCCCCCATTCGGATTAATCAAGTTAACCCGTCGGATACGGACCAACCCTTATAGGGGCTTGGGTTAATCGGGTTTCACCATATTCGGGCTGGGTCAGGTTATGAAATGAAAACAAAAACATATATATACGTACACAAACATTGTCTGAAATTAGGCATGCAGAAAATGGGAGATTAGAGACAGATGATGTGTGTCAACCACCAATCCACGAGAAATTTACGAAGGAGAGAAGAAAAAAAAAAGACCGATTCAACAATGTGACACCCAACACGTGAAATTCCTAAGACAAGAAGAAGAGAGAGAGAGAGAGAGAGAAACTTGTTCATGCACAAATTAATTAATCCAAAACAAATGATTAACAAAAGCTGAATCCAACGTTTATTTTAAATTAATTAATATGCCCAGAAATTTTCACTTCTTGCGGTTAAGATCCCGAGCAATCTAGTTCAAGACGAATGGAATGCTGAATCTCGTTGAAAAAGAAGACGAATATGTGCATATATAGACACATTTGCCGCCAAAATTAATAAGGGTTTCTCGATCTGCATTTTCATAATGGTTGGTGATTTGCATTGCATGTGTTTTTATTATTTATTTCTTCTGCAATATTATAGTTAGACGTACAATTCTATATATCATCAATGGGTTGGTTTTGATTTGTTAATACACCTTGAATGAGATATATGGATTTGAGTTATATATGATGATGCTAAACAAACATTTGGCAACCTTCTTTGATATATGAATTTTGATCTTCTTGTTGGAATTTTAATATATGTATGTATGTATGTATGTATGTATGTATGTATGTATGTATGTATGTATGTATACCAACTTTATTTTGCATGTGATATTTGACGTGAAGCATCCATTGTCAACAAGGCGTAACAAGCTTCTTGGGAGGAGGAAAGCGCATAATAAAATTGGGGCTCTTTTCGTTAAAAAAAATAAGTTTGCTTTTAATACCATGATTCCTATACGACATTTGTGTGTATGCATAATTATATACCACAAACCTCAATCACAACCGTCCGAAAGCTTAAAGTTACTAGTATATAGTTTAATTTTTAGAATTTTAGGGCCCTAATAAAGTGGGGGCCCAAAGTCCTAGCTTTATTTCACTCCCCCTTGAGTCACTCCTGATTTTCGAAGTCCATGTCGGTTTAAGAATCGATAACAGAATTGACGATTTAATGAGATTGTGGGGTAGGCGTTGTATGTGCACATTGATATTTAGTTCGTTTTCGTTCAATAAAATATGCAATGGAGCATACGTTATCTGCGTAAGAGATTTGCTGCTTGGCATAGACATGGTGCAAATACAACTATCCATGTAGATAGATACATGATTAAAAACATGTCATCTTAGGCGAATGTACTGACTGATTTGTATGCGCTACAGAGCAATGCAGTTAATATAACAGTCGGCTCTCATGTTTGGGTTGAAGATACAGCCCAAGCTTGGGTTGATGGGCAAGTCACAAAGATTAAAGGGAAAGAAGCAGAGATTCAAGTCGCAGATGGGAAAACGGTTAGTCATCAATATTAATGAGTATTCTATTTCATATATACATGTAGAATATAATCATGAAGTTTACATCATGCGTTATTTACAGGTGGTTGCTGAATTATCAAAAATATATCCAAAGGATATGGAAGCACCTGCTGGCGGCGTTGATGACATGACAAAGCTGTCTTATTTGCACGAGCCAGGGGTCTTGCAGAACTTAAGTACCAGATATGAACTCAATGAAATATATGTAAGTTTTCTGTCTTCGTCTAGTATTTTAGTCTAACGAATTTAAAACAAATGCATCCTTACTTTTTGTAAAATAATGGCAGACTTACACAGGAAACATTCTAATTGCAATCAACCCGTTCCAAAAGTTACCTCATTTGTACGATACTCATATGATGCAACAATACAAGGGAGCGCCGTTTGGTGAATTGAGTCCCCATGTATTTGCAATTGCAGATACATCTTACAGGTTATTATAGTCTGTTAGTGGTTAGTAACAACCTTTTTTTTTTATGTTAAACGCACGGTGGTCATCATGTTTCGCATTGTGAGTCAGGGCCATGATTAATGAAGGAAAAAGTAATTCAATTCTGGTGAGCGGTGAAAGTGGAGCGGGTAAAACTGAGACAAACCAAAATGATTATGCGGTTTCTTGCATATTTGGGTGGGAGAAAAGCTACTGAAGGCCGCACAGTTGAACAACAAGTTCTTGAAGTACGATACATGACGTATAGTTCTATGTTTAAGTAATTCCTTATTGATTTATATTTAATGTCACTTAATATATATATATATATATATGTAAACTTTATAAACTTCTGTCACAACTTTGACTGCAGTCAAATCCTGTTCTTGAAGCTTTTGGCAATGCTAAAACCGTTAGAAATAATAATTCCAGGTGACTAGATTCGAACTTATTCTGATGTAGTAATTGAAGAATGAATGTTTATATTTTAATTTTAATTTCCTGTTTATTTATTTTCACAGCCGTTTTGGTAAGTTTGTTGAGATCCAATTTGATAAGCATGGGAGGATTTCGGGAGCAGCTATTAGGACTTACCTGCTAGAAAGGTCTCGTGTTTGCAAGTAAATGATCCAGAACGGAACTATCACTGTTTTTACCTGCTTTGTGCAGCGCCACCAGAGGTACTACATTTTTACTTTTGAAAACTCAACTTCACTAGTTAACATTTGATTAATTTCGCATACGGTTTCAGGAAATTGAGAAGTATAAATTGGGAAGCCCGCAGTCGTTTCACTATCTTAACCAATCAAAATGCTTTGATCTTGTTGGTGTGAATGATGGACTTGAATATCTTACCACAAGGAGAGCTATGGATATTGTTGGAATAAGTAAAAAAGAACAGGTTGTTCCTCTTTTATTTTGTTTTTGTTGCCTTTTATATGCAATAATAAGCAGGGTCGGCCCGGTGGAGTGGCATGGTGGGTGACCGCCCAGGGCCAGCTCTCCCCGGGAGTCATTTTTTTTAAATTATATATTTTTTTTTTTTTTTTTTATATATTTTAATATTTTTTATATACTTATTATAAAAATATATATTTATATATTAGGGGCCTGTTTTTTCTACTTGCTTCGTGCTCCTGGATTTTCAGGGGTTCTCGGGGACGGCCCTGATAATAAGTAAGAAAATAAATTCATTACCAATCTTTTTACATTTTCATAGGAAGCAATTTTCAGAGTTACCGCTGCTATACTTCATCTTGGAAATATTGCATTCACTAAAGGAAAGAGGTTGATTCTTCTGTGCTAAAAGACGACAAAGCGAATTTTCATCTCAAGATGACTGCAGAGCTTCTTATGTATGTTTATGAATGTTGAACAATTTGTAGGTATTGTTATATGTCATTATAAATTTATAATTTTATGAGGCCGTCTTAGGTGTGACCCTGTTGGCTTGCAAGATGCGTTGTGTAAACGAGTGATGATCACTCCCGAAGAAGTTATTAAGAGGACTCTTGATCCTCTCAGTGCATCATTTAGCAGAGACGGTTTGGCTAAAACAATATATTGCAGATTATTTGATTGGTACAAATTAGTACATTGAGTTAAGCGTATTAAATAAACTTACGGCGTTTAATAATTCAATATCTAGTTTCCGTTCCTTTTCAGGTTGGTGAATAAAATCAACGTATCAATTGGACAAGACGTGACTTCAAAATCTCTTATTGGCGTTCTTGATATCTACGGTTTTGAGAGCTTTAAGAACAACAGGTAGCAGCAATTAATGTATTTTTTTTTAAAAAAAATAATAATTGCTTGTGACAAGTGTATTATCTGAATATCATCATATGCATGCAGCTTTGAGCAATTTTGCATTAACTTTACAAATGAGAAACTGCAGCAACACTTTAACCAGGTAACCGTCGAATCTTTTAAATTGACGTTTAGCATGAGAATGTTGTTGCAAAACTGAATATAGAAAGTGTTATGTTTGAATTTCAGCACGTCTTTAAAGCTGAGCAAGAAGAATATAAAAAAAGAGGCTATCGACTGGAGCTACATTGAATTCGTTGATAACCAAGATGTTCTAGATCTCCTTGAAAAGGTATAATTATTTCGTAGCTACAAATGATCAGGTTACATTTTGTTCCTTATGTAATTTATAAAATTTGAAGTATATAATTCTCTCATCTTGTATTTCTATTACAGAAACCTGGCGGTATTATTGCTCTCCTTGATGAAGCTTGGTATACCATACTCGACTTAACTTTTTGTTTATATGTTTCTTCATTTCGTTTTTGATAATATTTTACAAAATTTGAACTTATGTTTTTTAGCATGTTCCCAAGTCAACGCACGAGACATTCTCAAACAAGCTTTATCAGACGTTCAAAAATCATAAACGCTTTTTAAAGCCCAAGTTGTCGATCACAGATTTCATAATTGCTCATTATGCTGGAGAGGTATGTATTACATATGTTAACCAAACCATGCTTGATTGCTGCAATAACAATATTTATTTAAAGTTAAAACGTGTCGTTTTCTTTTTAGGTGCAATATCAATCTGATCAGTTTCTTGACAAAAATAAAGACTACGTGATCCCTGAACACCAAGACTTGTTGAGCGTTTCCAAGTGTCCGTTTGTAGCCGGCCTTTTCCCTCCTGTAGCTGAAGAGTCTTCAAAATCATCTAAATTTTCTTCAATAGGTTCCCGTTTTAAGGTACCTTATATCAATCATTATGATGTGGTATGTTGATGTGGTATGCTGACGTGTACCCATATGTTAATGCAGCTTCAACTGCAACAACTGATGGAAACACTAAATGCTACAGAGCCTCATTATGTTAGATGTGTAAAGCCTAACAATAAACTGCAACCTGCCATATTTGAAAACGTCAACATCATGCAACAACTGCGTTGTGGTGTGAGTATATGTGATTATTAATTTTATTTATTTATCTTCTAGTTGTGTGACTGATTCTTCTACTCTTAGGGTGTTTTAGAGGCAATAAGAATCAGTTGTGCTGGTTATCCTACCCGTCGTCCGTTCTTTGAATTTATAAACAGATTTGGACTTCTTGCACCAGAAACCTTGGCAGGAAGGTATGCGCAAAAATCTTGATTTGATTTCTTTTATGTATTCTAACATTTATTTTAATGATTCTGAAGTAGCTTTGATGAAAAGACGGTATGCGCAAAGATCTTGGAAAAGATGGGGCTCAGTGGCTTTCAGGTAATTACCTTGTCTTGTGTCGTTTTTATATTTCGTATTCTATTGTACTTATGTTTTTTTTACTATACAGATAGGTAAAACGAAAGTATTCTTGAGAGCTGGACAGATGGCAGAATTAGATGCAAGGAGAGCTGAGGTTATCAGCAATGCAGCCGCAGTAATTCAAAGAAGAACAAGAACTCATATTGCTCACAAGCAGGCTACCGCATTACGCAGGGCTTCAATTTTGTTGCAATCTTTCAGTAGAGGTAGATTGGCTTGTAAAAAGTTTGAACAACTGAAAAGAATTGCAGCTGCTGTAAAAATTGAGAAACATGTGCGTAAATGGCGTGCTTGGGTAGCCTATACAAGACTTCGGTGGTCGGTTCTTGTAGTACAAACATACTTACGTGCAGTTGGTGCTCGTAAAAGATTTAGACACCGAAAGGAAACTAAAGCCGCAATTGTAATCCAGGTTGACTTTTAAGTAATAATATAAACCGCAGCCTTTTTTTAAATTTTACGCTGCATAAACTGAACGATTCTACTGTTTTTTTTCTTCGGTTAGACTCGGTGGCGTTGTCATCACAATTCTGCATATTATAAAAAACTGAAGAGAGGATCCATAGTTACACAATGCAGATGGAGGGGAAGAATTGCAAAGAAAGAGCTTAGAAAACTTAAAATGGTCAGTTTTCTTTCTTTCTTTATTTTTTTATTTTTTTTTTATTTTTATTTTTTATTTTTTGAATTGCAAAGAAAGAGCTTAGAACTTAATATTGATTAGCATGCTTTACCTTTTTCCTGCAGGCCGCCCGAGATAATGGTTTACTCAAAGAAGCGAAAGATAAGCTCGAGAAACAAATGGAGGAATTAACATGGCGTTTACAGCTGGAGAAACGTTTAAGGGTAATACAATGCCTGCATATATATCTAGTAACATAAAAATATTGATACAATTGTACATCTATGCATATGTCCAGACTGATTTGGAAGAAGCAAAAGCACAAGATTTGATTAAATTTCAAAATTCTCTAGAAGCTATGCAAAACAAACTTGATGAAGCAAATGCAATGGCAGCTATGGAAAGAGAAGCAGCCAAAAAAGCTATTGAAGAAGCGACTTCGGTTGTTGAGGAAAAAGAGATAGTTATTGAAGATACTAAGAAAATTGAATCCCTGAATGAACAAGTTGACGGTTTGAAAGTATATTTAACGCTTAATCTTGTAGTATCGGTAATAATAATTTTTTTATGAGATTAACCTCAAGTTTGTGTTTTCGGCCTTGCAGGCGAAGTGGGAATCAGAAAAGAAACGTGCCGACGATCTGGAAGAACGTTGTGAAGAAAAACGTATTAAGCTGGATGAAACAGAAAAGAAAGTTGTTCACTTACAGGAATCCTTGAGCAGGTTTTCTAACCTTTTTTTTTTAATCTTTTGTAACTTTCGGTTTCTATTAACTACATGGTTAACATATTTTCGCTCTGCCAGGCTGGAAGAGAAGTTAAACAACTTAGAATCAGAAAACAAAGTCTTCCGCCAGCAAGCGGTATCCATGGCACCTAATAAGTTCCTCTCAGGCCGTTCCCGCTCTATAATTCAGGTACTTTTTATTCTTTTTAAGTAGAGAACCACAAAAACACTTGTACTTGGCTTTTATCAAATAACCGCCTTGTATATCACAGTTAAAGCAAATATTTTGATCTTTGATTCTTTGCAGAGGACTCACAGTGGTACTTTAATTGGCGATAGGAAGTCATCTCTGGTATTGTAACTTACATCGATGTGTTTTTGAATTATTCGATTCATTTCTTGGCTATTTATTATTTAGTTACATGTATCGTTGTTTATGTATGTTTTAGGATCCGAATAGCCCTTCAGTGGGCCACCGAGATCTTGCAGAATTAGATGACAAGCCACAAAAATCACTCAATGTAAAACAAATTGAAAATCAAGAGTTGCTTCTTAAATGCATTGCACAACATTTAGGCTTTGCAGGGAAAAGGCCAATAGCAGCTTGTGTTATTTACAAATGCCTTTTGCAATGGAGATCTTTTGAAGTTGAGAAGACAAGTGTTTTCGATCGTATCATCCAGACCATAGGCAATGCAGTAGAGGTTTAAAATTTCTCACAATACGCCATTTTTACAAAAATTTCGCCTTTTTAGTGTTTCTGTTCTGATTTTTGTTAATATTTTTCTTATCTAAAGAAAAGACAGGATAACATCGATGTATTGGCCTACTGGTTGTCCAACGCCTCTACTCTTCTGCTTCTACTCCAATGCACACTAAAAGCAAGTGGCGCCACATCTGGAATTGGCCCACAGCGTCGTCGATCATCAGCTGCACTTTTTGGCAGGATGACATCCGTAATATTCATAACTTTTTTTTAATTATTTGGAATTTTATCTGATGATTTTTGTTAACGGTCATATTGGTTTTATAGAGTCTTCAAGGCGCTTCACGCGCGTTTGACCTTTCCTTCGCAAGTGGAAGCCTGAGTAATGGAGTTGAAGGTTTTAGCAAAGTGGAAGCCAAGTATCCAGCTTTGCTTTTTAAGCAGCAGCTAACAGCTTATGTTGAGAAAATATATGGAATGATTCGCGATAACTTGAAAAAAGAAATCTCTCCATTCCTAGGGATGTGCATTCAGGTAATGTTAATTACCTTAATGGGGTGGCGGCGCAGTTTGTTGCCCGTCTACCTGTTGCCCTTTATTAATATAATCATTATTATTTTAAAAAAACTTAATTATTTTTATTATTTTTCTGTTGGAAATTAATAATATTTACTAACTGGTGTGTGATATTGAAGGCACCGAGAATTTCCAGAGCGAGCCTAGTGAAGGGATCATCGCGTTCAGTTTCTAGTACAGCTCAGCAAACCGTAATTGCTCACTGGCAAGGAATTGTTAAGAGTCTTGGAAAGTTCTTAAGCATTTTAAAAAACAAATCATGTTAGTTGAACTATTATCAATTTCTACTATTTTTCTTTTTTTTTTTTTTTTGGTCATTTGTTCTGTTACTAACCTCAAAATGTTCTTAGGTGCCGCCCTTTTTGGTGCGCAAAGTTTTCACACAGATATTCTCATTCGTCAACGTTCAGCTATTTAACAGGTATGCCATTTGTTTATGCCATATGCAGACACATCTGTTTTATATTTAGTCATTATTATTATTTTTGTTTTTGTAATTTCGATTTCATGATGCAGCTTACTTTTGAGGCGTGAATGCTGTTCGTTTAGTAATGGTGAGTATGTGAAAGCAGGGCTGGCTGAAATAGAACACTGGTGTTACAATGCAACTGATGAGGTATTTTTGTTTTGTTTTTTTTTATTTTATTTTTTAACATATATGTTTTTTGTTAAACATTTGAATTGCAGTATTCAGGTTCGGCTTGGGATGAACTGAAGCATATACGACAGGCTATTGCGTTTCTGGTAAAGTATCTTTTTCATCATATTTCATCGAAAAGTTGAGTTGTGACCAGTCTTTATTTATATGAGAATTTAATTGCATTCAGGTTATACATCAAAAGCCGAAGAAAACACTGGATGAAATAAGACATGACCTCTGCCCGGTTAGTGATATATGCTTTGTTAGGTTACAACACAATGCAATCTAGGTTGTAAAAACTAAAAAGGGGCGCCTCAGGTGTGTGAGGCCATCAAGGCATTGAGGAGTGTTGTATGTACATAACAAACAAACAAACTAAGATACCCAGCAAAGCCTCACTCATAATTAGGGTCTAGGAAGGGCGAGACGGATGCAAACTTTACATCTTCCTAAAGGATAGAAAGGTTGCACCCAATGAGACCCGCTTCCTTTTTTGAAAATATATAGATAAATAAATACTACTAAAAATAAATATAATAATAATAATGATAAAACAGATACATAAATAAAAAATTAAAAAAATAGAACACAAAGAAAGACAAGTAGTAGAAGAGGAAAGAAAGAAAAACAATGACCAAGAAAGTATACTAGCCGCCTAGAAAGTAACTAAAAGAGGTAGGACAGGCAAATGCGCCTAGACATAGCTAAGAGAAATCTAATACAACTCCCTAATATCCCAAACCTTTATTTTTCATGTCCTTAGAGAGGTACAAGTCTAATAAATCATTTAAGACCCTCTTTGCATGTTAGTTCACCTCTACTGTGAGTCTCCACTCTTCTTACCAGTGTCATCTGTCTCCCCTGCACACGTCCAAAATCTCTCTGTCTCAGCTCTCTTATCTTATCCAAAATGTGTATCACCCCAATTTATCACTAAAAACTTCATTTCTTATCCGATCCAACATGGGGTGCCCACACATCCGCCTCAACGTCCTCATCGGCTGATATGTCAAAACAATCAAATCGGTAAAGTGATTATGAATGGTATGTGTAAAAGAGATGAGAGAGATGCATCTTTTGGTTGTACGTAAAGCTTATTGGGTTGTACATAAAACAACGCCTCACGTACGTCAAGCTCTCGCCTTGGTTTTGAGGACCTAAACGCCTTGGAGCGCCTTGCACTTTTTATAACCACAAATGCAATTTTGTTTACCATTACACAATCCAATATCTCGATTTGCAGATTCTAAGTATACAACAGTTGTATCGGATAAGTACAATGTATTGGGATGACAAGTATGGCACACAAAGTGTATCCACGGAGGTATGTTTTTTTTATAATTTTATCATTTCCTTAAGATCATATTGACTTATTTGAAATAATCATATAGAATTAGCATGTATCTTAAATCGTTGTTCAGGTGATATCCCGCATGAGAGGGTTGATGAACGAAGAAAACAGTGTTGCAAGCAATTCATTCCTGTTGGATGATGATTCGAGGTTACTTATAACTTTATGTTGTCCCCTTGGCTTAAACTATGACAGTTGTGATGTTTTCTCATAATTCATTTATGTTATGTAGCATTCCATTTTCGCTTGATGATATATCGAAATCAATGCAACTGGTTCAAATCTCAGACATCGAGCCTCCACCTCTAATTCGTGAGAACTCGGGATTTAGCTTTCTGTTACCGCGTATTGAGAGCCACTGACGCGCTTTCTAAATAGTTCTTAGTGGGATGACTGTTTTGGGTGCTAATCAATCTCATTTCTGGTGGATTGGCGAAAATATAAAAACGTTTGCATTGAAGAAATGTGATCTAGATAAAGAGGATGGTTATGTAGATCTGCATCTTACAGTGTTTTATCAATGTCTTGTAGTTTTGTAGCATGTTGTACAAATAGATGTATTCATTTGTTATCTGTGGGTATAAACTGTAGATTGTTGTTTACGGGTGTTGAACATCATATTGCTACTATTTGTTACTTAAACGTCGGTTACGCGTGAACCAGATGCCTCTTTGCATCCAAAAGTTGTTGCCTCTTGTTTTCATCCATAAGTTGTTGAACCACAAAGCGTCTCGTCATGGGCGACTCAGATCAAAGCCCTTGCTTTAGGACCCTTCATTTTTAGGACCCAAAGTTTAGAATAGATCATGTCTTTACATATAATCAAACCATTTTGTTTCTGCCTGGAACCTTAGCCCTTCTATAGACTTGTATGTAAGTCCCAAATACTAGATCTTGTTAAGTGCAAGAGATTGTTATCACTTAGAAACACCTATGGATTAGGTGTTTTAAGTGATTAATCTTGAACAACAAAGAAACTAGATGAATATGATAAGAACCGACGCACAAGATGAACAAGAACACGATTCCATTACTGATTTATCATTGAAAACACCATGGATTACAGACAAGTACGCACCGGATTCAACTTGTGCTAAGAAGATAACCAAAAACCCTAACCCTAGAGCTGCAACATAACATTCTATTTATAGAGGGGCTGATGGGCCTGCGCACTTAAGCTAAGTGCGCAGGGCCCGTGTCTAAGTACGCAGCCTCTAGGGTTTTCTTAACAACTATTACATAATTACATATTCAGTCCTTGACTTACACAATACTTAATAAACTATCAAAAGTCTTCATTCTGGTAACTGTGGTCTCAACTAAACCCAACAATACTCCCCCTAGACCACAGCTACCAGCTCTTCTTCTTTCTCAATCAATCGACACGTCGCTTGTCTCCCCCTCTTCTCTCTCTCCCGCGTCGGTGGATCTTGAATGAAAACTGCAGCAAGATCTTCTTCGATGACAGGTGGTTCTTGAGTAGTTTCAGCAGCAGGTTCTTCTTCGATGACAGTTTTCATTCAAGATCCACCGGCGCAGGGAGAGAGAGAAGAGGGGGAGACAAGCGACGTGTCGATTGATTGAGAAAGAAGAAGAGCTGGTAGCTGTGGTCTAGGGGGAGTATTGTTGGGTTTAGTTGAGACCACAGTTACCAGAATGAAGACTTTTGAT
Organism: Ambrosia x helenae; assembly: GCA_030844895.1. Lineage (NCBI taxonomy): Eukaryota > Viridiplantae > Streptophyta > Magnoliopsida > Asterales > Asteraceae > Ambrosia > Ambrosia x helenae. The sequence continues at coordinate 99,970,167 of CM061231.1, forward strand.
AGTTTATTAAGTATTGTGTAAGTCAAGGGACTGAATATGTAATTATGTAATAGTTGTTAAGAAAACCCTAGAGGCTGCGTACTTAGACACGGGCCCTGCGCACTTAGCTTAAGTGCGCAGGCCCATCAGCCCCTCTATACAAAGAATGTTATGTTGCAGCTCTAGGGTTAGGGTTTTTAGTTATCTTCTTAGCACAAGTTGAATCCGGTGCGTACTTGTCTGTAATCCATGGTGTTTCAATGATAAATCAGTAATGGAATTGTGTTCTTGTTCATCTTGTGTGTCATATTCATCTAGTTTTTTTGTTGTCCAAGATTAATCACTTAAAACACCTAATCCATAGGTGTTTCTAAGTGATAACAATCTCTTGCACTTAACAAGATCTAGTATTTGGGACTTACATTGTACTACCTTGTTTCTTTGTCAGTTAATATGACCGGTATTTATATACAAGACGATTTCACTAACTTGGTTTATTAAACAGTGGTGCCTACTGCGAATCATGGTTTGGGTCAAAAAGGTCATGAAACGACACGATGAGCACCCCTACAGGCCGTCTTGGCCACAAAAAAGATATTATAATTATCTACATATACCTATGATAAAAATAACCTATATTAGGAAGATTTAAAATCCTTTAATCACTATTCCAGTGTTAAGATAAGGTGGTGAAAAAATATTAATCAATTAAATTGATCAAATTTAATAATTTTTTCCTCAAAATATGTTAGTGTTCTATGATGACCTCATCCATTTTTCTTCCTATATAAATGTGTACAATAATTGTCAAACTAATATAAGAACAGGAAAACATTTCATTAAGAGCAAATCTAATCATAAAACCACAAGTAAAGTAACTTTTTCCCTAAAAAAATTAAAGGACTGGGAACTTTATAATAAAAGAATGATAAATGTGAACAAAATAGTAGTGACCTGAAAAATACTTCAGCTATCTTGGAGCACTGCGAACTCGGCACCTATTGGCAAATGATCACTTGGATGGTGGTAATTTGGCAATCCACCTTTTAGATCAGGTGATTCGGCATCTGGAAGCTCAAGGTAACCGACAGGTTCAATGCCCTCGGAAGGAGAGAATAGTATATAATCAAGTGTCCCCGTGAACCCAGGTGTATAGTTTGTGAACCGTGGTTCACCCCTTGTGTACGCATACACACTGCACAAAGGCATTGGTACATCTTCTGAGCATTCTGGTGAAGGTTCTGACATTGGCCCACCAGATACAAGGTACTGGTATACCTGGAACATAAATCTGTTAAACTCGATATTCGATTTTCCATTTCGTTATTCATGGTAGCAAAAAAGGGCTACTTTTCATCGATTTCTTATACGAGATGTAACAAACATAACTATGGGTTTCTTGTATCTCAAATGTAAAAAGTTAACATCATCGAAACTTACACACAGATCAAGTGCCACATCATCATTTTTCACTAGTAACTGGATCAGATTACCTTGAATCGATATACTTTAAAGTTGGTTACCTTCAATCATATATTTTTTAAGTTTGATAATATTCATTTCTGGCATAAAGAAATTTCTTTACCGATTGAAGGTGGATACTTTCTACACGGAAATCAGACACAAAGTAGATACTTTTTATGCAATTAAAGAAATGCATTTGAGTGTACCTTATCTCCAGGAACCGAATTGAAATCTCCAGCAATAAGTACTGATGGTGTGCACTCGAATTTGTCAGATACCATTTTTTTGAACTGGACTACACGTGACAGTAAATATTTCGCCTGTGCAAGCTTGACATCAGCCCATTCTGGGTCCCTGAGGGGCAGGATTCAAATATTTATCATGAACACTAAACATATGTAAGAAATGATCCACTTAGTTGAAGCTGGACAGCATAAGGGTTGAATTGGAATTACCATTACCAGTAAATATGTGTGTTTGTCACAATGACATAATGTTGAAAAGGATATTTGAACTTGAATGCAGCCATAATTCCAACACAATCACGTTTCAACCGGACATATGGATCATTAGGATCCCCACGGTCCCTCGGAGATGTTACTTCCTCTATGCCAATGTTATAGATTTAAAGAAAAATCATTATAAGAAAGGTTCGCCTAAGAATAACGAAGAATAAAGAAGACAAAAAAGGACCAAAAAACCCTTACTTGATTTGTACCTTTATTATCGGTTTCAGTAGCCTTCTCTTTTTGTTCCAGGCGTGATGAATCGTCTAGAATCAAGTCAGCCAGGTCGTTATAGTCAATTTTTTCCTCCATGACCAACTCCAATCTAGAAATAAGACCAACAAAAGGGTAAGAAAATTATTGAATGCAGTTAAATGTTTTTTGCTTTTAAAAGAACTTTTGGAGATTTCAATGAATGAATTGGTTTCCTTTCAAAAAGCTTACTTCTTGTGTTTGTAGAAAATTCCACAACCGTCAAGTTTTCTCCCACTTCTTTTAATGTAGATGCTTGAGTAATCATTCTGCTCTATTTTTTCTTTGTAGAATTTATCATATTCATCTAATTCCTGGTAGCAATTACAAGAAATTTCTCATTTCACAGAAACTGAATTTTGATAAAATAAATAATAAATATGATAGATATATCAAACAGTATCTGAACTGGGCCATAATGATTCACAAAGTAAAGGATATGAGGAAAACCTGTAAGCATAAGATGTCAGCATCAAGACTCCTGAGAACATCAAGAATTATTGGTGAACGAGCTTTCCACCTGTGACAATAGGCGCCAAAATTCAATGTATATTTTAGCCCATAAAAGAAACATCTAATGATATTTTTCTTATGATTTTCTAGCCATCCAGTTTTTCAAATCATAATAACTTAAGTTCAAGCATTCACAATAGAATATTACAAAAGCAAGAACTCACTTGAGACAAGGTGATGGGGAGTGCGGAAACACAGAACTTTTTACATATGCCTGCAAGTTGAACCAAAATGTATTTGTATATTGATTATGTGTATAAAAGGTTTACATTGGAGCTCTATATTACACATAAATATCTTTCAGACTATGACAGTTACAATATGTACATACTACATACCTAGTGTAATACGCCCCCGCAAGCCAAGTACAGGGAACAACATGTCAAAAGATATACCTAGGAGTTGGCTACCAATTTGTAAAGGTATCATCAATTAAATTATTTGTTGATGAAAATGATACAAAAAGATTTCCCTTCGTAACCCTTTCTCTAACAAAAATACAAACTGAAAACTAACTTCTACATGTTTTGTCATGCATGAAAGTTAATACAGGTTGAGAGATATATTGCACCTAGATCATCACACTAGAGGGTAGGAGCTAAGACTACGCTAACATCGTCAAGTTCACATAGAAGAGCTTTCAACCATGTAAGTTCAACCATTGTATTGGCAAGAGATTTGTATCTAGACATAGTAGACAAACGAGAAATTGTGTTGCTTGTGGGTGGTCCAAGTTAAGATTAGAACCAAATAGACAACAAATCCCCTTGTGACTGACAATCATGTGAGAAGCAGCGTAGAGAAAATGTACATTAATATGTATGTCGAATAAGCAAACCATAGCCACACTGACATGAATATAATGTAGAATGCGTTTAAGTGCAAGCATGCAACCAATGGTTTTCTGTGTGGGCATGCAAAAATTGACACGCTTTGTTGTCAGCAAATGTGATATTTGGGAGAGAAAGAGTAACAACAGCGTCTCTGTTAACTAGATTAGAGAAGTTAACATTGTGAACGAGAGATGGTGGGCTAGATGGGATCATAGGCAAGGGCTGAGGCTTGAAGTTTGAAACACCAACCCAAAGATTTCTCTTTTCAAAAAGTCATTGCCAACTCAAAGATTTCTCTTTATGCAAACCAAGCTACAAGTTGTTACCCGTCCTTAGCTTGTGGGGGCAGCGCGGGGAACATTAGACTACTTGTGTAATTATCATATCTAGAAGGTCTATCTAATTGTAATATCATCCTCTATATGTAGAGCCCATAGGTAACCATGTTAGGCACACAACGCCTAAGTAGTTAACTCGGCCGATATATCGGTGATATATCACCGATATCTCGGTTATCGGTCATCAACCGATATATTGTTACCGATATTTCGACCGATATTTTACCGATATTTGACCGATATATCACCGATATTCCCGATATTGGTGTTTTTCTTCTTAGTTCTTCCATTTTTCTTACTTCTTATAGTTGGTAGTATTGTTTTAAATCTTAATTGTTAATAATTAGTGTTAAATATTAGTGTTTTAAGTCTTAACAAGTTCCCACTTGCTACAATTGCTAGTGTTTTGCAAGTTGTAAAAGGTTAATTTGTTAATGGCAGGAGAGTATATTGAATTGTTAGTGTTAAATTGCTACATGTATGGATTTTGCATGATATAAAAATTGCCGATATCCCACCGATATCTCACCGCGATAACCTATATCTCAAATATCGGTCCTTCACCGATATCCGATATTTTACCGCATTAACTGCTTAGCACAACGCAATATACAATTACTCTTCCTGGTTTAAGTTTGTATGTTTGGCTACTCGGCTAGGCCTCAGAGTAGGGTTTGTTACCAACTTAGAGTTGTGTATTGATTGTGTGAATTAAAGGGTTACATAGATCTCTATATATAGAGTTTGATAATTGCAAAGAGCTTGCTTGATTAGGTGTATGAGACTATGAGTATTTGCAAGGTTCAACAAAAGCCCAATATAACATACAAGACCTTGGCATTTCTTTGACATTACGATTATCTTATGAAAAAATTACATATGAATGCTTGAATTCCGAAAAATGTATGAACATAAATGCATTAGATAACACTATCCACAGTCAACAAAAAATCTCTAGACAACTTATGAACCTATGCGCATACCTGAGCAAGAATGTTATACGAAACAAGCCGAAATGTGAAGCCTGCAGTATAGGATATAAAACGATATTTAGCTCATGTGGATTCAATCAATAGCATTCAGCAACATGAAACATTTTGAGAAGGTAGAATCTAGAAAACAAGCATGCGTATTTTGCCTTTCTAGAAATAAATCATTAACTAATGGCTTATAGTAAAAACTCAATAAGCTGGTAATTTTGCATATACCATCAGACTTGCTAACTGAAGTAATTTCCTTCTTCTCCACTGGAACAAACTTAGGGTAAACAGGTGTAGCTGGAGCCTTATCAGTACTCATCCTTCTCATGCAAATCTTACTGCAAAACATCAACACTTTAATTCATATCAACAAACTTTGTTTGTGCTTAATTAATACAATAAACTAAACATTTACCAAAAAAAATAAAGATATATTAAAAGCCCTATTCTATTAAAACAAAAACCAGTGCTGTAAAAATCTGGACAAGTCGGCGATTAATCGCTAGTCGGCCGGTCACTGAGTAATTTTTCCTTAATCAATAGTCAGCCCTAATCGGACCTAGTCCACCGGCCAAAACCTTTAAAATCCGGACAGTTTCCAACCAAACCGTGAAGATTCCGGCCAGTGGCGGAGCTCTTTAGGGGTGAGGAGGGGCGGGCGACCCCCCCGAATTTTCGCTCAGAAGTTCCGATTACATAGTATTCATATAGAAATTTTTTGTTATATACGGTTTCGACCCCCTGAAACTAGTGTTTTCTGACCCCCGGTGACTTCCGACCCCCCGAAGTTTCGGGTCAAGCTTCGCCACTAATTCCGGCGATGTATACTTAAAATATTTACCTATATAAATGTGTGCGTGTGTGTGTGTAAACCTAAAATTACATATAGAAATCTCAATCCGATTAATCGCTAGTAGGTACCCCAACAGCCGACTAGCGCCTAGTGATATCATTTTACAACTACACATTAAGATTCATATTAATAGAGATCATACATACACGCGAAATCTAAGATAGTTTCAGCTATCAAAATCTATGTAGTTGAATAACAACTCTTCAACTGCAAACTACCATACATTAGAGAGTGAATGGCATAAATTCATATGAACAAATCTTACTGCAATAATAACTTATTATTATTATTATTATTATTATTATTATTATTATTATTATTATTATTATTATTATTATTATTATTTACTTCAATAATACACTAAGCATTTAGCTAAACAAAAAATATATACATTAAAATCCCTATTCTATTAAAACAAAAACTAAACATTCAGATTTATATTAATAAGCATTATACATACAAAGTAGCATATATTAGATACTGAATAGCAGAAATTAGTAAATAATAATAATAATAATAAGTTAAATTTTGCAAGGATTATGAGTAGAATTAGAAGGTGGAACAGCGTGTAACCTTTGTCGTGAAGAAGAAGAAGAAGAAGAAGAAATCAGAGGGATTCGAGAAAGCAATAGAGAGACAGATTTGAGAAGCATTTTCCCCCCAAATGATATATTATGAGGTTTCAAGCAGCAGCCTCCGCCTGCCAAACTGATAATAATATTGTATTACAATATGGTCCCTTAACTATTTTTTGATGGACGACGTGAAGGTAAAAAGTTAACTGCCGTTGGTTAACTTCTGAATAGCTAATTGTTGACTCAGTAAACGGTCTGAATGGTTAAGAGGTTCTGAATATTAAGTGTTGAATCATTAAGTGATATTTGGCTGGACATCTAAATAATTAAAATTTCTTGTCCCATATTGATATGGAGATGCAAAATTGATTGGTTTATATACGGATAGTGCATGAAATTTTGGCAATTGTCACATAACATGTCTCAATCGGCTAAGTTAGACGATGAACATACTTATTACAACGCCCATGTAACGATACTAGCGACAAAGAAGATTAATATAGACCTAGTGTAACACCCTAGACAAAACATGTTTAAATGTGTGTATAAATTTCTCTTCAAGTCACATGACGCACATAATTGTTGTAGTACTCGTCACAAATACTCCAACAAATAAGAAATTTAGGCTAACACATTCAATGCTTACATTAAATCTAGGGCTAGCAATTTCAGACACGAACACGAATATCCAACACGAACCTACACGATTTTAAGAGGTACAGGTATGACATTAACAGGTTTCGTGTCCTAAACAAGTAGACACAAAATATACCTGTTAATTTTCGTGTCTAAATAGGTTAAATACTTGTTTACCTGTTTAGTACCCGTTAAGACATGTTAAGTTTTTTTTTTTAATTATAGATTGTGGGGGTGGATTATTGGAGTTATACGTTTTTACTAACTGGAATTCTACCTTTTAATGCTTGATGATATTAACAACATTAATCAAGTCAAGTCAAGTCAAATCTCTTAGTCAACCATTGACTCCCTAACATAAATCAAGTCAAGTCTCTTAGTCAACCATTGACTCCATGATTTTAGCCATTGTATTTATATTGTACATTATACTTAGTCAACCATTGACTCCATAATCTTAGCTAGAGTTAATCATATGTAAGCCTATATAAAGGCCTTTATGTATTGTTGATATACACACAACTTTCATAATACAAAAACACACAACATTGTTCATTACTTTATATGGTATCAAGAGCCTAAAAGCTCCCTTGAGCCATCTTCGATCCCAACCTACCCGACAGACACATTCTGTCCGCATTCTGCTTCTTTTTTTTTCTTCTTTCGATTCACCATGGCCAAACAAATCACCAATACCAACACTCGCCCGACTCGCAACAATAACACCTATTGCTACTATTGTAACATTCCCGGACATGACACTAAAGATTGTCGCAAACTTAGTCGTTTCCTACGAGAACACAATGTCTCATCTCAAAATACCAACACCCGGTGGTTAACTACACCACCCCTCACCCAACGGCTACAACTCCATCTTGGATGTGGGACACCGGTGTGTCCAACAACACCGCGAACAACAACCAACAATTTCCCGTTCTTTCCGAATACGGAGGACCCGATAAGATCGTGCTAGGTGATGGTAAAACTCTCCCTATAACTCATATTGCTCAAACAACTATTCCAACAAAATCTCGTCCACTTCTTTTAAATAACATTTTAATTGCTCCTAATCTTCGAAATAATCTTATTTCTGTTGCCAAAGTTTGTCGTACTAATCGTGTTTCCGTTTAATTTTTTCTCTATCATTTTTTTGTCAAGGATCTACGCACGGGGGCGCGCCTCATGCGGGGAGTGAACATCAATGATGTCTACTATGGACCAATCTCATTGTCTCCTCAAGTCAACAACACCCAAACAAACTCTCTTCTCATGTGGCACCACATACTTGGAGATCCATCGCTTCAAGTGTTCAAGTCTTTAATTTCTAAATTGGGACTTCGTTTTAATAAGGTGACCCATGAGTCTTTTCATTGTACTTCATGTTTGTAACCCCAACCGATGGCGGAAACATCGGGGTGCCACGTATTGATGATTGTTCAGTAGCTCATGGTGAATAATAAATTCCATTAAATGATTTAAATGAATTACATACAATTGTTCTAAAATTTGTACATCAATTTGAATAAACTACACACATATCTTCAAGCATCAATTCAAATCTTCAAGCAAATAGAACCTGAAACATGTTAAGTTGAAAAGGTTTTGGGTCAACAAAAGTTGGTGAGAATTACATAGGTTTTTGATAATTGAGTAAGAATGATGTGCAATTCATGTGTCATGTCAATCTAGTCCATATGTGAGAACATACTAGAAATAAATCGAGTGCATAATCAACCCTGATGACTGTTATAATATGATACATACCATACGCTCATGGTCCAATTGAATATGTTATACGATAACAAACACCCACGCTACCTTTGTAGGAGGCACGTATCCGGGTGGGATTGTCATTCCAATAGATCTATCAATGTATACCGTCGGCTTGATCAATGTTAATGATTATGCTAGAATGGTGCTTACTCTAATCATGCTCAAGACATAATGCAACATAGAAAACACATAGACACATTGATGATTGAATTGCATAAAATGATGTTGTAACATGTTTCACCCCAAAAATGGTGATAAATAGAAAAGGGGCTATGTAAAACTCACCTTGGTAAAATGTTATATCTGTTGAGAAATGTGTTGACCAAATGTATCAAGTATCACCCTAAAATGAGGTAATAAATATGTCTAAGTCTATCAAGTCTACAAATGTATAAGTTCTAGGGCTTCGAATTGGGGATAATTGCTCGTTTGATTAATATTAAAAATGTTCGCCAATTGAGAGAAATTTAGTAAATAAATAACTAAAAATCTTTTTATGAAATTTAAATTTAGAATGCTCACAATAATGTGTTTAAAGTATGAAAATAATTTTTATAAAATTATTTCCTTTAAAATAGATTATTAAATCTATTTATTACAATTAGCCAACAATTAACTTTAATATTCAAAAATACCAAAATTAAAGAATTTCTATTTTAAAAATCATATTTCTGTTCTAAATAATTAAAAATAATTTGTATAAAATTTTGGTGCAAAAATGATGAAAATTGGATTTATTATGATTTAATTATGATTAAATCTAACAAAAATTGATTAAAAATATAAAATAAATGATTTTACTGAATTAAAAATTATTTCAGTAAAGTTTGACTTTATAAAAAGTCAGGATAAATTTTGGAGCATTTAATAAAATTGTTTTGATATATAAATGGATTTTTATAAATATAATAGTATAAAAATGATTTAATTATTATAAATATTAAATAAATGAATTTCAGAAAAATAAAAATTGTAGATGAAACTATGACATCAGATTTGTTAAAAATAATTTTTTTAGAATTTATAACAAGGTTTTAATAATTAAAAATGAATTTATAAGTTTAAATGTAATTTATATATTATTAATTGATTTAAAAAAAAAACTTAATGAAAAAGAAAGGTATGGGACGCCATGGACAGGAATTGAACCCGGGTGGATTAGGGGCCAAGCAACAGTCACAACCACTTGGTCTAGACCAGTGGTTGTGATTGTTTTTGTTTTTAATTATATAAATACATTATGCAAACCTAGTTTATCCCCAAATCAACAATTACGAACCCTAGCTTAATCAATCGGACAGATTACACAATGATAACCCAATTAACCTTAGGGTTATCATTGTGTGTATCCCGAAGATCAAAACCCAACAAAAACATTGTACTTACAGTGTTGATTCGTGTTAGATTGTTCGGTCAATGATAGAAGTCAAACGGCGAATTAAGAACAAGAACAGAGCGAATTGAAGAAGATTGGAGGTTGAGAGAGATTGAGTGGCGAGTTGTGAAGGTTCTACAACGTTCAATTTATAGTGTAAATGTCCAGATCATAGAATTAGAAATTTTGACTCGACTTGAATGTTTGCGAGTGAAAATGGTCAAAATTGAAAGGATTTAATGATGATTACTAGCATAATTAACGCGTAATATCAGTCACTTACATTTCACGAAGAGATTAGTCAAATATTTCCTTGAATTGGTTCAATCTAAAGTCAAATGTGTAGATTAAAGGCTGTTCGCGCGCTCTGCTGCTAGCAGCGAGCATTAACAGAGTTTTAAGGAGGTCATTTAATATTTACGAGTTGGATATAAACCAAAAGATCAGCATAGCCTAGTTGGTTGGTGCTTGTGTGTTATTCATGGTTGCCTCCGGTTCGAAACCCGGCTGAGGCTAACATTTATCTCTTTTTTTTTTTTTTAACAGGGCAATGAAGGGGAGGGTGAGGGGCTTGGGCCGGTTAACTGATGGGCCGGACTCTTGGGCTGATTGGGCTTCAGGTATGCAAAAAGGAACAAGAGTTTGGGCTGGGCACTTGTGGGTTGGTGATGTATAAAGGAGTAAAAATAACTCTACAAGAACAAAATAAATCTGATTTTTTTATTATTATTATTATTATTATTATTATTATTATTATTATTATTATATATATGTATGTATATATATATATATATATATATTATGAGTTAGGGTAATGGAGACTTAGTGACGTTTGTATAAAATGTAACGAAAATAAGGGCGTTTTAAATTAAAATTTGGGGAAAATTTTCGCGATGTTACAGTCTCCCCTACTTTTAGGAACTTCGTCCCGAAGTTAAGAGAAACACTAGGTTCACAATTGGTCAACTATTGAAAACCTTGATAAAATTTCACACTACCTTAACGTACCTGTAAATTCATGATTACGTTCCGGACCGTAATTACCAATTTACCTTACATTAGGGTTTTGCGTCCTTTTTATGACTTTACCGATTGTTAAGCAGGTCTGATAGTCCCCGCCAGTCGTTGAGCAGGTGGTAGGGCCTCTCCCGACTGTTGGAAAGACATGATGACCTCTACCAATCGTTAAGCTGGTTGTTTGGTAGTTAACTAATTGTTTGTACAAGCAAGTGAGTATAGATATAGCAATTAGTTCACATTCAAACAAGCATGCACACAGATGTTATGATAATACTTGATTTTATCATTTGATTCAAAAAGTGGCAATACATGAAATTAAAAATAGATATTATTCGAATGGTAGGGTTTGCTGTTAAGTAGTTGGAAGGTCTCAAGCGGGGTTGTTTGGAGCATCAAGAGCGTTTGTAGCAGGGATTCGACAAGCTTCCGCAAGATGCCCATACCTCTGACAATTGGTGCACTGTCGACAGGGTACTTGAGTTGGGTGGTGATACTGGCAGGTGTCACACTTAGGTAGCATCCCATTGTATTGTTTCTTGGTGGGTGGAGTGGTAGTGTCTATTGCAAAATTCCTGACCTTGTTCTTCCCGTTGGTTGAGGCCTCGGTTTTGATTTCAACGGCAGGTTGGGGAGTATCCTTTTTCTTTTCCCCTTTACGAGTCAGGGTTCCTGCCTTCACATGGTTATCTGTTAGGGTGGCAGCCAAACGCTTTGCTTCTTCCAATGTAGCAGGGTTCCTTCCCCACACTGTGTCTTGAATCTGCATCGGTAAGCCACCAATGTATTTTTCGATCGCAATGGGCAAAGGAGTGACTTTGTGGGGTAGCAGTAAGCTAAGTTCGTGAAAGCGAGTGTTGTAAGCAAGGTTTTCCCCACTGTCTTGAGCAAGATCATAAAATTCGTCTTCCAGTTTCTTGATTTCATTACGAGGACAGAACTCTGCCTTCATAATGTCTTTAGCTTGATCCCAGGTTAAGGCTAGTGCAGCTTCAGCCCCGCGAGTGCGTTTTTCTTCATTCCACCATGTGAGTGCTCGTTTATGGAGAACACTCATGGCGTAACGAACCTTGAAGTTGTTGGGGCATTCACTGTTGATGAAGGCATTCTCAATACCCTCAAACCATTGGAGGAGTCCAGTAGCTCCTTCTTCACCACTAAACTTTGGAGGGTTACAAGAGTTGAAATGCTTAAGGGTACAGACTTGGGGTCCATTTCCATTGCCATTGCCGTTCCCGTTCCCGTTGTTGTGGCCATTCCCTTTGCCGTTCAATTGGATGACCTGAGCAAGTAAATTGGGAACCAGAGTTGCGATTTGCTGCGCCATTTGTTGAGAAATGATCGCAGCCAGTTGAGCATCGACCCCATTAGTGTTGTGACCAGGGCCTTGTTCATGACCATGGTTGTCACTACCTTCATCGTGGTTCTCACCAGTGCTGTTGTGAGTGCTGCGACGAGGAGGCATGATCTGTAATAGACATAATGAAATGAATGAGAGTTTATATAGGGAATGTAATCATTTATTCATTAATTAAAACGAATAAACGAAAACGTTGACTTATCAAAGATTCTAAATTCTAATAACATATGAAGACATGCTTTAGCCTATAAGTGAACACTCATCCCGAGAATTCCCAGGTAGGCATCCGGGTCCCTCGTCTGATTGGGATATATGCGCAATGCCAGCCTAGACAGAAGACTCAGAATACAGGCGTTCACCCTTCCAGATTGCACGTGTTCGTTATTAAAATCTAGAACTTCGACGAGATCTCAAGGTGGTTCAGGTTAAACCTGGGGATTTTGTCCTATTAGTCTATGAGTAGATCCACTGATGGAGAGCAAACTTCTTGTAGGGAGGATATGAAGTAGGAGAGGGATAGATAATAGCAAACAAAAGAAGCAAGTACTGGTTAAATCCTATGGTTATAGACTAGATTATTTCTCTAATAACCTAATTCCCTATAACCATGGCTCTGATACCAATCTGTAACACCCCAACCGATGGCGGAAACATCGGGGTGCCACGTATTGATGATTGTTCAGTAGCTCATGGTGAATAATAAATTCCATTAAATGATTTAAATGAATTACATACAATTGTTCTAAAATTTGTACATCAATTTGAATAAACTACACACATATCTTCAAGCATCAATTCAAATCTTCAAGCAAATAGAACCTGAAACATGTTAAGTTGAAAAGGTTTTGGGTCAACAAAAGTTGGTGAGAATTACATAGGTTTTTGATAATTGAGTAAGAATGATGTGCAATTCATGTGTCATGTCAATCTAGTCCATATGTGAGAACATACTAGAAATAAATCGAGTGCATAATCAACCCTGATGACTGTTATAATATGATACATACCATACGCTCATGGTCCAATTGAATATGTTATACGATAACAAACACCCACGCTACCTTTGTAGGAGGCACGTATCCGGGTGGGATTGTCATTCCAATAGATCTATCAATGTATACCGTCGGCTTGATCAATGTTAATGATTATGCTAGAATGGTGCTTACTCTAATCATGCTCAAGACATAATGCAACATAGAAAACACATAGACACATTGATGATTGAATTGCATAAAATGATGTTGTAACATGTTTCACCCCAAAAATGGTGATAAATAGAAAAGGGGCTATGTAAAACTCACCTTGGTAAAATGTTATATCTGTTGAGAAATGTGTTGACCAAATGTATCAAGTATCACCCTAAAATGAGGTAATAAATATGTCTAAGTCTATCAAGTCTACAAATGTATAAGTTCTAGGGCTTCGAATTGGGGATAATTGCTCGTTTGATTAATATTAAAAATGTTCGCCAATTGAGAGAAATTTAGTAAATAAATAACTAAAAATCTTTTTATGAAATTTAAATTTAGAATGCTCACAATAATGTGTTTAAAGTATGAAAATAATTTTTATAAAATTATTTCCTTTAAAATAGATTATTAAATCTATTTATTACAATTAGCCAACAATTAACTTTAATATTCAAAAATACCAAAATTAAAGAATTTCTATTTTAAAAATCATATTTCTGTTCTAAATAATTAAAAATAATTTGTATAAAATTTTGGTGCAAAAATGATGAAAATTGGATTTATTATGATTTAATTATGATTAAATCTAACAAAAATTGATTAAAAATATAAAATAAATGATTTTACTGAATTAAAAATTATTTCAGTAAAGTTTGACTTTATAAAAAGTCAGGATAAATTTTGGAGCATTTAATAAAATTGTTTTGATATATAAATGGATTTTTATAAATATAATAGTATAAAAATGATTTAATTATTATAAATATTAAATAAATGAATTTCAGAAAAATAAAAATTGTAGATGAAACTATGACATCAGATTTGTTAAAAATAATTTTTTTAGAATTTATAACAAGGTTTTAATAATTAAAAATGAATTTATAAGTTTAAATGTAATTTATATATTATTAATTGATTTAAAAAAAAAACTTAATGAAAAAGAAAGGTATGGGACGCCATGGACAGGAATTGAACCCGGGTGGATTAGGGGCCAAGCAACAGTCACAACCACTTGGTCTAGACCAGTGGTTGTGATTGTTTTTGTTTTTAATTATATAAATACATTATGCAAACCTAGTTTATCCCCAAATCAACAATTACGAACCCTAGCTTAATCAATCGGACAGATTACACAATGATAACCCAATTAACCTTAGGGTTATCATTGTGTGTATCCCGAAGATCAAAACCCAACAAAAACATTGTACTTACAGTGTTGATTCGTGTTAGATTGTTCGGTCAATGATAGAAGTCAAACGGCGAATTAAGAACAAGAACAGAGCGAATTGAAGAAGATTGGAGGTTGAGAGAGATTGAGTGGCGAGTTGTGAAGGTTCTACAACGTTCAATTTATAGTGTAAATGTCCAGATCATAGAATTAGAAATTTTGACTCGACTTGAATGTTTGCGAGTGAAAATGGTCAAAATTGAAAGGATTTAATGATGATTACTAGCATAATTAACGCGTAATATCAGTCACTTACATTTCACGAAGAGATTAGTCAAATATTTCCTTGAATTGGTTCAATCTAAAGTCAAATGTGTAGATTAAAGGCTGTTCGCGCGCTCTGCTGCTAGCAGCGAGCATTAACAGAGTTTTAAGGAGGTCATTTAATATTTACGAGTTGGATATAAACCAAAAGATCAGCATAGCCTAGTTGGTTGGTGCTTGTGTGTTATTCATGGTTGCCTCCGGTTCGAAACCCGGCTGAGGCTAACATTTATCTCTTTTTTTTTTAACAGGGCAATGAAGGGGAGGGTGAGGGGCTTGGGCCGGTTAACTGATGGGCCGGACTCTTGGGCTGATTGGGCTTCAGGTATGCAAAAAGGAACAAGAGTTTGGGCTGGGCACTTGTGGGTTGGTGATGTATAAAGGAGTAAAAATAACTCTACAAGAACAAAATAAATCTGATTTTTTTTTTTTTTTTATTATTATTATTATTATTATTATTATATATATGTATGTATATATATATATATATTATGAGTTAGGGTAATGGAGACTTAGTGACGTTTGTATAAAATGTAACGAAAATAAGGGCGTTTTAAATTAAAATTTGGGGAAAATTTTCGCGATGTTACAATGTTCCCTAAATAAAAGCCACAAACTACCTTTTGGTAAAAACTCTTTTGTTGTCAATCAACCTCTACAACTTCTCTACTCCGACGTATGCGGTCCCGTAAAAACGTCAATCGATGGCTTTAAATACTATGTCATTTTTGTTGACTATTTCTCCAAATACATTTGGTTATACCCAATCAAACAAAAATCCGATGTCAAAATTTCTTTTTCCACAATTTAAATCTCTTGTTGAAAACTTTTTCAAAACCAATATTGTTGCGTTGTTCACTAATAATTGGGGTGAATATGTGGGTCTTTCACCTTATCTTGCCTCTCAAGGTATCTCCCATTACACGACACCACCGCACACACCGGAACAAAACGGTATTGCCGAACGACGTCACCGACACGTTGTGGAAACCGGCCTCGCATTACTCCACTACTTCCACTTACCACAACAATTTTGGTCCCATGTCTTTCAAACCGCAACCCACTTAATCAATCGTTTCCCTACACCGATCCTTAACAACAAATCTCCCTACGATATGTTGTTCAAAACCGCTCCTACTTATTCCAAACTCAACCCGTTTGGTTGTCTTTGCTACCCATGGTTACGACCCTATGCTACATCCAAACTCCACTCCCGTTCAATGGCGTGCATATTTCTTGGGTACTCATCCTCGAAATCGGCATTCAAATGCTATGACCCTACTAGTCACAAACTATACCACTCTCGCCACGTTGAATTTATTCCACATATTTTTCCATCTCAAACCACCAACCCCCAACCTAAAAATATGTCATTTGACTCCTTCCAATCCATATACCAATCAGCCCAATCAACCTCTTCTTCTAACCAACCCACTCCAGTCCCAAACATCTTGCATCATTCAACCTCTACTCCAAAGCCCACATCACCCGAAGCCCAAACCCCTACTCCACAAACCCACGGCCCACCTCCTCTACCTTCTGAACACAACCCACCCTCCACACAACAGGCCCTACACCCCAGCCCACCGAGACACCCTACCAACCGGCCCACCGACTCCACCCGCCAGCACCACCCCTACCCCAACCGCTTCCCACTCCACCGACCCCAGTTCACCAACGTCTTCATCCAACACATCCGATGATCCCACGAACTCACCTCCACATAACCCTCAACCACCTCGTCGACAACCAAAACCCAACTCAAAGTATTACAACCCCAACTTTGTCAACTCTACCACCATTCACCCTTTACCCGTTTCTCTTGAACCATCCACTTATACTCAAGCCTTGAAAGATCCGGATTGGCGTCATGCCATGGATCTTGAGTATAATGCTCTCCTTCATAACAACACTTGGGAACTTGTCCCTCACACAACCCAAACTCCCATTGGTTGCAAATGGGTATTCCGAATCAAACGTAAACCCGATGGCATGATTGACAAGTACAAAGCCCGTCTAGTTGCCAAAGGGTTTCACCAACAATATGGAAAAGACTATCATGAAACATTTAGTCCCGTTGCTAAACCCATTACCATTCGCACAGTTCTCTCTATTGCTCTTTCAAAAGGATGGTCTTTACGTCAACTAGACGTTAATAATGCGTTTCTTCATGGGACTCTTCACGAAGATGTCTTTATGGTGCAACCTCCCGGGTTCACCAATACGGAATTCCCACGTCACATTTTCAAACTCAAAAAATCCCTCTATGGGCTTAAGCAAGCACCGCGTGCTTGGTATATCGAACTAACCAACTTTCTCACTTGTTTTGGCTTTAAAAAATGCATTTCTGACCCCTCTCTCTTTGTATACAACCTCAACAACATCACTTGCTACCTCCTTATGTACGTTGACGACATTGTCCTCACCGGCAATCATAATCCATTTATGGATTCCTTTGTTCAAGCCCTAAGCAACCAATTCTCTATCAAAGACTTAGGCCCTCTCCATCATTTTCTAGGAATCGAAGTCATTCCTACGCCTGATGGTCTATTTCTTTCCCAACATCGCCACATTCAAGATATTCTTACCACCTTTAAAATGGATGGTGCAAAAGAGGTTCTCACTCCTTTAAGCACTTCCGACTCTCTTTCTTCCTTTGACTCCACTCTCCCAGTCGATCCCACTCCCTACCGCCAACTTGTAGGCACTTTGCAGTATCTTTCCTTCACACGTCTCGATATCTCCTTTGGCGTCAATAAATTATCTCAATTCATGCACTCACCTAAACAATCACACTGGCAAGCTCTTAAACGGGTACTCCGCTATTTGAAAGGAACGGTCCATCATGGGTTGTTCTTGAAACGCAATACTAACCTAAACTTGCAGGCTTTTTCGGACTCGGACTGGGGCGGTATTAATGATGGGGGACGGTCCACTATAGCATATCTCATATATCTTGGGTCCAATATCATCTCTTGGAAATCTGCTAGACAAAAAACCGTCTCTAGATCATCTACCGAAGCTGAGTACAAAGCACTCGCTAATGTTGCGGCTGAACTCTCATGGGTTAAAAATTTACTTGGTGAACTCAGGCTCCCAATTAAGAGCACCCCATCGCTTTATTGTGACAACACCGGAGCTACTTATGTATGTGCAAATCCTGTTTACCATTCCCGCATGAAACACATCGCTCTGGACTATCACTTTGTGCGGGAACAAGTCAATTCCGGGCAACTCAAAGTTCTTCATGTCAGCTCCAAGGATCAACTCGCGGATGTGCTCACCAAACCTCTTGCACGTGCATCCTTCCTATATTTTCGGTCCAAGATTGGAGTCTCCAACGGATCCTCCATCTTGCGGGGGCATATTAAAACCATTAATCAAGTCAAGTCAAATCTCTTAGTCAACCATTGACTCCCTAACATAAATCAAGTCAAGTCTCTTAGTCAACCATTGACTCCATGATTTTAGCCATTGTATTTATATTGTACATTATACTTAGTCAACCATTGACTCCATAATGTTAGCTAGAGTTAATCATATGTAAGCCTATATAAAGGCCTTGATGTATTGTTGATATACACACAACTTTCATAATACAAAAACACACAACATTGTTCATTACTTTATAGATGGTACCCATTTAACGTGTCGGATTTGAAAAACATGTTTGTGTATTAGCGTATTAACCTGGTATAAACACGTATTATCATGTCTTATCGTGTTAACTTGGTATAAACTGGTATTATCATGTCTTATTGTTTCTTATCGTGTAAACCAGGTATAAACAGGTTCGTGTTCGGGTATCAAAAAATGACACGATAAGTTATCGTGTCGTGTTCGTGTATACATGTTTCGTGTTCATGACTTCATGTCTTAACAGGTCAGGTATAGACGATTTGCTAGTCCTAATTAAATCTCATTTGTTGCTTATGTTTTATGCATTTAAAATGCTATACTTACTCACACATCAGATTCCTTGATACCTAGGTGCGCGAAGCTAAAGATGATTTGTGTTATAGGGCCATTTGAGGTGTCCGAAACCCGAAACACTTACTCACTGAGACTCAAACAACACATTATTATAATCAAATACATTCCTATAATTTTATCATCTTTATGATTCCTCCTATTAATATAGCATAACTTAATGTTACTTGCAATCAAACTTGGGATCAACAAACCAATTTCTAAGAGTTAAGTGCAATTTCAGTCCTTGTGGTTTGCACGACTTAATAGGTTCAGTCCAGCCCTAACACCCTGAGTCCCTAACGTTTGTCGGGTTAACATATTACATCCCTGCCTCCATGGACCTAACAGTCGTTAGTTTTTCTATTAGCTTTGGGTGAATATACTAATATACCTTCCATCTTCTTCTCCAACCAACCCACCATCACCGTCACCATCACCACCACAACCACCTTAGCCTTTCCCAACACCCACTTGCAACACCACCACAGCCTACCATCAAACTATCACAAGAAATATAACACCAGGTTTGGAATGTCATCACCCTGAATAACTTCATCTCCATTCATTAAATGTTGTAAATCAGAGAAGGGGTTTAGTTTTATGATTGTGTAAACCAGTACAGAGAAAAAATAGTGCAGGTTAGGTGGATGGCAGCAGCGGGTGGGGTCTCAGTGGAGCTGAGGGTAATGGATGGTGGTTGATGTGACGGAGATAGAAGGTGGTACATGCTTTGTGACGATGTGCGGTTGCCGACAGGGGCTTCGCGAATAGGGGTGGTGATGGTTGAGTTGTAGATGGTAGCTCACGATGGTGTATGGTTTGAGGTGGGTGGTAGTGGGTAGTCAGAATGGTGGTGGTGGTGTTGGGTAGGTTGGTTGGAGAAGAAGATAGAGGGAGGGTATATTAATAATTTCACCCAAAAACTAACAGAAAAAACTAACAAATGTTAGATCTAGGGATGTAATATGTTAACCTGACAAAAATTAGGGACTTAAGGTGTTAGACTGGACCAACCCTAAACATGATCTCAAACTAGGAAGACAAATGATTACGTTTAATTTTATGAAACTTACTTTAGCTTTATATAAACTTTCCAACACAAAACATATCACTTGATTATTACTTTATATCATATCATATCTTATTTTTGATAGTTCAACTCACAAAATTTAAAAGCAAACAACTCAACGATACAATTTAAAAAGCGCGAAGCGCACAAAAGCGACGAGGTCTAAAACCGAGGCGCAAAGCGCAAAAGCGGTGTGCTTTTCGTACGCAAGGCGCAAGACAATTATATAAATTTTTTATATATGCTATAGGTTTTTAGCATTATTTACTCAAAATATAGATACAAATAAAGTATATATATGATTTAACTAAAATGAACAACCTTTTTAGCTACATGTATAACAATTTTAAGCACAAAAACATCATGTGTACAAAAAGTGCGCTTTTCTTGCGCTTTTCGTACACTGCTCGCCTAGGGTTACATAAGGCGCACGGATTTGCGCATAGGTGCGCTTTGCGCTTAAGCTCACTTTTTAAAACCAAGGATGTTACGACTTGTCATAAATGTTTCAACGAAAATTATAAGCAAGATAGATCATCATAACGAGTAACCATGTTCCTACTTATTCGCCTTTACTCAAGAAAAGGCATTGTAAGTGATGTTATCTTCATATGGCTAAAGGAACACTTCGACAAACCTTGTCAATGAAATGTGAAAATATCTCCCTGATAAACCATTTCCTATCATCCTCTGACCTTTGGACATACTAATAAACCTTTCACATGAGATTGGAGATGGTTGATAATCATTTAAGGTTTCTCTTTGTGGCCAACTATTTCTCAAAGGTTCATTTGACAACGGCCTCATCCTTGAATTGATCAAGTATGAGCATATTTTAAACACGCCGTCACCCTTCTTTTTTATGCTTAACAATGATTTTACCCAACCGATGGAAGAGGCGCCAAGAACATGTTTAAATGTGTGTATAAATTTCTCTTCAAATCACATGACGCACATAATTGTTGTAGTACTCGTCACAAATACTCCAGCAAATACAACAAATAAGAAATTTAGGCTAACACATTCAGTGCTCACATTAAATATAGGGTTGGCAATTTCATACACGAACACGAATATCCGACACAAACCTATACGATTTTAACAGGTACAGGTATGACATTAACAGGTTTCGTGCCTAAACAGGTTAAATACTTATTTACCTATTTATTACCCATTAAGACATATTAAAAAAAAATTAAAAAATTAAAAAAAATTATAGGTTGTGGGGGTGGAGTATTGGAGTTATACGTTTTTACTAACTAGAATTCTACCTTTTTAGAATTCTAACATGTCGGATTTGGAAAACATGTTCGTGTATTAGCATATTAACCTGGTATAAACAGGTATTATCATGTCTTATCGTGTTAACTTGGTATAAAATGGTATTATCATGTCTTATTGTTTCTTATCGTGTAAACCAGATATAAACAGATTCGCGTTCGGGTATTAAAAATGATACGCTAAGTTATCGTGTCGTGTTCGTGTCTTAACAGGTCGGGTATACATGATTTGCCAGCCCTAATTAAATCTCATTTGTTGCGTATGTTTTATGCGTTTCAAATGCTATACTTACTTACACATCAGATTCCTTGATACATAGGTGCGCAAAGCTAAAGATGATTTGTGTTATAGGGCCATTTGAGGTGTCCGGAACCCGAAACACTTACTAAGACTCAAACAACCCATTATTATAATCAAATACATTCCTATAACTTTTATCATCTTTATGATTCCTCCTATTAATATAGCATAACTTAATGTTACTTGCAATCAAACTTGGGATCAACCAACCAATTTCTAAGAGTTAAGTGCAATTTTTGTCCCTGTGGTTTGCACGACTTAATAGGTTCAGTCCAGCCCTAACACCCTGAGTCCCTAACGTTTGTCGGGTTAACACATTACATCCCTGCCTCCCTGGACCTAACAACCGTTAGTTTTTCTGTTAGTTTTGGGTGAATATACTAATATACCTTCCATCTTCTTCTCCAACCAACCAACCCACCTATCACCATCACCATCACCACCACCACAACCACCTTAGCCTTTCCCAACACCCACCTACAACACCACCACAACCTACCATCAAACTATCACAAGAATTATAACACCAGGTTCGGAATGTCATCACCCCGAATAACTTCATCACTTGTAAATCATAGAAGGGGTTTAGGTTTATGGTTGTGTAATTAGTACAGAGAAAGAAATAGTGCAGGTTGGGTGGATGGTAGCAACGGGTGGGGTCTTAGTAGAGTTGAGGGTAATGAATGGTGGTTGACGCGACGGAGATAGAAGGTGGTAAATGGTTTGCGGCGATGTGCGGTTGCCGGCAGGGGCTTCACAAATAGGGGTGGTGATGGTTGAGTTGTAGATGGTAGCTCACAATGGTGTATGGTTTAAGGTGGGTGGTAGTGGGCAGTCAGAATTGTGGTGGTGGAGATAGGTGGGTTGGAGAAGAAAATGAAAGGAGGGTATATTAATAATTTCACCCAAAAACTAACAGAAAAACTAACGAACGTTAGATCCAGGGATGTAATGTGTTAGCCTGACAAAAATTAGGGACTTAAGGTGTTAGAGTTGGACCAACCCTAAACATGATATCAAACTAGGAAAACAAATGATTACGTTTAATTTTATGAAACTTACTTTAGCTTTATATATACTTTCCAACACAAAACATATTTACTTGACTATTACTTTATATCATATCATATCTTATTTTTAATAGTTTAACTCACAAGTTTAAAAGCAAACAACTCAACGATACGCAGGGCCGACCCTGAAAATTCAGGTGTCTGGGCCGAGCGACAAGGATTTTGCCCCTTATCCTTAGCTTTAGGCCTAAACAAAATAATTAATGTAAACATTTTTTTTAAGCTACGATTAAAGTAATATCAAATTGATTGATCAAATTTTATTTTCCACTTAGGTTGTAGTCTAACGGTAGAGGGAACAAACTCTCTTGAAGGAGGTCGGGAGTTCGAATCATCTCTAGTCCTACACTCATTAATAAACCTGCAATTTTTTTTTCTCAAACCATTTCATTTTCTTCATTAATTCTTAACCTCTCTCAACATACAAAAATCCATCAAACTAAAGACATCACTGTTAAGAAAACTTGGATTGCTAAAGGGTCAATGTGCCCCTGAAAAATTGGGCCCGGGCCGGGAGTCCTCCCCGCACCCCTTAAGGGCCGACCCTGACAATACGTTTTTTATAAGGCTCCTCCTTTGAATGAAATCCAATGGGATCCAGAGAGACCATGTCTTCATCCATAGGCTCCCAAGTACCCGGATTGATTGAAAGTTCAATTCTAACTGAACTGCTCATTTTCAAATGATATCCACATTGTTCACAAAGATTCATTTTTTATTTAAAAAAATTCTTGTAATTTAATCCATAACAATTTTCACATTGGACCCATAAATGTTTGTATTTTTGAGTTACATCCAGATCAGTATAACTTTCTCGTATAATTTGACCACTCGTTCTGGCATCCACGTTTTTTACTACTATTTCCACTTTCACCACAAATGGAACTAGAAATGTAACTGTTACTGGAATTGTCACTACCACTTACAATGTAAGAGCATTCACATTTGGTCCACCAAATGTATGTGAGTGTTTCCCTCAAATTATATGGGGTGGATGTAAGTGGTTGTGAGTGGAGGAGAGATGAAATATTTGGTGGAAACACTGTTCACCCATATTTATATTTTACAGTAATATTTTTTTGTAAGTGGTTGTGAGTGAGGAAAGAGAAAATATAATGATAAAAGTATAAAAAAAATATTATTTATTTAAGGAGAGAGAAAATTTCATGTAGAATAGTGATTTTTAGTGTAATTTGATTGAGGGGATTTGGTTCCTCTGATGGGAATGCTCTAACTATCAATACAAATTTGAGAATGAAGATAACTGTCAACGCAACTATTAATGTGATTATTCCAAGTATACTGGGTATCATTCATGTAAGGATGGTGTTTATAGGGTTGGGTTATTCTACAAAGGCTACAAAAAATGAGAAGGGTGAGAAGCCACTAGAAAATGACACGTGTCCAAAGGATTAACAAGTGGGAGGGGTAATTTTGTCAAAAACATATGCACATGTTAGTCACATGCCATTTCCACCTTCATTTTTAAATGCCTGTAACTTTTTTATACGTCATCCGTTTTAAAAAAATATATATACCATAAAATTGAGCGTCGTTTTATCTTTAATATGAGTACCATATTGCTATACTTTTGAAAAAAATTTTCAAAACCCACTTGCATAAGACACAATGGAATGTAAAACACAATGAACACCAATTAAATATAGGGTATAAAACATAATCAAGAGTCTAGTAAAACACAATGGACGACATACTAAAGACACAATGAATAGAAGACTAAAACACAATGAATACTTTTGAAAAAAAAAAGTTGAAAACCCAGTTACGTAAGACACAATGGATGACATACGAAAGACACAATGAACAAAAGACTAAAATACAATGAATACTTTTGAAAAAAAAGTTAAAAACCCAATTGTGTAAAACACAATGGACGACATAATAAAGACACAATGAACAGAAGATTAAAACACAATGAATACTTTTGGAAAAAAAGTTGAAAACCCAGTTGCGTAAGACACAATGGAGATAACGTAAAACACAATGAGTACCAATTAAATATGCAATGAATAATATGGTATAAAACACAATGAACAGTCTAATAAAACACAATTGACGACATATAAAAGACACAATGAACAGAATACTAAAACATAATGAATAATAGACTTAAACACAATGAACAACATAATAAAACACAATGTACGCCTAAATACAAAACTCATTTGCGTAAAACACAATTAAAAGCATACTAAAAACACAATGGACAAAGTTAAATCATGTGTAGACTAAAAAAACATAAATAACATATTTATAAAGCACACATGCATACTATAACACAATTAACGTGCAGAAGACACAACGGAGAAAAAAAAACCCATTTAGCACGAATTTTTTTTTTCAATTTTAATGTAGCAATGTGGTACTCATATTAAAGATAAAAAAACGCTTGTTAATATGGTGAAATTTTTTTGAAAAAAAAATGTCGTATGAAAAAGTTATAGACGTTTTAAAATGATGGGGGAATTGACATGTGCATTGCATGTGGAGAGAGAAAGTCAACAAATGTGGTTTTCCTTTTATGCCCTTTCTCTAATTTATTATTTATTTTTTTCAAACAAACTAATCTCAACCCTTCAAATATATGATCAATGGATCATAATCCTTCCCACCCTTCCTACAAAAAGTGTCTTGTGTATTTGATCCTAACCCGGTGTTTATAACACATATTCATAAAAAAATATTAAAAAAGAAAAAGAAAAGGTATTTTAGTGAATCTGTTTATGACACATAAATGATAACACTAAACACATGAACCTAATCATAAACACTACATGTTTATTTGGTATGAGTTAGTGGAATAGACAAGAGAATTGAATTGATTATTACCATTCTATGTCTTGTTTGATAGGAAGGAAACATAGGGGAATAAAATCGGTGGTTAGTGGCGGTGATGATGGGTTGTGATATGTGTTGGTGGGGGGTGGGGGTGGGGGGGGGGTAAACAGAGGTGGTGGTGGCGGCGATGATGGGGCGGCGGTGATGGGTGGCGATTAGTGATGGCAGTGATGGGTGACGACAGTAACAGTGGGTGGGTTGCGGCGGTTGCTGGTAGAGGTGGCTGATAGTGGTGGCGACGTGGGTAGGTGATAGTGGTGGGTGGCGGCAATGTCGGTGGTGGAGGTGGTAGGTGGTGACAACAATGTTGAATTGTGGAATTATGGTGATGGGTGGTGGGTTATGGTGTTAAGGAAATGTGTAAAATGAGATGAGATGAAAAAAAAAACATGGGTAGATGAAATGATTTTGAGAAAATGAAATATCTTGTGTAGTGGGTGATTCCATTCTATTGACCAACCAAACATCATATTTTTAAGTTCCTCGTGATGATCATTCCATCTATGACTGTACTCAAAACAGAAGGGTGTTAAGTGTAATATCATGTAATCGCCGTCTTCCCAAAACCCTGAACCCTAGGTGTTATCGCCCACCATAGTTATTAGTTAACCTTTAACCATTGCCATTAGTAGACCGTTAGTCCCATCACAATAACAATCGACCAATACCATCGCCCCTCACCACCGGAAACTGCCGCAACTTCACCGGAAATAAAACCTACCCGGCTTTCCCGCTCTTTTCCTCAATCAAACCCTCACTTCTTCACACATTTTCTGTTTGGTAAGTCTACGATTGATTATTTATGCTCAATTTAATGGTTATCGTTCGTATGTTGATAGTATGAAATAGGTTTTCCAGTTTCTGTAAGGTTTTAGGGTTTTAGGTTATGATTTTATATTTATTTATTTATTTTATTTTTTTTGTTAATTTGGATAGTGGCGCAGCTTGTTGCTCGCTTACCCATCGTCCAAATGTAACTTGGTTTTTACGATGAAGATAAACATTTGAGCTAAAAGGAGATGTGTTGAATTGGTTAACTTTTGTGTTTTTTATTTTGTGGCACTTAGACTAAACGGTGTGGTTGACGGACTGACCATCACCACCACGCGACACGTAAGCCAACACATTTAAGATGCCGGCCGGGTCATCACCCCTTGACGGGCCTAGGGTGTGGTTGACGAGAAACTAGCGGCGAGGAAGAAGAAGAAGCTAGCTCCATCAATCAACAAGCCCGGCTTGAACGTCCAATTTTGGACGGTTTGGACAGGCTGAGACGGTGATGACGGGCTTGAGCCAGCCCCCCACACCACATCGTCTTAGGGATTATAAGGTTTTTTAGGTCATGAGAATTTTGTTCAGTCATGTTACGGCACAAACGGGGTAGTTCAATCCAAAAGACTATTATAATACTATAATGGGTGAGAGAGTCTGTTTGGACTATAAACCTCACATTTGTTGCGCATAAAACCTATGTGGGACAAGTCCCATACCTTGCAATGGTTCTGGTCCGTAACATGTTAGTTAGAGAATAAAGCTGATATGTTGAATTGGTTAACTTTTGTGTGTTTGGTTTTGTGACATTTAGGGATTATAAGTTTTTTTAAGGTTTTGGGTCATGATAGTTTTGTTTTGTCCATTCGAGCGTAAAGCTGATACACTGATTTGGTTAACTTTTGTGTTTTTTTTTTATGACATTTAGGGTTTATAAGTTTTTTTTAAGGGTTTTAGGTCATGATAATTGTGTTCTGTCCATCTGAGCGTAAAGCTGATACACTGAATTGGTTATCTTTTGTGTTTTGAATTTTGATTTTGTGACATTTAGGGTTTATAAGATTTTTTAGGGTTTTAGGTCATGAGAACTAAAGCTGGTTTGTTGAATTGGTCAAATTTGGTGTTTTTGTGACATTTAGTGTTTATAAGTTTTTTAGGGTTTTAGGTCATGATCATTATGTTCGAGCTTAAAGCTGATATGTTAAGTTGGTGAACATGTGTGTTTTCAATTACATTTAGGGTTTTCTATATTCTAAGTTTTTTTGTTTTAGGATTTTAGGTCTTGAGAATTTAATTCTGTCAATCCGAGCTTAAAGCTGATATGTTGAATTGGTTAACTTTTGTGTTTCTGATTTTGTGACATTTGTTTGATTAGTTTTGGATTGCATTTTTTTGGCAGAAGGATTAATCAAAAGGCTGTTCAATAGCTTCTTAGAGTTCATACATTGAGCATCAATGTTGCCGAATTTGAATTGCATTTCTGATCAGTTTAATCTCACTTCACTTGTTAACCATCATTTGTTCGTCTCTCCTGTCAAGACTCAGTTACATGAACCATGGACCAGAGTTACCACCTCACAAAGATTAGGTCATTCGTTACAGTGTCATGTTTGTCTTGACAGAGTCGCTGAAACCAGAGTAGATTCATGGAGGAAGAACAGAAATGAAATTAGGGTTAGGGAAGAGGCGTCTTCTGGTAGGACTTTTGTCAACAACGATGAGCAGAGTAATAATGATCATTTACAGAGTTTATGCAGACAGTGGGAGTTGCTAAAAGCAGCCAGATTGGTAGCTCTAATGAGCCGAAATAACCAAATTCCTGACTTCGAATCTTGCATGAAGTTAATTCGAGGTCTTGTTAAGCTCAACTATATAGAAAGAGCCACTGAGGTCTTGAATTGTATGGTTATGTCTGGTGGTGTCCCAGATATCATCACTTACAATATGCTAATCAATGGTTTATGCAAGGACAGACGTATAGATGCCGCTCTTGATCTTCTAGAAGGCATGAGTGTATCGGGTTGTCCTCCAGATGGTATTACTTATAATGCCATAATCCGTGTTATGCTTGAACTCGGTTATCTTAACCAAGCCATTTCATTTTGGAAGGATCAGTTAGCCAAGGGTTGCACTCCTTATGCTAGTACTACCTCGGTTCTTGTTGAGTTAGTTTGCAAGTCTCGTGGGGTAATAAGAGCTATAGAAATCTTGCAAGATTTAGCGGTTCATGGGTGTAATCCTGATTTAGTGACCTATAACGCGATTGTTAATGTGACGAGTAAAAGAGGGAATTTTGGAGATACTATTTTGGTTATAAATGATCTTTTATCTCACGGCATGGAGCCGAATACAGTAATGTACACAACACTCATCCACTCGTTTTTTAACCATGGTTACGTGGATAAGGTAGATGAGCTTCTATCTTTAATGAATGAAACATCTAACGCCCCAACTATGGTTACCTACAACATTTTGATAAAGGGGTTTTGCCAATACGGGTTTCTTGATCGCGCTATTGGTTTTTTCAATGAAATGGTGTTGAACGATTGTTCTCCGGACGTCATCACATATAACACGCTTCTGCGCGCCCTTTGTGATGTAGGAATGATGGATCTGTCCCTGCAGATTGTTGACTGTTTAAAAGACAGTAACACCCCTCCAAGTTTGATAAGTTACAACATTCTGATCGACGGGTTAGCGAAAAGGGGTCATATGGAGAAAGCAGTTGGTTTATATGAACAAATAATGAAAGAAAAGAAGGTTGTTCCTGATGATGTTACTCATAGAAGCTTGATTTGGGGGTATTGTCATGCTGATATGGTTGATGAGGCTGTAAAGATTTTGAATGTGATGGAGAAAAACGGCCATAGAGCTACACATAGTACTTATAAGTACATTATTCACAAGTTATGTCAGAAACATAAACTAGACGATGCAATTAAGGTTTTAAAGATGTTAATCTCCAGCACAAACAGACCGTACGGTGCAAAGTTTTATTTGGATATGATTGGAAGTTTGTTTACCGATGGTTTGCATGAAGAAGCTAAGCAACTACAACAGAAACTGACCGAATGGAAGGCTGTTTAAGGTTCTGTTTCATAATTTCCAGTTATACATAAACGAATAGAAGTTTTTTGAATCGTATTTGTCGTTTTTTATATGCGTAACTGCAAAAGAATGTTAATTTTCAGTAGATTTAATGTCGATATCTACTCGTTGCCCTCAAATTAATACACGAAAACTGCGTAAAGTATGATGCTTTTTGTCTAATTTTTGCTTGATCTTCAAAAAAACCTTCTTAAATGGCATACCTTTGTAGACCATTTGTTCTTTAAGTTCCAAGAATACTTCTTAGTACAAGTGTTCTTGAGAATCTGGCAATGGGAAAGTCTTTTTCAACCGTTTGAGCGATTCTTCCGAAATAGCTCTCATTTTGAATAACAAATTACCCAAATCCAACGCCTCGGCTCTTCTCCCTGAGAACCCGAACCCTTCCACCAGCAAAATGTAGGTTGTTTGGTTCGGTTTGCAACCCTTTTCGACCATTTCTTCCAAAACACGAATTGCCTCGTCGATTCTATGAGCTTTACACAAGCCTAGAAGCACAATGTTATATGTTATAACGGTGGGCATAAATCCGTTATTTTTCATACTTTCCAACAGCCCGATTGCCTCATCTACCAACCCGTCTCTACATAAACATGAGATAAGTGCATTATATGTGATCTCATCCGGTTCGACTCCTTTACTTATCATCTCTGAAACCATGTTCAAAGCCTTTTCCTTCTCTTTATTATACCATAAAGCACTTATCATTGTGTTGTAAGTACTTACATCAGGTGGGCACCCTGTGTCCCCTAATCTTTCAAAAATCTGCATAGCTTCATCTGCATTTCCATTTTTACACAAAGCCGATAAAACCGTGTTGTAGTTTACTATATCGGGTAAACAACCACTTGATATCATGTAATCCAAGAAACTGATCGCAACGTCAAGTCTGCCGTCTTTACAAAAAGCAGAAATCAAAGGATCAAAAGTAAAGGCATCAGGACTAAGTCCAGCTTCCACCATGATCTTCAACATACTCAAAGCTTCATCCACCTTCCCATCGCGGCACAACGAGCTGATCAAAATGCTGTAAGTAACCGCATTCGGGTCACAGTTTCTTGAAAACATTTCCACCATTAACCTCTCTCCATCACCCCATCTTCTTTGATTCAACAATGCTCTTAACAGAATGTTATAAGATATCACATCCGGTTTACACCCTTTCGCGGGCAAACTCCTAACGAATTCAAAAGCTTCATCCATCATCCCTTCCCTACATAACCCTCTGATTATCGCATTATACGTATACATATCAGGCTGCAGCCCTCTAGCCAACATTTCATCTAAAAGCTTCATCGCCTCATCAATCCCACCTTCAAGAATCGTCGCCTCAATCAAAATCGTGTAAGTAATCACCGTCGGATTACAACCATCTTCCAACAGCTGTCTCAACATCTTCATAGCCAATCCTAACTTCCCTCTACTACACAAACTCCCAATCAAAATATTATAAGTAACCACATCCGGCGAAAACCCATGATCCTTCATCCTATCCAACACCTGATTCGCCGAATCTATCTGATTCAACTTACAGAACCCACTGATCACCGCATTATACGCAAACACATCCGGTTCGCCATGATCCTCAAGTATCTGAATAACCTTAAGAGCCATTTCGACCCGCTTCGCGTTGAAAAAACCTTTAATAAGCTTTGTACAGAGGATTACATCAGGCTTATAACCCCTACCAACCATGAGCTCCAAGAAATAAATTGCTTCATCAAAATTTCCTGCTTTGCATGATCTGTTTAGCAGTTTCATGAAATGGGTCTCTTTATAATTGCGTGTTTGCAATTGGGTTGACTTTAGATTGGTATAAAGTTTGACATTTGCAGAGGTTTTGGTGTTAGGATTTGTGTTGGGGTTATTAGGGTTTCTGCAGGTTATAACAGAGCAATGGTAGTGGGAAAGTGCAGTGTGTTTTGGGTGTGTGTTAAAAGGGAAGAAATTGGGTGTGAATTCTGCAGAAATCATTGTATGATTTGGGTTAATGATTATTCAAGTTTAGGTTAGTATCATTGTGCAGAGAATGTAGAGAGAGAGAGAGAGAGAGAGAGAGAGAGAGAGAGAGAGAGAGAGTGGTGTGATTCTGTGTTGGAGGATATGATGATTTGGATTCCATACAAAATTTCTGGTGTAAGGATAAGGTAAGCTCCATGTGTAATGGAATAACATGTGGGTCGGGTCGGGTCGGGTAGATAGAGAAAAGTCCTACTTTTTAAAATTAAAATAAAATTTATATACGGAAATTAAGTATTTAAATTTATTAATAAATAAAATAATCGCACCACCTAAATTTTTTGTATATTTTCTAATGTCATGCTATATAAGTTAGAATTTACGAGGTGATGTAGGATTTCAAACTCGTAATTTTACCCTACATGTTGCGACGCGAGTTGGTTTGGTTTGTCATGTTAGCAAGAAGAAAGCACTAAAAGACGAAATGCAAAACGGAACAAAAGGTTGAGGGAGTAAATATGTATATTATCAAAGTTAAAGTAGAAAGACTAAGGGCCTGTTTGGTAGCCTCTTAATGAGGCTCTGCACCATTCAGCTCCGAATGGTTCAGTATTCAGACTGTTTGTTTCAACCTAAAAAAATGCCCTGAATGGAATGGTTAAAAGCTGAAGCATTCAGACTTGATGCATAGTTAAACGATTCAGCACTTAATCATTCAGAGCCTCTTAACCATTCAGACATCTTAATGATTCAGCATTTAATCAACCAAACAGCCTCTAAACACAGATTTAAGCAAAGTTAAATAATAAGAAGAAAGTTTTATTAAAGTAGAGGGACTAAACATGTGTATTAGAAAAATTAGGGTAAAACTAAATGTATATTAGCAAGGTTAATGGTGAAAAAGTATATTAATCCACATACAAAACTTCAAATAGTGAAAGGACTATCAAAAGTTTTGGATATCCAAAATTGTGAAGATCTGGTTTTGAACACGCTTACTACTACTGTGGCCCTCTAAAAGAATAACTTTCTCAAGTTGTTCTTAATCATTGTCGGCCTACACTTTTTCTTTATCGGGCCCTACTGCATTTTGGGCATATTAAGTTGTTTTAGCGGCTAAATTTACACTCAATCCGCTTTTGGTGAGGTTCAAACAAGGGACGAGCTCGGGACGGTATCGGTACCGAACCGATACCGATCCCGACAATACCGATACCGAAAAGTCCAAAAAACCAATACCGATACCGATACCGATACCGAACACATGCGGTACGGTGCGGTATCTGTTCGGTACCGGTATGGTATCAGTATTTTACCTTATAATACCGATACCATACCGATCCCATACCGATAATACCGAAACCGAAAATCCATAAATATGGGTACTGATACCGATCCCAAAACCCCTCGGTTCGGTTCGGTACGGTACGGTATCGGGATCGGGATGGGATCGGTATTCGGCCTTGTATGCTCATTCCTAGTTCAAACCCTTGATCTTAAGGGGAACAATGCTTTTGCCAATTGGACCCAACCCCAACCCAATTTTAGGCATATTGGTAATTGGTTACTTATGTTATTGGTAGATAGTTGTATCTTAAAGTGTGTATTTTTAAATGTGGTTTGTTATTGTTTCTTTTTCTTCACTGTACTTCATGGGTCTGATGGTTAGGCCCTTTGGTTTTATGGCATTACATTTTGACCGTTAAAAAATTCTAAAACTAACCGAACCAACTAATACGCTTCACGGCTTCAAAGTTCAAACAACAAGATGGCTCATAATTATATCGTATAAAGTGGTGTAAACCAACAAGCATGATGGTTCAAGCCAGTGCGGCGAGTACACTTATTTCCAAGAACCCATTCATATGGTTCCACCATAACAAAATTCAGTTTAACACACATGCGTAAGCCCCCACGAGTTCATCAACTAAGAAAGTCATTACCACATCATGTAACAATCTATGCGAAACCCATCAAACTATCATCTTAGAACTGACATAAATATATGATCATCGTATAATTATCATCTTAGAATTGACATAAATATATGATCATGGTCGAAGAAGGCAAGCGAGTCAAATAATTAATTTAGCTCAAAAGAACAAGTCAAATGAGTCGAACAGGAACAGCGGGTCAAACAAATATACTGCACATATAGTCCAAGATAAATACATTTCATCTCATCGTTAACAAAATCCGAAGTACCAAAAACGAGTTTAGTACCTTCCACTTTGTATCCTCACAAGATCCCAAAGAAAAGCCTTACTAGGGCATACCTTATTCAAAACTTCTTCTATTTCTTCTCCCACCTTTTCTTGGATCTCCACACTTTGAAGTTCATCCATTTGCTATTAAACAACAATACAAATATGGCGTTATAGTGACAATTTTCGACTTATTTACTTAGTACGGGTTGGTTTTCTCTCCAACTGATGGGAAAAAAATATAGGGTGAGGAGAGTGTCAATAGGTCGGCCCAACCCAACGTGAACCCATTTTGACTTGCTACCGACAACGAAATTTGGAAAAAGTTGACATTACCTTGATCAACCACATTATGTAAGTAGCTGCAAACATTGCTTGTGATTCATAATCCTCAAAAACATTATCTGGAATAGTTGTACACGAGCGAAAGAGGAGTAATTCATTATCCAGAAACAAATCAACATGGTTCCCGCCCATATGAGCCGCAAAGTGTTTTATCCAGCAAAGGGAGAGGAAACGTCGGTAAAGCCAAAGCGCCTGGGACACATAAATAAATACTACATTTAGAAATTCAACCAGAATTGTCAAAATTTTATTAACAAAAGAATTGAAAAACAGATCGACATAATACCTCTCTTCCTATGTAACGCTTGATTAATGTTTCACTCCAGGTAAGCTCCTCCTGTTGTCGAACGAATGGATAATGATAAGTAGATATAACAGATTTATCGATTTACGAGTCTTGACAGCCATAAAAAGATAAGGGGATATGAGCATAAACCTTCCAAAGTTGATAAACTTCTGTAGTATATGAAGGGCTTTCTTTTGAATCTAGTTTATACCATG
Source organism: Ambrosia x helenae (assembly GCA_030844895.1). Classification (NCBI taxonomy): domain Eukaryota; kingdom Viridiplantae; phylum Streptophyta; class Magnoliopsida; order Asterales; family Asteraceae; genus Ambrosia; species Ambrosia x helenae. The sequence continues at coordinate 100,004,742 of CM061231.1, forward strand.
AATTATCTAATGTCCTGGTCATCAACCGCTGCCCAATCAGATAGATTTCAGTCACTCAAAGAAAATAAATACATCAATAGTCTAGATGAGTTAATTACTTAGGGGATAGTAGTTATAAACCGAGTTGTTTAGAGTGTTTGTCAAGTTTTGATTCTTTACATATAAAATGACCTTTAAATGATCAGATAATGAGAACTAATTTTGTCGCAGCTACTCCTAAACTGATTAGTCAATACAGATTATTTTTGTAAATAACGAGATTATCAGAATCAGTTTAACTAAAACACAACAGTCAGATATTCCAAAACGAATTGCCAAACGCCCCCTTAGTTGAACTTTAAACTTACCGTTCGATAGTGAAAGCAAGAGTTATCAGCAACATGCAATCCAGACCAATCTCGATTATTGATCAACTCATCAATTATCTAGAAAAAAACAGGAAAAATCTATTAGCACTCACAAAGTGCAGTAGAGGTGAAGAAACACTTTCCAAAATTAAAATTGATAAAAATGTTGAGATATTACTTCCCGCAATGATACAGCTTTCCAAAATTAAAATTAACAAAAAAAATATTATGAGATTAATGACCAAGAAAGTTTCTTAAGCTCACACCTGACTTTTGGGCATATAAGAAACTAACCAACAACGATGATTCCATGCACGGTAGTTCATCTTTGACTTCTGCAAGTTAGAGTCAACAGGATTAGTGAGTGATGACTGGTCCATCTAGTCCGTGATAGATAAGATGAAATGGTTTCAGTTTCAACATTAAAACCATCAAAATTTCCAAAATGAGATTCAACCTCTGCTAGTTTTTTGGCTAATTCGGATTCATTTTTCAAAACTTCTTGCAGATTAGTACACTTTTCAGCTATCATCTTAATCACCCATCGCCTGTTTTAAATTCACAAAATATTAAAGTTACAGAAGAATGGAGAACTCAGAACATACAACACAGATGCACAAGGTTTAAAAGTACGGAAACGAGCCTCAAGGCGTTTTCCCTTCACCTCACGAGGCGTAAGCCTCGAGGCGAACCGAGGCGTAAGCCCAAGGCGAAATTAAAAAATTATATATCTTATAAAAAATAAAACACTCACTAATTTCATCATCAAATTCATAAAAAACATCAAAAACACACATAAAAGAGGACATGAAATGTCACAAAAAGTCTAAAACATCAAAAGCATACCTCAAAACCCCTGAGGCGCTCCTGAGGCGCACCTTTTCTTAACGCCTCAGGCCTGTGAGGTGCACCTAAAAAAATAACCCTTGAGGCGACGCCTCAGACTCGTTTTTGCCCCAAATCGCCTTGAGGTGTGCCTCGACCGTTTTTTAAAACCACGCAGATGCATACAAACATTAGCTTTTTTCATAAAAACAAAAACCAGATATTTAGATGTTTTGAGGTGTCGATTACTCCAAAACACGGTGATTATTTTTCCACATGGGATTAAATTTATTTTATATTAATATAGTTGCATAAAACTTGGTACATTATACTATAACCCATGAACAAGCATAAGATCAAAACAAATTGAACCCTAAACAAACACTACGTTCATTGAGCAACAAGATTTCATTAGATGAAGATGCTCAGAAGAAACAAAATTATTATGAAACTAATCATTTTTATTCCAATAGAGGAGCTATCAGCTACCTTCCCAAATGTTACCTATGGCTCCAAGCACGCTCGCTTTTTGGTGAATATGAAAGAACCAAAGTAGATAACTTTAGCTCATCAAAATATAGCAGAATGTTTTGCTTCTTCGAAACAACTTCCTTCCTGCAAAGTATTAGGGTACCATCTGTCAGGAACGTTTTCACTAAAAAGGGAACATATTTATAGACCATCTTGATTCAGTATGTTTCTTGAATATTAAAACGATGAATATGTGTTACATATCAGAGAAAAAGAAAGAGATACCTGCAATTCCATGCGGTTCCAAAATCACAACTTAGCAGCAAAAGTGCCCTACTATGCTTCATTACTTCAGTTTCGAGGTTGCGTAGAGAATATGAAGAACTTGAGACATCATCAGTGTCCAACACCACTTTCTTTGCGTGTACATCAGTCAGCATTTTATACTGATTTAGCGACGACATAAACGCATGTTTAGCAGCATTGTATAATGAGTGGATAACGTTTGTTGAGATGCCTAGTTTGTGATCTCTACTCCAGAAAGCCATCTCGGTAGGATTAGCTTCTGATGCTTTTGACCCGATGCTATCATCTGAAGATGGAAGTTCCATTGAAACAGATGTGTCACTTAAAGCAGCAAACTGAGACGGATGAACGAACCCCACTTCATCACTGGTTACAGATGACAATTAAAAGATGAAGCTATATGGATGAACTAGCATTAACAATAGGAAAGAGTAGAGGAAGACGAACTTGATACACGGTAAACCTGAAAATCTCAAAATCTTTAATTGCACCAAAATGTAAACATTCTTTCACCTCCTTTTAGACTTACTACCATTGTATGTAACATACTAATTTAAATACAACTGTACCAAAACCAAGGTTTTAAAAAACGGAATTGAGCCTCGAGGCATTTTCCCTTTGCCTCACAAGTCGTAAAAAATAAATATAAAAACTATATATCTAATAAAAATTAAAATGCTAACTAATTTCATCACCGGAGTCATAAAAAACACACCAAATGCTTGAAATGGACACAAAAAGTCTAAAACATCAACAAAAAACACACACACACACACACACCAAAATCCCCTGAGGCACATCGCCTCAGACAGTTTTTTGACAGTTTCGTCTTGAGGCGCGCCTCAACCGTTTTTTTAAATTATGACCAAAACGTAATTATACTTACGCCTTCCGTACTACATAACGTAACAATTTGATTTGCACAAAAATGCAAGTACATTACATACACAACTAAAATCTAAATTAACTTGTATAAAACTGATTAAAAAAAAAGTGAAAATACATTACATTTGTGCAATTAACACTTTTAAAACCTTCATATTAGTTGAACAAGCAATGAAAGATAAGACTTCCATATTGATTCTAATTGAAGTTACCTAATCCATATGTTTGTTTCCAGTCTTTGTAACTGATGCTTCAAGCGAGATTTTTGTAATTTTTTTTATTTTTTATTTGGTAAAATATACGTATAAAATATCTCTAAAATTTTCTTCTATCGCTACGTAGTGTATCAGTAGCTTGAAAAAATCTAACAAAAACTTACACTTTCTTTTACTGTCACTTTGTTTATAGTAAACAGCAGTTTAACTAATCCCTCAATCAATTACACTTCAAACACTAATTTCAATTTATATAGCATTCACGAGCACTTAGTCTAGTCTAACGGGTCATGCATAATTATGTTATAACCCCAAGATCGAATATTGTTTTTAAAAGACTTAGTTTTGCTATTAAAAAAGCGCCCAATTGCCTTCTATTTTGATATATTAATATTAATTTCTAAAAAAGGAACCCTATAAATGATTATTGGCATACATAGAGAACTTACATTAAAGGGTCAGATTCAAGAATAGACTCCAATTGGGAGAGTAGAGATGAGTCTGCTCCGTTCATGTCTTGCAGTTATACAGCCAAAGAGATCAACTAATCATACACATATCAACTGATATTAATAATATTATATTGTCTTGTTTTACCCTTTCCACGTTTAAGGATATGGGCTTAACTAGGACCGGCAAACCGAGTTCGTTAGGTCGGGCAGGGTAACAGCCCCATTGAAAATGGTTTTCATTTGGATTTGGTCAAAATAGGTTCACGTCAAAATTGGTTTAGGGTCAAATCCGCTTGTTGCTAAAATAGGTTCGGGTTAAAACAGAGCGATCTGAGGCCAATATTTCTAATTGCAAATGAAAGAATTCTCCGTAGTAGTGCTGTTTAGATTAGCACAATGCGACCCGTTAGATTTTTACCGTCAAGACCTTTTATTTAAGTTTTGAAAATTTCCATTCTAACTCTCTTAATAAAGATCAGCCCAAAAGAATCTTTGGACGTTATATTTATAAACCAAATGTTTGCATTTGGGTTAAAATTAGCATATTTTACACTTACATGGAGAGCTGGTGATATTTGAGGCGATACATTTCTTATAGTCATGTATCTATCTTGTGTAGACAAAATAAAACAAAGTGTGGTGAAATTCACCTAAGGGGTTACAAGTATAAGTGTTTTTTCTAGTATTAGATTCATTTAAGTGTGCGAATGATGTTTACTTAAACATCTATTGAACTCAAATTTTGTAAATGTGAGCAGATACAAAATGGTAGATGCACAATCAAGCCATGTTCTAGTTAATTGCATTGATGCGAAGGCGATTTGGTTAGCTGTGGGAGCGTGGACTGAGTCCCCTGGACTCGCATTAGTAGACACAATGAAGGATTTGTATCTTGCTATTGATGAACTGCAACATCAATCAAAAAGAAAGAAAACTACGACTATGATAGTCATGATGAGTTTATGGAAGATATGGGATGATAGAAATAAAAGGATATTTGAGAAATAATCTTGTTGTGTCGCGGCTTTGGTAGAAGACATAAAGAAGAGAACCTACCTTTGTTTGAAGATTGGGTGGGTGGAAAAACTTGAATGTAGACAGATGACTTAATTTCGATGTTAATTATTTTAATGTACTAGAGATGTACTTTCTTGGTTGTATGATTCCCACTTTCTAGTATCTTGTAAGAAATGGATTGGTGATGAATTTGGCTTGCTAGTTTGTTAAAAACAAACAATCAAGCCATGTGATTTTTTAAGTAATATGATTGACATATTAGAAAGCACCAAATTGTAATGTTAAACATGTTGAGCATGATTTTTGAAATAAAACTTGTGTCAAATTCCTTACTAGTTGTGTTTTTAATTAACATGTATAGGTTGTAAATTCAAGTCTCTTAAATGTTGAGGCTTCCCTTTGGGTTCTTTTTTAATGGTGAACGGAATTTTATTAAACAACATAGCGAGAAGTTAAAAGCTACACCTTTGTGAAATATCACTCCAGCGAGTTTTGTTTTATATATTTTATTCTACAAAAATACACAAATTTATATAAAATCTATTTTTTAGAATGGCGGAATATATTAAAAAGCTTCTAGCAAGGAGCTAGAAGAGGAAAAAGTTACATGTACAGAATCGGGTTTTTGAGCCATTTACAATTACGATTATGATTATGATTACGATTACTATACCATAAAAACGATAAGTGCACGATAACATCAAAAGAGTCTCTTCAGTGGCATTCTTAAAAGTACCATGTCATTTCTAAATCTCCATATTGCCCGCCAAACCACAAATATAACAAATCCCATAATAACTTTCTTTTGATTCTACACTTTAAACCCTTCAAGCTAGTCCATCAATGAAACCGAAGACTTTTCAGTCGAAAGTGATAAACCTAGCCATCCAGCCACAAGATCCCAGACCACATAACAATCACCAAATACATGTAACAATTGATTCGTTTTTGACTTTACAACTAGGGCATAATGAATGAGGAATGTCTAAACCTTTACATTCCAAATTATCTCTTGTAAGAAGCCTGTTTGTGAGAACCCTCCAAAGCATAAATGTTGACATTTCTAAGGATGCAAGAATACCAAATGGTAGACTTTGAAATCATAGGTAATACATAATCATCAATCAATAATCTAACTACTTTTACTGAAAAATATTTTGTATTAACATAAGACCGAGTAATCCGGATATAAGCGAAAGAACTCATCAAATTGAACTTGTTCAAACCCACATCTAATTAAAATACGCCAACTCTATCCCATCCCGTCAATGTGTACTATCCTTGTTACTAGTGTGCTAAAACGGTATATAAATATAGGGTCAAGTTATCATACACAGTGTAACAAAAATGAGAAAGGTGGGAATGATACAAAAAACAGATTAGATAATGAAATATAACACAATGAGTCAAAAAAAAAATAAAAAAAATAAAACACAATGCCAATAAATATAACATAATGCTGAGGAAAAATGACACAATGAATCACAAAAATGACACAATGATGAAAATAAAGAAAAGTCACAATGCAACATAAAAGACACAATGATACAACGTAAATTTTAAAAACCACAAGCTAAAAATCCAAACAACAAAAAACCTAAAAACTAAGATCGTAGGGTTCGATGAGACGATTCCAATGTCGATTGAATGAGTTCAATCGGACTTCGTTTGATACCCTTCCTACGACTTCTTATTTTTCTTTCATTGCCTATTTGATCCTAACCCTATAAATTTAAACTAAACTACAAAAACTAATTAAACTCTATACTCTCTAAAACTAGACAGCACAACACACAAGTGCACCTGTCAACAAAAATTTCCGGATGTCACAAATAGGTTGAAAATCCTCAACAAGAACCAAACTTGAATTCTTTGGAATAAGAGTCACAAACGACGAGTTACAACCTTCGGGAATTGATGATTCCACGTTGTCTGATACCCAAAAATGAAACTTCAAGATCTCTCAATATTTTCAATAAACGCAAAAGAAAACCTGTCTGGTGCTAGAGGCTTATCCGACCCACAAGACCAAACCGCAGTTCTAGCCTCCTCTACATGGATATCAGTTTATAAAGCATGTCAAGCTCCCGCTCCCAACATCTTAATATTGTCTGACCACATCTCATCGAAGTTTTTGAATCGTAATTCACAAATAAGTAACTTTTATTTATTATTTTATAAATAAACTAGTTTATCCTTCGAGATCTTCCTGGAATAGACAAATCTAATATGAAGTGACAAAATGTGTGTACCATAAAATGTAACAACCGGCAAAAATGAGGTAATTCTGTACTAATTAATTAATATGTAATTAACGTAATTAAGTGCAGATACGTGTTAATTATTTAACTGAGGCCTTAGAGAATAATAAATTCCCGTATGATGCATATGAATGCACACGTTTAATGATAGAACATGATAGGATCATGTGCGAATAAACTTATTCGGTATGGACGTTGGTGATTACCCGGTAAAAATTAAATAAACGAAAAGGATCTCGGACACCCAGGATATAAAATAAAGGGTATTTTCACAAAATATAATGGGTTTTGGAACTCCAAAACCATAAGTGAAAACTTTCCATACAAATCACCCGGTAACGAATAGAGTACGCGTACCGCACCCGGTACGCGTATAACTCATAAATTCACCCGACAAGAGCCTAAATAACCAATCAACACTTAAACTAGGCTATGTTTAAGGGTTATTAGAGGCACTTTTAATGTCCGAATAACACGCGAATAAAATCCAAAAAATACCCGAACGACACCCGAACAATAAAGAACTAAACTTAACTAGAATAGATTATATATGAGATTGTGAGTCCTTGGAAGATTATAAAATATTCCTTTTCTTCTTTCATATCTACGGCCATATACACACATACATAATCCATCCAAAATCACTTTTGTACAACATAAATCTCATAAATCCTTGTTAGATTATATGCAATCCTTGGAAAGATATGGAAATATTATAAATGATACATGTAACACCCCAACCGATGGCGGAAACATCGGGATGTCACGTATTGATGATTCTTTCAGTAGCACATGGTATAAATTGAAATTTAAATAATTTATTCATAACATAAATATCCAAAATGAAATGATGTCTAGAATCCCAAATACATGATATCAAATAAGGCAATAACTTCAAATAACTTCAAAATAAACTTCATAATTTTCCTCATGCAAACTCTAAGCCTCAGCTTCGTTGTTACCTGAAACATGTTAATTTTGAAAATATTTTTGGGTCAACAAAAGTTGGTGAGAATTACATAGGTTTTGATAATCGAATAAAGCTTGTACAATTCAAGTGTCATGGCAAGTCTAGTCCATATGTGAAAACATACTAGAAGTAAATCGAGTGCATAATCAACCCTTGTGACTGTTATATTGTGGTCCATCCCATACGCTCATGGTTCACTCGATTATGTTATGCGATAACAATCACCCACGCTACCTATGTAGGAGGCACGTATCCGGGTGGGATTGTCAGTCCAATAGATCTATCATTGTATACCGTCGGCTGATCAATGTTAATGATTATGCTAGAATATTGTGCTTACCCTAGTCATGTTTAAGACATAATGCAACATAGAAAAATACATAGACACTTTAGGATTGAATTGCATATAGAATGTTGTAACATGTTTAACCCCAAAAATAGTGAAAAATAGAAAAGGGGCTATGTAAAACTCACCTTAGCAAAATGTTATGTCTCGTGAAAAATAGAATATGTGTTGCCCAACAATGCCAAGTATTACCCTATAATTAAGGTAATAAATATGTCTAAGTCTTTCTAGTCTACAAATATATTCTAGGGCTTCGAATTGGGGATAAATGCTCGTTTGATTAATAAATAAAATGTTTAATAAATAAGAGAAATTTGATAAATAAATAAACAAAAGTCTTTTTGTAAATTTTAAATTAAAGATGGTCACAATATAAAGTTTTAAGTATGAAAATAATTTTTATAAAATTATTTTCTTAAAAATAGAATATTAAATCTATTTATTACAAATTGTCAAAATATAACTTTAACATTTAAAAATATTAAAATTACAGAATTATTAAATTAAAAAAATTGTATTTCTGTTCCTAATTAATAGAAATAATTTATATAAAATTTTGGTGCAAAAATATTGAAAAATGAATTTATTATGATTTATTTATGATTAAAACTAACAAAAATTGATTAAAAATATTAAATAAATGATTTTTCAGAAATAAAAATCATTTCAGAAAAGTTTATTATTATAAAAACTCAGAATAATTTTTGTGGAAATTTATATAATTGTTTTGATATTTTTATAAATAAAATAGAATAAACTTGAATTATTTATTATATATATTAAATAAATAAATTTTTGAAAACTAAAAATTGTATGTTAAACTTTTCAACTAGATTAACATAAAATAATTTTTGTAGAATTTATAAAAGAGTTTAGTATTTTAAAATGAATTTTTAAAATACAAGGGATTATATATATAGATACTTAAATGAAAAAGAATTGTTTGTTGATGCCATGGTTCGAACCCGGGCCCTTGGCTGGTTCATTGGTTTTAAATCACAAGCCCAGACCAACTGGTCTGGACCCTGAGAACGTTTAATCTATGATTAATTTAATTATATGATATAAGGGAAACTGATTTATATTCATTTAAAAAGAAAGATTAAAACCGTTTATATGGGACTCGAACCCGCGTGTATAGACAAACAAACATCAGACACAACCACTTGATCTAGATCAGTGGTTGTGTTTGATTCCAGTTTATTTAAAATATAAGACATATGCTGAAACTGTGTTCTTCCCCAATTTAAACGATCGAGCCCTAGATTTTCCAATTGTTTGATTCACACAACAATAACCCAATTAATCAGAGGGTTATTGTTGTGTGAATGCCGATGATTAAAACCCACAAGAAAAACATCACTTACAAACACGAATTCGTATGAATTGCCCAGTCAACAGAAAAAGTCAACACGAGCTCGATTGCTTCGAATGATGATTCAATAACAGAAATTGGAGGTTGAGAGAGTGTTATCGGCGAGTTGAGAAGGTTTTGGGAGATCCAATTTATAGGGAGAGGGTTTGGATCACAGAATTGGTAAGTTGACCCGTCATGAATGTTTTAACGCGTATAATTGCATAAAATTGGTATGTTTGACCATCAAGACAGCGTGTAAGGGATGCGTAATCAACCAATCAGTCACCAATCATTCCTAATTTGGATATTAACGCATTTGATTTTGGTTAATTAAGGTAGATTGGTGTCACAGTTGACTTTCCTAGTCAACTGTGAATAACCAAACTCGTGATATAATAATTGTATGCTGGGATTAAAACAAGATGTGTGTGTAGCCCAGTTGGTGATGTTGCTTGATGTTGTTGACCCGGCTTGGGCGCGGGTTCGATTCCCGGCCAAGCCATATAATTTTTTGGCAATTAATCTCTCTCTCTCTCTCTATATATATATATATATATAAGTAATATAGTATTAGGGCTCCAAATGCGACGCAATAATATTTAAAAGCGAATAATAATAATGAAACTTGACGTTTTTATTCGAAATGATAGTAACGTACAAGTATTAATGCGTAATGTTACAGTCTCCCCTACTTTTAGGAACTTCGTCCCGAAGTTGGAGTTGGAGAGTCTGGTGGAAAAAGATGTGGATATTTAGACTTCATCTGGTCTTTGCGTTCCCAAGTGAACTCTGGACCTCGTTTAGATTCCCAACGAACCTTAACGATCGGAATGCGACTGCGCTTGAGTTTCTTGACTCCAGTATCAACGATCTCGACGGGTTTCTCAACAATGTGCATAGTTTCATCGATTTGCACATCTTCAAGAGGAACATGGAGGTTCTCATCTGCTAAGCATTTCTTGAGATTCGAAACATGAAAAGTTGGGTGAACATTGCTTAGCTCAGGTGGAAGATCAAGTTTGTAAGCCACTTTTCCAATCCTGTCAAGAATTTTGAATGGGCCTACGTATCGAGGAGCTAGTTTTCCTTTTCTACCGAAGCGAATCACTCCCTTCCAAGGGGATACCTTAAGAAGTACAAGGTCCCCAACTTGGAATTCCAAGGGCTTACGACGTTTATCAGCATAGCTCTTCTGACGACTTCTAGCCTTGAGAAGATTATCCTGAATGAGTTGGATTTTATCTGTGGTTTCCTGAATCAGTTCAGGTCCAGTGATCCGGGCTTCACCAACCTCAGTCCAACAGATAGGTGAACGACATTTACGACCATAGAGTGCCTCGAAAGGAGCCATGTTAATGCTGGCATGATAACTATTGTTGTATGAAAACTCGACCAAAGGAAGATGAGAATCCCATGCGCCACCAAAATCGATGACACATGCCCTGAGCATATCCTCAAGTGTTTGGATGGTCCGTTCAGTCTGACCATCTGTTTGAGGGTGATAAGCAGTACTCAGGTTCAACTTGGTACCCAAAGCGTCTTGTAAGGAATCCCAAAAGTGAGAGGTGAAACGACCATCACGATCAGAAATAATGTCCAAGGGTATACCATGACGACATACGATTTCACTTACGTACATCTTTGCCAACCTTTCCACAGAATACTTCTCACGAATAGGTAAGAAGTGGGCTGATTTGGTCAAACGATCGACGATTACCCAAATGCTGTCAAAACCTTTGGGTGTACGGGGGAGTTTAGTGATGAAGTCCATTGCCATGCTCTCCCATTTCCATACAGGAATTTCTGGTTGTTCGAGCATACCAGATGGTCGTTGATGTTCAGCCTTGACCTTTGAACAAGTGAGGCATTTTGCAACGAAAAGAGCAATATCTTTCTTCATACCAGGCCACCAATATGAATAACGAAGATCTTGGTACATCTTGTCAGCTCCAGGATGAATAGAATAACGAGACTTATGAGCCTCGTTCATAAGAAAGGTACAAAGATCATCACGGTTAGGGATCCAAAGTCGATTAAGGAAATAGAGTAGCCCATCAGGTTTGGTTTCAAGTTGAGTCTCAGCACCACAAGACATTTCGTCGTACATGTTACCTTGGGTGACTGAAGTATGTTGAGCCTGGAGGATACGATCCTGAAGATCAGTACGAATTCTCGCACAATGAAGTTTGATACGCTCTTTACGACTGAGTGCGTCAGCCACAACATTCGCTTTTGCCATGATGGTAGCGAATTTCGCAATCATAGTCGTTAAGTAACTCAACCCAACGCCGTTGCCTCATGTTAAGATTTTTCTGGTCGAAGACATGTTGGAGACTTTTGTGGTCCGTGAAAACCACACATTTGGTTCCATAAAGATAGTGTCTCCAAATCTTAAGTGCAAAGACGACAACGCCCAATTCAAGGTCATGGGTGGTATAATTCTTTTCGTGAGTCTTGAGTTGTCTAGACGCATAAGCAATAACCTTGCCTCGTTGCATGAGAACACAACCAAGACCTTGGTTTGATGCATCACAATAGACCACGAAGTCATCATTACCATCAGGTAGAGACAGGATAGGAGCTTCACAGAGTTTCAGCTTAAGAGTTTCAAATGCTTCCTCTTGCTTTGGTCCCCACTCATAGGGTTTACCCTTGTGAGTTAAGGCAGTGAGAGGAACAACGATCTTAGAGAAGTTGGCAATGAATCGACGATAATAACCAGCCAAACCAAGGAAGGAACAGACTTCAGTTGGAGTTTTAGGAACACTCCAATTCTTCACAGCTTCAATCTTTGCGGGATCAACATGAATTCCGTTCATATCAATGACATGTCCCAAAAATTGAACTTCCTTAAGCCAAAATTCACATTTCGAGAACTTGGCATACAGTTGTTCTTTCTTTAGGAGACCCAAAATGGAGTGAAGATGTTGTTCGTGATCGGACTTTGATTTCGAGTAAATCAAAATGTCATCGATGAAGACGATCACGAATTTGTTGAGGTAGGGTCTACAAACCCGATTCATTAAATCCATAAACACTGCGGGAGCGTTGGTCAATCCAAAAGGCATGATCATGAATTCATTATGGCCATAACGTGTACGAAAGGCTGTCTTGGGAATGTCTTCATCGTGGACTCTAAGCTGATGATAACCAGAATGAAGATCAATCTTCGAGAAGTGGGTTGCTCCTTGAAGTTGATCGAAAAGATCGTCAATCCTAGGCAGGGGTTAACGATTCTTGATAGTGAGTTTGTTGAGTTCGCGATAGTCGATACACATCCTGAGAGATCCATCTTTCTTCTTAACGAACAAGACAGGGGCTCCCCATGGAGAAGAACTGGGGCGAATGAAACCTTTATCAGAAAGTTCTTGTAGTTGACTGGCAAGTTCTTGCATCTCAGAGGGTGCAAGACGATAAGGAGCTTTGGCGACAGGATTTGCACCAGGAATAAGATCAATCCTAAATTCCACTTGTCGAGCAGGAGGTAACCCAGGTAAATCCTCTGGAAAGACTTCAGGATAGTCCCGAATGATTGGAATGTCTTGGATACTTTTGCCCTTGTCCTTCTTCTCTATCACGTTAGCTAAGAAAGCCGTATACCCCTTTCGTAAATATTTTTGGGCAGTAGTACAAGACATGAGCTTAAGCTCGCCACAAGGCTTCTCACCATAGATCTTCAAAATCTCACCAGATTCGAGAGGAATGCGAATGACTTTCTCAAAACACAGAATTTCAGCACGATGGGTTGACAACCAGTCCATGCCTACTATGACATCAAAACTTCCAAGATGCATAGGGATGAGATCGATAGAGAAAGTATGTTCGTCGAGGTTCAGCACACAGTTACGAATAATAGAATCGATCGAGATAGACTTCCCATTAGCTACCTCTACCACTAAAGGTTCCTCTAGGTTAGTTTGGGGTAAGTTAAGTAAGGGTTCAAACTTTAGTGATACAAATGACTTATCAGCTCCCGAATCAAATAATATGGATGCATAGTGGTTATTAACGAGAAACGTACCATTCACCACCTCGTTGTTGTCACGGGCCTGGTTAGCATTGAGATTGTAGGCGCGACCTCGAGCACCTTGGTTCTGGTTGCGGTTCTGGTTTTGGTTGCGGTTTTGGTTCTGGTTCTGGTTTTGGTTACGATTGGGGCAAGTATTGATATAGTGATCTGGGCTGCCACACTCGTAGCACTGACCACGAGCCGGTCTGTTGTTTTGTTGGTTGGGAGCTGGGGCATTTCTGGCTGGGTTGTTTTGGGCAGCAGGGCCGTTAGCAGGAGGAGCTCGACAGATGTTCACAAGGTGACCATACCTTTGACAATTAGTGCAAAAACGACATGGCACCTGTGCTGGATGATGGTATTTGCAAGTGTTGCACAAGGGGTGAGGTCCGGTGTATGGCTTCTTGGCTGGGTTTTGTGCTGTAGGTGGGGTGGTAGCAACCATGTAGTTCCTAGCCTTGCGCTTCTTGTTGCTTGAGGTCTCGGGCTTAACCTTAATAGTGGGCTGGGGAGTGTCTTTTGCAGCAGTCTTCTTGGTGTTCTTGCGGAAGAGAGTACCGTTCTTCACATGATTATCGGTGAGAGTAGCCGCCAGACGTTTGGCTTCCTCCAAGGTAGCAGGATTTCATCCCCATACTGTGTCCTGGATTTGCATGGGTAGACCACCGATATACTTCTCGATGGCTACAGGCAGGGGAGTGACTTTATGGGGCAACAATAAGCTAAGCTCGTGAAAGCGGGTATTGTAGGCAAGGTTTTCCCCACTATCTTGAGCAAGGGTGTGGAACTCATCTTCAAGTTTCTTAACCTCGTTGCGGGGACAGAACTCATCTTTCATAACCTCCTTGACTTGATCCCATGTCATAGCAAGTGCAACTTCAGCTCCACGGGTGCGTTTTTCCTCATTCAACCAAGTGAGTGCTCGTTTGTGAAGCACACTCATGGCGTAACGAACCTTAAAGTTGTCGGGGCACTCACTGTTAATGAAGGTATTCTCAATACCCTCGAACCATTGTAGAAGTCCCGTAGCTCCCTCTTCTCCACTGAACTTAGGGGGATTACAGGAATTAAAGTGCTTAAGAGTGCAGGCTGGGAGACCATTCCCATTCCCGTTGTGGTTTCCATTTCCGTTTCCATTACCGTTTCCGTTGCCGTTACCATTTCCGTTGCCGTTTCCGTTCATCTGGATGACTTGAGCTAGTAAGTTAGGAACCAGAGTCGCGATTTGCTGCGCCATTTGTTGAGAAATGATCGCAGCCAGTTGGGCATCAACACCATTGTTGTTGTTGTTATTGTTGTTGTTGTGGTTGGTGGTGTGGTTGTTGCTATTCACTTCATCATGATTGTCACCACTGTTAAGGCGAGTGCTGCGACGTGGAGGCATGATCTGTAAGAGACACAATGAAATGAATGAGGTTATATAAGGAATGTAATCATTTATTCATTAATTAAAACGAATAAACGAAAACGTTGACTTATCAAAGATTCTAGATTCTAATAACATAATGAAGACATGCTTTAGCCTATAAGTGAACACTCATCCCGAGAATTCCCAGGTAGGCATCCGGGTCCCTCGTCTGATTGGGATATATGCGCAATGCCAGCCTAGACAGAAGACTCAGAATACAGGCGTTCACCCTTCCAGATTGCACGTGTTCGTTATTAAAATCTAGAACTTCGACGAGATCTCAAGGTGGTTTAGGATAAACCTGAGGATTTTGTCCTATTATTCTAATGGTGGATCAGGATTGCAGCAGACGAATAAGAGTAGTCACTTGTAGGCTTAGGGTTGTATAAGGTATAGGAAAGGGATAAGATTAAGGAAGCAATTAGGGTTACAAGTAAGAGAAGCAAGTACTGTTTAAGTCCCTAAGGTTATAGTCTAGATTATTTTCTAATAACCTAATTCCCTATAACCTGGCTCTGATACCAATCTGTAACACCCTAACCGATGGCGAAAACATCGGGATGTCACGTATTGATGATTGTTTCAGTAGCACATGGTATAAATTGAAATTTTAAATAATTTATTCATAACATAAATATCCAAAATGAAATGATGTCTAGAATCCCAAATACATGATATCAAATAAGGCAATAACTTCAAATAACTTCAAAATAAACTTCATAATTTTCCTCATGCAAACTCTAAGCCTCAGCTTTGTTGTTACCTGAGACATGTTAATTTTGAAAATATTTTTGGGTCAACAAAAGTTGGTGAGAATTACATAGGTTTTGATAATCGAATAAAGCTTGTACAATTCAAGTGTCATGGCAAGTCTAGTCCATATGTGAAAACATACTAGAAGTAAATCGAGTGCATAATCAACCCTTGTGACTGTTATATTGTGGTCCATCCCATACGCTCATGGTTCACTCGATTATGTTATGCGATAACAATCACCCACGCTACCTATGTAGGAGGCACGTATCCGAGTAGGATTGTCAATCCAATAGATCTATCATTGTATACCGTCGGCTGATCAATGTAATGATTATGCTAGAATATTGTGCTTACCCTAGTCATGTTTAAGACATAATGCAACATAGAAAAACACATAGACACTTTATGATTGAATTGCATATAGAATGTTGTAACATGTTTCACCCCAAAAATAGTGAAAAATAGAAAAGGGGCTATGTAAAACTCACCTTAGCAAAATGTTATGTCTCGTGAAAAATAGAATATGTGTTGCCCAACAATGCCAAGTATTACCCTATAATTAAGGTAATAAATATGTCTAAGTCTTTCTAGTGTACAAATATATTCTAGGGCTTCGAATTGGGGATAAGTGCTCGTTTGATTAATAAATAAGAGAAATTTGATAAATAAATAAACAAAAGTCTTTTTGTAAATTTTAAATTAAAGATGGTCACAATTTAAAGTTTAAAATAGAATATTAAATCTATTTATTACAAATTGTCAAAATATAACTTTAACATTTAAAAATATTAAAATTACAGAATTATTAAATTAAAAAAATTGTATTTTTGTTCCTAATTAATAGAAATAATTTATATAAAATTTTGGTGCAAAAATATTGAAAAATGAATTTATTATGATTTATTTATGATTAAAACTAACAAAAATTGATTAAAAATATTAAATAAATGATTTTTCAGAAATAAAAATCATTTTAGAAAAGTTTATTGTTATAAAAACTCAGAATAATTTTTTGTGGAAATTTATATAATTGTTTTGATATTTTTATAGAATTTTATAAATAAAATAGAATAAACTTGAATTATTTATTATATATATTAAATAAATAAATTTTTGAAAACTAAAAATTGTATGTTAAACTTTTCAACTAGATTAACATAAAATAATTTTTGTAGAATTTATAAAAGAGTTTTAGTATTTTAAAATGAATTTTTAAAATACAAGGGATTATATATATAGAAACTTAAATGAAAAAGAATTGTTTGTTGATGCCATGGTTCGAACCCGGGCCCTTGGCCGGTTCATTGGTTTTAAATCACAAGCCCAGACCAACTGGTCTGGACCATGAGAACGTTTAATCTATGATTAATTTAATTATATGATATAAGGGAAACTGATTTATATTCATTTAAAAAGAAAGATTAAAACCGTTTATATGGGACTCGAACCCGCGTGTATAGACAAACAAACATCAGACACAACCACTTGATCTAGATCAGTGGTTGTGTTTGATTCCAGTTTATTTAAAATATAAGACATATGCTGAAACTGTGTTCTTCCCCAATTTAAACGATCGAGCCCTAGATTTTCCAATTGTTTGATTCACACAACAATAACCCAATTAATCAGAGGGTTATTTTTGTGTGAATGCCGATGATTAAAACCCACAAGAAAAACATCACTTACAAACACGAATTCGTATGAATTGCCCAGTCAACAGAAAAAGTCAACACGAGCTCGATTGCTTCGAATGATGATTCAATAACAGAAATTGGAGGTTGAGAGAGTGTTATCGGCGAGTTGAGAAGGTTTTGGGAGATCCAATTTATAGGGAGAGGGTTTGGATCACAGAATTGGTAAGTTGACCCGTCATGAATGTTTTAACGCGTATAATTGCATAAAATTGGTATGTTTGACCATCAAGACAGCGTGTAAGGGACGCGTAATCAACCAATCAGTCACCAATCATTCCTAATTTGGATATTAACGCGTTTGATTTTGGTTAATTAAGGTAGATTGGTGTCACAGTTGACTTTCCTAGTCAACTGTGAATAACCAAACTCGTGATATAATAATTGTATGCTGGGATTAAAACAAGATGTGTGTGTAGCCCAGTTGGTGATGTTGCTTGATGTTGTTGACCCGGCTTGGGCGCGGGTTCGATTCCCGGACAAGCCATATAATTTTTTGGCAATTAATCTCTCTCTCTCTATATATATATATATATATATATATATATATATATATATATATATATAGGGTAAGGATAATGTGGAAACCCACTCTTATAGTGAAAACTCTGGAAACTCTGACTTCCCAATTTTTTTTAATTTTGAAAAAAATAGGGCATGTAATATACATGATTTTAAGCATTTTGGGCCAAAAAAATCAAAAAAGCGCCGAGCACTTTTTTTTTAAAAAAATAAATAAATTTTCGACTAACACATGTTAAGCCAAACTAACACGTGTTACCCATTTTTTACCCGAAGACGGTTTTTATTTTTTTAAAAAAAACGGCTCGGCGCTTTTTCGATTTTTTTGGCCCAAAATGCTTAAAATCATGTATGTTACATACCCTAAAAGTTTCATAGAAAAAAAAGTCGGGAAGTTAGAGTTTGATAGAGTTTCCAAGGTTTTCACTATAACAAGGGTTTCCAATATAACCTTATACTATATATATATATATATAATATATATATATATATATATTATATATATATATATATATATAAGTAATATAGTATTAGGGCTCCAAATGCGACGCAATAATATTTAAAAGCGAATAATAATAATGAAACTTGGCGTTTTTATTCGAAATGATAGTAACGTACAAGTATTAATGCGTAATGTTACAATACATATGAAGAATACTTTGAAACAACAAAGCAAAATCCATCCTCTTCTTTCTTTCTCTTGGCCGTGATTTAGCAAGCACCCACACACAACTTTCTTTCAAATTTAACACCTCCAAATCACTCCTAAACATCCATCCTTCAAACCCCCATTGTGTGTTTCAAGCTTGGAGCTTCACCACTAAGGAAGAACACACTAAACCCCATCATAATCAAGCATTGAAAGCTTCCCTGGCCTTGTGCTACTTGTAAGTATTCTTGATCATATTTTGTCTTTAAAAAGGTTATGTTATTAGCTTGAAGCAAGTTGTACAAGGGGTGAACTTGAATGAGCTTTTAATAATAAAACATATGAATTTTTAAAGACTAAAATGGTGTTTAGTTAGTGTGAATAAATTGAAATTTTAGTGATGGATGTTAAGTATTCTTGTAGTTTTTACTAAGATCATGAATACTTGAAGAAAAAATGGGGATTTGGGTAACACTTGTTAATGAAACTTGGATGAACTTGAAAGTGATTTTAATCATCTTAACTTAAAGACATAAGACTTGTTAAAGTATTATTTTTGTTGGAAAACTAGTATTGCAAAAATTACATTATTAAAGTCTACTAACTTGAAATATGAAAATTGGACATATTGGGCAAAATACACAAATTACACATATTAGTAGCCTTATTAAGAATATATGACACTATTAAAAGTGTTAAAATGTGAGAATAAACTAACATTGCAAAAATGATCCATTAAAGTTTACTAGTTAGTAGAAAAATGCTAATCTTAAAAGTTAGTATGGAAAAATGCAACTTTTATAAGTTAAGGGACTAATGTTGTAACTTTGAAAGTTGAGGGACTAAAATGGATATTTTAGAAACTTAAGTAAAAAAAATACAACCATGGGAGGTTTGGTGTCAAAAATATAAAGAATAATTTTCCAAGGTAGATTTGATAAATACTAGTAAACATACTCATGTATTTTGTATAAAATTGTATTTTTATAAAATGGAGTTTTATAAAAATATGGACTTTTTCTAACATATGGATTTATATAAAAACAAAGGTTTTATAAAAATGTTAGACAAATTAAAACTTGGGAGAACTTATATAAAAATGAACACTTTTATATAAGTGAGAATATAAAAGTGTTGGAACATTTTTGTATATAAGGTGTCAAGTTTTGTATTAAAAATACAAAAGTATTTTAAAACCTCCAAGTAATATGTGTAGGAAGTTAGAAAGTTGAATAATATTTCTAGAAAACACATATTGGAAAACTTGGGAAAAATTAACTATATATATATATATAAGTTAGTAAATTGGACTTGACGTATTAACGAACAATGACGTAAAAGCGGACAAACAAGAAAAATATCATTACGTCAAGATAAGTAAAAATATATTTTAAGGAGTTAAAATATATATAACTTGGGTTAAAAATTACATAACACTTTCCTAAGTGTTGGAAAATATTCTTGGGAGAAAATATAACATAAATAATCTAAAGATTACAAACGTTAAACGAACGTATGGACTTAACGAGGAAAATACGTATATATATATGTGTGTGTGTGTGTGTTCGGCTCGACGAAATCCTAGTATATTTACTTAATGGGAAAGTAAATATACGGGAAGGAAAACCGAGACGAGTAAATAATATATATATATATATATATATATATATTTATATATATGTAAACCGAATCGACGAGATCCTAGTATATTTACTTAATGGGAAAGTAAATATACGGGGTGGCGAGTCGAGTCGGGCGTTAAAAATATATTATCGAACGAAAAGACCTTAGTATATTTATTTGAATGGGAAAATAAATATGCGGTAAAGTGAGTCGGGTCGAGTGTTAAAAATATATTATATCGAACGATACGATCTTAAGTATAATTATTTAATGGGAAAGTAATTATACGTTAAGTGAAGTCGAATCGAGAATAATAATATACAAGTTAAAGAAATATTAATGGAAATATATGTAACTTGTAAGAAAGGGGTAATCTATCACCAACGAACCTAGGATACACATTTAATTAAACGGGGAATTGGAATAAATCGTGGTTTGGGAGTTGGGTGTACAACTTGCCGAAGCATGATGTGTTGCAAAACACATCTCTTTTCCTATGTATTTTGTATATTATTTGGTTAGATTGTTATTCGTTTCGTGTCATTTTTATTATGTATTTATTATTTTAATTATTTTGTAGGTGTTCGTGAGAAGGGAGCTTAAAACAGTGAAAAATAATCAAGACGCGGGCACCTGGTTTGAGCAAAGACGACTAATAATAATAATAATAATAATAATAATAATAATAATAATAATAATAATAATAATAATAATAATAATAATAATAATAATAGGCCCTGTTTATTTCAACCCCCCCACTTCTATTTTCACCCCCTGAAAGCGCCTCGCTTAGGCCTAAGCGAGGCGCTTTCTTTACTTTTTAACTACCTCGGTACGAGGTCAGAAAAAGCTGATTTTTGACTCCAAGCGCCTCGCTTAGGCCTAAGCGAGGCGCTTCGGATCAAAATTTTTATTTTTTTGGTCTTTTGAGTTAGTTTTTTTTTTTTTTTTTTGTTGCAGTCAGACGTTTTTCAAAAGAACATTTTTTATGTCAATGGGAGGGTAAACAAAATCGTCAATCCGACTGTTGATTTCTTTCTGCAACAAGGAACAAAATGTCAGCTTTTTCTTGCCACCTTTCAATCTCACTGTCCAACAACTGAATTTTACTTGCTTGCATGAAAAGTTTATTTTAATTGTCCGTTTGACAAACGCCTGGCTAACCTGTCCAGTTATCAATCTCACTGTCCAATACCTGAATTTTACTTGCTTGCATGAAAAGTTTATTTTAATTGTTCGTTTGACAAACGTCTGGTTAACCTCTCCAGTTTATCAATCTCACTGTCCATCAATTGAATTTTACTGTAATGATCAGGAACATTACAAATAACTGTTCAATTTCAGCTTTTGTTTAACTATTTTAGCAACTTCCATAGAGAAGTTATCAATCTCACTTCTCACTGTCTATGTTTACCTTCAACGTCCAACGGTAATGAGTAACCTACTAACCTCTATAATAGACTTCATTTATTCTTCTTCATCTTTTTCTACTTGAAATACAGAGTAGTAACCCTTCATCTTCTCTTGTCGGAGAGATATCTGTCAACGATGAAAGAGGTATATGTACAATGATGTGATTTGTTTTAGATAAGGAGGTATATGTACAATGAACTTTTTACGCTAAATAAAACTTACACACAACTTTTTGCTCTAGTGGTGTGGTCTACCTTTTTGCAAAAAGACTTTTAGTCTTGGTGGACTTCTATTGTTTCGGGTTCCCTTTCATCGTTGACAGATATCTCTCTGAGATGATAAAGGTAGATCATGGAAAGTTCAACTCAAGAAAACAAAGATGAAACCGATTAATGTTCTTTATATATGAATAGTGACCCTCTGGCAATCATCGTTGGTATTAATGGCAAGATATGTGGCTTAGTCCTTTACGCAGGTTTGCCAGAGGGTCACTATTCATACACACAACTTTTTGCTCTAGTGGTGTGCTCTACCTTTTTGACAAACACCTGGCTATAGGGCTGTAAACGAACCAAACGAACACGAACAAGGCTTTGTTCATGTTTGTTTGTTGAGGTTTCTTGGACAAACGAACCGTTCACGAACACACTAACGAACATAATTCTATGTTTGTGTTTGTTTGTTAAGAAATTCAGTTGTTTGCGAACTGTTCGTGAACACGGGTCTTGAACACAAACAAACAAAAACAAACATTTAATATGCAACTAACTAAAAAAACATTGTTAATATTAACCGTTAGACAAAGTACATCTACTAAACAATGTCGATAAGTCAAATTGTACTAACTTAGACATAATTATCTAAAATTACTTAGGCATAGGCATGAATACATGATATTCCTAACTCAAAAGTTCATAATTATCCTAAGTTTTAACTAGTGATCGAACATAAACAAACATACACGAACGGATATAAATAAACGAACGTAAACAAACACATTGCCAAATGTTCACGAACGCAATCGAACGAACGAGACATTTGTTCGTGTTTGTTTGTTTAGTTAATCAAACGGAATTTTTTGTTCGTGTTTGTTCATTTATTAAACAAACGGACACAAACGAACTTCCCGCCGAACGGTATACGAACTGTTCACTGAACGTTTGGTTTGTTTACAGCCCTACCTGGCTAACCTGTCCAGTTATCAATCTCACTGGCAATCATCGTTGGTATTAATGGCAAGATATGTGGCTTTAGTCCTTTATGCAGGTTTGCCAGAGGGTCACTATTCATACACACAACTTTTATGTTCTTTATATATGAATAGTGACCCTCTGGCAAAGCTGCGTAAAGGACTATATGTGGCTTTAGTCCTTTACGCATGTTTGCCAGAGGGTCATTATTCATACATAAAGAACATTAATCGGTTTCATCTTTGTTTCTTGAGTTCAACTTTCCATGATCTACCTTTACATTATTATTATTATTATTATTATTATTATTATTATTATTATTATTATTATTTACATTATTATCGTATTTGCAACTTAGTTCCTTTCTCTCGAAAAGTAATTAAAAACACTTAAAAATGAATTAAAAAACAATTGTTGCGAGTTAGGTTTAGTTGGAGGACCACGTACAATGATTCATCAAAGTTGTACAAAGCTGAATGTTTTTACTGGAAAATCAAAACGAGCAATAAACGAAGCGAAACGGAGAGATATAATTTTCTTGGCTTGGAAACAACTTAAAAGAACCAAAAATGAATTAAAATTATTTTTTGGAGATTAACAAATAATTTTAAAGAATTAAAAGAAATTCAATTTTTTTAAAAAAAGGCCAAAGCGCCTCGCTTTGGTCAAAGCGAGGCACTTGTGGTCTAATCAAACCACTCAAGCGCCTAGCTTTGGCCAAAGCGAGGAACTCAAGCGCCTCGCTTTGGCCAAAGCTAGGCGCTTTGGCCTTTTTTTTTTAAAAAAAAATTGAATTTCTTTTAATTCTTTAAAATTATCTGTTAATCAGCAAAAAATAATTTTAATTCATTTTTGGTTCTTTTAAGTTGTTTCCAAGCCAAGAAAATTATATCTCTCCGTTTCGCTTCGTTTATTGCTCGTTTTGGTTTTCCAGTAAAAACTTCCAGCTTTGTACAACTTTGATGAATCATTGTACGTGGTCCTCCGACTAAACCTAACTCGCAACAATTGTTTTTAATTCATTTTTAAGTGTTTTTAATTACTTTTCGAGAAATGATAATTTTTAGATATTACAGATCAAGGTGTTACCAAGCATGTCAAGAAATGATAATTTTCAAATATTGCAGATCAAGGTGTTACCAAGCATGTCAAGAAATGATAATTTTCAAAATAACTTTTCATGCAAGCAAGTAAAATTTAGTTGTTTTACTAATTTCACAGTCTTGATACTTTTAACAATCGGATCGGCGCTAACGCGCAAACCTTCGTTTTTGTTTTTTGAGAGAAAGGAACTAAGTTGCAAATACGATAATAATCAAACTCATATCTCAAGTCGGTGCAAGTTATGTTGTAGCATCTTTGATCATCTTCTTGTAATTACTTTCAAGTTTCTTTACAATCATTGAAGACAACTTTTTAGTTGTTATCCGAGAGATAGCGGTCAACGATGAAGACAACCTGAAAACAACCGGATGGTTGGTAGCTATAGGTAAGAACATTGTGGATGAGGATTGTTTATCTTCCCATTGATTTCAAGTATGTAGCCTTCATCGTTGACAGATATCTGGTCTTCAGAGTTTCCAACCCCTAATACATTCATCAAAGGATATTCATGTGAGAATGATTTCGTACAAGATTCCTATGCAAGCAAGTCAAATTCAGTTGTTAGACCAACTTGAGATATGAGTTTGATTAGCTTGAATCTCTCTGATCCATGGTCAACGATGAAGACAACCTGAAAGTGGATAGCATGGATAAGAGAGATTTAAGCTAATCAAACTCATATCTCAAGCCGGTGCAAGTTATGTTGTAGCATCTTTGATCATCTTCTTGTAATTACTTTCAAGTTTCTTTACAATCATTGAAGACAACTTTTCAGTTGTTATCCGAGAGATAGCGGTCAACGATGAAGACAACCTGAAAGTGGATACCATGGATCAGAGAGATTTAAGCTAATCAAACTCATATCTCAAGCCGGTGCAAGTTATGAAATGACACATGCAGAATGTAACACCAAATCTCATTATCTGTCAACGATGAAGGCAACCTGAAAACAACCGGATTGTTGGTAGCTATAGGTAAGAACATTGTGGATGAGGGTTGTTTATCTTCCCATTGATTTCAAGTATGTTGCCTTCATCGTTGACAGATATCTGGTCTTCAGAGTTTCCAACCCCTAATACATCCATCAAAGGATATTCATGTGAGAATGATTTCGTACAAGATTCCTATGCAAGCAAGTCAAATTCAGTTGTTAGACCAACTTGAGATATGAGTTTGATTAGCTTGAATCTCTCTGATCCATGGTCAACGATAGCAGTCAACGATGAAGACAACCTGAAAGTGGATAGCATGGATAAGAGAGATTTAAGCTAATTAAACTCATATCTCAAGCCGGTGCAAGTTATGTTGTAGCATCTTTGATCATTTTCTTGTAATTACTTTCAAGTTTCTTTACAATCATTGAAGACAACTTTTCAGTTGTTATCCGAGAGATAGCGGTCAACGATGAAGACAACCTGAAAGTGGATACCATGGATCAGAGAGATTTAAGCTAATCAAACTCATATCTCAAGCCGGTGCAAGTTATGAAATGACACATGCAGAATGTAACACCAAATCTCATTATCTGTCAACGATGAAGGCAACCTGAAAACAACCGGATGGTTGGTAGCTATAGGTAAGAACATTGTGGATGAGGATTGTTTATCTTCCCATTGATTTCAAGTATGTTGCCTTCATCGTTGACAGATATCTGGTCTTCAGAGTTTCCAACCCCTAATACATTCATCAAAGGATATTCATGTGAGAATGATTTCGTACAAGATTCCTATGCAAGCAAGTCAAATTCAGTTGTTAGACCAACTTGAGATATGAGTTTGATTAGCTTGAATCTCTCTGATCCATGGTCAACGATAGCGGTCAACGATGAAGACAACCTGAAAGTGGATACCATGGATCAGAGAGATTTAAGCTAATCAAACTCATATCTCAAGCCGGTGCAAGTTATGTTGTAGCATCATTGACCGATATCTCTCCGATAACAACCCTTGTTTGATTATACTCTTTATGTATGAATAGTGACCCTCTGACAAATCACGTAATGATAGTCGTTTTCGGCGTCGTAATGCGATCGTTACTGCAATGATCAGAGAGATTCAAGCTAATCAAACTCAGGGCAACCTTTGTTTGATTATACTTGTGTACACCTTTATCAGGTTCTTTTGGCCACAGGTACAGAAAGGTTATAAATGTTCATGTTGTTTCAGGTTGCCTTCATCGTTGACCGATATCTCTCCGATAAGAACTGAATTTTACTTGCTTGCCTGAAAAGTTGTACCGGTTATAGAGAGAAATCAACAGTCGGATCGACTGTTGATTGGTATATAGAGAGCAAACCGACGATCATTCAAAATTTAAAGTTACTGCTAACCTCTGTGCCATCATCGACTACAACAAACCGACGATCTTCCTCCACGACACTCCTAATGGGCCTCTCTTTATTTCACGGTACGATTTGTGTTTTTGTTGCTTTTTAAATAATAAGTTTTGTGTTTATCAAATTCAAAAGCAGCTTTGTTGCTGCCTCATCAAATTCTCAAAACCAGGCTTTAATCAACAGTAACAAGAAAATGGTTTTGCCTGGTTTTGTTTCTGGCGGTTCCATAGGTGGAGATGTACGAACTCCATCTGCCACCATTGTCGAATGCGGTATCCGGTGGAATTGGAATTGGAATTGGAATTTGAGATGACACTCGAAGCTTTAGACTCCAAGCGGATCCCTTGATCATTCACTTATTTAGTTAAATTTAACGCGCATACCGCATTCGACTATACGGGGGTTTTTTATTTTTTCTAAAAGTAGAAAAAACTATAAAAACATTTAACAACTAACAAAAAATATTGTATAACAAAAGAAGAAAGTGTTCCTCTCAGTTACCAAGCATGTCAAGAAATGATAATTTTCAAATATTGCAGATCAAGGTCTACGTTAGTACTTAACTTAATATATTTGTTAAAATCTTTGACTATACGTGGTTGATGATGTCAAGTTTAAGTCGTTGATTCATTTGGAAATCGAAAACGCCTATATAGACGTTTAACGTGCATACCGCATTCGGATTCTGATTGCACCGAATCCAGTCTTCAAGGTGGACTTAAGCACCTGAACGGGAAGTTGAAATTTTGAAGTTGTTTTGTGGTGTGGATCAGACGAGGACTTGCCTGTGTCTTGGAAACACAAGGATGATAGATGACACACGAAGCTTTAGACTCCAACCGGATCCAAGTATTGCCGCATTTAATGAAATTTAACGCGCATACCGCATTCATTGACTATACGTGGTTGATGATGTCAAGTTTAAGTCATTGACAATGATTAGGGTTATTACTCTGTTTTTTAAATTTTTTTAACTTTTTATAATTATTAAATTAAAAAAAATAAAAAAACCAACTCAAAACATCAAACACAACTACCAAAATAAATTACCCTCTCGAAGCGCCTCGCTTAGGCCTAAGCGAGGCGCTTCGAATTTAAAAATCAGCTTTTTCTGCCCCTCGTACTGACCTCCTTGAATTGAGTTCAAAGCGCCTCGCTTAGGCCTAAGCGGCCTAAGCGAGGCGCTTTGAGGGGATGAAAATAGAAAGTGGGGGGTTTAAATATAACGACCCTAATAATAATAATAATTAAGATATGGAACAAGTCACGTGGACTTTTCCTTGTGGGGGCCCAAGATAATTCTAAAAAGTCAAAACAAAACCCTACGAAAAAGAGGATTATAAAGGGCAATATTATTTTCGAAGAGTGGACGGCACAGGATTATCAAAGAAGCGGATATATATTGGAGAGGAAGGGCCACAACAGAAGAGAAATTCATATTATTATCGTAGGGATCTAAGGAGCAGCCTTTCATCTAAGGTTTTGGAAGAGAAGGAGTGAAGGAAAAGAAGGCGTGGTTCAAGTATTGAAGACTCGAGTTTAATCACTGTAAGTTATAGGTTTTATATTTTATATTTATTTACTTTGTGTCTATGAATATTGGTACCATGACTTTGCTATATTTTGAACCTATGTTTTTATCTTGTTCCATTACTATTATGTTTGGCTAAAACATTAGTGGCCACCTAGGTTTGACATGACGACTTTTTGATTTTGGTTTATGTTTCGGTTTTGGTTTATAGTTGGATTTATGTTTTAGTAAGAAAGTTGTTTATGATTCTATGATGTGTGTGCGTACTTTTTACTAATTTATGATCTTTTAATGTTCCACGAGTGTCTTAGTGAATGTCTTTCATGTTTGGACACTTGTTAGAATTACTTGCTTTGTGCTTGTAGTTTACTTTATGGTTTTAGGCCTAAATTCCATAGGAACATTGATTGTGAGTTTAGAGGTAATTAGTATTCTTCCTACTCTTGAGACCGAGAGGTGATAGGTAGTCAGGTTTGTCTTTGGTGCTAGAGGTTTAGGCTAGAAACGCTGAGAGATCAGGGTTTCCTAGGTTCTCTAGTATTATTTGCTTATCTGTGTCATAGATTGACTTTACAGGTTACTCCTTGCACTTTAGGGTGTATTGTGATTGGAGAGTGAGAAATCTAAACTAGTCTAGCGAGTACTTTAGCATAGTTAGTGAGACCGAGAGGTGATCTAACCAATCAGTGAGACTAGTAGCCTTTAGGATTCCTTTTTTGTCAGTCTTGGTAAATGATCCGGG
This sequence comes from Ambrosia x helenae, assembly GCA_030844895.1. NCBI lineage: Eukaryota > Viridiplantae > Streptophyta > Magnoliopsida > Asterales > Asteraceae > Ambrosia > Ambrosia x helenae. The sequence continues at coordinate 100,033,167 of CM061231.1, forward strand.
AGCCACTAGGATACTAGGGGTGAATATTATAAGATCCTGATTGCCAACATAGTTTCCAAAGCCGGGGCAGTTCCAATTTCATTAGTAGGATTCGATACCTAGGTGGTTGCCTTTCCCATATCTGATTTTCCTCCTTAGTGATCCTCTGCTATCTTTTAATTTAAGCCTTTTAATTTATTTACTTTAGTAATTAATTAATATAAAAATCACAAAAATCCAATTTGCTAGGCTAGGAGTCGATAGAGGTCTAGTACCGAGAGTCGCCACATTGTGTCCACGGATCGATATTCCGGACTTACTTGCTCTGCTACACTGCGACCGGTGCACTTGCCGTTAGTGTGTGGTTTAGCGGGTTTATCCATTTTTAAAACTTGACCCGAATTTATTTAATACACATTTTCACACATCAAAGCACATGCACTATAGGTATAATGGCTTATATGTCTCGGACGTTTGTAGGTGTTTGACCTCAAGCATACTATTCTCTATTTGAGCCGAGCACTTATTCAGGTGAGTTTCACGGCCCCATTTTAAACTGTTTTACGTTTTTCGGGGGAAAGATATGTTAGGGAAAATGTTTGACGGGATAATTACTTGAGTTGTGATCGCCAATCGGGGTTGAGTCCTCTCTTCTATAACCATTAATTCAGGGAAATGAAACTGAAGGAATATTTGGATAGTACTATTGGTGCCTGACAAGGCCCACCCTAATCAATAGCGTCAATTATGCATCGGCGTATGCCAGGGGTGCACGTATTCTGAAATCAAGTCGTTGGATACCGAGTAACGACTTGGAGCGGGGCATTATTATTAGTCTTTGTTTGGTTATAGGCTCAAGTAGATTGTAGGAATTTGCAACTCCTATAAATAGTCATAACATGGTATTTCCCAAGAAATAAAGTTTTGGAAACTAAAACCTGTGAACTCACCAATATTTATATATTGACGATTTTTTAAACATATCTTTCAGGTAATTGAAGGAGGACAGGCAAGTGGCTAGCAGGGTGGGGGAATCTCATACTCATCGCGTCGGATAACTTGGGGTTATGTTATTATTCCCAAATTTTGGGATATATTTTGGAAACCCCCTTGAATGTATTAAAACAAGTTATTTTGGATATGTAACTCTAAACTTGGTTTGACGTGACAATAAATGAGCCCTTTTGATTAATTACTTATAGTTTGCGTTAACCTTGACTTTATGCCCTTGAACCGTCGCGCCACGTGTTTCCACCATTGGCGTGGTGTGACAGAAAGTGGTATCAGAGGGTTATAGCGAACTAGCATTTTTCAAAATCTAGACTATAACCGGATTTGGTTCAAAAGATAAAGTTTTCTAAAAATATAAAAACGCAATAAAGTAATTTTTTCAAAAGAAAGGAACATTGAGTATGGGGAGATTCCGACCAAAGCTAGCCATGGGTGTCAATATATGTTACGTTAGTATTAGAAGTTAGGAAGGTTGTGATGGATTTACGCCTTAAATTTCTAATTGATAATTCATATATTAGTACGGTTCTTTTTGCCAGGAATGTCTGACGCGGGTAGCATAGCACCCGATCCCAGTTACGACAATAGTATCCAGATAGTAGAGGCGCCACCGGCCGCGCCAGTCGAGATTGTGGTTCTCGACCCAGAGGACGACCCGATGGATATAGAGGTCGCCGTAGAAGAGGCGAACAGCGAGAGCTCCGAGGAGACTGACCCCAGCGAGGACGCCGAGCAGGACCTTGCCGGAGGCGATTCTGACTCCGAGTCCGCCTCATCACCGGCCGTCGCCGATGGCGAGCCGTTAGCTGAGGCACCCCCTGCCAATTTACCTGTGGTGCCCCTCCCCGCAGCCCCACTACCACCTCACCCAGTTGTAGCCGTCAGGGACTTCCCTCCGGATTGCGCAGGCCCTCACGACCTGCCCCAGCCCAGTCCAAGACCGTCGAGTCCCCCTTCGATCGACACGCCCACGCCGATCACGAGCCTCTCCTCGCCCCACACATCCCCACTGTACCTATGATGCCACCAGCCCCTGCACTTATAGATTTGCCCATCCCTACCTTGCCAATGTTACTCCCACTTCCCGATATACCCATGATGCCCCTGCCACCTGCACCGTACTCTTGGGGTGCAGGAGACCCGTACCTGATGCCTTCCTCTTTTACTGGACTGATGAGTTTTCCTCAGCCATTTGCACCATTACCACCTTTCGCGCCAGATATCATCGGCCCGTCGCAGCCGGCGTACTTAGAGATGCCAGGGCCGTCACAGCCACTTGGGATGGCCTCTCTACCCGGACCTGCCTGGTCCACTGTGATTTCTTTGGAGAGTGACTTTCGGACTCTCGCGGATACGGTGCAGCGCACCGTAACCCACATGGACCAGCAGGCGCGCCTTATGTGGGCTAGGATCATTGATGCCAGGGACGCACTGGCGCATTATGCGGAGGAGCTATTGAGCATGGATGCTCTTTGCGGCATCACCGGTGACACACACTTTGCTCACCGACAGTTTCTATATGACCGCATCTTGGCCATTAGCATGGCCATCAGCACGAGCGCCCCACAGTATCAGTACCCACCTCCCCCACCTCAGTGATGCAGCTGCTGCCGATACGCCACGATGACTGTACAGCTTCAGGAAGATGTAGTGATAGTTTATCTTTTGCATTTTACCTATCCTGGCAGGTTGTGCCAGTGAAAGTAGTATGATCTTTTGTCTGTATTTTAAAAACGATGTAAGTGGGACGGTGTACCCACCATTTTTGTTGTTATTTAACAAATGATGTACTCGTGGTTGAAATTAATGGAAAAATCATGTTATTATGGTAAAATATGTTGTTATTACATTATACATCTTGTGATTGTCTGTGGTTGTTATTCATTATTTATTGTGTGGATTGTGGTTTGTGTTGTGATGTCATGATGATGATTATATTCATGTTGTGTGTTGTTACTTATGCGTTGTGTATGACAATATTTGTATGAATGTTCGTCAAAATTAACCTTTGATAATTATTATTGAAGAATAGTAGCACCAATCACACGAAGTAACACCGACAATGACGGATTGCCCACTACTCCTGCTGAGCTGGAGCAACTGATCTCGGAGCGCGTGGCCCGAGCCATTGCGGAACATAATGCCACACGAACTGAACGATCTAGAGATCGAACTGGGAGCGACCGTCCCGAGACCTCCCCCACTGGTAAGAGGTTTATAAAAATGTGAATTGTTGAGAGATTATCGTGATGCTCCTATTCCATAGTAACATATTATTCTATTATTGCAGAAACCGCCTCACGAGAACGTGGTTGCACGTTCAAGGCTTTCTTGGATTGTAAGCCGATTAATTTCAGTAGTACCGAAGGTTCAGTTGGTTTGGTTTAGTGGTTCGAAAAGACCGAATTGGTGATCCGCATCAGCGGCTGTACTCCTCGCCAGACCGTAATGTACTCCACAAATCTGTTTCTGGATCAGGCATTAACTTGGTGGAGTAGCCAGGTTCAGTCGTTGGGAGATGATGCTGCATACTCTGTCTCTTGGCTCGAACTAAAAGAACTTATGATCGCGGAGTACTGCCCAACGAGCGAAGTGCAAAAGCTTGAGTCTGAACTCTGGAATCTCACGATGGTAGGAGCAGAGTTGCAGGTTATAGGTCCAGATTCCATGACCTTTCTCGGTTGGTTCCTTGGCTGGTCACGCTGGAGAATAAAAAGATTGAACGGTACCTGTTCGGGTTGGCACCCCAGATACGCAGCATGGTCACCTCTTTTAAGCCCACGACTATACGTGAGGCAATTGACCTTGCCCTGAGCCTCACCGAGGATGCCATCCGGATGGGCACCCTTATTCGAAAGGTATCGGGATTGAAGATTTCAGAGTCTAGCAGTGTGGAAGGAAAGAATTTGGGTTCAAGTGCGGGTGTTGGGTCAATAGAGCAGGTGAATAGGTCAAAGTTTGGGAAGCGGAAGAGGAATGAGGGGAAGAAGGAAGGGTCGACTGGGAGTTCAAACAAGAAGGGTAAGGGGTATGTGGCAACCGGGCGTGGGAGTGGTGGGAAGACAGGTTTTCAGGGGAAGAATAATGAAGTGATTTGTGGAAAGTGCCGCCGTACGGGGCACAAGATAGAGGAATGTAGGTCGAGAGCACCCAAAGCTGGTGGAGCGAGGCCATGCTTCGCGTGTGGGTCGCCCGACCACTGGAAGATGGACTGCCCGAAACTAAACAATCAAGCACGCGGAAGGGCGTTTGTGATTGGTGCTGGTGACACACGACAGGACCCCAATGTGGTCACCGGTACGTTCCCTCTTAACAACCATTATGCTTCTGTTTTGTTTGATACTGGTGCCGATTTTAGCTTCGTATCTGTTGAATTTAAAAGATTACTTGGGTTGAAACTAGTAAGCTAGATACACCTTATTCTATAAAACTGGCAAATGGTAACTATAGAAACAAGTGAAATGGCAAAGGATTGTAGATTGAATCTTTGTGGGCACGAATTTAGTATTAATATCTTACCGGTAGTATTGGGTAGCTTTGACATAGTCGTTGGTATGGATTGCTTATCTGCACATCGCGTCGTCATTGTTTGTAATGATAAAATAATTCAAGTTCCTCTCACGAGTGGTGAAACTCTTTCGATTCAAGGGGAAAGGCGTGGGATGCCATTGAGAATTATTACAAGCATGAAGGCCCGGAAGTGCTTGCGAAAGAGTCTTATCGCATTCTTGGCACATGTAGTAGATAAGAAGGCCGCCGAACGAAAGCTGGAAGATATTCCGATAGCAAGAGATTTTCCTGATGTGTTTCCTGAAGATTTGCCGGGGTTGCCACCACCTCGACAAGTCGAATTCCGTATTGATCTTGTTCCTGGTGCTGCTCCTGTAGCGCGATCGCCATACCGCTTAGCTCCGTCCGAAATGCAGGAATTGTCCAGTCAATTGCAGGAATTGTTAGACAAAGGGTTCATAAGACCGAGTTTCTCACCTTGGGGAGCTCCTGTCTTGTTTGTGAAAAAGAAAGATGGCACTTTTCGTATGTGCATTGATTATCGGGAGTTGAACAAGTTAACCATTAAGAATCGTTATCCTCTTCCCAGGATTGATGATTTGTTTGATCAACTCCAGGGATCCAGTTTTTATTCCAAGATCGATCTACGGTCCGGTTATCATCAACTTCGTATCCAAGAGGAAGATGTACCAAAAACAGCTTTTACGACTCGTTATGGTCATTATGAGTTCTTAGTAATGCCGTTTGGTTTAACTAACGCACCGGCAGTTTTCATGGACTTGATGAATCGCGTGTGCAAGCCTTACTTGGATAAGTTCGTTATTGTTTTTATTGATGATATATTGATCTATTCTCACACCAAGAAAGATCATGAAAATCACCTTCGGTTAATCCTGGAATTATTGCGCAAGGAGAAGCTTTATGCCAAATTTTCAAAATGTGACTTCTGGATTCGAGAGGTCCATTTCCTAGGCCACGTGGTGAATGAAAAAGGTATACATGTCGATCCCGCCAAGATCGAGGCAATCAAAAATTGGGACGCACCTAAAACTCCTACCGAAGTTCGACAATTTCTTGGCCTTGCGGGTTACTATAGAAGATTCATCGAGAATTTTTCTAAAATAGCACCGTCCTTGACCATGCTAACCCAAAAGGATAAAAAGTTCGAGTGGACTGAAAAACAAGAATCGGCTTTTCAATTGTTAAAGGAGAAGTTATGTGGCGCTCCAATATTATCACTCCCGATGGTACGGAAGATTTCGTGGTCTATTGTGATGCTTCGCATCAAGGCTTAGGTTGCGTGTTGATGCAACGGGAGAAGGTGTTTGGATATGCTTCTAGGCAATTAAAAATCCATGAGATGAATTACACTACACACGATTTGGAATTTGGTGCAGTGGTATTCGCTCTCAAAATTTGGAGGCATTATTTGTATGGAACTAAGTGCACGATTTTCACTGATCATAAGAGTTTGCAACATATCTTTGATCAGAAAGACTTGAATATGCGACAACGGCGATGGGTGGAATTATTAAACGATTATGATTGTGAAATAAAATACCATCCCGGAAAGGCGAACGTTGTAGCGGATGCCTTAAGTCGCAAGGAACGGTTTAAGCCATTACGTGTCCGATCTTTGGGTTTGACTATTCACATGAATCTGACGGACCAAATTCGTGAAGCCCAAATTAATGCTCTTAAGCCGAGAACGTGAAAGGTGAAAGGTTGCGGAAAATGGTTGATTCATTGGAGCCGAAGGCGGACCAAACCCTGTATTTCATGAATAGAATTTGGGTTCCAGTATATGGTGGATTACGTGAGCTAGTATTGGCTGAAACTCACAGCTCTCGGTATTCGGTTCACCCCGGCGAGGACAAAATGTTTCATGATTTGAAAGAGCATTACTGGTGGCCGAATTTCAAGAGGGATATAGCGGCTTACAAGCGGCCATGATATGATTTGGGTAATTATCGATCGATTGACAAAATCCTCACACTTCCTTTCGATCCGCGAAACGGATAAATTGGAAAAACTGACCCGTTTGTATATCAAGGAAGTGGTGTCTAAACATGGTGTACCTATATCCATCATCTCTGACCGAGATAGTCGTTTCACCTCAAGATTTTGGGAAAGCTTGAACGAAGCCCTCGGTACCCGCCTAGACATGAGTACCGCATATCATCCTCAAACTGATGGTCAAAGTGAACGAACCATCCAGACCTTGGAGGATATGTTACGAGCTTGTGCAATCGATTTCGGTGGTAATTGGGACACGCACTTGCCATTGGTGGAATTTTCGTATAACAATAGCTACCATACGAGCATTCAAGCTGCACCTTTTGAAGCTCTATATGGACGTAAGTGTAGATCTCCGTTATGTTGGGCTGAAGTCGGAGAGAAACAACTTACCGGGCCCGAAATTGTTCAAGAAACAACGGACAAAATCTTTTTGATAAAAGAACGTCTCAAAGCGGCCCGTGACCGGCAGAAAAGTTATGCGGATATGAGGCGAAAGCCTTTGGAATTTCAAGTCGGAGACAGGGTCCTACTGAAGGTGTCACCTTGGAAAGGTGTCGTGCGTTTTGGAAAGCGTGGGAAGTTGAACCCACAGTATGTTGGTCCTTTCGAAATTTTGTCCAGAGTAGGCCCTGTGGCATACAAGCTCAAGTTACCACAAGAGCTTAACGGGATACATGACACATTCCACGTGTCGAATTTGAAAAAGTGTCTATCTGACGAAACCCATATTATCCCTGCCGACGAAATCCACATCGACGAAAAGCTACATTTTGTCGAAGAACCAATCGAGGTGACTAATTGGAAGGTCCAGAAACTAAGACGCAGTAAGATCAGATTGGTCAAAGTGCGTTGGAATGCCAAGCGTGGACCGGAGTTCACGTGGGAAAGGCTGGACCGGATGAAGCAGAAATATCCCGCCCTATTCGAGAAGACCCCTGTACCGAAGAACTCAAAGTGAATTCCGGGACGGAATTCTCTTAACGGGGGGAGAATGTAACAACCGGCAAAAATGAGGTAATTCCGTACTAATTAATTAATATGTAATTAACGTAATTAAGTGCAGATACGTGTTAATTATTTAACTGAGGCCTTAGAGAATAGTAAATTCCCGTATGATGCATAGGAATGCACACGTTTAATGATAGAACATGATAGGATCATGTGCGAATAAACTTATCCGGTATGGACGTTGGTGATTACCCGGTAAAAATTAAATAAACGAAAAGGATCCCGGACACCCAGGATATAAAATAAAGGGTATTTTCACAAAATATAATGGGTTTTGGAACTCCAAAACCATAAGTGAAAACTTTCCATACAAATCTCCCGGTAACGAATAGAGTGCGCGTACCGCACCCGGTACGCGTATAACTCATAAATTCACCCGACAAGAGCCTAAATAACCAATCAACACTTAAACTAGGCTATGATTAAGGGTTATTAGAGGCACTTTTAATGTCCGAATAACACGCGAATAAAATCCGAAAAATACCCGAACGACACCCAAACGATAAAGAATTAAACTTAACTAAATGTTAACAAATATTTTGTGTTGTGGACCCCACCCCAAGGCCTCAAGAACCGGCCACCCCTAAATCAATACTTCAAATCTTTTTTTGGTGTACTAAACAATCTAGAAATGATGTGCAAGTATGGATGGATATTATATGAGATATGTGGTAAGATTGTTCATGTACTAGAAGATTACAACACACTCCTTTTTCTCTAAACAATTCGGCCAACATCACTTAACATATCTCCATGGATTGGTTAGTACAAGAAGACCACAATCTAAGGGATTCCATATCTAAAATAAATCTAGAATAGATTATATATGAGATTGTGAGTCCTTGGAAGATTATAAAAATTTCCTTTTCTTCTTTCATATCTACGGCCATATACACACATACACAATCCATCCAAGATCACTTTTGTACAACATAATTCTCATAAATCCTTGTTAGATTATATGCAATCCTTGGAAAAATATGGAAATATTATAAAGGATACATGTGAAGAATACTTGAAACAACAAATTAAATCCATCCTCTTCTTTCTTTCTCTTGGCCGTGAGTTAGCAAGCACCCACACACAACTTTCTTTCAAATTTAACACCTCCAAATCACTCCTAAACATCCATCCTTCAAACCCCCATTGTGTGTTTCAAGTTTGGAGCTTAACCACTAAGGAAGAACACACTAAACCCCATCATAATCAAGCATTAAAAGCTTCCCTAGTCTTGTGCTACTTGTAAGTATTCTTGATCATATTTTGTCTTTAAAAAGGTTATGTTATTAGCTTGAAGCAAGTTGTACAAGGGGTGAACTTGAATGAGCTTTTAATAATAAAACATATAAATTTTTAAACACTAAAATGGTGTTTAGTTAGTGTGAATAAATTGAAAGTTTAGTGATGGATGTTAAGTATTCTTGTAGTTTTTACTAAGATCATGAATACTTGAAGAAAAATGGTGATTTGGGTAACACTTGTTAATGAAACTTGGATGAACTTGAAAGTGATTTTAATCATCTTAACTTAAAGACATAAGACTTGTTAAAGTATTATTTTTGTTGGAAAACTAGTATTGCAAAAATTACATTATTAAAGTCTACTAACTTGAAATATGAAAATTTGACATATTGGGCAAAATACACAAATTACACATATTAGTAGCCTTATTAAGAATATCCGAGACTATTAAAAGTGTTAAAATGTGAGAATAAACTAACATTGCAAAAATGATCCATTAAAGTTTACTAGTTAGTAGAAAAATGCTAATATTAAAAGTTAGTATGGAAAAATGCAACTTTTATAAGTTAAGGGACTAATGTTGTAACTTTGAAAGTTGAGGGACTCAAATGGATATTTTAGAAACTTAAGTCAAAAAAATACAACCATGGAAAGTTTGGTGTCAAAAATACAAAGAATAATTTTCCAAGGTAGATTTGGTAAATACTAGTAAACATACTCATGTATTTTGTATAAAAGTGAATTTTTATAAAATGGAGTTTTATAAAAATATGGACTTTTTCTAACATATGGATTTATATAAAAACAAAGGTTTTTATAAAAATGTTAGACAAATTAAAACTTGGGAGACTTATATAAAAATGAACACTTTTATATAACTGAGAATATAAAAGTGTTGGAACATTTTTGTATATAAGGTGTCAAGTTTTGTATTAAAAATACAAAAGTATTTTAAAACCTCCAAGTAATATGTGTAGGAAGTTAGAAAGTTGAATAATATTTCTAGAAAACACATATTGGAAAACGTGGGAAAAATTAACTATATGTATATAGATATATATAGATATATATATATATATATATATAAGTTAAGAAATCGGACTTGACGTAAAAGCGGACAAACAAGAAAAATATCATTACGTCAAGATAAGTAAAAATATATTTTAAGGAGTTAAAATATATATAACTTGGGTTAAAAATTACATAACACTTTCCTAAGTGTTGGAAAATATTCTTGGGAGAAAATATAACGTAAATAATCTAAAGATTACAAACGTTAAACGAACGTATGGACTTAACGAGGAAAATACGTATATATATATATATATATATATATATATATATGTTCGGCTCGACGAAATCTTAGTATATTTACTTAATGGGAAAGTAAATATACGGGAAGGAAAACCGAGACGAGTAAATAATATATATATATATGTATACCGAATCGACGAGATCCTAGTATATTTACTTAATGGGAAAGTAAATATACGGGGTGGCGAGTCGAGTCGGGCGTTAAAAATATATTATCGAACGACAAGACCTTAGTATATTTATTTGAATGGGAAAATAAATATGCGGTAAAGTGAGTCGGGTTGAGTGTTAAAAATATATTATATCGAACGATACGATCTTAAGTATAATTATTTAATGGGAAAGTAATTATACGTTTAGTGAAGTCGAGTCGAGAATAATATTATACAAGTTAAAGAAATATTAATGGAAATATATGTAACTTGTAAGAAATGGGTAATCCATCACCAACGAACCTAGGATACACGTTTAATTAAACGGGGAATTGGAATAAATTGTGGTTTGGGAGTTGGGTGTACAACTTGCCAAAGCACATGCACTATAGGTATAGTGGCTTATACGTCTAGGACGTTTGTAGGTGTTTGACCTCAAGCATACTATTCTCTATTTGAGCCGAGCACTTATTCAGGTGAGTTTCACGGCCCCATTTTAAACTGTTTTACGTTTTTCGGGGGAAAGATATGTTAGGGAAAATGTTTGACGGGATAATTACTTGAGTTGTGATCGTCACTCGGGGTTGAGTCCTCTCTTCTATAACCATTAATTCAGGGAAATGAAACTGAAGGAATATTTAGATAGTACTATTGGTGCCTGACAAGGCCTACCCCTAATCGATAGCGTCGATTATGCATCTGCGTATGCCAGGGGTGCACGTATTCTGAAATCAAGTCGTTGGATACCGAGTAACGACTTGGAGCGGGGCATTATTATTAGTCTTGGTTTGGTGATAGGCTCAAGTAGATTGTAGGAATTTGCAACTCCTATAAATAGTCATAACATGGTATTTCCCAAGAAATAAAGTTTTGGAAACTAAAACCTGTGAACTCACCAATATTTATATATTGACGATTTTTAAACATATCTTTAAGGTAATTGAAGGAGGGCAGGCAAGTGGCTAGCAGGGTGGGGGAATCTCATACTATCGCGTCGGATAACTTGGGGTTTTGTAATTATTTCCCAAATTTTGGGATATATTTTGGAAACCCCCTTGAATGTATTAGAACAAGTTATTTTGGATATGTAACTCTAAACTTGGTTTGACGTGACAATAAATGAGCCCTTTTGATTAATTACTTATAGTTTGCGTTAACCTTGACTTTATGCCCTTGAACCGTCGCGCCACGTGTTTCCGCCATTGGCGTGGTGTGACATAAAAGGAATAGACCGTTTTTTCAGGCTAAAAATTCGTAAAGGATCAACACTCGATAACTCATAAAACCTACTTCTAATTCTACGTGTGCACCTCTTGCTCGAGTGATAAATTAACTCAAAGCATAATATTAGGGTATAAAAAGAAGCTACACTTTGATATTTTTTTAACAATTCTCTAAATATATAAATAATATAGAACATATGAACAATCAAAACTAAATTGACTATTGAGTCGAAATATGACTTTAACATAAAAACACACTAATTGCAGCTCAGGAAAACACAATGCACAGTACAAAAACACCGTTTTAGAGAAAAACACAATCTGTGACAAAAAAACACAATGATCAGAACTGAAAAACACAATGAACTGGAAAATAACACAATGGACGGAAGAAATAACACATTGCATTTTATTCTGCTCCAGATTTGTGTTTTTATGTACTGTGCATTGTGTTTTTTTTTTCTGCATGAACAAAACCCACTAAAAATATTTGTGTTTTTCATTTTTTGTGCAGCACTATGGTACTCGTTTGAAAAATAATAAAACGCTTGTCAATTTGGTGTTGTTTTGTTTTATAAATTTCTTACAAAAAATTATTAACGTTTAAAAATCATGGGGGAAAGTGCATGCGCCATGCACATGAGAGATAAAAAAACAACATTAATAGTTTTGGAGGGAATTCAAGGGTGAGGATGACCTCACCAAGTGCCATGTGTCCCCGCCCGTATTCATTGAGGTTGGGAGTTCAAACCTTACAAGAGACAAAAAAAAAAAAAAAAATGGGTGTAAGAAAGGGTGTAAAAATGTGGGGAAAAATTAGTCGTTAAAAAAAAAGGTTTCAAATCCATCATTTTTTATTTATATATTTTTTAGGTTTTAGATCTGTCAATAAAAATAAGTTCAAGCAAACAAAATGGTAAGTTTATAATGTTTTTATTTTAACTTTTTACAAATACTCTCTTATTTTAGCAATGTTTCAACTGGATCATACAATTTACAAACCAAATGTAACTCCGTAAACCCACCTGATGCCATGAGAACCCCTCTCATGTGCTAACCCAACAACCTTAAACATAACATGTATACTATTATTTTAGCAATGTTTCAACTGGATCATACAATTTACAAACCAAATATAACTCCATAAACCCACCTGATGCCACGAGGACCCCTCTCATGCGCTAACCCAACAACCTTAAACATAACATGTATACTATTAAGTTTATACCTTTGTTGAAGTGTGTACTCGAGTAATAACTATAATTGAATTATGGTCTACTGGTATGGTGTGTGTCCCCTTTTATAAATATGAGGTTGTGGGTTTAAAATTTTGAAAGTGCAAGGTAAAGGTAGAATTAAGGATGTTAGAAAACTGTAAAAAAAATAATAAATAAATAAAACGGGTCCAGTTGAATTGTAATTTAGTTAGCCTGATTTGTTTCTAGAAACAATTTAAAGGAACCAACCATACCTCTTTCGTGAATGGGGGCAATTCAATTGGTAATTGAAGAAACAAATAGTCTTACCACCGGTTAGGGATGATAAGATTATTGTATCTACAGGGTTGATCCTTCACTAGCAGCTATGGATTGAGGAACCTGCAAACAAGAGTTGATTGTGGGTGTGGAGGCGACTACACAAGGTAGTAGTTTATAACAAAAACGGGGTGAATGGGGATACTATCTTGTTATTGATAGCTCTCCGGTTTAGCATAAAGTGTCCTCTCCTACTAGGGATATGATTTCTTTTATAGGAGAGTTCGTATGCCACCATTACCCAAGTCCTAACCGTGGTTAGGTTGTCTCCATCACCCTTAGTTGTGTTAGTATGGAGATATAAGGAAAGCTAAATTAATGGGAATGATGGAACATTGTACCTCCTTTAATATTGAGTCTACGTGATTTATGCATGGCAGTTAACCGTGCATGAAAACCGCCTTTGACCAAGACTTGACTTTTGACCACGCATTAACGTGCTTTGACCACTCCTTGCGCGCAGACCTTTTCTACGTAGTAGTGTTTTTTCTGGGTTTGGGTATGCGGAATAGTCTATTTAGTACCCGATCCCATCAAGTCCCCCAGTCCAGTGTGTCTCTTATCTTATAAGTTATGATGAGGTGGGAGGGATGCTGGACTTATAAAATATAAGTTCTTGATGGCAGCTCATTGAAGGTTGCATAAGAGTGTGGTGAATAATTCTTGCGCTGTAGTAACTTTTGCGAAGAACGGATATTTTGAGTTTACGTCAAAGTTCCGCAGAAGTAAGACACGTCAACACTTGGTTATGGACAGTTGTCGATTCCCCATGAATTTGAAAACGCGTGGTCATCCTGGCGAGTGGGGTTGACGTGACTAATGACAGTTGAGACGTGTGCAGTCACGTTGTTCGGCGGTTTGTCAGGCGAGTGGGCGCGTGAGGCGTCTGTTTATCTCCATATGTACAAGTGTCACTTCCCTATTGGGCTCATGTACAAAAAGGTATGGCTGGCCCACTAATCCTGACGTCATATGCATTAATTACCAAGCATATATATTAAATTTCGAAATTGCCGTTTCCCATTTCCACTCATTTCATATTTGAATTTTATTTTAACGTCTCTTTCTTCGGTCTTTCTTGTGTCTTCTGCAAGTTAACCATGTCTCAAGATACACAAAACATCCCGGAGTCAAGCAAGACGAGTGATTCTGTGAAAGAGTCTGGAAAAAAGTCATCTAAAAGTATCGATGCCACGACAATTAAGTGGGATGAAGCCTCCTTTTCTGGGTTTCTTGATCAGTGTGGGATTTTACAGGAATGGGAACCAGAGCTTCCAGCAGAGGGCAAAACTGCGTTATAGGCACCTCCCGGCAAAATAACTCTATATGCAGCAGCTTTTTCTAAGTGCTGTTTTCGTCTGCCAGCCATGAATTTTGTGGTGAACGCTCTTCTGACGTATGGCATCCATCTGACACAATTGACCCCATTTGGGCGGTATCGTTTGATTCTCTTTGAAGCTACTTGTAAGGCATTGAATATCAAACCTACATTCGAGAGAATGAATGTATTTTATGTTTTAGAGGCTACCCGTGGTGGGAATGGTTGGTATAGCTTGGGTGCCCGCAGGAAGGTGAAGCAGCTGGTGTCTGAGAATTTGAAATCCGTGTATGAATGGAAGGATAAATTCTTCTACATCCATCGTGGCGTTATATCTGCTGCTTTCCAGTGGATGGTGGTTGGTTTGAAGGAGAAGATTGCAGAGTTACCACCGATGGAGGGGTATAAAGAGCAAGCCTGGTATAAGTCACTTTGTGATAATGCCACTCCATTGGTGATGGATGACTGTCCAGAGAGTGTGTTAGCTTTGCTAGGGCTCAGCCTTATCTGTCCGGAAGGACATGATCCTAACCCTCCTGAAGGTGACATTATTATTTTTGGTTTAAGTATGATGTGTATTGTGCTGAGGCTATGTGTTGCAACTGTTGCCAGGTGTATCTCTTTTTGACTTATTTGCGAAGAGGGGTGAGGCAAAAGTCTTATATACTCCGATTGCTGAGGGTGCGCAAGGATTGGTAGAGAGGATGTTGGATCAGTATTGCTCTTTTGTATGAACTTGCTGGTGTACACTTAAGTGTCTAGCAAGTTCTTTATGAGTGATAGCACAGCGGAATGATATAAGTTTAAAGCTACACTTATCAACAGGAGTTATTACTCCCCCTGGATGTTTGAGAAACTAATAAATGATAAGTATTTATTGAGAATCTAAGTATTGAATGTGAATGAAACACTTAGACAGATTCTCAATAAATATGAAATGGAAATAACAATAATATGCTTTGAAGGATTTCTGTATTAAAATCAATGTCTAAAACAGAGGGATGAACCCTTCTATTTATAGACTTTACAAATACATGAACCTTGCCAAAAAGCAAGTTCAGAGACAGATTGCAACAAGTTGCAATCTTGGAACTTGTACAAAAAGTAAAAGTAATACTAAACTAATAAACTACTGATACAAAAAGCGGTGGAAAAGATCTTCTCATAAGTACTGATGAATGACAAACTACTGATGAGTAGTTTGTCTTCAGTAGTTCTTCAGTGGTTTGGACTTCAGAACTTCTGATGACTTTTCTTCTTCAGTACTTGTGTAATCTCTTCTTCAGCAGTTTGATCTTTGTTCTTCAGTAGTTCTATACTTAGAATATTTTGACAGAAGTGAATTAGACTAAGGTTTGCAAAAGTGGTTTCACCAATCCTTTTTGTCCTAACAATCTCCCCCTGGATTGATGAAGCCAAAACCTTCCTAATTCCTTATTGTTTTCTTCTGTCATTCACAATCTTCCATATTCCTTTGAACATGGAATTCTTCAGCTGGTTCAGCTGTTCATCAGTGAGAGATCCTTTTTATGGTTCTAGATGCTGGATTGTAAGCAGGTCTTGAGTTGATAGCTTCTTCAGATCATTCATCGACTTATAGGCTCTGCTTGTCTGATCTCTTCTTGTCACTTGTACTGAGTTGTTATCAGTAAAGGACCATCTGATGATAGGTACTTTAGACTTGTCAAAGTCTAAAGTGTAGGAAACCATAGTGGTACCCTGGGATGCTCCTGAGTGTTGGATGTTTTCAACTTTAGTGACTCTCAGGTGGGATTCTCTTCCTTGTTCTTGTTGCATCACATTAGGTAGTTGAAAAGTTGGCAAATGATGCTCAGTAACTACCTTAGTGTGCAGTTTGTCTTTGATGGTTTTCTGGATTTGATAAGCAAAGGTGGAAGGATCCCTGAATTGTGTGATCAGAGGTTTTTCTTCAATATCAAAGTCAGAATGGACTACTGTACTTCCTTCTAGTAGTACCATTCTGAAATCAGTCTTCACATTCTCCTCTGATTTCTTCTTTTGAGTAGCTGGTCTTTTTTGAACACCAGAAGTTCTAACTACTGAAGTTGATACTTCAGCAGTTTCAAACTTCTCTGGATTTGCAGCCCTTGCAGCCTTGTATTTTCTGTAAGTGTCCATTAATCTTTCTTCTTTCCATTTGGACACAGAGGCTTTTGAACCATAACCATTAGCTACTAGTTCTTCTATCATTTGGGCTCTCTTGGCTTTTGCATCTTTACTTGTTGCAAGTTTGTCTGCAATAAGTTGAGCTCTTCTTGTCAGCTCTTCCATGGAGAGTCTCTTTAATGTATGGGCTTTGATCTTGCTGTTCTTAGTAATATAAGACATCAGTTGTTGTCTTTTGTCTTCCTCAGCAATTCTTTCTAGGCTAGCCTGCCTTTGAAGTTCAGCTTCATAAGCCTGTAGCTTTTCATCCAGGCTTAAGTCCAAGTCATCCCTTTCTTCCAGATTTTTCCAAATCTGATCTTCCTTGGCTTTCATCTGAACTGCCACTAGACTCTTCTCAAGAAGTTCTGCTGATTGAGAGATTGGAGAAGGGTTTAGTACAGTCATAGTGGTAACTGTTGTAGTAGGCCTAGGAGGAACAGGAGTTGGTTGAGTAGGTTCAGTTGATCTGGAAGGCTCTTGTTTAGCAGTTTGAGTGTTGGAAGTGTTAACATCTGATGGGTTGACAACTACTGAAGGTTTGTCAACTACTGAAGGATTGTCTTCAGTACTTTCTGAGTCTTCATCAGAACTTTGTCCATCTGATGTTTCTTCATTATGCCCTTGGGATTCATCAGACTTTTCTTCATCAGACTTTTCACAGTCTTCAATTTCTTGGACAGAGACACCAAATTGTTGGGCCAGTTTTTCTTTTCTGGCTTGGTCTCTCTGCTCCCTTTCTTGGATAGCCACTCTTGCCTTTATCCTGGCTTTGAATGACTCCCTAGGTTCCTTAATTTTCTCCCCCTTTTTGGATTCATCAATTTTTGATGTTGAAGGTTGGGAGAAATGACCTGTAAGAGTAGCAATCTGTTTGCTGTTGAAGTCAATCTTGTTGGATAGATCGTTCATCTTTGTCTGTATCACTTCAAATTGGTTCTTTATGGACAGCTCCAAGTTAGCTGTGTATGTTTGGAAGTGATTTTTGATGAGGGTGTTCATCATGTGATATAAGGGACCATTTGGACTGCATAGCTGGTTCATGTCTATGCTAGATTGCCTAGGGAATTGGGCAGGCATTTGTAGTGAGGGATGTGTTTTTGGTTGATCTTCTTGTTGTACAGAAGATGCCACTATAGGGGAATCAGGGATTAAGTGGACTTTAAGGCTGGCAATGGGTAACCTGTTAAGACACGATAAGACCTGTTTGACTGAAAAGTACACTATTTGATTTTTTGACTTTTTTTAATACTTAGAATTAAGAGGCAAAAATCTTTCATTTCCCTTTTTTGGTACATAAAACATAAAACTGTGTTATAAACATGAGATATAAATGAGTTAAACGAGTCGTGTTCATGTTTAGAACTTGATTTGTTCGCGCGCGTCAGAAACCTGTTAACCTGTTAGGGACACGATTTGCCAGGTTAAAGTTTAACCTGATCTGGTGTGACTAGCTTCTTGAGCATAGATACACCAGGTGCATGACCTTCACTTGTAGCCGTCAATTCAGTAGTTTTGGGGTGTGAAACATCATCCAAGTCAATGGAATCATCTGAATCCCTGATTACATCCTCAATGAGGACTGTATCGGTTACATCATGAACTGAGCCCAACTCAGTTGTCTCATGTACCTCTTTTTCTTGGTTCAGAGGATTTCCTACCTCAGGCATTAAGCCTTCATCAGTAGTTGCCACAGTTGAGGTCCTAGCTATGTTGCTTCTTTCCTCAGATCCACCACTGGGTGGTAAATGAGTAGTAGCAGCCTCAAAAGTACCAAGAGTTTCTAAGTTTGGGCTTAGAGACCCTGGTTCATCCTCATCTCTTTGGTTTGGGCTTTGAGTGTCCACATCCATGTCAAGTTCTGAGGCTATGTCCCCTGTTTGATGTGGTTGTTGGGGACTGACATGTTTAGATGGGACTTTCTCTTTTAGCTTAGAGAGAAGTTTGGCTATTTCAATATCAGGTTCAGAAATTTGGGGTGCTGGTTCAGTAGTTTGGTCAATGGGTTCAGCAGTTTCAAAAGAAGAGTCAATAGGAATAGTTTTCTTTAGTCTTTTTCTTTTGAAAAGTATTGTGATTGGTGCTCTTGTTGGGGTTTGAGATGGATGAGACTGAGAGGATGTTTCAGTCACATCTTTAGGAAGTGCAGATTGCACAATAGTTTGTTCAGGCATCTCAACCTCCTGAACAGCTTTTCTTTTTGGTTTGGTGGGTTTTTGTTTTTGTTGCTTGGGTTTCTTGGCCTTTGGGGGTGTAGGTTTGGAAGATGAGGGTTTCATGGGGACTGGTTCTTGTTCCCCTTGGTCATCTTCTGGCCAGGCAGCCTGTTTGTTGTGCCTAGAGTATGCTTGTGAGGTTAAGGGTTTCAAAATTGCAGTTTTACCCACAAGCACCTCATCACCCAGTTCTTTGATTATGCATTGCATAATGAACCTTGGGTATAACAAAAACTTCTTTTTAGTGTTATTATGATGTAACACCAACTCATTAAAGAAAAGTTTTGATGCCCTGTATTTTGTTTCATTCACTATGGAATGAAAAATTGGTTGAAAGGTTGAGGGCATCTGGTCATAAGACCCTGTTTTAGGACTCAAACACATAATGATATAATGAAACAAAAGTTTGTATTTTGGTTCAAAATACTTTTTAAAGATTGTAGCTTGTGAGAGAGTACCTTGATAACCACATTCTGTCATGGTTAGGTGGATTTCAGAGTTTGCAACCTGTTCAGGGGCATTCACATCATTCAACCCCAGTCTAATTGCAAGTGTGGCCGGTGTGATGGCCATTCGTCTCCCTTTGATTGTTGAGTTGAGAGAGATAACCTCATTATCCACCATCACTGTCTCAGCGTTAGCCCAGAACTCATTGAGAGTTTAGGATGTATTGGTGGGTCTATTGTGAGAGCGGTGATATATTGGGATTTGACGACGAGATCAATGATCTCATCGTATTGGGACCGGCCTTCTTGTTTCTCTAAGTAGGCTCTAAGATTGTGTCCCTGTTTTAGAACTAGAGCCATGTGGTTTGTGTGTGATTTGGATCGAACAGTGTTTTTGCAGGTTCAGGGTTTGAGAGCTTTTTGAGAGAGAAGGAGGGAATTTTTGCTTTTTGAATGGATAAGTGTTGGAAAAGGTATTTATCAGAAGTTTTAAACCGCCTAGGTCAAACTTCTGATGTGGGAAAAGTCTGATTTGCCCTTTTTGACTAAACTGCTGATTAAGAATTATTTTCATCAGTAGTTCCCACTTTCTCTTCAGTAGTTTTGAACAACTGATGAGAATACTTTATTCATAACTTCTGAAGGTTGTTTTATCAGAAGTTAATCACTTTTCAGAAAATATTCCCATACTGATGTTTTGTTCATCAGTAGTTTCTCTCTTGTTTCAGAAGTTTTCAATTTTGAAAACAGATGTAAGTGAAAAATGAAAAATATGTGCAGAAAAGTAAAGAGAAACACTTACAAATTTAGCATCCCAAGCATGGATACTAACTTCTGAAATGTTGATGTGTCAAGGGGTTTAGTGAATATGTCAGCTATTTGATTAGCTGTTGCTACATGTTTCACTTCAATCTTGCCTTTTTCATAGCAATCTCTTATGAAATGATATCTGATTTCAATATGTTTGGTTTTTGAAAACTGAACAGGATTTTGAATGATGCTAATGGCAGATTTGCTGTCTACAAGCAATGGTGTCTTGGTTTCTTTAATTCCATAATCAAGAAGTTGATACTGGAGCCATTGTATCTGTGATGTACAACTTGCAGCTGCAATGTATTCAGCTTCAGCAGTTGAAGTTGCAACAGATGTTTGTTTCTTTGATTGCCAGGACACTAGACAGTTTCCTAAGAATTGACAACCACCAGATGTTGATTTTCTTGACATTTTACACCCTGCATAGTCACTATCTGAAAAAGCTGATAACTTGGTATTGCTTGAAGCAGGATACCAAATTCCAAGTGTTGGAGTTCCTTTCAGATATCTGAAGATTCTTTTGACTGCAATGAGGTGTGATTCCCTAGGAGCTGATTGATATCTAGCACAGACACATGTTGAAAACATAATATCTGGTCTAGAAGCAGTTAGATATAAAAGGGAACCTATCATACATCTATACATGGTTTGATCAACCTGTTTTCCTTGATCATCTGGTTCAACTTGTGTGGTTGGTGTCATGGGAGTTGAACATGATTTACAGTCTTGTAAAGAAAATTTGTTTAATAATTCTTTAACATATTTTGATTGATGTATAAAAGTTCCATTTGTTTGTTGTTTAATCTGCAGTCCCAGAAAGTACTGCAGTTCTCCCATAGTACTCATCTCAAATTTTGATTGCATGAGTTTCTTAAATTCATCACACAGTTTTGTGTTTGTTGAACCAAACATGATATCATCAACATATATTTGAACAAGTAAGATATGATTTCCAACATGTTTTATGAAAAGAATTTTATCAATGGAGCCTCTTGTGAAATTATTTTTGAGTAGAAAGTTAGAAAGTGTTTCATACCAGGCCCTTGGAGCCTGTTTGAGCCCATAAAGAGCTTTGTCTAGTTTGTACACTCCTCAAACCCAGGTGGCTGACAAACATACACTTCCTCTTTTATTTTTCCATACAAAAATGCACTTTTAACATCCATTTGATAAACTTTTATTTTGTTGGAAATGTCATAGGCCAGAAATAACCTGATGGCTTCAAGCCTTGCAACTGGAGCAAAGGTTTCATCATAGTCAATTCCTTCTTCTTGAGAGTAACCTTGTACTACCAGTCTTGCCTTGTTGTTTATTATCATACCAGCTTCATCTTGTTTGTTCCTGAAAACCCATCTTGTGCCAATTGGTTGCTTGTTTGGTGGTAAGGGACAGATTTCCCAAACCTGTTGCTTGTTGAATTGAAGCAATTCATCTTGCATTGCTTGCACCCAATTGTTGTCTTTGAGGGCTTCCTGGTACTTCTTTGGTTCCAACTGTGAAATAAATGCTGAGAAGAGACAAAAGTTGGAAAGCTGGTTTCTTGTAAGAACACCTGATGCAATATCACCCATGATTTGATCAAGTGGATGATCTTTGTGTTCGATCAGTTGTTGTAAACCACTGACAGGTGTTGGTGGCTCATGTTCTTCAAACAAACTACTGAGGTCTATTATATCTGGTTCAGCAGTTTCAATGTCTTCAGTAGTTACAGGTGCTGAAGCAGATGTTTGAGTTTGTTCCTCAGTATTTGTTGAATCAGAAGTTTGTGAAACTTCTGATGGTTTTGAAGTTGACTTAATGACTGTTTGAGGAGTCCATGGTGCTGGATCCTCATCATCAAACCTTTGATCACCATAATAAGTAGGTTTAGATGAAGTGACAGTCTTTTCAGGTCCAAAATGGAAGCTGTCAAGGTCAAAAAGTTCAGCAGGATGTGCTGGAATGAGAGTGTGTTTTGACTCATTGAACTTGACATTCAGTGTTTCTTCTACTATCCTGGTTTTTGAATTAAAAACCTTGTAGGCTTTTCTAGTTGAAGAATAACCAAGAAAGTAACCTGAATCAACTTTGGCAGCAAACTTTGAAATAGATTCCTTAATGTTCAAGATGAAACATTGACACCCAAAAGCCCTGAAAAAGGAGATAAGGGGCTTCATGCCATGAAGAACTTCATAGGCAGTCTTGGAATGCCTCTTGACAACAAGGACTCTATTTTGAACATAACATGATGTGTTAACTGTTTCTGCCCAAAAGTATAATGGTAGGCCAGAATCAGCTAACATTGTTCTTGCTCCTTCAATTAAAGTTCTGTTCTTCCTTTCTACTACACCATTTTGTTCAGGAGTTCTGGGAACACTGAATTGTCTAATAATCCCTTTAGACAAACAGAATTCATCCAGAGTTTTGTTCCTGAACTCTGTCCCATTATCACTTCTAATGGTTTTGACAGGTAGAGAATATTGCTTCTCTACTTGTAGAATGAAGAACTTGATGATTTCAGCAGCCTCATCCTTGGAAAATAAGAAAAATACCCATGTAAATCTTGAGTAGTCATCAATGATGACCAAGCAGTACTTCTTCTTACCAAGGCTCATGATCTTTACAGGTCCAAATAAGTCCATATGGAGTAGTTGAAGACATGCAATTGTTTTTTATTCTTCAATAGACTTATAGGAGGACTTATGTTGTTTTCTCTTTAAACGGGATACACAGTGTTCTTGACACTGGTATACTTTTAAGGGTAGACCTCTGACCAAGCCCATTTTTGTGACTTTATTTATGGTTTTAAAGTTCACATGGCCAAGTCTCCTGTGCCAGAGATCAGTCTCTGAAGTTGGTGCCTTTGAGAAGAAACAGGCAGTGTTGTTCAGTACTTTGTCTTTTTCAATGTCCATTGCATAGACATTGCCACATCTTTTGGCTATCAACAAAGTGTGATCTTCAATGATCTTCTCTATTAACTTCTGGCCTTCTGGTGATATGATCTTGCATGCTGTATTTGTGAAAAAGGAAGAATATCCTTTATCACACATTTGTGACACACTCAGCAAGTTGTACTCAAGGTTTTCAACCAGATTGACCTTGTTAAACTGTATTTTGCCAGAGGAGACATTGCCATGTCTTAGCACATATCCCTTAGCATTGTTCCCAAAGGATACAGATCCTTCTCTTTGACTGATAAAATTGTTTATCAGGTATTTGCATCCTGTCATGTGCATTGAGCCTCCACTGTCTACATACCAAATGCTATTTAAGCCTCTGGATACTCTCTGCACAATATAGCAAATTAGTTAGATTTGGGAACCCAAGCCAGTTTGGCTTTGGGTTTGCTCTTGAGAACATTTACAGTTTGTTTTTGACCAAGTTGAGAAATCCATCTCTTTTTGGCAATGGATTTTTCATTAAGAGCAATGGTGGTATCCTTTTGAGGACCACCATCAACTTTGGTCATCAGTAGTTGTACCATGTTTATGAGATCTTTAATCTCAGTAGTTTGTGAAACTGCTGATGATTTAGGTCTAACTACTGAAAGAGAATTTTGAGAAAAAGATCTTTGTTGAGATTTTGTCTTTTTCTGAGAAAAGGTGTTTACTGGTTGTCGTTTCCTGGGAGAAAAGGTTTTTACAAAATCATTTTTGATTTGCTTTCCCACAACCAGTTGTTGAGTTTTCTTGTTGTACTGAATACCTTTTCTGTATCTGCAAAATTCTGTCTTGTGGTTGAACAGACCACCGATTTCACATTCTTTTGTCTTTTCTTTCAAAGACAAGTTTCTGACTGTATTGATTGGTTTTTAAGTCATCAGTAGTTTTCAGGTTCTCAACTCCTGATGTAGTTGAAACTACTGATGGCTTAATGTCAGAATTAATCAGTATTTCTAAAGAACTTTCTTTGTGAGTTTTTAGAAAGTTTTCATGAAAAGATGTGCATTCTTTCTCTTCAGAAGTTTCACCTGAAACAATTTTTCTCCCATCTTCAGTAGTTTTGGGGGAAAATTCTGTTGGTGTTTCGGTGTGATTGTACCCTATGCCAAACCTAACATTTGAAGCACTTTGTTTGTTTAGCAATAGTTGGTACCCCTTACAAGATTCAACTCATTTTTCACATGTGACCTTGGTGTCAGCAAGCTCTTGTCTGACATTTCCTAGGTCATTTATCATGATTTTAATTTGTGCTTGGGTTTCAAGAGCAGTGTTAGTTAATTTAGAAACTTCTTTTGTTTTTGCAGAAAGTTTTCTTTCTAAATCACATTTCATCTGAGTGAATTTTCTCTCAGAGTCATTTGCTTTCCCTTGTAAGTGCACATTAGTCTCTCTTATGAGAGCAAAAGATTCTTTGCAAGAAGTTGAACAAAGTTTTGTCAAAGATTCTTTAGATACCTGTGACAAGGCAGAATTTGAGGTGCATCCCTCAAATGCCATTAAGGCAAAGTTCTTTCTGCCATTGTCAGGCTCTCCCAAGTTGATGTCAAACATCTTGTTGTCTGCATCAGGATTACACTCAGTAGTGTCAAAAGAAATACTGCTCCAGTCAACATACCCTGAAGTAAATAAACTTTGTTGTGAGGGTTGCTGAGTTTGTGGAGGTGATTGAGCAGCTGGAAAGGGAGGGATTGATTGCTGGCTCTGCATCTGTTGAGCAGGCATCTGTACATATTGTACTTGTGGCACATATTGGTGTTGTGGAGCTTGTGCCTGTACAAAATGTGCACTCCCTTGTGTTCCATTATTCCTGTTATAATTGGGGTTAAAATTATTTCTAGACTGAGATTGGGTAAAGCCAGAGCTTCTACACTCTCTAGCAAAGTGTCCCAACTTTTGACACTTGTGACATCTAAGTTTAGATTTGTCAAAACCAATTTTTGTTGAACTGTTGAGTCCTGGAAACTTCCTTCCTGACCTTTTGTAAAATTTATTTGTTTTTAAACTTAACATGGCCAGTTGGTGTAGAATATCCATTTCTTCTAAGTCATCACTGCTGAAATTTTTTAAATCATCCATGATAAAACACATGTTATCAGTAGTTTGATTAAAATCATTATTGTCATAACCTGGGAATGATCTTTCAGATGAGATCCCAGCAGTTATGTCAATATGGTCAAAAGATCCAAAACTATTTGAACAAGTTGGTGAGTCTTGTCCCAATAGTGTTGTACTACCTGGTAGATAGTCATCAGCAGTTTTGCCAGAACTTTGTAACTTTTTCTTTTGATCAATTTCTCTTTCAAAAGTAAGTAATCTCCCATGAAGTTTTGTAAGAGTGAGGGAGCTAAAGTCTGGTGAGGATCTTAAGACTATAGAGTATGTTTCCCATTTTTCAGGTAAAGACCTTAAAAATCTATGAAGCATAGATACAGTTGTGTTGGTCTGACCATTTAATTTTAGCTCAGATATTAATGAGGAGAATCTTTCAAATTGTTGTGTTAAAGTTTCCCCATTAATGTGAGCAAAAGTTTCATATTGTTGAGCCAGGATTTCTCTGGTGTTGGCAATCACCTCTTCAGTTCCTCCAAACTGTTCTTTGAGGCAGTCCCAAAGCTCTTTGGCACTATCACAATGTAATAGGCTAGAGTAGATTTCATTTGGGAGTGTCATTGCCAACATAGAGAAAGCTTTAGCATCAAGCTCAAGTTTTAGGAAATCATCATCTGTATAGTCTTTTGGGTCTTTTGGAATTTCTTCTTTAGTTTCAAGATTGATATTTACTGGTTTATGAGGACCATATATCACAGATTTCCAGCAACCTGTGTTGGTCTGTGATAAGGTATGTGCCATTCTCCTTTGCCAGATGTTATATTCATTTCTTACTAGCATAGCAGGTTTATTGGCAGAACCAGTATTATGAGGATCCATTTTAAAAAGTATTGATTTGTCAAATATCTCTTAAAGTGATGGATGTTGATAAAAGTGAGCTTTTAATCCTTTATTAAATATCAATAAGAGCCTGTGTCTGATTCTCAATGTGTTAGATTGATATGTGATCAGATAAACCAGTGCTCTGATACCAATTATTGGATCAGTATTGCTCTTTTGTATGAACTTGCTGGTGTACACTTAAGTGTCTAGCAAGTTCTTTATGAGTGATAGCACAGCGGAATGATATAAGTTTAAAGCTACACTTATCAACAGGAGTTATTACTCCCCCTGGATGTTTGAGAAACTAATAAATGATAAGTATTTATTGAGAATCTAAGTATTGAATGTGAATGAAACACTTAGACAGATTCTCAATAAATATGAAATGGAAATAACAATAATATGCTTTGAAGGATTTCTGTATTAAAATCAATGTCTAAAACAGAGGGATGAACCCTTCTATTTATAGACTTTACAAATACATGAACCTTGCCAAAAAGCAAGTTCAGAGACAGATTGCAACAAGTTGCAATCTTGGAACTTGTACAAAAAGTAAAAGTAATACTAAACTAATAAACTACTGATACAAAAAGGCGGTGGAAAAGATCTTCTCATAAGTACTGATGAACGACAAACTACTGATGAGTAGTTTGTCTTCAGTAGTTCTTCAGTGGTTTGGACTTCAGAACTTCTGATGACTTTTCTTCTTCAGTACTTGTGTAATCTCTTCTTCAGCAGTTTGATCTTTGTTCTTCTGTAGTTCTATACTTAGAATATTTTGACAGAAGTGAATTAGACTAAGGTTTACAAAAGTGGTTTCACCAATCCTTTTTGTCCTAACAGAGGATGAGCTCTAATTTTTTGTTTCCAAACCTCATTGATCCCCCCAGGCACTATGCTAGAACAGGTAAGAAAACTGCATCTGTGTCGTTTGTTTTACTAAGTATCATGCGTGCGCGAAGGATGCGCAGGTAGGTACGCAGCCCGCGTGCTGATTTTGTGCGTTATTCGTGACAGGTGCAGGTATTCAACTCCGCAGAAAGGTTTCCGTCAAAGTTGAAGAAGTTACCTCTGAGCGTCGGGAACCCGTTGGTTAGTTATTGCAGTTTTTTGTTTATTTTCTCACATATAGGTTGATGTATACAGATGTAATTTCCACATCAGGCACGAGTACTTCCAAGAAGCGTGCCAAGGCAAGTAAGAAGACCAAACCACCAACCGCTCCCATTATTGTTGAAGAAGTGGAAGATGAACTCACAGAGTCTGACACAGAGTTTGGTGCATAAACGCACCAGGCGTTCGTCTCCTGTGCGTCAGTCGGAGGATGTGTCTGCGGAATTGTTTCAGCAGAGAATGGATGAATTGAAGTAAAAGCAAGTTCAAATTCCGCAACCATCTGGAGAAACAATTGTGGTGCCAAACCCAGAGCCCATTGCAGCAGTTCCTGTTGATGTTTTTAAGACCCTAGCTGGGTCAAAGGGTCGTAAACTTGAAGTGGGTGTGAAGCCCCCGTCTGTGCGCCAGAATCTTCCTATGAAGACTCTGAGGCATTTATCAGGTATGGTAAACTTAGCCTTTCTTTTAGTACTTTGATTGTTATTTCATATAACTTTTATAATAGCTTTTTATGTAGGACAACACCCATTTGCGGAGTCCCGCTCGGAACGGACTTCTTTTGTCCTTGAAAAGGTATCATCTACAGATCTTCCGACTACTGAGAATGTTGGTGTAGTTGAAGATCCAATGGAGAATGTGGCGAGGATGGATGTTTCCGAGGTAATGGTTGAGGAGAATGTAACACCTCAGGTGGAGCTGGTTATAGATGATTCGGCTGTTGCTTTGGAAAAGGTAGCTGGGAAGAAAGTGGATGAGTCTGCTACTCCCAATTTGAATATTGAGAAACCTGTTGTTGCTACTCCGCAAGGGCTTGAAGCTGTTACTAGTTTGCAAAGTGAGAAAGAGGCTGAGAATACCAAAGAGAATCCTTCTGCCTTTGTGCGGACCGTGGAGGATTCGACGGTGATATATAGAAAAGCCCATTCGGAGGGTAGTTGGAAATCCGGCCAGTCCTGTCATTGGCGGGGGAAGTTTTCCTCACGTGGTACTAACCAACCGAGGCCGTATCAGCCGCGTTGGGACATAATGGATACAACACGATTCACGAATGCACTCGACGCTCAAGAGTTTGTGACCTTGTCTGTCCCACCAGCGGAGCGTGATTATCAAGACAGTGTGGATCGTCGATCGCTCTTTATTGATATGTCTATGAATCTTGCCCTAGGTGTTAGTAGCCTTGGTTCCCTTATCCAACGTGAAAACGAGTTCATGCGTGATTGGTAGAACTTGAAGGAGTCGGAGGCTAGCTTGTTGAAGCGTGAAGAGGAATTCCAGCTTGCGCGCCATGAAATCCAGTCGAAGATTGATCATCATAAGAAGTTGGCTTATGAGGCAGCGGAAGAGGTGAACAGGCTGAAGAAGGAGAAGACCGAAGCTTCCAAGGCATGGTCCGTCGCTTGTCAACGGACCAATCAAGAGACTGAGCTGTTGCGCTCTACTATTGAGAAGTTGAAGAATGAAAACTCTCGACTTGTCAAGGAGGTGGAGCAAAGTCGAAAAACTTGGGATGAGAAGCAGGTAGAGCTGGCTGATACCATTGATAAGTATAACCGTCAGCATGATGATCTCATGAGATCTACAACTTCATTGTCTGATGCGGAGGCGAAGATAAAACAGCTTGGTGTAGAGAAGTCCAAGTTAGAAGAGGAAAAGGTTTTGGCAGAATCCTCCTGTTCACAGGCTAAGGTGGATCTGGATGAGATGCGGAATGCATGTTGAGAAGCCACGGACATAGTTGTTACTGCTAATGAGAGGATTGCCTGGATGATGAGAGATGGTGTCGCGGGGGTAAGTTGACCTTTTCCTTCTTCGAAATTATTTTGTCTTGTCTTTATGAATGTATGTGTAAAATTGTAGCATTTTTTCTTTGCAGATATTCAAGCGTGTTTGGAATGATCCCAAGTTGACAGAAGTTATTGCCCGCATCTCCAGTACCTCCGTGAAGCAAGGTTTGAAGCTCGGGTTTTGTGAGGGTTTTTGTCATCATGAGGATGGTAGGAAGAAAGAGGACGGGCCATATCATAACGAATCTTATGATGATGAACTGATACAGGCCTATGATGATTATGAGCATTTGAAGTTCGAGGTATTTGACCTGTTAGATGCGTGTATGAAGACTGATGACCCCGTTGGCGAGTTGCGGAACTATTTTAGGGAGTCAGATCGCCTTGGTGATGAATTGGCAGAGAAGGCGCACAGAGAGGAAGAGACCAAGAAGGGTACCTCAACTGGCGGAGCAGGTACGTCGTCCGTAGCTGGCGGTACGCATGAAGAAACTCCAAATACTGATGATGTCTCTCAGTATTTAAATCTTGGATGAATGTGTTTCTTTGTTTTCCTTCTATGATCATGTAATAATTGTGAACAATTTGTCATTTTTTCTTTATGTGATGGCTGATGATATCTTGCTTTAATTGCGCACGTGTGCCAATCATTAGGTGATGTCATCTTGTTCTGACACAAGTGTGTGTCAGTCTAGTAGTGATTGATGTGACAGTTATGACGGCTGTCGTCAGGCGACTGTTACACTACTCTAGGGTAATTGAGTGGTTACCATTAATGGTAATTAATTACCATATTCTCTCTCCTCTATATATAGTAATTGCATATTATAATTTTCTTCATAAGTTGCTTTTGAAAAACTCTTTCATTTCTTCTGAGGGAATGTCGATCAACACTTCTTCTGGTAAACTTCAAGCAACAGAAGTATCAGCTGTGTAAGGGATGATGAAGTTATCTCAATATTCTATCCATAATGAGTCTGCAACAGATGTTCTTGACAGACTTGCTGAATATTGTGGGTATGTATTGTCACAAGAAGATATGAGACCTGATAATCTTGATGATCAAGGGACTTCTGATGGGCAGCCGTTAAAGATGAAGAAGCTTTCAGAGTTAGGAGATTTACCCAAGGCTTCCCATCGTAAACCCAAGAAAGTTAGAGGTTAATGGAAGCATGCCTCTTATGTCTTCACCTTTTTAGGTTCTTAAGGGTAGGTCATATGTAGAAGCTTTTGAAATTGCTGTTGAGTGTCTGTATGTGGGATGTGTTTGTTTTTTGTGATGATCCCCTTCGTTTGTGTATATCGATGTGTCAACAGCTTATGTCTTTTGTTTGGGTTTTGAAACATATAACAATGACTTGTATGAAAAATGCTTGTTTGTAATATAAATAAAATTGGGCTTAAAGCCCTTATTACAAAATCTGAAGTAATAAATTAGACATAGCATATGCGTAATTGCGCTGCATTCCAAGTACGTGGCACAGGTGAACCATCTAGGCGTTCTAAAGCATACGCGCCCTTTCCCAATACTTCTTGGATTTTATAAGGTCCTTTTCAATTTGGAGCAAGCTTACCAGGTTTTCAGCATTTGATGCCTCATTGCTGCGGAAAACAAAATCCCCAACGCGGAAAAGATGTTCTTTGACTCGCGCGTTGTAATATTTTTCCAACTATTGTTTATATGAGGCTTCGCGGACTAGGCTGAATCTAGACGCTCGTCTAGCAAGTCTAGATTCATTCGCAGTTCTTTGTCATTATCAGTACGTTGCGCGAACAAGACCCTTGGGAATGGGCATGTTACTTCTGTGGGGATTACCGCTTCAGTTCCGTATGTCAAACTGAACGGTGTTTCTCTGTTGCTTGTTTTTGAAAGGGTGCGATGGGCCCACAGAACATGGGGTAACTCATCAACCCAGCCGCTTCGTCTTGTTCCCAAATGTGCTTTGATTCCTTCAACGATACTTCGGTTTGCGCGTTCTACTTGGCCATTGCCTTGAGGATGCACGGCTGAAGTGAATATCTGTTTAATTTTCATGGATGACAGCCACTCTTGTAGGTGTTGGTCCGCAAACTGCGTACCATTGTCACTTACAATTTCTAGTGGCAGGCCAAATCTGCAGATGATGAAATCCCATATGAATTTTTTGATGTTGCGCCCATCGATTGTGGCCAATGTTTTGGCTTCTACCTATTTTGTGAAGTAATCGATGGCCACCACTAGGTATTTGACATTACCCAGCGCTGTAGGGAAGGGTCCAACTAGATCGATGGCCCACTTTTGGAATGGCCATGCTGCAGTGACTGGTACCAAGTTGTTTTTTGGCCTGAGTGTTCCAGGCGCGTGCCGTTGGCAAGCGTCGCACTTGTGCAATTCTTTTAATGCATCGAGGTGCATTCCGGGCCACTAGTACCCTGTGTTCATGAGTTTTGCCACGACCATCCTAGGTCCCGCGTGTAATCCGCAGGTTCCTTCGTGGATGTCCCTTATTAAGTATGTGGCTTCCGTGGAGTCTACACATCGTAGCAATGGTCCAAGGTAAGATCGTCGGTATAGAATACCGTCGACGACCTCGTAATGCAGGGCTTTGTGTTGCAGCTTCCTGGCTTCAGCTCTGTTTGACGGAAGGATCCCTTTGGTCAAGAAGGCCATTATGGGGGTGATCCAAGATTCTTTCCTTGTTTGGACCACATTTACTTGTTTTTGTGGTACAGATGGCTTGGTCAGTACTTCAACTCGCATGTCTTTTGCCATGTGATAAAATGCGGTTGATGCCATTTTGCTTAAGGCATCCGCCGGCTTGTTTTGGCTACGACGTACGTGAGTGACTTTGCAGTGGATGAAGCTGTTCATCAGTTCTTTGGTGTGTTGTAAATATAAGATCATAGATGGCTCTCTTGCTTCATATGAGCCATCTATGTGGTTAGCAACTAACATTGAATCAACATGGGCTTCGATGTATTGCGCTCCCATCTTTTTTGGCAATGCGTAAGCCTGCTATCAGTGCTTCATACTCTGCCTCGTTGTTAGTTGTTTGAAAATCGAGCCTTATTGCGTAGGTATACTCTTTCCCTTCTGGTGTTATCAGACGCAACCCCGCACCGACTCCTTCATCATTGCAAGCACCATCAGTGAATAATTTCCACTTTTGTGTTTCATCAGGCATAGTTGACTCTGATGACGCTTCATTTGCGCATTCTCCAACTTTATCTGCTGGGACCTCCGCAATAAAATCTGCCAGGATTTGTCCTTTAAAAGAAGGTCTTGCTTTGTATGTGATTGAATGTTCTCCCAATTCGATGGCCCATTTGGCCAATCGTCCAGAAAGTTCTGGTTTGCGCAAGATGTCGTTGATGCGGAAATCTGTGAGGACATTGATTGGATGTCCTTGGAAGTACCTGCGCAATCTTCTGGATGCGTGGACTAATGCAAGAACCAATTTCTCCATTGTTGAGTAGCGGGTTTCAGCGTCCAGCAGTGTGCGGCTGACATAATAGATTGGGGTTTGTACCCCTTTTCTGTCGACCATAAGTACCGCACCAACCGCCTTATCGGTGACGGATAAGTACAGAGTAAGCGGTTCTTTAGGTAATGGAGCAGTGAGTGTTGGCAAATTGCTCAGACACTTCTTCATCTCTTGAAAAGCCGTTTCCGCTTCTGTGGTCCAATGAAAGTTGGATTTCTTCAAACAGTTCTTCAGTGTGTCCACGACGGGGAAAGATTTGGACGCGTAGTTTGACAAAAATCTGTTCAAAGCGACGAGGCGCCCCATTAATGTTTGGACTTCTTTGACGGAAGATGGAGATGGCATGCGTTCGATTGCTTGAACTTTTTCTGGATTTGGGCGGAAACCAACCCAAAGAACATTTTCCCGGGTTTAATTTCATCCGCACGCTGCGCAGCTGATCAAATGTTTTTTGGATGTCATTTAGCATCTGGTCCTCTTCTCTACTCTTGATTACCAGATCGTCGACGTACACCTCCAAATTTACACCGATTTGTTTTTACGAACGCGGTGTCCATTAAACTCTGATATGTTGCCCCAACGTTTTTCAACCCGAATGGCATTTTGGTGTAACAGAAGGTTCTCATGTCTGTGCAGAACGCTGTCTTGTCCTCGTCTTCTTTGCCATTTGGATTTGGTGATAGCCCTTGTAGGCATCCAGAAAACATCTAAATCTGTAAGGTGCTAACGAGTCGACTTTTAAATCAATCTCGGGTAGCGGGTAACAGTCTTTTGGGCAGGCTTTGTTTAAATCCTTGTAATCGACTCACATGCGCCAAGTACCATTAGATTTTCAAACATTACTCGGTTTGCCAGCCATGTTTGGTACTTATTTTTTTTTGGAGAATACCCGCCTTCAAGAGTTCCATCACTTGCTCATTCATCGCCTTTGTTTTCTCCGGTCCCATGCTGCGTTTCTTTTGAGCAACCTGTTCTGCGTTCTTGTAAACATTGAGTTTGTGTTTTGCAATGTGACGCGGAACGCCAACCATGTCTGCTGGCTTAAAGGCAAATATGTCCATGTTCTTTGTTAACAGTTGCTTCAAATGTGCGCGAATGGACTCGGAGATTACATGGCCGATGACAACTGTCTGTTCCGGGAATGCAGGGTTGATAACCCATTTTTCCGGTTCAGTTCCGATAGTTGGTTTTGCTTGCTTTGCGGGTTTCGGCGCATCCGTTGTATGGCATGTTTTGTTCCCGCGTATGAATGCGACTCCTATTCGCGTGGGAAATCCTGCAATCTGATGTGGTGTAGATGCGTTGCAGTTAAATTTTGCGAGTCCTTCCCACCCTAACAAGATGTCGTGTGAGGAATTAACGGGAAGGACAATGAAATCACACGTCTCAGTGCGTCAATGCTTTCCGTCTGAGAGCGTTACAGGAAACGTGAGCATTCCCAGTGGGTAAATCATTTCATGAATAAAGCCGGAGATGGGCTCTGTGACAGGTACTATTCTTGCTTTATCATCATCGTCCAACTGATCGAAGCATTGCTGGTACATGATGTCTGTGCTGCTGCCGTTGTCTAAAAACATATACCTTGTCCGATAATGTCCGACAACACCTGTGATGATCAATGGGGCTGTCGAAGAAGCCCCCCCCCCCCTTCACTCTCGGCATAATTACTTGTTCTTCCTTCCATGAATCATCGTTTGCGTCAGCAAACGTACGTTTGTAGCTTGTAGCTCTGTGGATCAAGTTGTAGTTGTTGCGCGATGTGTTGTACACATGATGCGCATTGAGGTTACGTATCCTCTTTTGAGGGTGCTCGTTCCCTTCGGTATTGTCTCTTTTCTTTCTCCGCATATTCTTCACGAAGTGTTCTAGCTGCCCAGATTTTATAGCATTTTCTATTTCCATCTTCAGACTATAACAGTTGTCTGTTAGATGGCCATAGTCTTCATGGTATTCGCAGTATTTGGACTTGTCCACATTCCGTCTGTCACCTCGGAGCTCTTGCGGTTTTGGAAATTGAATCTGTTCGGTTTTCAACACTTCAGATGGTGATTTAGACAGCGTGGTCCACTCGTAATTTTTCTTTGAGTGCCCTTTATGATCACGAGGCCCTCTCGAGCTAAGTAGTTTCGCACGTCTTGCGCGGAAGAGTATTTTCCTTCTTCTGTCGTGCCAGAAATTCTTGACCAGACGGATTGTTTTCCTTTTCCTCTGTTGTTAGAGGGTGGATGATGGTTGCTGCTCTGGTGTGTGTTTTTATTCCGATGGAAAGATCTTTCGGAGGATGCGTATACCTTTGCAGCTTCGATCACTTCGTCCCAGGCGTGTGGCACACCATCTTTTCCCGTCAGACACTTCATTAAATCATCATTTCTTACCTCGTGTATGAATGCTGCACGGGTAAGTTCTTCTCCGTAGCCTAGCTGAAGGGCTTCTTTGTTGTATCTCACGATGTAGTCTTCCAAGGATTCATTCTCATGGCGTGCGCACAAGAGGATGTGTGCTTTGTCCTTCTTGTGTTTACGCAAGTGTGAAAAGTGATTTTTGAATTTTCTTATGAGATCCTCAAAGTCTAGCAGACTTCCGATAGGCAAACTTTCGTACCAGACCCTGGCTGCCCCTGTTAACGTTTGCACGAACAGATGACACCAGGCTTGTACAGGCCATAGCTTAGAACTGCCTGCGCAGTCAAAAGCATGTAGGTGATCGTCAGGATCACGTAAACCATCCTATTTCCCAATTGTGCTTGGGAGTTTACACTCTTGAGGCATTGGTGCTAGCGCGATGCTCGCACAGAACTTTGATCTCTCAGCAAAAGTTTTTGGCCTGTACGGCTTGTAGAGATCATCGTTTTTTGGTGTTGGGTTACTGGCGACAGATTTAGAATGTTGCTTTCGATTGGAATCGTGGTGCACCTCATTTTTTGATTCATAGCCGTCTGGTTCCCATTCAGGTTGACGGGGTCCTGACCGCGAGTATTTCTACCACGATCTCCACCACGTACCGCCTGACGAGGCCCATTAGTACGACGACCATTGTTGTTTTCACGAGGTGATTCTGAATCATCCTCCCTTGTGTCAAAGCTTAATGTCTTTTGGAGATTAAGTTTGGCTTTTTCCATTACTATCTTTTGATACTCGGCAATTGTTTTTGAATTTTGTCGGGCCAACCACTCGTCCGATCTACCGGAGATAGGTTGTCTTGTTTCTTCTTTCCTCCAGTAAGTCCTCCCCTGATTGGGGTGAACTGAAATGTGGAAGCTGGCTGTTTCTGAGCCACGTTTTTGGTGATGGTGTTTGGTGTGACGTCATGGATTTCATCGTCGATTTTTGCTTCTACTTCAGCAGTGTTGTTGTTTGCATCCTTTGAGGGAGCCATGGTTGCTAATTTGAAAGATTTATTAACCGTAAGGGATGGCGCCAATGAAGAAACAAATAGTCTTACCACCGATTAGGGATGATAAGATTATTGTATCTACAGGGTTGATCCTTCACTAGCAGCTATGGATTGAGGAACCTGCAAACAAGAGTTGATTGTGGGTGTGGAGGCGACTACACAAGGTAGTAGTTTATAACAAAAACGGGGTGAATGGGGATACTATCTTGTTATTGATAGCTCTCCGGTTTAGCAGAAAGTGTCCTCTCCTACTAGGGATATGATCCCTTTTATAGGAGAGTTCGTATGCCACCATTACCCAAGTCCTAACCGTGGTTAGGTTGTCTCCATCACCCTTAGTTGTGTTAGTATGATGATATAAGGAAAGCTAAATTAATGGGAATGATGGAACATTGTACCGCCTTTAATATTGAGTCTACGTGATTTATGCATGGCAGTTAACCGTGCATGAAAACCGCATTTGACCAAGACTTGACTTTTGACCAGGCATTAGCGTGCTTTGACCACTCCTTGCGCGCAGACCTTCTCCGCGTAGTAGTGTTTTTTCCGGGTTTAAGTATGCAGAATAGTCTATTTAGTATCCAATCCCATCAGTAATTATCAAGACACTCACATTTGGGCCATGTTTATGTAAAAAAGGTGTGTATATAAAGGTTATAAATGTTCGATTCACATGCACCACATAAGATTAAGAGATGAACCTATGACAATGTGATATGCCCATATACCACAAATAGACTTTAAATCATATGCTCCTCCATTATTCATGAGCATCAAAGGATGGTACATGTTACCTCATTCGTTAAAGCTAAATGCTTCACATGCACCCCACATATGAAGATGTACATATCTACACACATGCATACCTAATATAACTACTTACTAGGAATGACAGTGGGCCGAATATGGAACGGTTTTTGTAAGATGAATTTCATACCCAATTATAAATAAGTGTCGTATATCCGAACCTACATTCGTCGAGTACCCATTACTCATTACCATTGGTTTCACGTATATACTTCTTTTTGGTCTTATGTGATAAAACTCACATGAAAAATGACTTGAAATATAAAAAAACTCAACTACATTTCTAACATTTCTCCGATCCTAATAATTTCAAGCTTTTAACAACATCAACATACTATTTATCAGATTTTTTTAAAATAAATATACTTTTCCTTATATCTGATTTTGATGTAGATAAACAAGTTATGGTAATTATGCATATATCACCTAATATTGTACCTATACCAAACAAGCATTAAAAAAAAAAAACTAATCATATACCTGAATACCGTTCCAAATGATTTGATTTTAGATTTTTCCCATCAATTTAAGTCTCCTTTACCGTTCCTATCATATTCACTCGTTTTTTAGTCCCAACTTCACTTATTAATTATAAACTTATTTAGTTCACACTTCCTAATCTTTTATAATATTTACATAATTTAGTTACCAACAAATCATGTAGTTTCATGAAGTTGTTAACTTGTTATCTTAATTAATCCAAAACTTAAAAAAATAAAAAATAAAATTAACACATCACAAACCAATTCAATGATTCACTTTTTTCACTCCCCAAAATCAAAAATCTTGAAAAAAATCTAGGGCAAAGACTAAATAAAAGTACCAAACAAATTAATGATGAAATGATGTTTGAAACCAAGTCTTGGTTTTGTATGAATCTTCTTTTTCTTCCTCATCACCCCCTCACTTCAGGTGCTTATTTGCTTATCCCACATACCCATTTTATTTATATATAAATATATATATACACACACACATACATAACACATATACATATATACTCTCTCTCTCTCTCTCTCATGCAAGAATCTTGCATCCTTCAAATCATTCAACCGATCTTTGTTAACCCAATTCAAGATTTCAACGATCTGTGACCTGTACCTTGATAAAGTTCCAATCTTTATGGTTCTTGATTACACCCAATGCGTTTGATTTGATTTTAAAGGGATGGAAATTGATTGATGTGAAGTGGGTATGTTTTATTTTGTGTTCTTGTTGTGTTGGTATTGAGATCTGTATGAAAGATTGTGAATTTAGAGGTTGATATTGGGAAAGATGGATATGGATTATAATAATAATAATAATAATGGGGATGATTCGGGTTTTCTTGACCCGGATTTGTTGCAGCTTAATGAAGTCTCTCCTTTTGCTATTAAGTCAAATCCTTTTGTTGCTGAGAAGCTGTTTCAACAATGGCTTTCTCTTCCTGAATCCACTCTTTTGGTACAATTCTCTTCTTTGTATTTTATTTTAATGTTATTTGTTAGTTGTTGTTATGTTGGTTTATGTGATGTGGTTGTTAAAGTATGAATCTTGATGCACTTTATTGGTTTCTTGGAGAAGAATTCACCTTTATGTGAAAATGATGTAAATGAGTTGAGTGGAAAGTAGTTTGATCTTAGAAAAAGGCTTTTTATTATTGAATGTTGTTTCGCGCTATTGGAGATAGAAGTACATTTGTGAAATAGGATGTTGAAGAGAAGGCAATGAGGTTATAACTTATAAACTAACTAACCAACTAACTATAAGGAATGATTTTAATTTGGGAACGCTAGGAAAGCGACATCGAAATACTTGGTACACGTTTGTGTGTATTTTAGCCTTTTAGGATGGTGGAATGATGAGGTTCTTACACGCCAAGTCACTCAGTATTTTAATTAGTAAAAGTTAATAGTAACTTAATTTTGACAATGGAGTATGGACGGACAGACGGTTTATTATTGCTGAAGGTTTGATTACACTTTCAATTTCAAATGACATTTATACTTTCTTTTTGGTTATATAGGGTTGCCAAGAATTTGTTGCATGGTAGGTAGATTTACCTTTTATGGGTCCTATTTTAGAAGATTGTCACATGTGTTGTACACTTAGACTAGCTGTCGTATGAAATGATTTTGTTCGGCTATCTCACTATATAAGGGTACCATGTAGGGATGAGCATAGTACCGGTCCGGTACCGAAAATACCGGTACCGAAATTTCCTAAAAGTGGGTACCGGTACCGAAAACAACCGGTACGGTACCGGTATTTGAACATCGGTAACCGAAAAACCAAAAATGTGGATACCGTAGTGGTACCGAAAGTGATTCGGTACCCGGTACCATTTGCTCATCCCTAGTACCATGTGAAGTTTGGTCATCCAACTTGGAGACATAAAGACATGATCTAGTGACAATCCTTTTTTTCTTTTTTCTGTTCAACTCATTACTTAGGAATGGAATTACAGATTTATAGCATGATGTTGCATGAACAATCCTTTGTATTATTGAATTTGTTGCATAAGAATGTACATATAGCTGTTGATTAAAATAGTAACTTTTGCTATCTTTAAGGTTGGAAGTTAACAACGGGACCAATTTATCTTTCTTCTCATCATCACTTTTCCGATCCGAGTCTGTCTATATGCAACATGTCACTTGTTGTACATTAGTAATTGTTTATGCATGTATATCTATGTGTGTGCATAGTTGTCAATAGCGAATAGCGTACAATAGCGGCAAGCTACTGATATACTACATAGCGATAGCGATGAAATAGCGGGCGCTATTTTAGAGATACACTAGAAGAAATTTTTATAGGTATTTTATATGTATATTTTACCAAAAAAAAATATAAAAGAATACAAAAATCTCGCTATTTCCTGCTATTTTTCGCTATCAACCATATAGCGACACATGAGCGCTACGCTATTCGCTATAGCAGGCGCTATGGTCGCTATTAACAACTATGTGTGTGTGTATATTTGTAGAGAGAGAGAGAGAGAGAGAGATTTGAGAAGTGCCACATGGTGAAGAATCGTTATTGAATGAACATAAGGTTAAACCTTTCTATCAAAGTTATTAGTTAAACCATATATATGCTTTTATTATAAAGTGAGATATGGCCTATGGGTAATTGCTTTATAATAATTATAATATTCATATCACATTATTTATGGTATTTTCTGTCTGGAAATAGGTAAAATCTTTGTTTAACAATGTTAAAGCCGGCGTTCCATTAAACATATCTGGATCAGTTTCCAGCCCAAAAGCTTCTTCGGGGAGTCCAGTACCTTCCATGTTTCCAGCTGGAAGTGCACCTCCACTTTCACCAAGAAGTTCATCATCCGGTTCTCCTCGTATCACAAAGCAGAAAGCGGGCCCATCTGTACTAGGTTCTCCACTAAGAGTACTAAGTGAACCAGTCAAAGAGTTAATACCTCAGGTCAAATTTCAAATTAATGATTTTGTTTCTCTGTCTTATTGAATTATCGTTTAACCGAAGCATGTTCATTTATCGCAGTTTTACTTTCAAAATGGCCGACCACCCCCTAATGATTTAAAAGAACGATGCTTGTTTAGATGTAATCAGTTTTTCTATGGTCATGCCGATGGACTACAGTTAGATGGTGAGATATATAATTCAGTATTTTTGGCAGAATATGAATCGTCACTGTGCAGTTTGACCGACCGAGCTAATTTTGAATCAAATTTGTAGAGTTCAAACCGCTTACAAAGGAAATCTGCAAACTGCCATCTTTCTTCTCCACTGCGCTTTTTAAAAAGATTGATGTTGGTGGCACCGGCGTTGTGACCAGGTATTTTTGTATAGGTGTATGTTTTTTTTTTAAATTAAAAAAAAAATTGTTTTAATAAGTGAAGTTTTTATTTGCAGGGATGCGTTTGTTGATTACTGGGTCAACAGTAACATGTTAATAAAAGATGTTGCAACACAGATATACACAATACTGAAGCAGCCTGATTTAAAATATTTAACTCAGGTTCGACTATTATCATACTTCTGGTCCAAATTAAAACATGGTTTTTGGAATAACGAACTTACCTGTTGATTATGCTAATAATATTTATCATGATAGTGCCTTTATTGATTTATAAGATTCTGTTTTGACCACAAAAGTCAAGGGTTAGGATCAAATACACAGTGAAAGAAAAATAGGAAGTCGTAGGAAGGGTATCAAACGGACTCCGATTGAACTCATTAAAGCGGTATTGGAACCATCTCATCGAACCCTACGATGTTAGTTTTTAGGTCTTCGTTTTTTGGGGTTTTAACTTGTAGATTTTCGTGTCTTTTATGTAGCATTGTGTATTTTTTTTATTTTCATCATTGTGTCATTTTTTCAATTCTGTCATTTTTCTTCAGCATTGTGTTATATTTTTCAGTACTGTGTTATATTTTGTCGCCCATTGTGTCGTATTTCATGATCTATTGTGTTTTTTGTATCCTTCTCACCCTTCTCATTTTTTGTTACACTGTGTAGAATAACTTGACCCCAAAAGTCAAATATAATAATTTTCTATGTCATCTCTGCAATAGGAGGATTTTAAACCCATACTCCGGGAACTATTGGCTACTCATCCAGGTTTGGAGTTCTTACAGAGCACACCCGAATTTCAGGAGAGATATGGTATGTTTGGTTTATTTTTTTTTATTTATTAATATCTGCTAACTTTTGATTTTCACTTAACTGATTTAGTCTTCGTTGACTTTTTCATGATTAAAATGGCATTTTCTTAGATATTCCTCATATATTTTTAATTATATTTTATTGGTCCCTTTAATATTTTGTTTAATTTATTGTTGTGATGGACAGCTGAAACGGTGATATACAGAATATTTTTCTACATGAATAGAACGGGTGATGCGCGTCTTACCCTAAGGGAACTGAAACGTGGAAATTTAATTGCTGCAATGCAGCATGCTGACGAAGAAGAGGACATAAACAAAGTTTTAAAGTAATAGTTTCTACAGCTGATGTACGTTTTTATTTTTAAAATATTTTTATATCTTATATTCTTTTTCTTTACAGATATTTCTCGTATGAGCACTTCTATGTAATATATTGCAAGTTTTGGGAGCTGGACACGGATCACGATTTTTTGATCGATAAAGAGAACCTTATACGATATGGTAATCATGCACTGACATATCGAATTGTTGACAGAATATTTTCTCAGGTTTGTAATATCACCGGCTTTTGGTGTAAAAAGAATGTTTTTCGTTTGGTTGATGTTAGATATCTTTACTTTTGTTTTGTACGGATCAGGTACCAAGAAAATTCACCAGTAATGTTGATGGGAAAATGGGATATGAAGATTTTGTTTATTTCATTTTGTCGGAAGAGGATAAAACGTCAGAGCCTAGTTTGGAGTACTGGTATGTTTGATTTGACACACAGATTTATATAAGCCTGAAATAAAACGGTCGGGTCGGGTCGGGTCATGGGCTAAAACAAGTTTTTTAAGATGCATCAGTCTGGTTTGGGTCAAAATGGGTCCCAACCGAAATGGGATTAGGTTGAAATAGGTCGTTTAGAATTTAAGTATCAAAATAGGTTCACCGGCTACCATAGTTGTCAAAAGCGCGCCTAGGCTCGAGGCACACCAAGTGCGCTGCGCCCTGTGAGGCGCGCGCCTAGGCACTGAGGCGCCTTATCAGGGCTGATTTCCGGCCAAATTCAGGCTAAAAGTTGCATAAACCTCTAAAACATCCTAAATGAGTCATGAACAAGTCCTAAACGACCCTAAAACATCCTAAAGTAGCCCTAAACAAGCCTAAAACATCTCTAGAATCCCTAAAAATTGTATTTTATACTATGCGCTTAATTATAAAAAGCCGTCGTTTTTTATGCGCCTTGCGCCTAGGCTCCGGGCTCGGCCTATGCGCCTTGAGTGCGCCTAAGCGCTTTGACAACTATGCCGGCTACATATATTTTTTGGGCGGTTAGTGGCATTGGCTGCTGCCTGTAGGTGGACGGGTCGGGTCGGCCATGATTACCATGCTTGGTATGATGGTATTTTTGACTACCTATCAAATATCTTAAATTGGCAATAATTAACTATAAACTACAAATCATGATTGATTATTGCATCTCTGCTTCACCTTCTTGATTTAAAGCCAAATCATTTGTTCTTTTGCCGGGCGTTTGTTTTTTTAAGTTATATAATGTTTTTTTTTTTCAGGTTCAAATGTGTAGATTTGGACGGAAATGGTGTGATTACAAGAAATGAGATGCAATTCTTTTATGAAGAACAGTTGCATCGGATGGAATGTATGGCCCAAGAGCCCGTCCTTTTTGAGGATATATTGTGTCAGATTGTTGACATGATTGGCCCAAAGGTTATTATTTCATTTTTTATTTCCTTCTTTTTTTTTTTAAATCATATATATTATATGCTAATATATTTTTCACATTTTATGTATCGAAGGATGTGGGATATTTTACACTGCATGACTTGAAAGGAAGCAAACTTGCTGGCAGTGTCTTCAATATCCTTTTTAACCTTAATAAATTTATGGCCTTTGAAACTCGCGATCCATTTCTCATACGTCAGGTACACATATATGATCACTAATCGTTGGATTATTATTTACGTTGCCAAATTATATGAACAATATTATAATACAGGAGCGTGAGAATCCAACGTTAACAGAGTGGGACCGGTTTGCACATCGAGAGTACATTAGGCTGTCAATGGAGGAAGATGCTGAAGAAGCCTCTAATGGCAGTGCAGATGTGTGGGATGAATCTCTTGAGGCACCCTTTTGAGTTATCATCCGGAAGCTGCTCATTAAGGTTTTTTTTTTTTTTTTTTTAAATCATGCATTTTAAGTTCTACAATACTGTCAATACTGCGATATGCTTAGGTTGGCGGTCCACTTTGTTGGTTATGATGATAATGTCCCGACATGGTATTTTTGCTTTTTGAAATGGGCTAGTTTAATGATTTAATGGACAAGCAACCAAGAATTATGACATGGCAAGCCACATTATCATAAGGCTAATATCGTGAACTTTTTTAATAACCATGAGAACCCGTTACCGGAAAATTCACGTTCCACGATACCCTGCTAACCAACGGGGTTAGGTGAATCACAACTTGCATCGGGTAGGAGACCTTCAAGAGGTTATTGTAGGAAACTAGTGGAATCAAGATTCGAATTTGAGACCTCTTCTAGAGGGAAATCGGGAGCTTATCACCACCCCACCGTTGAAGCTTCTAATATTGTGATTATACTCATTTGAAATTGGCTAGTTTGGTAATTATACCTTCTTGAAATGGGCTAGTTTTGTAATTATACTTTTTAAGCCTTAAGGCCATGTACATGTGTGTCAAAATGTGTCAAATATAGGGTGTGGAGGAGAATGATATGTGAAAATGATCCAAAGGATGAAGAGATTATGAATGATCTACTTGATTAAAATGTGGATATGTAAAGAGATGAGAGGGATGCACTTTTGGTTGTACATAAAGCTTATTTTGTATAGAGCAGCGCCTTGCATACATGAAGCTCACACCCCGGCTTTTGGGACCTAAATACCATAGAACGCCACAAGACTTTTAAAACCAAGCAAGAAATGACAATTGCGCATCATATATGATATAGTTGCATCTAATATCTAGAGATGGCAAAATGGGTGGGTTGGGCATTTTGGGCATACGGTCAAACTGATTTCTGGCGAGTATGGGCCCTTTTTGTACGGATCGAAAGGCGTTGGATTGTGTTGCGTTAACCCAAAACACTTTTGGTCAAAAACTTGTATTAGAAGGTTTTATGCATTGAAAGTTCACCTTGATTTCTTTTGAAATGATTGACCCGTTAGAAACAAACATAAAACATAACCTTGGTCGACTCATTCATATCAAAGCTGTCATAATGTTTCTTCTTTTGGGTGGCAGGTGAAACTGAAGAATTCTTTAATTTAAATCACGTGAGCAACCGAAGAATGTGAAGGTTTTTTTGTGGATTTGGCGACCAAGTATGCTAAACCCGTTGGTAAACGCAGAAAGTAAGTTTTGATTTTGAAAACAGGCGTTGAAGTTGCAGTTGCATGCTCAATGGAAGAAGTTATTCAGGTACTATAAATGGAAGCATTAGTGTTTTGGCAACTTAACTTATTATTAGCATTTTGCTTTTGAATAGTTATTCTGCTTCAATCAATATATGTTGGTCTATTTTTTTTTTCTTTTTTTCTTTTTAAATTTAATTTACAATCTGTGCATCAAACATTAATGGGAATAGTCT
The DNA here is from genome assembly GCA_030844895.1 of Ambrosia x helenae. Taxonomy (NCBI): domain Eukaryota; kingdom Viridiplantae; phylum Streptophyta; class Magnoliopsida; order Asterales; family Asteraceae; genus Ambrosia; species Ambrosia x helenae. Next base: position 100,077,785 of record CM061231.1, read on the forward strand.
GGTGTTGGTCTAGTGAGATTGTAGCTCAACTTTTAATTGTTAATTTATTTTTTTTATCTTTGAGACATTTGCTTTTTGTTATATAGTGATATATTTATATTTATTCGTGCTAAAGATATTAATGCTGATCTAGAGTTTAGACGCACATACGGGTTGGATTTAATTTTAACAACCCAAAGACTGTTAATTTCAATCACCCTCTTGAAAACATTTTATCTTGACCTTTTTATGTTGAAAAAGTTTTAATCTTTAGCAGAATAGAGATTGACCCTGGTTAGCATTTGTGGGGATTATTTGAGTAAATGTGGTTAATAATAGCTAGAAAACATAGCAGGTTTAGTTACACTGTGTTCCCGAGTTTCATTTAACGAAAGAAAAGAAAAAGAAACATGTTAGGTGGTAGAGTTGCAACAATTCCTGATGCAACCTGAAACATGGTGTACTTACATGACTAGTTAATATGATCCGTTTATTAAACAGGTCGCCAAGAACCTAGTAAATATTTTCAACCAACTAACCAAACACAACTAAAACCTTTATTAAACATGGTGTTTAGAAAACAGTTTAATGCCTTCAAAACTTTTAAGATTATTCATGTGCCCCTTATGGCTATAAAGGAAAGAAAAAAAGAGGGCAGCTAAGGAGAGATAAAAAGGGAAAGAAATGTTCATGCAATTTCGTGTTTCAGAGTTTGAAGTGAAGAAAAAGAAAATAGGTAGGCGCCGCCACATGCAATTTTCTAGCAAGTTTGACGGAGCAAGTCAAGTATCGATATTCTTTCATTAAAATTATCCAAATGCTTGTTTTGTTGATGATCAAACGCAATTGTGCAAACTTAAATGTCATAGCAGAAGCCAAATGTAAAAAACATGAATCAAAACCTACAAAAGGATTGGTTCACTAGATAAAACATACACAAAACATCTTTTCCTATGATCTCCCTCGGCCCCTACCAAACCCACCGCCACGCCCACCACCACCACGAAAACCACCACCTCTGCCACCTCTAGGAGCACCTCTGCCACGGAAAGAACCTCCACCACGCCCACCACCTCTACCTCCTCCTCTCCCGCCCCCACGTCCACCACCTCTTCCCCCAGCTGCTCCCCTGTAAAATTAAGGTTCAAATATACAAAACCAAATCAAAATGGAATTAACTGTTTTCAAAAATATATAATCTTGCATGGATGCATGATCATTGATCAGATTCAAGAACCAAATTCTTGATCCTAATTCCTATATGCAGAATAAGATCCAGCTAAGGGTGTTCAAAAACTGTGGAAACTGACTTAAAAAAAGCGAGTCACACCCATTTTGGCCCGTTTGAGATCTCAACGGTTCCATTCACGATACACAACACTACAGTCTAACCGTTCGGTCTGGTTTGAAACTTGGGAACCATTATTCGAATACTTTAGAACCCTCTTTTATGACGTTGAAATTATAAAACAATATACTGATTTTAAAAAAAATAAAGGTTCAAACAGCCAAAAGCCCAAAACCAAACCATTCAAACCAGCCAACGTTTAGTTTTTCGTTCCCCAAAATCGAGTAAAACATCAGTCTACACTCGGTCTAGAATTTTCATCAAACCCGACTGACCATGAACACCCTAAGATGCAGTAAAAGCAAGATCACAGGTAACATGTCAAACAAGCAATCAAACAGAAACATACTTCGGCTGCGGAAGAAACCGGGCTAGCGGCAAAAGCTTCGCCGGGTCAATATAAAACTTATCACCAGCAGCGTACGAATTTGCTATAATCCCTTCCAACATTTTAACTGAAAAGAACTACAAATTCAACAACAAACAGAACCCTTATCAGCACAAACCTTAATTTATAAAATAAGTAAATCACACTACAAAAGTAGTAAAAGATAATGATATACTTACAGATTCATTGATGGGACCAAATATCTCATCAACTTTGCCTATCTGAGTCTTGTTCTGAAGATAAATTGGAGCATTAAAGTAAGGTATATTCTCATTAGTAAGCTTTGTTACTGCATCTCCCTCACACGCATGAACAAATGAAGAAACCTCTGCATAATCAGCAATAAAATCAATATAACTAACAATTTTTTTTATATATATTTTGTACCAAAAAGCGGTTTTCATTCATGTTTTTTTTCTAACGTTCAACAAAGTCCAGCCACCCACGCCCGCAATCGCAGACGGCACTGGTGACCGAACTCATCACCAAGGTTTACAAATACAGAATCGAGCATCAAAGCGTTTTCCCTTCACATGCGGTTTTTAAAAATAAATATAAAAATTATATCATATAAAAATAAAATATTACCTAATTTCATCACCAAATTTATCATAAACACACATTAAAAAGACGTGGAATGTTTAAAATTGACACAAAAAAGTCCAAAACATTAAAATTCTCTGAGGCGCAGGTTTTCTTAGCGCTAACAAAAGAACTACCTAAGGCGTCACCTCACACTCCTTTTTTGGGCGCTTCGCCTCAACTGTTTTCTAAAACTATGCCCGTCATCAATTCCAGAGGAAAACCCACCGTCTAGAGGCCCACTATGTAAAAACCATGGCTCGCACATAACACTTTGTCACAAACGAGACTCTAGCCGGCAACCTTCCTTAGAGAAAGTCATCCGAATACCGCTAGAGCACTGCCTATTTGGTGGTTCTCATTGATGTTAGAAGAACGATTTACAATAAAGTGGCGGGTAAACCGGCAACAAACTAAGTCAAGCGGCATCTACTTTTGATAGCAAAACCGATCCTACTAATTTAACGATTTACAATAAAGTGGCAGACAACGAGCTAATCAGTAACGTATTTTGAATGGCGAAACCGATCCTACTAATTAACGGATATGTATATAAATCTATAAATTACAAACCTACAACTTTCTCTGGTGGGCCTTCATTGAACCGGTCTCCACCGAACCGGCCACCGCCGCCGCCTCTGCCACCACGGCCGCCACCGAACCGGCCTCCGCCGCCCCTGAAACCGCCGCCTCCGCGACCTCTGCTGCTGAATCCGCCGCCTCTTGGTGGTCGCATTGTGGTTGAAGAAAACTAGGGTTTTGTGAGGGTTTAAGAATGTGCCTCTTGGCCCTTGTACATTTGCCTCTTTAAATCATTTAATATTTATTTATTTACTAGATTATATCCCGGGAGTGTCCCGGGTTGAGAAATCTAATTTGAAATATCAATTTTACATATGAAATAGATTGATGCGTTTTAAAGTTACATGCAGAAAAGCTTCGGGTAGCACTTAACCTAAAACAATTAACAATGTATCTCCAATGTTAGTGCATAACCTTAAACAATGTATAACTCTAATATTAAAACCTAACCTAAAACAATGTACAACTCCAATGCTAACACATGTTGTAAATAAAATTCATATTTACTGGTTTGAACATAACTAATGACTTGCCTATACATGATTAATGAATAACCTGAACAATGTGTTTTTTTCCTGTACGAATAAAACCACACAAAAAAATACTACCTCCGTCCCATTAGAAGTGTCTTGGTTTGAAAAACACAAAGTTTTAGGCATATAAATGATTGTTTTTTTTTTCTTGCCATATGACAATAATACCCTTGTCATATGTGGGTCCATCATATTCTTTGTTTATTTTAGTTGTGTTTTTAAGGGTAAATTTAGAAATTGGCTAATAATTTTTGAAAGTGGACACATGAAATGGGACAAATAAAAAAGGGAATATGGACACTTCTAATGGGACGGAAGGAGTAGTCATTTTTTTCTCCGTTTTTTATATAGCACTATGGTACCCGTTGGAAAGATAATAAAACGCTCGTTAATTTGGTGTAATTTTTTTCTTTAAAAAATCTCGTATATAAAAGATATTAGCGTTTAAAAGTTATGGGATGAAACATTAGAGATAAAAATCTAATTTTGTTTTTAAATTTTAAATTGTTATTTTCCTAAAATAAAGGGCTTGCCACATGGGATGACACATGGCACACTCAATGAGGAGAATACCCTCTTTGAGTGCCATGTCATTAAAATGGCTTTGGTTTATTATATGTATAGATTTTTGGTCCTTTATGCAATTAAAAAAAACATTGTAACCTTTTTTTTTTAACGCACCCTTTAAATGAGCTACTGGCAAAATTCATTACATCGGGATACACTCGTCATTCAAACCAGGGAAAACCCTCATCTAGGGCTAAAGCCTTAGAATACTCGCCCGAAGGCATAGGCGGCTTTGGACCAAGCTGGGGAGGCCATCCGGCTTGGGCCCATTTTTATCGGGGTCACAATTTCTTTTATAAAATTCTTATATATGTGTGTGTATTTTTAAAATAGAAAACCCATTGAACATTTAAATATTGGACCCAATAATAATCAATTTAAAACTTAAATATTATTAACTAGCTTTTATCCCGGTTAATTCAAAGCCCATTACATTATAAGCCTAATACCTTTTAACCTACTAAATAAAAAAAATAAAAAGCAACGTTTTTTTTTTTATAGTTGAACTTATTTGACACATCACAAAAATTTAGCGATCCTATAGATGTTTTGGAGCATATGCAAAAAGAATGTTATTTCCCAAAGAGAAAGTTGCAATTTTCGTCCATGTGGTTTGCCTAAACTAACAGGCTCAGCCCACGCTTAACACCCTGAGTACCTGAGGTTTGTTTTCCTAACACTTTACGTCCCTCCTTCTAACGGACATCACAGCTGCCGTTACATTACCCCACGTGCACCTCACGTGAGGGGTATTTTGGTCATTTCAACTCGTAAATGAATGACAGATTGGTCATTTCCATCCCTTGAGGGGTATTTTGGTCATTTTAACTCGTAAATGAAGGGCACTTTGGTCATTTCCATCCCTTGATTAATTTAAAAAAAATATATATCTAATCGTAAATATCTGATAATTAACCTTTCCCTCCCTATTAAAAACCCTAAAACCCTCAATTGTTATTCCTCAATCGTTCAATCAAAAATCGATCAACCCTCGTTCAACCCTACAATGGTTCTGTGCTCGTGTGGATCAACAACTGATCTCAGAATTTCATGGACCATTGAAAATTCAGGACGTATGTACCATCGTTGCAGCAATGGGTGCGGTTTCGTTGACTGGGCTGACCCCTACTTGTACAAACCCTATTGTGTTGATACCTGCTCTATTATGCACAATATGAAACCATGAAGACAGTGTCAGAGGGATGTTTGCCAGGAAAGCAGAAGCTGATCAAGTGTTGCAGAAAACCGAGAATCAAAACAAGATGCTGAAAGTAGGGCTAGTGTTTTCTTGGATGTTTTTTTTTTTTGTGATGTATTATGTTATGAAGTAGGTCTAGGGTATGTGTAGGTTTGGTGGTTGTGCAGTCATGGTTTCTAGGGTTGGTGGATGTTTTTTTGTAATGAAATCATGTTTTGATGAAGATGAATGAATATAATGAAATGAATGTTTTGGCAAAGGTTAATGCTTAATGGTATGTGCAGGTTGTGTTAATGTGTAGGGTCAGTGAATCAGTCATAATACATGATAGGTCTAGGATATGTGAAGGTGGAATGGTATGTGCAGGTTGTGTTAATGTGCAGGGTTAGAATGGGTCAGAATGTTAATGCAGTTTGTATAACAAAAACATGATATTGACACAATGCAGTTTGTTAATGAGTAGGCACAATGCAGTTTGTATAATACACAAGCAAATGGGTCAGAATGTTATTGAGGGTAAAGGTTAATGGTTGTGCAGGGTCAGAATGTTAGTGAGGGTATTATAGTCATATGCAGTTTGTTAATGGGTCAAATATGCAGTTTGTTAATGAGTAGGCACAATGCAGTTTGTATAACAAAAACGCAATGCAGTTTGTATAATACAATATCAAACGGGTCAGAATGTTATTGAGGGTAAAGGTTAATGGTTGTGCAGTTTGTATAATACAATATCAAATGGGTCAGAATGTTATGCCGTTTGTATAATACAATATCAAATGCAGTTTGATGCTTAATGGGTCAAATAATGATGTTTGGTCACTTCAGTTTGTGTAGTATTTGTCAAATAGGGTATGTGTAGTTGGGTCAAATATGTTCAGTCAAATGGGTCATCCAAAGAATAGGTTTGTTTCATGAATGGTTTGACTTATTTAAGTCAAATGGGTCAAGTAAGCAAATGGGTCAGTATGATCATGAATTGAATGTCCTTTCTAATGGTCATTTTGCCCTGTATAACGGCCATATTCAGTATAAATAGAGAACAAAAAAAACACAATATAACCACACAATCCAATTAGTAAGATGGATAAAACAAACACAAAAACAAGAGACTAAAAACCAAAGACACTCAACATGACCATGCTGCTGATGATCAAGATCTAAAGGAATAAGATGTTGTTCATGATCAAGATGCTCCTGATGATGAAGATGATCCAATAATTGATGAACAACCTAAACATGCTGCTGATGATGAACATGTGCAGTTGAATCAGTTTGAAGATCCACTGATTCATAATCTACAACAGCCACAACATGATCAACAACTAAAGACAGATTAGGAACAGGAAGAAGCTAATCCATACGACGATTATGATCCTGAGGTTTTGAAAAAAAATCCTGGGATTATAATGACTTTGATGATGAATGGTACCATGACCCGTATGAAGATGAGCGTCGGTTTGATTCATGCTCTGATTATGATCGTCACTGGAAGTGAAAGATGTAACAACTTGCTATGAATAAAATGTATGCAATGTTTAAGTAACAACATTATTTTCATTTCATATTACAATGTTGAATGCATACACCTACATTAACCAACTAAGAACAAAGTACAACACAAAGAACACAAAATCAAATTTATTACAATGTTGAATGCATACACCGTTGATGACAACAGTTTCAGTTGATGACCATGATGTTCGACCCTGTGTCTCCTATGTTTCAAACCACACATCCTCAAATTGAAGGAACATCACTCCATCTTTCATTTCGTAGATGATAATTTGAGGTCGAATTGGACAATGTTGATCTCGAATTGGAGGTAGACATTGGATTTTAAATTAGTGTTTTGAAATGGAATTGGGGAAGAAGAAGACACCTGCTTCTTCATATTATAACGTTATAATACGAGTTGAAATGACCAATCTGCCCTTCATTTACGAGTTGAAATGACCAAAATACCACTCACGTAACGACAACAGTGACGTCCGTTAGAAGGAGGGACGTAAAGTGTTAGGAAAACAAACCTCATGTACTTAGGGTGTTAAGCGTGGGCTGAACCTGTTAGTTTAGGCAAACCACAAGGACGAAAATTGCAATTTTCTCTTTCCCAAATGCGTGCATTGCATATAGAATGTTATTGATCATTCCAGTCACGATGGCATCCACAGAAACGAGCTTTTCAAAATTAAAATTGTTGAAATCATATTAAGATCCACAATGTCAAAAGAAAGACTTAGCGGATTAGCGATGATAGTTATCAAGAACGAAATCATAGATTGTATAAAGTGCGAAGAGTTGGTCCACCAATTTGCTAGCAAGAATACCAAGAGAACTTAATGAATCATCGGTTAGAGACTAATCTATTACGATATGTAATTTCAGTCATTCTAATACTATTATTTTGCAATTGTTATGTTTATTGCTATACTATTGATCCTCGTAACATTTAGTTAAATTATTTAATTTATTAAAGATTAAGGGCATATTTTTTTAACGACTCGGATAGGGCACATAAATTCTCAGGGACGCCTCTACCCGAAGGCACGACAGTATGGAGAGGTAAAACCCGCTCAGTTCAAGGATCAAAATAGCGATCTTCGCCAAGTCTCTCATCATCACTAGGTGCTGCAGAAATTAATAGGGATGGGACTTGGGAGGAATTGAACCTGAGTCACAAAACATTGTAACAAACCTGATTATATACGTGAGGTGTGAATTTTTAGTACAAGAAAAGCTAAACAAAATCATGTGTTCGGATTTAGTCTAATTGTATTATGGATCATCTTCTATCCAAATTTGAAAACCGGTTTAGAATAATCAGACAAATTGATAGTTGACCATTTAATCTATTTGGTTTTTTTTTTTTTTCTGTAAATTCTTTTTATAAGGTGTGTTTTTTTATGCCAAAACAAAATTGCTTTATGAATTTATATAAAAAATTAGAAGTTAAAAAACATATAGATATAGAGTTTTATAGTTTTTTTTATAAAAATATGTGTTTTTCTTTTAAATATAGAGTACTTATATTAAAAAATTAGGTTACGGGTCATGTTTATGTCGATCTATTAACAAGTATATCATGGTCACATTCATGTGTATAATGAAATTTTCTTGTTCATGCCATCTTGTATAAAACTAGTTGGTAACCCGCGCGTTGCGGCGGGTCTAAAAACTACATCAAATTGTATCAATTCATTAAGACGTAAAATTCATCGAAAACTTTTTATTTAAATGATATATTAAATAACGAATACTTGTAACAACATAAGATAATTATTCTTATCTCAACTAAAGTATAATAACATCCGTACGAATTATTGAAATAAATTGATTTTAGGTGGATTCTAGTAATAATCCATTCAACAACTCGTAAGGTTAGTTCCATAATACATTTATTCTCAAGACTACACTACCTCACACGTAACACTTTGGTCACGCCTACCACTTAACGATATATACTATTAAATGATACAAACAACTTTGCCAAATAACTTTACGTTTTGTTTCATACGTGACATACACACATGAATTCACCAAAGTTGCTCCATGTAATAAATAATAAGTAGGAGAGGGGATGTACAAGAGGATTTTGCATAGAAGGGTATTATTGGGAAAAATTTCATGACATTTTGGGTGTGAAGCACTAAACTTTTCATATGCCATCTTAAAAAACATAGGAAATTACTAATGTAGTCATCTCTCCTCCTTAATAAGGTAACATAGATTTATTGAGTTTATACCAGGCTTCCATAAAACAACTCATTTAACATCTTAAGACTCGTATTGTTGGATCAGTAATGCTCTTGATGTGTTGATTGCTAGTGAACACTTATGTGTCTAGCAAGTTCAATCAGATTTGCACAGCGGAATGATAAGTGATGGGATTGGGTACTGAATACACCATTCCGCATACCCAATCCCATCAAAGCGTCACCACGCGGACAAAAGCTACGCGCAGGATATGGTCAAGGCTCATTAATGGTCGGTCAACAGTCAATGATTGGTCAAAACCCGGTCAAGGCGAATATCATGCATGGTCAACAGCCATGCATGAATCACGTAACCACACCATTAAAGGCGGTACACGATTCCACTATTCCCTTCAATTCAGCTTTCCAAATATCACCTCACTAACACAATTAAGGGTGATGGAGACAACCTAACCACGGTTAGGAGTTGGGTAATGGTGGCATACGGACTCTCCTATAAAAGGGATCACATCCCCAATAGGATAGGACACTTTCTACTGACCTGGAGAGCTATCACACTTGATAGTATCCCCATTCACCCCGTTTTTGTTATAAACAACTACCTTGTGTAGTCGTCTCCACACCCACACTTTCACTCTTGTTTGCAGGTATCTCCAAGCCGTAGCTGTTAGTGAAGGATCAACCTTGTAGTAACTCATAATCTTATCACCCCCAATCGGTGGTAAGACTATTTGTTTCTTCATTGGCGCCATCCCTTACGGTTCTAACAAATCTTTCAAACTAGCAACATGGCTTTTTCAAAAGATACAAACAACAACAATGCTGAGGTTGATGCCACAATCAACGATGAGATCCAAGACGTTACACCAAATACCATCACGAAGAATGTGGCTCAGAAGCAACCGACTTCGACATTCCAATTCCACCCAAACAAAGGGGGATCTGCTGGAAGCAAAAAGAAGAAGGCCAACCTATCTCCGGTTGACCCGGACGAGTGGTTGGCTCAGCAAAACTCAAAAACGATTGCTGAATATCAAAAAATGGTTATGAATCAAGCTAAACTCAACGTCCAAAAGACGTTAAGTTTCGACACAAGTGAGGAAGACTCAGAATCTCCTCGAAAAAACAAAAGTGGCCGTCACGCTAAGGGATCTCGTCAGGCGGTACGTGGTGGAGCCCGTGGTAAGAATACTCACGGCCAGGACCCCGTCAACCTGAACGATGAACCAGATGGCTACGAATCAGAAGATGAAGTGCATCATGATTCCAACAAAAAACAGAACCTCAAGTCTGTTGCCAGCAGTCTGGCACCAAAAGATGATGACCTCTACAAACCATACAGACCAAAGACTTTCGCCGAAAGATCAAAATTTTGTGCACGCATTGCATTGGCACCGATGCCTCAAGAATGCAAGCTACCAAGCACCATCGGGAAATATGATGGTTTACGCGATCTGGACGATCACTTGCATGCTTTTGACTGCGCAGGTAGCTCCAAGCTATGGCCAGTCCAAGCCTGGTGTCACTTGTTTGTACAAACATTAACAGAGGCAGCCAGAGTGTGGTATGAAAGCCTGCCTGTGGGAAGCCTGGTGGATTTCGATGACCTCATAAGAAAATTCAAGAATCACTATCAACAGGAGTTATTACTCCCCTGGATGTTTGAAAACTAAAGACAAGTATTTAATGAGAATCTAAGTAATGAATGAGAATGAATACTTAAACAGATTCCCTGTAAATGAAAATAGAAAGAACAATAAGAACAATAATAAGCTTTGAAGGATTTCTGTATTAATCAAAATCAATGTCTAAAACAGAAGGGATGAACCCATCTATTTATAGACTTTACATATACATGCACCTTGCTAAAAGTAAGTCAGTAACAAGTTGCAACAAGTTGCATTCTTGGAACTTGTACAAAAAGATAAAGTAATACTAAACTAATAAACTACTGAAACATAAGTCGGTTAGAAAGATTCTTGAACAAGAGCTGATGAATGACAAACTACTAATGAGTAGTTTGTCTTCAGTAGTTCTTCAATGAACTGTCTGGTTAGACTTCAGAACTTATGATACTTCTTCTTCAGTACTTGTTGAATCCTTCTTCAGTACTTTAGTCTTCTTTCTTCAGTAGTTCTATACTTAGGATATTTTGCAGAAGTGAATTAGACTAAGGTTTACAAAAGTGGTTTCACCAATCCTTTTTGTCCTAACAATCTCCCCCTGGATTGATGAAGCCAAAACCTTTTCTAATTCTTTATTGTCTTCTTCTGTCATTAAAAATCTTGCATATCTCCTTGAACATGGAATTCTTCAATTGATTAAGCTGTTCATCAGTGAGAGATCCCCTTTGAGGTTCCAGATGTTGAATTGTAAGCAAGTCCCGAGTTGATAGTTTCTTCAGTTCATTCATGGACTTGTAGGCCTTGCTTGTAAGATCTCTCCTTGTCACTAATACTGAGTTGTCATCAGTAAAGGACCATCTGATGATCAGCACTTTAGACTTGTCAAAGTCTGAAGTATAGGGAACCATGCTGGATCCCTGGGATGTTCCTGAGTGTTGGATATTCTCTATTTCAGTTACTCTCAAGTAGGATTCACTTCTATCTTCCTGTTGCATCACATCAGGTAGTTTGAAAGTGGGTAAATGATGTTCAGTAACTACCTTAGTGTGCAGTTTGTCTGTGATAGTTTTTTGGATTTGGTAAGCAAATGTTGAAGGATCCCTAAATTGAGTTATCAGAGGCTTCTCTTCAATATAAAAGTCTCCTTGAACAACTGTGTTGCCTTCCAGCAACACCATCTTGAAGTCAGTCTTTGTATTGTCCTCTGGTTTCTTCTTGGTAGCTGGTCTTTTGACACCAGAAGTTCTAACTACTGAAGTTGATACTTCAGAAGTTTTGAACTTCTCTGGATTAGCAGCCTTGGCAGCCTTGTACTTCTTGTATGTGTCTAGTAGTCTTTCTTCTTTCCATCTTGACACGGAGCCCTTTGAACCATAGTGATTTGCTACCAATTCTTCAATCATCTCAACTCTCTTGGCTTTTCCATCTTTACTTGTTGCAAGTTTGTCAGCAACAAGTTGAGCTCTTTTAGTCAGCTCATCCATTGAGAGCCCTTTGAGTGAATAGGCTTTTGTTTTGCTGTTCTTTGTTTAAAAGACATCAGTTGTTGTCTTTTGTCTTCTTCAGCAACTCTCTCAGTTTCAACTTGCCTATTCAGCTCTGCTTCATAAGCTTGTAACTTTTCATTGAGGCTTAAGTCTTCCCTTGCTTCCAAAGCATTCCAGATCTCATCTTCCTTAGCCTTTCTTTGGGCTGCAATTAAACTCTTCTCAAGTAGTTCTTTGGACATTGATAGTGGAGAAGGGTTCAGCACAGTCATTGTTGTAGTTGTTGTAGGCCTTGGAATAGGAGTTGGTTGTTGTTGTTCAGTTGGTTTGGAAGGCTCTTCAGCTGGTTGTATGTTGGAAGTGTTAACTTCTTATGTGTTGACAGGAGTGTCAACTACTGAAGGATTGTCTTTAGTATTTTCTGAATCATCAGAAGTTTCATCAGAAGTTTCTTCAATATGGCCTTGGGAAGTTTCAGCTTCAACTTCAGTTCCAGAGATAAGCCTTTGTTGATCTTCTCTTTGTTTTCTGGCTTTCTCTTGGAGTTCTCTTTCTTGTAGAGCCACTATTGCCTTTATTCTGGTTTCCAGTGACTCCCTTGGTTCCTTAATCTTATCTCCCTTTTTGGCTTCATCCACTTCTGGAAGCTTAGAAGGTTGAGAAGTTCTACCAGTGAGCTTGGCAATCTGTCTTGAGTTGTGGTCAATTTTGTTGGACAGATCATTCATTTTGGATTTGATCACCTCAAATTGGTTTTTGGTCTGTCACACCCTCAAAATCCAATTGCGGAGTTTTACCGCGAGGCGTATGACAAACCAGGATCCAAACCAACGATCACAATAAACAAGTCTAAATGAACATATGCAATTTAAGAAAACATAGTTTAGAATCCCCAATTACAGCGGAAGCTTATTCAAAACATAATCCCAAAATAAACCAAGTGTTCAACGTTTGAAAACCATGCAATCCTAACTAGACGCCGTGCAGATGCGTGCGCCCTAGTTCCATTGTGCTACCTTAGCGACCTGAGAAAACATGTAAAAGTTTACGTCAGCACAAAAATGCTGGTGAGTTTACAGGTTTTGTAATCCAAGTACCAAGTCCACCTGTCCATACTATAACAAATCGAAAACCAGTGTACGCTAGCTAGGCGTATGTTTTGTTACTACCACGATTGGAAAACCATTACTAACTCGAATACCAGATGTTGTGCCCGAAAAGTAAACCAGTTGTTCCTGTTGTTCCTGTTTGAGACAATATGCACTCGCCCGGCCCTCCAAGCCGACGAGCGGGGTTGGTCACTCCCAATAGCGCTATTCACATTTCCCCGTTGTGCAACCCGCACATTCATGGTTCCCCCCGGACTTCCAAAGATCGTGTAGTACACAAGAGAAACCCATAGTATGACAGTAGTTACCAAATAATCGTTTTAACACATGTTTTCTCCCCCAAAAGTATAAAACCAGTTTAAAAGAGGGGCCGTAAACTCACCTTAACGTGCAAGCAAAGAATCCGAACAGCAAGCAATATATGCTACCGACACCCTAATAACAGTGTCGCTCAGTGAGTATAGGCGTAATATCATTACCCATATAACTCGTTTGTCCAAGGCGTTTTAAATGTTCAAAAGTGTGTATGCGACGCCTAGTGATTCTACATGCAATAGTAAACCCTACGGACCCGTTGGTGAATACGTTGGTTACAATTAGTTTCTACATTCCGTATGTGTCTCAGACAAGTGTACTTCAGTTACATGTCAATTCCATACCACCTAAGACCTCAATTAATCACAGAAGCACATAATACACAATCTGTGTTTTCAGGACAGATTGTGCGCCATCAAAACGAATTTATTTAAAATAGCAATTCAGTGAGTTAACCTCCCAAATTTTTACTGAATTTTCTTTGGGATTCACTCGACAATACCTATTTTTTTTTTGTCTTAATTCCAAACACAAAAATTATGAAAATTCGTACAACACAGCTATGTCCAGAAAATCTCCTCAACAGGTCAGTTTAGTAGGAAAATTCTTAAAAATTGTGTATTCATCCAAACGAGATGAATCCACTTGGAAAAGCTCTATTTTTCCAGTATTGACCTACTGTAAAAATTTCATAACCTAACTCCTTGTAAATCTCAAGTTATGACCATTTAAAGTTAGCCCAATTTACAAATCCGAAAATCTGATATGACCCCTAATCAATTAAAATTCCAAAAACGACTCAAACGATGTCCAAATTCGATGGTTTTGCCCATTATGAAAAGCTAAGACCTTGTACGTTACAATCATGCAAATAATCGATCAAACCAATTATTTTCAAGCCACGAAACAGACCCTACAAGTCGACATTCAGAATCTGTCCAGATTCTAATCGTGCAATATTATCAATTATATCAAACCCTAGTTGCATATTATCAATCAATAACACCTAATAATCATCATACAACTTTCCTAATACCTATTCCCATCAGATCCTATTATCAAACATGTCAAGATCAAAGCTTTTAGGATCAAAACACCAATAACTTGCGCAACAAGCATCCTATGATGTTACTACGCGTTGATTAATAGGTTTAATCCGTTTAATCTTCAAAAAGACTCATGTTTTAATGTTTATTAAACCCATTCAGACCTGGACAAACTTGTTATATGATTTTTACAATAAAACATAAAGTAAAAAGCGTAAGAAATCATGAGTTATACCCTTAGCTCTTCAAATCAATCAATCGCGCGCCTTGGAGCCTCCCAATTGATGATCTTGAGCCTTAGCAGGAGTTTTTGGAGTGAAATATTCGTGTGGGGCAGTAAGGGGGCGATTAGGGTTGAGTTTAGGAGATACAAGAGGCTTAAGGTTGCTTAAATAGTAGTTTAAGGCGGTTTAAACCACGTCAGCGTGTTCCGAACACCCGTTCGGAATTGTGAACACCCGTTCGGAATGGTTTAATCCATTTTGAGCGGCCCAGTTTGTTGTATAGCCTGTTTTCTTTGATGTTTTCATTATTTTGGGTCATACCAAGCGTAACCCCATGTTTTAAGACCCCAACCAACCTCATGCTCCACTTTTAATAATTTTTATTAACGTGTTCGGTTTAGGTTCACATAATCACGTATGGTTTTCACATAAGTTTGTCAGATATCACCGAGACACATAAGTTTATTATTCACCAACGTCCGAGGTTCACTAATCATGTAATCACATATTAACTCACAACAATGCACGTATGTCCTATCTAGCTATCTAGCTAACCCTCGTTAAGTATAATGTACGCGTGACTCGCTAAGGTAGACTTTAATCTAGACAACGTTGTTAACCAGAATTTGCCGGGTGTCACAGTTGACAGCTTCAAAGCAGCTATGAAAGTTTTGAGGTGATTGGCAATAAGGTTGTTCATCATCTGGTATAGGGGACCATCTGGGCTGCATAGTTGGTTCAGATCTATGCTTGTTGACCCAGGGAATTGTGTAGGAATATTTAGTGAGGGGTGTGTTTTGGGGTGATCTTCATGTTGTACAGAAGATGCCACTTTAGGGGAATCAGGGATCAAGTGGTCTTTAACCTGATCTGGTGTGACCAGCTCTTTGAGCTTAGATACACCAGGTGCAAGACCTTCACTAGCAGCCGTCAATTCATGTTTAGTGGAGTGTGAATCATCATCCAAATCAATGGAATCATCTGAATCCCTGCTTACTTCCTCAATGAGGACAGTATCAGTTACATCATGAGCTGAGCCCAACTCAGTTGTCTCATGTACCTCTTTTTCTTGGTTCAGAGGATTTCCTACCTCAGGCATTAAGCCTTCATCAGTAGTTGCCACAAGTGAGGTCTTAGCTATGTTACTCCTTTCCTCAAATCCACCACTAGGTGGTATTTGAGTAGTAGCAGCCTCAAATGTACCTAGAGTTTCTAAGTTTGGGCTTAGAGACCCTGGTTCATCCTCATCTCTTGGGTTAGGGCTAGGGATATCCACATCCATGTCAAGTGATGAAGGTATGTCCCCTGTTTGATGTGGTTGTTGGGGACTGACATGTTCTGATGGGATGTTTTCTTTCAGCCCAGAGAGAAGTTTGGCAATTTCAAGGGCTTCAGGTTCAGAAAGTTATGGTGCTGGTTCAGTAGTTTGGTCTATGGGTTCAGCAGTTTCAAAAGAAGAGTCTATGGGGATTGTTTTCTTGAATTTCTTTCTTTTGAATAAAATGGTTATTGGTGCTCTTGTTGGGGTTTAAGATGGATGAGACTGAGAGGATGTTTCAGTCACATCTTTATCAAGTGCAGATTGCACATTAGCAGGTTCAGGCATCTCAACCTCCTGAACTGCCTTTCTTTTCAGGCTGGTGGGTTTTTGTTTTTGTTGTTTGGTTTTCTTGGCCTTTTTGGGTGAAGGTTTGGAAGATGAGGGTTCCTTGGGGACTGTTGTGTGTTCCCCTGGTCATCTTCTGGCCAGGTGGCCGGTTTATTGTGCCTAGAGTATGCTTGTGAGGTTAAAGGGTTTAAAACAGTTGTTTGACCCACAAGCACCTCTTCTCCAAGTTCCTTTATTATGCATTGCATAATAAATCTTGGATACAACAAAAACTTCTTTTTAAAATTGAGATGATGTAACACCAACTCATTGAAAAAAAGTGCTGATGCCCTGAATTTTGTTTCATTCACAATGGAATGAAAAATTGGTTGAAAAGTAGAGGGCATCTGATCACATGATCCAGTTTTTGGACTCAAACACATAATTATATAGTGAAACAAAAGTTTGTACTTAGGTTCAAAATATTTCTTAAAAATAGTAGCATGTGAGAGAGTACTTTGGTAACCACACTCTGTCATGGTTAAATGAATTTCAGAGTTTGGAAATTGATCTGGGGCACCCACATCATCCAGACCCAGTCTAATCCCCAAAGTTTCGGGTGTGATTGCCATTCTTCTCCCTTGGATGGTTGAATTGAGGGAGATCACCTTATCATTTACTATCACCGTCTCCGCATTTGCCCAGAACTCATTAAGAGTCTCAGTGTGGATTGGAGGATCAATGGTGAGGGCAGTAAAGTATTGGGATTTGATGACTAAATCAATGATTTCGTCGTATTGGGACCAGGCTTCATGTTTTTCGAAGTAGCCTCTTTGATTGTGTCCCTGTTTCAGAGTTAGAGCCATATGGTTTGTGTGTGTGTGGATCGAACAGTGTTTTTGCAGGTTCTGGGTTTGAGAGCTTTTTGAGAGAGAAGGAGGGAATTTTTGCTTTTTGAATGGATAAGTGTTGGAAAAGGTGTTTATCAGAAGTTTGTAACTGCCTTAGGTCAAACTTCTGAAGTGGGAAATGCCTGATTTGCCCTTAATGACAAAACTGCTGATGAAGAACAATTGTCATCAGTAGTTCCCATTTTCTCTTCAGTAGTTTGTTAACAACTGATGAGAACACTTTATTCATAACTTCTGAAGTTTATTTTATCAGAAGTTAATCATTTTTCAGAAAATATTCCCATACTGATGGTTTGTTCATCAGTAGTTTCTCTCTTTTTGTTTTTCAGAAGTTTTTTAGATTAAAAACAGATGTAAGTGAAAAATAAAATATGTGTAGGAAAAGTAAAAGAACACTTACAAATTTAGTATTCCAAGCATGGATACTAACTTCTGAAATGTTGATGTGTCAAGGGGTTTTGTGAATATGTCAGCTATCTGATTAGCTGTTGTGACATGCTTCACTTCAATCTTGCATTTTTCATAGCAATCCTTTATGAAATGATACCTGATTTCAATGTGTTTGGTTTTTGAGAACTGAACTGGATTTTGAATGATGCTAATGGCAGATTTGCTGTCTACAAGCAATGGTGTCTTGGTCTCTTTAATTCCATAATCAAGAAGTTGATATTGGAGCCATTGTATCTGTGATGTACAACTTGCAGCTGCAATGTATTCAGCTTCAGCAGTTGAAGTTGCAACAGATGTTTGCTTCTTTGATTGCCAGGACACTAGACAGTTTCCCAAGAATTGACAACCGCCAGATGTTGATTTCCTTGACATTTTGCACCCTGCATAGTCACTATCTGAAAAAGCTGATAACTTGGTATTTCTAGAAGCAGGATACCAAATTCCAAGTGTAGGAGTTCCCTTCAGATATCTGAAGATTCTTTTTACTGCAATAAGGTGTGATTCCCTAGGAGCTGATTGATATCTAGCACAGACACATGTTGAAAACATAATATCTGGTCTAGAAGCAGTTAGATACAAAAGGGAACCTATCATACATCTATACATGGTTTGATCAACCTGTTTTCCTTGATCATCTGGTTCAACTTGTGTGGTGGGTGTCATGGGAGTGGAACATGATTTACAGTCTTGTAAAGAAAATTTGTTTAATAATTCTTTAACATATTTTGATTGATGTATAAAATTTCCATTAGTCTGTTGTTTAATCTGCAGTCCTAAAAAGTACTGCAGTTCTCCCATTGTACTCATCTCAAATTTTGATTGCATGAGTTTCTTAAATTCATCACACACTTTTGTGTTTGTTGAACCAAATATGATATCATCAACATAAATTTGAACAAGTAAGACATGATTTCCAACATTTTTAATGAAAAGAGTTTTATCAATGGAGCCTCTTGTGAAGTTATTTTTGAGTAAAAAGTTGGAAAGTGTTTCATACCAGGCTCTTGGAGCCTGTTTGAGCCCATAAAGAGCTTTGTAAAGTTTGTACACCCACTCAGGATGAGAAGGATCCTCAAACCCAGGTGGCTGACAAACATACACTTCCTCTTTGATTTTTCCATACAAAAATGCACTTTTAACGTCCATTTGAAAAACTTTAATTTTGTTGGAAATGGCATAGGCCAGAAATAACCTGATGGCTTCAAGCCTTGCAACTGGAGCAAAGGTCTCATCATAATCAATTCCTTCTTCTTGAGAGTAACCTTGTACTACCAGTCTTGCCTTGTTCTTTATAATCATACCAGCTTCATCTTGTTTGTTCCTAAAGACCCATCTTGTGCCAATTGGTAGCTTGTATGGTGGTAAGGGACAGATTTCCCAAACCTGTTGCTTTTTTAATTGAAGCAACTCATCTTGCATAGCTTCTACCCAATTGTTGTCTTTGAGGGCTTCTTGGTACTTTTTAGGTTCCAATTGAGAAATGAATGATGAGAAGAAACAAAAGTTGGAAAGCTGGTTTCTTGTGAGAACACCTGATGCAATATCACCCATGATTTGTTCAAGAGGATGATCTTTGTGTTCAATCAGTTGTTGTAAACAACTGATAGGTGTAGGTGGCTCTTGTACTTCATCAAACAAACCACTAAGGTTAATAATATCTGGTTCAGCTGTTTAAACATCTTCAGTAGTTGTAGGAGCTGAAGCAGATGTTTGAGTTTGTACATCAGCAGTTGTTGAATCAGAAGTTTATGAAACTTCTGATGGTTTGAAAGTTGACTTAATGACTGTATTAGGAGTCCATGGTGCTGGATCCTCATCATCAAACCTATGATCACCATAATAAGTAGGTTTAGATGAAGTAACAGTCTTTTCAGGTCCGAAGTGGAAGCTGTCAAGGTCAAAGAGTTCAGCAGGATGTGCTGGGATAAGAGTGTGTTTTGACTCATTGAACTTGACATTCAGTGTTTCTTCTACTATCTTGGTTCTTGAGTTAAAAACCTTGTAGACTTTTCTAGTGGAAGAGTAGCCAAGAAAATAACCTGATTCAACTTTAGCAGCAAACTTTGAAATAGAGTCTTTAATGTTTGAATGAAACATTGACATCTAAAAGCCCTGAAAAAGGAGATAAGGGGCTTTATGCCATGAAGAACATCATAGGCAGTCTTGGAGTGTCTCTTGTTGACAAGGACTCTATTTTGAACATAACATGCAGTGTTAACTGCTTCAGCCCAGAAATACAATGGTAGGCCTGAATCAGCTAACATTGTTCTTGCTGCTCAATCAGTGTTATGTTCTTCCTTTCTACCACACCATTTTGTTCAGGAGTTCTGGGAACACTGAATTGTCTAATAATCCCTTTAGACAAACAGAATTCATCCAGAGTTTTGTTCCTGAACTCTGTCCCATTATCACTTCTAATGGCTTTGACAGATAGAGAATATTGTTTCTCTATTTGTAGAATGAAGAACTTGATGATTTCAGCTGCCTCATCCTTGGAAAATAAGAAGAATACCCATGTAAATCTTGAATAGTCATCAATGATGGCCAAACAGTACTTCTTCTTGCCAAGGCTCATGATTTTTACAGGCCCAAATAAGTCCATATGGAGTAGTTGAAGACATGGAGTAGTTTTTGATTCTTCAATATACTTATAGGAGGACTTATGCTGCTTTCCCTTCAAACAGGATACACAGTGTTCTTGACACTGGTATACTTTCAAAGGTAGACCTCTGACCAAGCCCATTTTTGTGACTTTATTTATGGTTTTAAAGTTCACATGGCCAAGTCTCCTGTGCCAGAGATCAGTCTCTGAAGTTGATGCCTTTGAGAAGAAACAGGCAGTGTTGTTCAGTACTTTGTCCTTTTCAATGTCCACTGCATAGACATTGCCACATCTTTTGGCTATCAACAAAGTATGATCTTCAATGATCTTCTCTATCAACTTCTGGCCTTCTGGTGATATGATCTTGCATGTTGTCTTTGTGAAAAAGGAAGAATATCCTTTATCACACATTTGAGACACACTTAACAAGTTGTACTCAAGGTTTTCAACCAGATTGACCTTGTCAAACTGTATTTTGCCAGAGGAGACATTGCCATGTCCTAGCACATATCCCTTAGCATTGTTTCCAAAGGATACAGATCCTTCTCTTTGACTGATAAAGTTGTTTATCAGGTATCTGCATCCTGTCATGTGCATTGAGCCTCCACTGTCCACATACCAAATGCTATTTAAGCCTTTGGAGACCCTCTGCACAAAGTAGCAAATTAGTTAGATTTAGGAACCCAAGCCAATTTGGCTTTGGGTTTGCTCTTGAGAACATTAACAGTTTGTTCTTGAAGGTTGAGGAATCCATGTCTTTTTGGCAATGGATTTTTCATTAAGAGCAATGGTGGTATCCTTTTGAGGACCACCATCAACCCTGGTCATTAGTAGTTGTACCATGTTTATGAGATCTTTTATCTCAGCAGTTTGTGAAACTGCTGATGATGTAGGTCTAACTACTGAAAGAGAATTTTGAGAAAAAGACTTTTGTTGAGATTTTATCTTTTTCTGAGAAAAGGTGTTTACTGGTTGTTGTTTCCTGAGAGAAAAAGTTTCTTTAAAATCATATTTGATTTGTTTTCCCACAACCAGTTGTGAAATTTTCTTGTTGTACTGAATTCCTTTTCTATATCTACAAACTTCTGTCTTGTGGTTGAACAGACCACAGATTTCACATTCTTTTGCCTTTTCTTTTTCATTTAAAGGCAAGTTTCTGACTGTCTTGATTGGTTTTAGGTCATCAGTAGTTTTCAGGTTCTCAACTCCTGATGTAGATGAAACTACTGATGGCTTAAAGTCAGATTTTATCAGTACTTCTGAAGAACTTTCTTTGTGAGTTTTTAGAAAGTTTTCATGGAAATATGTGCATTCTTTCTATTCAGAAGTTTCACCTGAAACAATTTTTCTCCCATCTTCAGTAGTTTTGGGGGAAAAATCTGTTGGTGTTTCAGTGTGATTGTACCCTATGCCAAACCTAACATTTGAAGCACTTTGTTTGTTTAGCAGCAGTTGGTACCCCTTACAAGATTCTACCCATTTTTCACAAGTGACCTTGGTGTCAGCAAGCTCTTTTCTGACATTTCCTAGGTCATCTATCATTATTTTAAGTTGTGCTTGGGTTTCAATAGCATTGTTAGTTAATTTAGAATTTTCTTTTGCTTTTGCAGCAAGTTTTCTTTCCAAATCACATTTCATCTTGGTGAATTTTCTCTCAAAGTCATTTGCTTTGCCTTGTAAGTGCACATTGGTCTCTCTTATGAGAGCAAAAGATTCTTTACATGAAGTTGAACAAAGTTTTGTTAAAGATTCTTTTGATACCTGAGACATGGCAGATTTTGAGGTGCAGCCCTCAAATGCCATTAAGGCAAAATTCTTTCTGCCATTGTCTGGTTCTCCCTAGTTGATGTCAAACATTTTGTTTTCTGCATCAGGATTACACTCTGTGGTGTCAAAAGGAAGACTGCTCCAGTCAACATACCCTGAGGTGAACAAGCTTTGTTGTGAGGGTTGCTGAGTCTGTGGAGGTTGTTGAGCAGCTGGAATGGGAGGGATTGATTGTTGGCTCTGCATCTGTTGAGCAGGCATTTGTACATATTGTATTTGTGGCACATATTGGATTTGTGGAGCTTGTGCCTGTACAAAATGTGCACTCCCCTGTGTTCCATTATTCCTATTATAACTAGGGTTATACAGATTTCCAGATTGAGATTGGTTGTAGCTAGAGCTTCTACACTCTCTAGCAAAGTGTCCCAACTTCTGACACTTGTGACATCTAAGTTTAGATTTGTCAAAACCAATTTTTGTAGAACTGTTAAGTCCTAGAAATTTCCTTCCTGACCTTTTGTAAAATTTGTTTGTTTTGATACTTAACATGGCCAGTTGGTGTAAAATGTCCATTTCTTCTAAGTCATCATTGCTGAATTTTTTTAGATCATCCATGATAAAACACATGTTATCAGCAGTTTGACTATATTCCTCATTGTCATAACCTGGGAATGATCTTTCTGATGAGATCCCAGCAGTTATGTCAATGTGGTCAAAAGATCCAAAACTATTTGAACAAGTAGGTGAATCTTGTCCCAATAGTGCTGTACTACCTGGTAGATAGTCATCAGCAGTTTTACCAGATTTTTGTAATTTTTTCTTTTGATCGATTTCTCTTTCAAAAGTTAATAATCTCCCATGTAATTTTGTAAGAGTGAGGGAGCTAAAGTCTTGTGAAGATCTTAAGACTATAGAGTATGTTTCCCATTTTTCAAATAAAGACCTTAAAAATCTATGAAGCATAGATACAGTTGTATAGGTCTGACCATTTAATTTTAGCTCAGATATTAATGAGGAGAATCTTTCAAATTGTTGAGTTAAAGTTTCCCCATTTATGTGAGCAAAAGTTTCATATTGTTGAGCCAGGATTTCTCTGGTGTTGGCAATCACCTCTTTAGTTCCTCCAAACTGTTCTTTGAGGCAGTCCCAAAGTTCTTTGGCACTATCACAATGTAATAGGCCAGAGTAGATTTCATTTAGGAGTGCCATAGCCAACATAGAGAAAGCTTTAGCATCAAGCTCAAGTTTTAGGAAATCATCATCTGTATAGTCTTTTGGGTCTTTTGTTATTTCTTCTTTAGTTTCAAGATTGATATTTACTGGTTTGTGAGGACCATATATCACAGATTTCCAGCAACCAGTGTTGGTCTGTGATAATGTATGTGTCGTTCTCCTTTGCCAGACATTGTATTCATTTCTTACTAGCATAGCAGGTTTATTGGCAGAACCAGTATTATGAGGATCCATTTTTAAGGAGTATTGATTTGTCAAATATCTCTTAAAGTGATGAATGTTGATAAAAGTGAACTTTTAATCCCTTATTGAATATCAATAAGAGCCTGTGTCTGATTCTCAATGTGTTAGATTGATATGTGATCAGATAAACCAGTGCTTTGATACCAATTGTTGGATCAGTAATGCTCTTGATGTGTTGCTTGCTAGTGAACACTTATGTGTCTAGCAAGTTCAATCAGATTTGCACAGCGGAATGATAAGTAAAGTTACACTATCAACAGGAGTTATTACTCCCCCTTGATGTTTGAAAACTAAAGACAAGTATTTAATGAGAATCTAAGTAATGAATGAGAATGAATACTTAAACAGATTCCCAGTAAATGAAAATAGAAAGAACAATAAGAACAATAATAAGCTTTGAAGGATTTCTGTATTAATCAAAATCAATGTCTAAAACAGAAGGGATGAACCCATCTATTTATAGACTTTACATATACATGCACCTTGCTAAAAGTAAGTCAGTAACAAGTTGCAACAAGTTGCATTCTTGGAACTTGTACAAAAAGATAAAGTAATACTAAACTAATAAACTACTGAAACATAAGTCGGTTAGAAAGATTCTTGAACAAGAGCTGATGAATGACAAACTACTAATGAGTAGTTTGTCTTCAGTAGTTCTTCAGTGAACTGTCTGGTTAGACTTCAGAACTTATGATACTTCTTCTTCAGTACTTGTTGAATCCTTCTTCAGTACTTTAGTCTTCTTTCTTCAGTAGTTCTATACTTAGGATATTTTGCAGAAGTGAATTAGACTAAGGTTTACAAAAGTGGTTTCACCAATCCTTTTTGTCCTAACACGTATTGATTAGATATAAAACATAACTAATTTTAGATCTTTTGTTATATCCTCATGGGCGGATTGAAGCAATTTGTAAGAGAACGAGACGAGTGGGAAGAGCGTGGCGAGAAGAGAGGGAGAGTGAAATATGTGAAGACAAACGAAAAATGTGAGATGGGAGGATAGAGAGGGCACACCCGTAAACCTTATGATGTAGAGAGACTTTGTTTGCCCATCGTTGTGTGTTTCAATTACAATAGCTCTTCTGGTGATGAGTTCTCTAGAATGGGGCATTCTAGGTCTCAACGCCATGACACTGTCTGCTTTCACCTTTCACGGGCGGTGGGTTCCCACTAGTGTGGCGGCAGACTATGTCACCAGCGCCATCTGCCTTCGAGGGCATGAGTAGCCTTTTTTTTGTTGGCCGTTCAAAACAATATTAATAAGGTCTTTAATATAAGTCAACTTTAAATAATCACAATTTGTAAAAATACTAATAAATGTTTCACCTTCAAAAAACAGAAGTGGGTTCAATCTCCGCTAAAACCCATGTCGTGTTTACGTGTATATGTTGACACCATTTAGTGTCAGCTTCAACTCGAAACCATATGGGTCGGAGTGTTGGGCCATCAAGAAGACTCAAGCCTGCAAGATAGATGTAGCAGAAATGAGGATGCTTAGGTGGATGTGAGGGTACACAAGGCTAGACCGAATAAGAAATGAGATTGTTAGGGGAAGGTTAGGTTTGGCTAAGATTTCAGAGAAGATAAAGGAGTGGAGATTGAGATGGTTTAGGCATGTGAGGAGGAGGCAGATGTCAGCGACAGTTAGAGTAGTGGAGGAGCTGACTGTTGACGGTAGGAGGAGTAGAGGTAGACCCAAGTTGACCTGGGATAAGCGTATTTAACAGGATTTGTTAGAGTTGCACCTCTCTGAGGACATGGTCCAAGATAGGAGTTCATGGAGACGTAGAATTGAGGCTAAGGATCCTTAGGGACTGTTTCGTATATTCCTTTTGGGTATGTTGTTGTTATTGCATATATACCTTGTTTTAATACATGACACTTTCTATGTTTATATATGGGCTATATTGTTTTTATGGCATATATACCTTTGTTTATAATACATGACACTTTCAATGTTTATTTAAATTCAATATCTCTTCATTAGTTTTTAGTGTTGTTTACTGGTAGTTTTTGTTTGTCGAGCCGGGGGTCTCTCAGGAAGCAGCCTCTCTATCTGCAAGAATAGGGGTAAGGTTTGCCTACATCCCACCCTCCCAGACCCTACTCTTAGCTGTGCTAATTTGTGGGATTTACTGGGTAAGGTTGTTGTTGTTCAACTCGAAACCATGACCCATGTACCACCCCCAATCAATTCTAGTACCAACATCAAAACAACTAACTCAACCCAACTCATTCACAAAACTCGATTTATTTACTACTAACAAAATGGGAATTTACAATTACATCCACAACTTACTCATCACCAGCTATCAAAACCAATACAGCATACTTTAAATGCAAAGTTTTTGTGTTTTGCTTATTGCAATAATAAAATAATAATAATAATAATAATAGTATGATCACAACCTACCAGTCTTTTCTCTCTATTATTGTACTATACCAGCCTATATGTGGCACTGGTTCTAATCTGTTACAGCAAAAAGAACACCGATACAGTACGTATCGCGCTATAAATTCGTAACCACAGCAAAAATTAAACAAAATCTGATCAACATAATTCAATCAAGATGGAAGGCAAAATGTATATGTACTTTACTTTTGCATATCATTTCACCTTAAAGATTAGGCCTTTATCCTTGAAGATTCACCAACAGCATTCTCCATTCGCGTGTACCACTCGCCAATTCTGGTGTGCTCAACCATATCTTTACCTGACCTTAGATAACGAATAGGTCTCAACACTCCATAGACAGCAAGGTCAGCCAGATTAGGTTTGGACCCACCTGATGCAGTCGTAAGAAATAACATTAATAATAAGAGTTTTTTTTAATAAGCATCAGATCGGGAATATATTGCTTGATATATTTGTGAAGCAACTCCTTAAAAATCTCTAGCATTCAGCACCATTGGCCTAACTACTGCACTGGGCCCATACAAAAAGCACCCTCAAATGAGTCCAATAGGTCAACCATAAAATTATAACTAAAAAACAAGTTAAAATTACCCTAAATGTATTCCGAATGTATAAAACCTACTGAATTGTATTATTACAAAAACTAATGCATCATTGTAATAATATAGTTTTTCTAATCAATATTTAGAGCACTAATTATTGTAGAAAATCATAAAAAAAAAATGTTTTCGTGTGTTGGTCAACCTGACCCGATGTCCCAATCCTATTTAATCTGAACCCATTTGCCATGTTACCCGACTCGCCCATCTTGCCACCTCTACGAGCTTATCAACTGTGTCAACCACTCAAGGTGGCTATCATTCATTGATTTGTTTTTTTACTCCTTAACAGGTCAAAAGGGGAAAAGCAAAACATTTAGCTGGGAAGGATACGGGTCAATAGTCCTTCAGTGTATAAACTGGATAAGTGATAACTATTGCGATAGTAAAGTCTTTAACCGAATTGCACATTAATTGTCTATAATCAGATTCAATGCATTTGGGCAAACCCAACCCTACCCACCTGCCCATCTGACACCTCAGTGTTCATAGGTAGTTAGGTACAAGAAAAAAAAAAAACAAAGAATTAACACTATAAAAAAGATCAAAATGTCACCAAGAAAACTGACCTAAAAAATCCCTTCCGTCAAGTGCGTCAACCCAGGTTTCAGCAGCTTCATACAAGGCTTTCCTTTCATCAGTGATATTATACTTTTTCTTCAGTTTCTTAGACACAAAATACATAGCAGCAGCCCCCGCGTATTTTACGGTATACTTTTCAGTAACACCAAAATTACCTGACATGCAAAGAGGGAAATATAAAGTTTAGGATGTTCTGAATTCTTTACAAATATAAATCAAAATATATGTATACTAAGTTAACTTCAGTATACCATATTTGTGGCGTACCATTTCTTGTGATATAGTCGAAGGATTCCAGAGCCTCAGAAGTGTTCCGGTAAATATTCGGTGATAAAACATGCACCAAATGATCATCAACCCACCTACATTGCCCCACTCTTCATTAGCACTATTAATAACCAACTGATGACACAAAACAAATGAGAATCCAGAAGCAAGATAAGAATATGATCCCCGCCCACTTATCTTTACATGGGTTGGGGTGAATGTGTGTTGTGGAACAGTGGAAGTTATTATGTGATATTAAATAATTAAATATCAGATGATAACACACGTTGTAGACTTTGAATGTACTTCAGTTATTTGAAGTTGTAATAGTAGATAATTAGATGTTTAAAGTGTTCAAAGAACTTCAGATGCTTCAAGAATTTAATAGATAAAATGACAAAAAATGACATTTTTGTGAAAAAAAGTAGAGACTGGTTTGTAGAATGACGATAAAAGTCTCTAAAATTAGATTCAACCTAAATAATTATTGTTGTTGCACCAAGTATGAAACTAACTATTTAACCTAAATATTCGGAAGCAAAATTTGCTGATACAAACATTAAAAACCCATATTTACAACTCCAACCTAATATGATCAAGATAACAAGTTCCAAGAGGTAAACCCAAAGTTCCAAACACCCCCTTCATGCTTTATATGAACATTCGTCTATAAATTATAAGCCAACTCAGCATGTCATATTTAGAATACTAGGTCAAAACCATATGATTTTCATATACCACAAGTAAGCCTCTATTTGATTACGGACTTCGATTCAGGATATGCCTTCTATAGCATTGTACATTTAAGCATTTTTCTCAGTACTTCTACAACTTAGACATGTACCATAACTTTTTATGTGACATAAGAAAAAGAACATGCAGAAGAAGCATACCGACGCCACTTCTTTTCTTCATCATCCTTGTCAACCAATGAATTTGATTTAGTTGGACTGAGCTTGTTTCTCAGCTGATCAATAATAACTGCACAAAAAAAAAAAAAAAAAAAAAAAAACAATAAATTATAGAATTCTATCACCTTTAATTCAAGCTTAAATTTCTGAACTTCAAGAATGAAGAGAACTTCAGTCGGTTTTAATAAATTCAAATAAAACCTGATGAATCTTCCAGCCGTTCACCATTGACCACAAGTATAGGCACCTTCTTGTAATCAGACCATTTGATTTCCTTCTTACTAAGTGGATTCACCTCCACAACTTTGTATGGCACATCATAGTAATCTAGAAATGCTGAAAAACAAACAAAGTAGGTGTCATAAATCCATTTTCCTTGCTTCTACATACCCTGCTTCCCTCACAAAGCATACCTAAAACAACTTGCCCTTTGCTACAATAAATCTTAAAACACAAACAGACACAAGGATTTACTATATGGTTCTTACATTGCAGAAACTAGGAGTTATCTGCCACATAAAATAATTCTTAGACTTCTTATACCCTGTCCTTACCTTCAGACTTTCAGAAAAAGAAAAAAACTGCCTTTGATCTAAGATTCTAAGGATCAAACATGATATTCTGTATGGCACAACTATAAGCGGTGACATAGTTTCAAGTTTAGGAAAAATTATTCGCAACTAACCAAACTGTGTTCACTTCATCATCATTCAATTTTTTTCAAGCACTTTTGTTCATTGTCTTCAAAATTACCATTAGGGAGTGTCTGGGATATCCAATTAATAACTGCTTATTGTGTTTTGATACAAAAGTAAGGTGTTTGACATTTAAGGATGTATTACTATTCTCAAATTGCTTAATAAGCTGTTTCAAATAAGAGAATCAGATAAGCAATTTCAATAAGCAATCTCAAACACCCACTCACACTATCGTTAGTCAAATCAATATCATATCCAAAATAGCGCAATCAATCACCTACAACAACGCTCTTTATCATAAACAATGAACCAAATGTGTTCACTTTATCATTGGTCAGTTTTTAGTTACTTATTTTCATGCACTTATGTTCATTGTTTTAAAAAAGTTGTCTTCAAATTTACTACAACAACAGGGTGGTTAAGATTTCTAATTAATTAATTATAACCGCTTAACTGTTTATTGTGTTTTGAAATGAAAATAAGGCGTTTTGACGATGCATCGCTATTCTTAATTGCCTAATCAACTGTTTCAAAGGAGAGACCGATACCGCAACTCCAATAAGCAATCTCAAACACCCCTCACTCATACTCACACCAAAACATACAAACCTAACTATTGTCAACTCAATCACATAAAACACAGAGTAATGATACACACAATAGCTACTGCAAGCCTGTAACATGTTAACATCAATAGATAACTCCTAACAATTTGCCTTAAAACTATATATAATATAAAACATGCTGATCACGAAACCTAATAAAAACAAGACTAATAACCAATACCTTTAACCTTATTACAAAACGGACAGGATTCATACTGATACAACACAACCTCCTTGGGAACCAGATCTGAATGAACCGGTTCTTTGGCATACGCCTCTTTCTCCGCCAATAACAACGCTCCAGCACCGGCAAGACAACCTAACGAAATAATAACTTTAGTCGCTCCAGGAGATCCGGTAGAGGAGGAGATGGATCGTATAGATGAAGAGAACCAGCGGCGAGAGGAGGTTGCGGCATTGGCGGTGATGTAGGAAGCTGCCGGAAAGAGGATGTGGTGTTCGGAGGAGGATAGGGTGGCGCGTGAGAGAGAGGCGGCGGCGAGTGTAGAAGCTCTTCTCATGGTGGTGGTTTAGGGTTTTAGGGTGGTTGTGGGATGGTGTTTGGTGGTGGTGGAGAGAAGGTTTTAGAGGTGTGTGGAATGTTTAACACTTTAACGTGATGGGATGGATGGTGTGGGTTTGTGCTACCTGGTGGACTCGAGACCGTGTGTGTAGGTTGTTATATTATATTGAGTAAATTACTATTTGAGTGTTTTAGTGGTTTTAACTACTTGAATTTAAAACCAAAATGTTTAACTATCTGAGCACCTGATTTTTCAAATTGTAACAATCTGAGTCCATTTAACTAACTCCATCCAATAATTCTGTTAACTTTCTGCTAAAAGACCAAAATACCCCTATTGTTTAAAAATAAAATAAAAAATATATAAACCCAACTTACCCTCTATCTTCTTCATCTTCCTCATCCTCTCTCTCTACACTCTCTCTCTCTCTCTCTCTCTCTCTCTCTCTCTCTCTCTCTCTCTCTCTCTCTCTCTCTCTCTCTCTCTCTCTCTCTCTCTCTCTCTCTCTCTCTCTCTCTACTGAACTAATTAACCCACCCACCTCCACCATCTTCAACCCCCTCCACCACCTCACCACCATTGCACCATCCCACTTCCATCGCAAACCATTGTTGCACCACTGTGAATCAAGCCCAGAACCACTTCTGAATTGAACCAAAATATTATTATCATTACAAGATTAGAACAAGATCTGAACTACACCAAACCACCACTTTAAAACCACTACTATTTTAGAAATTAGGGATGAAGACCCAACATCACCAACACCCACCACAAGCCGCTACCAACACCAACCACCATCTGCCACCACCAACACCAACTACCACCTGCCACCACCAATACCTACCACCACATTGCTCAGCAAACGCAAATGAAACTATAACCTTCCTCGTCTGCATCAACTTCCCTAACCCCCAAATCGGAGCTTACCGCCCAAATCAACCCTAAAACCAAATAAACATCAACACCCAAATCAATCCTAAGCCCCAAATCGGAGCTCATCGTCCTTTTCATAGTTAACAGAGAGAGGGGTTGGTAGGCCTCTTCAGAAGCGAAGGCGGCAGGGTGGTGCAATGGTGATGGTGAGGTGGTCTACGACCAGCCGGTGCATCGGGATCAGAAGCGAAGGCGATAACAGTGACAACTGCACTAAGGTTTCAATGGGATTTCAGGTAAGCTTAATTACCACCATCTCTTTTGGATCTAACTGTTCGATAATAAAGATAATTGGTGCAGTTGATGATGGCGGTGATGATTCTGTTTCGGGTTCGGGTGCAGGGATTTCGATGAGTTTTGGCAGCAGTCTTTGATGTTCAAGGGATTACGGTCGGTGCATCTCTCTCTCTCTCTCTCTAGATGTGGGGGTTCGTGCGGAGATGTGGTGGCTGTGGTAGGAGGTACGGTGGCAATGGCGGTGGTGGTGTGAGATGAATGAGGTCGTGGTTTGATGAAGAGGATGGATCTGTTTTGTCTTGTATCTGTTTTGTGTATAGATATATAATAATAATAATAATAATAATAATAATAATAATAGTGATAAATACATTTTTTAAGTATGTTGTGCATTAAAAACTTGTACTTTGGATGTAAACGAGGTAACGCATATCCGCGCGTTGCGGCGGGATGTTGATTAATTAGTTATACAATACTGGCATAAGTAAAATAATAATTGTTGATAACAAAGTAGAAAGACTTTTAAGTAACTATGTCATACACTGAAATAAGTTTTTTTTATTGACATATAATGAAGTATATTGTACAACACTCATGTACGGTCTTGCAGTAA
Source organism: Ambrosia x helenae (assembly GCA_030844895.1). Taxonomy (NCBI): domain Eukaryota; kingdom Viridiplantae; phylum Streptophyta; class Magnoliopsida; order Asterales; family Asteraceae; genus Ambrosia; species Ambrosia x helenae. Next base: position 100,109,663 of record CM061231.1, read on the forward strand.
GATGTGCTAGCATAGTAACATTGTTGTGTAATAAGGGAATCAGGATGGGAATTAGTGTGTCGAGCGTCTCATGTTTAGTATCATCTGCATAAGTAAGAAAAAATATAATGTGTAAAAAATCATAGCTAAGTAATATTGTTATAAAATTTAAAAAAGCTTACATGATTATATACCAAAAGATAGCACCTCTTTTTTTCCCAAATGTTAGCCATCTCTTTTAGGCGTTAGTTGGATTTTTTTGTGCTATCATGTGGTTTGAATTAATGAATCTTCATTATGAGTTTCTAATGCAATGAAATGATTAGTAATATTTGAAGAAATTGATAATTATGTTTTATGTGTTTTAAACTTCTAATAATTTAACAGGGTCGAAAATTTTGACCCGTTTGCCAATAAATGGTCGATTTGGGCTGAGCTTTATACATTGACAATGTGAAGGTATTTGTTCGGCTGTCATTTCGGGTCGATTGTTCCAAATAAGTGGCTATGAAATGAAACTTGCAGTTAGGTCTGAAGACGAATCAGCGAGTGATGCAATTCATGAGTCAGTAGCCAATTAGTCCGCTTTTATTAACCATTTTTGCCATTCTGACATTGATTGAGAGTGGTTTATAACTAAGTTTCTGTTGGTCATTTGGTATTAAACATTAACTGATGGTCTCTGTTGTTATTGATGTTTTGGTTCTGACAATATGTCGTAGTATTATTTAACTGTTTATCATATATGTTTAGGGCCTTATGTGGTTATAAATTACCCACTTAATGCACATTGCCTGAAACCTGATAATCAAACTCACCTATAGACAGTTTCTTCCCTGGAAGTAATTCTGCAGGTGTATTGCTTAATTCCCGTTGGAGTGATTAAATGCATCCAGGCGATGCTCAACCGAAATCATGTTGAATATTAATCAGTAAAGCGTTTAATTTAGTTATGTCTCTGAGCTGTTTCCCAGACCACACATGCACAATCCTCACCTCCATTCTTCAGTTAGTCATATCCAAATCCCAACCCGCGCGTTGCGGCGGGATATTAATGATAGTATGTTTTAGTATCTGTATATAAGTAGATCACACGCGAGATGAAAGCGACGGTCAAGTTTCAACTTAAGAAGGTGCTCTGCATGGGAGTTGGCCCGGTGCTTGTACTTGAAGACAACAATGGGAAAGCCGATTCGCATCTTTTAAAAGAGTTTATTTGTTATGTTTTCATTTCCGGTTAATGTTGAGGTTAGTACTGGAAAACATATTTCCCATGAACAGGGAATAGTCCTTTTTTGGCTTTTTACATGTTTGTTTGGTACTATAATTTTGGACCCTTGTTATTATCTGTGTTTTGATTTTGCCAAGTTTTTTAGATACCGAATGGTTAGCCTCAAGAGTTTAGAAACTTATTAGGTACACATATGAATCACTGTTTCAGGCCTACGTTTCAAAATAGAATTCACGTTTCTTGTGGTTATGCGTTGGGAGCATGAAAAACATAATTAGCTAAGGCTGCATGCACCTAGATTAAGAATTTTTTAAAAACAAACCAATAACTTAAATGAAATTGTAAGGATTCCAGGCCGCCGAGCGAGCTCTTGACTTTCCTGCAGGATTCTATGAACTCAAGAGGGGCCTAATTATTGTTTATACAACCTTTTATCTTTAAATGTAAGGCTGCCAGTGAAATGCAAAACATACAACATGAGCTGGGCATCACTAAACATTCTGTTTTCTGTAACTTTTTTTTTTACTATAATAGAATTACATAGTCGAGTTTAGTATTGCAACATCGGTTTCTCAGCTGTAGTGTGCATGTTTACAGACAAGTGCCTTGGACAGAAATATAAAACATTATCATAGACAAAACGTCAAAGATTATTGTAGAAAATGAATAACGAAGTTATAGTATTTTAATAAATGAATTATATAATCTGTAAAACTGAATGAACAAAACCACCAAAGCTTGTATTTGAATGATTGATATTTTCACAATAACGTCTTCTCTACCTCTTCCTTCCCATCTTCAACTTCCTTTATATATTCGACAGTCGACTCCCTTATTACACCATATATCCTCTTTTCCGCCATCTTCCTTTCCGTCTTCGCGTCTTACTTTCCTAATAACCACCACAACCCCTGACGATTAAATTTGCGAACATCCCACCAGAGTAAAACCTGCAGGTACTGTCTCTATCGCCCCCTTCTTGATACGGGTCAAGAAAAAAAAGATTATTTGACCCGGTATTGATGGATGAATATCTATACAACAGCGATGACCTAGTCCCAATCTCCTCTTAAATATATATGATTACTGATGGAACGCAATGCTTGTGGATATTAATTATATTAAAGAAACATAAAAATGTATAAGAGTTCAAAATAGTTATTTTGAAAAGTAGTAACACATCTAAACCTCATAAGCTACAACCTTCTCTAACAAAGTAGTGGGATCGTCCCAAGTAATTTGGTAAAGCGCCTTGTGGGACTTAGGCAGGTAATAAGCTTTTCTTTCAAATACGAGTCAAGAGCCCTTACTGATGCAACATTTTATAGTTGGTTTTGAGGCCCCAAATAACTGTTGGTATAACTCAAGTTTATGTAATTGTGATTTGCAGAAAGAAATATGAGAAATACATGCTTTATTCCACGACCAAATTAAATTGTATATATGCATTTACATGTTGCAACGTAAATAAAAGACCATTCTAAATCCTCTTAATAAATTGCCATACTCCACTGACCCATTTGACTACAACCAATTCTAATAAACCATAAAATAAACATGCAGCTTAAATACGTTTCAAATACCCTTATTTCATTGACCTGTATCAAATGTGACCCATGACCCCTTCAAACAACCCATGAACCATGTCCCACAACCTGTGAACTAACCCGTGAACAATCGATTAACACAACAATTTCATCAAATAAAACAATCTAAATTTAAACAAATAGAGTAATCACATTTGATAACATTTCAACATGTAAAAGAGAAATGATAATTCCCTTTTGTTAGATTCAGAAAACGAAAATCATAAAATTTGTGGCTATCTTAAAATGACATTATTCATAATAAACATCTAAACACACAATCCAACCACTGTTTTTTTTTTCCTTTTTCCAGACTCAACAGACGAAAATAATTTGCCTATCAATAGACAAACTATAAACATGAAAACACATGTCTTATTGAAACCATACAAACACAGAACTAATATACAATTTACAAATCCTTTGTTATTATTTCCCATCATAAATATAATGATTACTAAGGATTTGTAAATTGTATAATGATTACAGTAAGTCACGATTATCATTTCTCTTTAAAAAGGAAAAAAACAACACAAAACAAAAACAATCATCGACGATTTGTAAGGCCATTTTCAATGTCAAATTAAGATTATTGATGGAATTAAATAAATGAGAAACAGAATTGAAAACGGATTATAAGTAAATTTACCTTTTGCTTAAACAGTAACCCTAATTGCAATTGACAAAAATGAAAACTATAACCCTAAGTGCGATTGAAGAAGTAAGAAATTAAAAACAGGGAAGAAGAATGGAAACGAAAAAAATGCATCAACTGAATTAGTAGTGAGTAGGGTTAAAATCTGGTACCTTTAATCGCGAATTTGGCGAATGGATTAGCGTAGATGAAGAGAGTATGAAAGGGAAAGAAAAATTTGTGATGAATATAAAGAGTAGATGAAGAGAGTATGAAGGGAAAAGAGGAATTTGTGATGAAGATGAAGAAAGTGGTGTTGTTGGTTGTAAAAACAGGGAGAACGATTACAAAGTATACCAAAAGGAGTGAACGGTTACAGACACAGTACCGAATAACGGAAATGGTATGTGAATAACGGAGATTTAACGGAAGTTAGGATAACTGTTAAGTTGGTATTTGTATGATATATAATGACTAAAATGCCCTTCTAACTAACAGACTTGATGGATGGAGTTAGTTAAATGGACTCGGATTGTTACAATTTGAAAAATCAGGTGCAAAGATAGTTAAACATTTTGGTTTTGGATTCAAGTAGTTAAAACCACTAAAACACAGGGACTCAAATAGTAATTTACTCTATTATATTAGTCCACCCGACTATTTTTAATGTGTTACTATTTGTTAAAATTAAAAGTTAAAACTAGTGGAATTTCTACGTGTCTAGTGTCGGGAATTCGGTTGATTAGGTCGGTTTACTACGTTACCGTTGTGGTGAGTCGTCTCATGTTGGGGTGTGGAGAGGTGTCTCATGCCACATCACCCTTTTAGGGCATCAAACACCCCCACGGTGTTAAAGAGAGGCGTCAATGGGCCCTTTTTGAGTGTGTTGGCAAGACGTGAAGTAAACCCCATTTTCAAACTTTTAACCAATAAGGAAATTCCATTTGTAGGGGTGGCGCTACTCCACAGTCCACAACCTATAGCAGTATAGCCTAATAACTTAGACTACTCATTGGGTTTGATGGCCCAAAATGGTAGAACTTGAGAGTCATTGGGCTTTAAGCCCCAAAAAGTAAATTGTTGCGTTATTGGGCTGATGCTGGCCCATAGGCATGGGCCTATATAACGATTTAGGCATATAATGTTCATTTAAAGACTTAGAAATCTATGTTACCTTATTAAGGGGAGAGATGGTCAAGATGGTCATTTCATCATCATTTTAAGATGGCATCCCAAAAGTCACATGTGTAATCTCCAAATTTTTATCATCTTTGTTCCATTTATACCCTTGTGTACCACCTTTAATACCAATTGTACAAAGTAACAATGCAACTCATAATTCACATGTGAAGTGGAGATGCTTACCCTCTTCTATCCTAATCGACATCTGTCTTTCGTTGTGTCCTTTAATTATGAGACTGCTCAATTGCTTCCTACCAGACATAAAACCTACGGTTACTAATGTGAGTCTTTGTAATTTATTGGTTTATTTTTTTGACTTTTTGCACATACATAATTCAATTGATTTACTGCAAGGTCACTACGCTTCCCTCTCATGCGATATGGCTTCTACTGCACCAAAAGGAGTGATTGATGCCATTGCAACAAGTAGTACAATCTAATGAAAATTTGAATACCAGAATTGCCCATCAAAGTAAGTAGTCTAACTATTTTTTTTTTCATAAGCTAAATATATTCTCATTCATTTGTAGAACGACCACAATTTCAGGTTTCATTTTACCGTTTTTAAAGATGTCATCTTTGGGTCATTATTGGATAAAAATGAACTTCAGTTTAGTAAACCTCATGGCAACAGAATATAATCTCCATTTTTTTGTAACAGCGGAGGTCATAAGGCGTTTAACATGTCAAAAGAGATTAGCTTAAAAATCAGGAAAACTCCAAAGCGGTTAATCACCAAAACACCGAGTCTGAACCGATACATTCAGTATGGTATTCGGTAACTTCTCTTTAAATTTATTATCAGTAAAGTACCAATCTCATCCCTTTTTAGGAGAATTTAATCACCCACTTGAGCAAGTTAGATCTTTTACATTTTCTATAGATATATAATGAAATATACTTACAAAAGGTACAAATTAAATGTTTTTTTAATAAGGCAAATTCTATAATTTTATGCATTACAATTACTATAGCAATAGGGTAACTATTTGACCCGTTTATTTTTAGCTTATTTTAGTTGGTCCGTAGGGCAAGGTCTAAGCCGTTTATTTTGGTAATATTATGCATTATAAATACCATACTCTTTGGGTAACTATTTGACCCGTTTCTTTTTTTAGCTTGTTTGCATTGACCCGTATAGTCAGGTCGGACCTATTTATGACGTTCAATATCCAAATCAAGATAATTACATCGTCTTCAAATTCTGCTATGGCGAGTTCATCATAATGTATGATTTATGATCATGGCTTGAAATGTATTTGTCTAGACACCCTTTTGTGATGCTTCAGATCATTACACAGCAACAGCCTTTCCAGGTAAAAGAAGTGCTACGAAAAGAAAAAGGTAGTGGGTTGATGATAAAAATTACACTACCCACATTCGTCAATACAGTTGTCAGATGCATTACTATACAACGTTTGTAAATTGTAATTACATCTTCACATCCAATCTAAAATCTTCTGGATTAATTAATTTTTGGACATATTCTTAATCATATTAAAACTCATGTTTAATTTGAGCTTTACACACTACCACATGGTTAGTTACTCACAGAGGTATGTACCAGTTCATCGTATCTAATTATCTACTTTTTTAGCACTAAATTGAATTAAAAGTTATGTGTTTTTTTTTTTTTTTTTTTTTTGTAAATTATGATAATGCTAAATTGCAACCCTTATCGAAGCTTGGTCATCGTGCCAAGCCTTGATGATGAGTCTATGATGTCATTCTTTGTCTCATGTAAGAGGCAACAAGACCATATGACACGCGTCCTACCCTTGTTTGCATTTATCATCACATATTTATTTTGTTGTTAGCTTCGTTTTTAGTAAATGTTGTGCTCTCGCCGCAACGCGCGGGAACCCCACTAGTAAACTTAAAGGTATGGGTGGCAAAATAGGTAGGTTGGGTGGGTTTGGTTGTTGGGTCAGAATGGGTTTGGGTTAGGATGGGTTTGGGTCAAGATGGGTAAATTAAAAAAATAGGATAGGATGGGTTAGGTCAGGATGGGTTTGGGTCTACATGGTTTGGATTAGGATAGGTTCACATCAAAATAGATTAATATTTAAAAAAAAATTAAAATAACAAAATTGTTATGTAGCGATCCGGACCGTTTCGACCCGGCCGGGCCCGGTAGCGTCCCGGAACGTTTTGACCCAGCCGAGCCCGGTAACGACCTAGACCGTTTCAACCAGACCCGTCCCGTAGCGACCCAGACTGTTTCGACCCGGCCGGGCCCAATAGCGATCCGGACAGTTTCGACCCGACCGGGCCCGGTAACGACCCAGACCGCTTCAACTTGACCCGTCCCGTAGCAACCCGGACTGTTTCGACCCGGCGGGTCCCGGTAGTGACCTGGAACGTTTCGACCCGGCCGGGCCCGGTAACGACCCAGACCGTTTCAACCTGACCCGTCCCGTAGCGACCCAGACTGTTTTGACCCGGCTGGGCCCAATAGCGACCTGGACAGTTTCGACCCGACCGGGCCCGGTAACGACCCAGATCGTTTCAACCTGACGCGTCCCGTAGCGACCCGGACCGTTTCGAACCGACCGGGCATGGTAACGTCCCAGACCGTTTCAACCTGACTTGTCCCGTAGCGACCCGTACTGTTTCGACCCGACCGGGCCCGTTAGCGACCCGGACTGTTTCGACCTGACCGATCCCGTTAGCGACACGGACCGTTTCGACCCGACCGGGCCCGTCAACGACCGGACCATTTCGACCCGAACGGGCCGGTCAACAACCCAGATCGTTTGCACTCGATCAAACCCGCTAACGACTCGAACCGTTTTGATGAGATCGGTCTCGTTAACGACCCGTGTTGTTTCGACATTGTCGTCCGTTATCGACCCGAACGGTTTCGACCCGACTAGGGTGATCAACAAATACAAAGATATAATTTTTTTGTTTTTATTGACATTGATTTCTATGAGACATCAACTTGGGTGAGTTTTAATTTAGATTTGTATATGGTTATCTAAAAATACTCATCCTAACCCATTTGTTTTTTTATATACGCATCCTGACCCACTTACTTATTTCCTATAATTAAACTTATCCATCCTAACCCCCTTGAAAATTATACTAAACACATTTTAACTCACAAGGTCAAATTTTAAACCCAAAACAACCTAAACTCAAATAGATGGGTTGAAGTTGCTAGGTCTACTTAAAGGATATGAATATGATAGCTCAAAACAGTTAGGTTTTGTGTTGTTGGGCTATCAGCCCAAAATAGTGCTGTATAGGGTTAATGGGCCAACCTTAGGCCCAATAAGTACATGTTCAACAAAATTCGTTTTAACCATTCAGATTACTCTATATATTTACTTAAAACGTGTCTTTAAGCTTTAAGCTCAGAAAGTGTGAAAGGCAGCACTAGTGCATTACGCCAGATAGGCTAATTACTCTGTTTGAGTGTTAAAAAATCATTTCGTTTGTAAATAAAGTTGGACTTTGTTATAATATTTCTATAATGTTCATGAGCCGAATAAATTTGTTCAAAATACCCCAGCCCCAGTTTGTGGGCTTGTTGGGTCCAAAAAAAATGGGGTTAAAATTAAATTCGAGTCCAATACTTGATATCTAAAAAGTTACTATTTACCCTTGTTAAATTATTGTTAGTATTTTAACGAGAAATATAATAAAATAAGTGTTTATGAGTAAGATAAAAGTAAATATGGTGGAGGAGATGTGGAAGGTTTTTTGAAATGAGAGATAAATTTTGAAAATTATGATTTTTTTGTTATTTTATAGGGTATAAAATGGTGAAGGTGCTGTGAATGCTTTAAATACACTACCTAAGTATCTATAAAACCAAAACACTTTGCAATTTAAATACACTACCTAAGTATAAAACTCTTCTTAAAAGCCTTTTAGAAACAGTATTGAGTTTGCTAAAGCACTTAGATTTTTTTTTTTCGGAGCGAAAGAAATATATACAAAACTAGCAAGCCGCTAGCAAAGATAAAAAGTAGAAGTTATATAACAAGGAGAGAATTCCTAATCCACTTGGTTGTCTCTATTTTACCCCGTATCTTTTGCTGACCCTCCACCTTGTGTGCCAATAATGTTAGTTCAGCCAATGTTGTGTATGGCTGTAACTCCACCACATTAGAAATTGGTGATTCTAACCCACCGAGGTATCGCACTAATGTTTGAGGGTCGTCTTCGCTTAAACCGCACTTCATAAGTAGATGTTCAAACTCCTGGGAATACTCTTCAACAGTTCTTGACCCTTGCTTGATAAAATGCAGTTTAGAAAAACTCTCTTGAAGATAATACGGAGGCATGGTGACATGTAATTTTCTATTCCTATTACTCAACCATAAAAAAGAAAAACTGAGAATAGAATAAGAATAGAATAAGATCTTTACTCCGCTCATCACGAGAGAAAAAACACATTAGTTCAAAAGCTCCATATCACCCACCATGCTATAAGAATGATCCAATGAATGAGTTTTCGTTTCTTTGTTGAAACTGGAATCGAGTCAAACCATACCAAGATACCCGAACACGTAAGATCTACAAATCTATGAGAAACCCAACCACTTAGAATTTAGAAATAGCCTTCCACGTTCTAACCACGATCTCTCAAGTGCCAAACAAATGATCTATGGATTCCTCCGCATTAGAAGATAAGAGGACAAATGTGGGGTAGCCCACTTGGTAGAGACTTGTACCTCTTAGAGAGGGTTCTAGGTTCAAATCTAGGTAAGGGTGTATTTGTTGTAAATATAATGGCAGTGTACCATTAGCCGTTCAAAAGATAGAGAGGACAAAGAACACTTGGAAATTAAATATGAACCTTTATATGTATTCTACTCACTCTAGATACTTGGTTTAAGTAATACTGAAAAAAGAAATGCAAATAAAAACATTATTTACTATGCTCATTTTGTTGTACCCAAACATTTCATTCTGAACAACAAAAACACAAAAACAAACAGACACAGACACACTTTGGAACAAGCTAAACTAGCTAACATGCTCTATCTCGTTAAGATTAGCAGCAGCTGAAATTGATGCTGAAACTCCTGCGGGGTGAGCCGTCATGTCAGCGGTGTTCCTTCTCTCCGCGCTCAACACACCCTCTGCATCCTCTCTCGTAGCCGCCTTATCAGCTGGTAGTTTCACCGTTGCATCCTGTCAATGCTCAAGTAAATACATGTATATATATATATATATAAAGGAAAAATCATCAAGACATCTTGACCAATGATATTAATAAAATAGCCTTAACCTTCTTTCTTTTACAATTATATCTTAACCATCCAGAAGCTTCTATGTGACACACCTAGCTAACTATGCTGGCGCAACAAATTTTGACTTGACACATTCTCCTGCGCTAGAAGGAAATTTGTTGCGCCAAAACTAAAATATGTTAGCTAAATGACACCCGCAAAAAATGACCATTTTGGTGATTTTCTCCTATGTAAACACGAATCAAAATGTGTTGGATATCAATTCACACAAACTCCCTAGAGTATATTCCGGAACATACATATATAGCTATAACTTTAGCTTCCATTAAAACCAACAAGTTTTATAAGTGGACGGCGGGTAAACGGGCTACAAGTTGCGCCGCTACTCGTTTTTGAATAGAAGGACGGTAGTTAGGATTTGGCGGCACCAACACCATTTGAATAACGGTTACTCAAACCATCAAAGTATGTTTAAACATACTTATGCAATTACTAACCTAAACATTGTTCCTAAGGTTAATAATACAATTAAGACATACACTTATAAATAATCAAATACATATAGATAACCAAGTTTATAACATTAATAAAGAGGAGAATGCATTGTTCAAGAAAACTGACCGTTAGAATTTCACTAAGTTTAACTTTGTCTTCTTCGCGTGTAGACGTGTTTAAATTGGCAGCTGATTGAGCTTGAGCTGCAATTCCACCGGGGATCACTACACTACTACCAGTAGCCCTGACCTCAGCCGCTTGAATCGCGGCTGCATCACTCTGTTCCACCGCTTTGTTCCCCGCGGTCCTCGCTGTAGCTTCGAGTGCTTCTCCAATCGTTATAGCGCCCTGTTGGTGAAGAACTCCCACCCCACCGCCTTGCTGGAGCACCGGTGTAGCATCCACATACTGCCCCACCACCTGCCGGAAACTAAGTAATTATACTCACTTCATAATAATCGGTTACATTGACTTGTAAGTTACAATTTACAAAACAATGTGATTTACACACGCATAACTAAGTTGTTAGCCATGCCACTAATTCGCTTACAGAGGCATCAAACAGCTAGGAAGAACAAAAAGTTCCTAGAAAACAACTAAAACATTGTTACGCTAGAGTCGGAGAACGAATCGGTCACCTTACTTGTTATGACTAGTTTTGAGAAACCGGATAACGTTATAAATAGTGGAAAAAAAAAATTAGATCGTATACAACTAAACAAAATATGAAACTTTTTTAGGTTTTGCTGAAGTTTTAATAAATTATAGAGAGTTAAACAATTTACATATAAAGTTTCAAGTAAATAAATAAAAACAATTCATTTTAAACGTAAAAAAACAGGCTTAACGTACCGGACCAGATCGAATTCATGGCCACAAAGTCCGGTTTTAAAAAGTAGCCTCATATTAGTGGAGGGGAAAAAATATTAATGTTAATACATATAGTTGTGAAACCCTGTTTCATTTATTATTATTTTTTTAAATTTTTTTAAAAGTGATTGTGAACGGATGAGAAAATGGAATGATAAAAATACAAAATATTGAGACACATAATATAGTAGTAATTAATAGAGCATATGTCTAGAATGTTCTCTATGTATTTTTAGTAGATTATGTAATTATGTTAAGGTTTATCTCTTCTCTAAATTAAGGGATTACAGCTTGTATATATATTGATTATTATTCAATGAGAAAGGTAAAGGTTTGAACCATAATCTTCTACATAATTTTAAGTGTAATTTGAAAATGGAATTATAAAGATGCAAAATATTGAGACACATAATATAGTAATTTTAAGTGTAATTTTTTTTGAACGGCCAACAAAAAGATGCCCTTGAGCTACATAACGTAATTTTTTAACGGCCAACAAATAAATGTACCGACTATATGAGGTACCCACCAATTGGCTACAAAAGCACCACATACACCCCTGGTGAAGACACGTCTTAGGTAGCCAGAAACTACTGAGCCATCACTTTTTTTAGTGTAACTAGCAAGAGCCCGCGCGTTGCGGCGGTCCTGTAAAATGTTTGGATGTTGTGCTTAGACAAATTTATGATTTTCGACTCGATTCGACCTAAAAATTCAAATTGATTTATATATAACTTGAATTCCTTTTATAAAAAGTACCTATATATAATTTTGTTTATTTAGCTTGATTCGAATTCAAACATATTATAAATTGTAATTTAAATAACCTGAATAACCCGAAAACAGTCGCGCTAAACATCCATATTCCACTTATTACTTTTACGTGTTATATTATAAAGATTCAAACTCACTTGTAACAAACATGTGAGTTTGTTTGCGGTTAATTTATTGTAGATAAGACATATAAAACATAGGGGTTTAAAATTGTGAATGGTATAATAGGGTTATAATATTATAGAAACTAATTTTTTTGCTTCTTGTTTTTGCTTTTTTTAACCTACAACTATTAATTATCATTAATCATTAATTTCTTGTTTTTTGTCATTAATTAATAGAAATTAATAGTTGTATTAAATTTGTCTTGTCATTATAATGAAATTACAATTTTACCCTTATGCATAAACATGAAATGACAAGTTTACCCGTCCAACACCCACTATATAGTAAAATAATAATAATTATAGATTATAGATAGGTGGTGGATGGGGACGAGAATCAGCAACCTATTGTGAATGCTCTAACTAGGGCTGGCATAACAGGTTACACGAACCTGTTAAGACACGAACACGAAACTTGTAAACACGAACACGACACGAAATCTAATCGTGTCATTTTTTTCAAACACGAACACGAACCTGTGTATAACAGGTTAACACGATAAGACACGATAAGGAACACCTATTAAAATAAGTTAACACGACAAGACACGATAAGACACGACAAGACATGATAAGAAACACGATAAGGCACGACAAGACCTGTTAAGACACGTACACGATAAGACACGGACACGAAACAGGTAAACACGAACACGACACGAAAATAAACAGGTCTTAACGTGTCGACCTGTTATAGACACGAAACCTGTTAAGGCCAAACACGAAACCTGTTAAAATCGTGTAGGTTCGTATCAGGTTATCGTGTTCGTGTCTAAATTGCCAGCCCTAGCTCTAACAAAGTTTGTTTTGTGAAGTGAAAATACATTCAAAAGCTCAATAAAAAGTCGATAGATATTCCAACAAAAAATTAATAAAGAAATAAAGAAATAAAGAAAAAAGCAAAAACTGGTTACAAGAAAGAAATAATAACCTGGCCAGAGATGGTTTCCGTGACAACACGGGCACCAGGAAGGTCAGTGGCCGTAACAGTAACTCCTTGATCACCGGTTACACTCAAATCTTGTCGGCTAACTAATCCGGCTCGTTCGTTAACGGCCGCAGCCGCCTGCATGGCGGCTGCGGTGCCACCTTTCTGGGTTCGTCCAAACACCGTCGTCTCCGCCGCCTGCATCATGGCTGCGTCTTGTGGCGCCACCGGTTTCGTCGCTAATTCGCCGGAAACCGGGAATACGTCACCGTATGTTATTGGAATATTATCTTTTTGTTGTTGTTGTTGTTGTTGCAGTTGGACGTCCTTACTCATCTTTGGTTGTAGATTAAGCTGTTGTTGGTAGTTAAATATGAGATATGTCGCTTGTCGTACACGTATGAAGTGTGGATGGTTAGTTGTTTATGAGTGTACACGTGGAGGGTGATGAAGAGGTGGTTATTATACAGGTGTACGTGTGTTATGGTCTAGTCATTGGAATAAGATGTAGGTATGCTTTTTGGATAAAGTAAAACGAGAGGGAATAAATAACAAAATACGTATGAAACTTTTTAAATGATGACTCACGTTTAATGCATTGTATTGTGTCAATCTAGCGACGTAAAATAATATCTTTCATGTTAGGGTCGGTTTGGTATGGGGTAATGAAATGGAGGAGGAAAGGGAATAAAATAGATGATTACCATTTCATTTTTTTTAACGGAAAATGATTACCATTTCATGGTATTGTTTGGTTACACGTAAGAATGAAATAAATCCTTACTTTGTATTGTTTGGTATGAAGGAAAAGACAAAGTAATAAAATGAGCGGTGGTAAGTGGTGGTGATGGCTGTTGGCAGCGGGTGCCAGCGACAGTGGTTGGCGGTGGTAGAGGTAGTGGTGATCGGTCGTGGCGGTGGTAAGTGGTGGTGATGGCTGTTGGCAGCGGGTGCCAGCGACGGTGGTTGGCGGTGGTAGAGGTAGTGGTGATCGGTGGTGGCGGCAGCGCTGACGACGGTGGTGGTAGTGGTTGTCACTTTTCAGTGGCGGTGACGACGAAGGGTGGGGGTGGGGGGCGGTGACGGTGGTGATAGTAGCGGTGACGGTGGTGGTGGTCGGGGGCGACGGGTCGTGACAAGGAGTGATGGCGACAGTGAGTGGTGGCAGCGACGGTTGGCGGTGGTGGTGGTGGTGGTGGCGGTCGGTGGGTGGCGATGGTCGGTGACGGAGAGTGTCGGTGGTGGCGGTTGGTGCTTGGTGGTAGGTGGTGGAGGTGGCGGTTGGCGGTGGCCGACGGTGGTGGTGGTCGGTGATGGCGGTAGTCGGTGGGTGGCGATGGTCGGTGACGGAGAGTGGTGGCGGTGGTCGGTGAGCGGTGACGGTCGGTGGTGGGTGGCGATGGCGGTGGTCGGTGGCGGTGGTCGGTGGTGGTGGTTGGTGGTGGTGGCAGCGATGGGCACTAGTGGTAGAGGTGGGTGGTGATAGTGGTCAGTGGTGATAAAGGGTGACAGAGGGAATGAAATGAGAAAAAAAAAACAGGGGGGTTGGATGGAATGAATATGGTAGTTTTTAGAGGGAATGGAATGGAGGAGGTAATGGATGATTCCATTACCTTGACCAACCAAACACTTTTTTTTTTCATTCCATCGTAATGCTCCATTCCATTCCGCCTCTCATTCCTGCATACCAAACGTTACCTTAGTATGTCTACTTCCACGTGTTAATCAACTTGAGTATCCACCTTGATTGGGATTTTGACTATTTACTTAGGTTACAGGCTATAGTGACGCCCTCCTTCAACTGCTTCAAATTTCACATTAGCGTCATGTCATTTCGTTCTTCTTCTTCTTCTCCAAATGAGAAAAATGGTTCCCCCCTCTTCCCCTTTTTAATATTTATTTAATCTATTTAATATATATTTTATAGGATAAATTACAAATTTCGTCCTTTACGAATAGGGCATTTTTCATTGGATGTCCTTTCGCGTTTCACTTGCTGTGTTTAGTCCTTAACGACCTAAAATCATTACACTCCATGTCCTAAGGGCCTAACCTGGTTAAAATTTTCAGTTAACTTTGGTCATGTGCAAGGCACATGAGGGTAAGTTGGTAATTTTACTTCTCTCTCCTTCTCTTTAACTTCAACCATCTCCACCACCACCCAAAAACCACCACGAAATCCGACCACCTAACCCCCCACCCCACCCCACCACCTGTGGCCACCACCAACAACATCGTCTTGTCTGTAACCCAATGCCTATCAAGTAAACCTAACAACAACAAACGAAACTCACCATCACAGTTCTGTTCAACAAACCCCTGTTTCTTTCTTGAGGGTTTCGTTTCTTTATGATTCAATTTTCCCTAATTTTTTGTTGTTGATACGGCGGCATTGGCACCCGGGCTACTGTTGAAGCTTCTGAATGGGATGAATGTGGTTTGAGTGGAAGTGTGTGGTGGTTGGGCGGTGGAGAAAGGAGTGGTAGCAGCAGCCATATGTGGAGGAAGAAAATCGGTTGGTTGGTTGGTTGAGTTGAGTGGGTAACTAACCAGGGGATGTGGCCTGTGAGTGGGTAACTAACGCCGGCCAGAAACATCGAACCTTCAATGGTGTGTGTACTGAAACAGAGCAATAGATGGAGGGGACAGGAGAAGAAGACGGCGGTGGTGGCGGTGGTGGTCTGAGTTGCAGGTATTATGGTGGTGACGGGGATGGCTCTTACCGGCGGGTCTGCTCCTTCTCTCTCTCTCTCTTCGACACCCCCTTCCCAGATCTGCTCCTTCTCTCTCTCTCTCTCCTCTGTAACATGTTGATTACTGTTGCTTGATTGATTGAGGAGTAGAATAGTTATGAATTGGACACTGTGATAGGGATACAATGGACGCCAAGGGATACAATGAGTATTTAGAGAGAGAGGGTAGAGAGAGAGTCAGAGAGTGGATATTTTTTTTATATATAAGTGAAATTACCAGACTACCCTCATGTGCAAGGCACATGACCTGATTTGTCGTTAAAAACTAACCAGGTTAGGCCCTTAGGACATGGAGTGTAATGATTTTAGGTCGTTAAGGACTAAACACAGCAAGTGAAACGCGAAAGGACATCCAATGAAAAATGCCCTATTCGTAAAGGACGAAATTTGTAATTTATCCTATTTTATATTTTTTTAAAAATACATTAAAATTAAAAAAATATCACAAACACACCTCCATCTTCCCCCTATTCATCTTCATCTTCGTCTTCCTCCATCTCCTGCAACAAACCCTATTCATCGCCAACTTCATCTTCCTCCCCTCCGTCTCCAACCCTAATAATAATAATCCCCATCTTCATCTGCCCAGCTCCATCTCCAAAACGCATGGAAGAAAAAGAAAAGAGAGAAAGATACATACATATATATATACATATATATATATATAGACCACTAATCATGATCGTTTTTTCCACCAATCATGATAACCTTATCGATTTCACCGAAAAATTTGGGGGGGGGGGGTGTTACCGAATGCTGAGGGTGCCACCTTACCCCACCGAGACCACACCTCACAACACCATCTTTATCTTCCTCCCCTATGTCGTCACTGTTGCTATATAATATGACTAAAACCGTTTAGTTTTCTTTTAATTGTTTTTAAATTTAATTTTGTATGTAATTATGTTTGTATGTAACGATATGAAAATTTAGGAAATCTAAAATTCGAGGTTTTGATATGTGTATATATATATATATATAGGTATGTATAGGGCTGCAAACGAACCGTACGAACACGAACAAGGCTTTGTTCGTGTTCGTTTGTTAAGGAAATTACGTGTTCACGAACAGTTCATGAACACTTACCGAACGAGATTTTTTTGTTCGTGTTCGTTTGTTAAGAAAAAAACCGTGTTCGTGTTCGTTTGTTAATTTTGTTCATGAACACACACGAATACAAATGGACAATAATGAACGCAAACAAGTGTTCATGAACGGAAACAAACACAAGGAGACACATATTAACTTTCGAATAAGATCGAATTTACATATATTAAGAAATTAACTAGATCCACCAAATATAACTAATTACACAAACATACTTAGTACTTAACATAATATTGATAAACATAACAAGGTAGTGTCTTAAATAAACTAAGCTCGCATCTTTAACTTGAAGTCTTCATTATTTATTTATTTACTTATTTAAACTTGAATTCTTCATTAATGATTATACTAAAAGTAGGGTTTATTCATCTCATATATAACCATATATTACCTCACATAAAGTATTTATTTGGGTAAAAGAAATAAAAATAAAAGAACAGAGAAAAATATAAAATTAAAAACTCTATTAAACTATCAAACACAAACGAACATGTTACCGAACGTTCACGAACATAAACAAACGAACGAGGCCTCTGTTCATGTTCATTCGTTTAACTAAACGAACGAAATGTTTTGTTCGTGTTCGTTCATTTATTAAACGAACGAACATAAACGAACTTCCTGCTGAACGGTTCATGAACTGTTCGCTGAAAGTTCAGTTCGTTTGCAGCCCTAGGTATGTATGAAGCTATGTAAGTATGTGAATTTGATATTGTTAGCATGTGTGTATAAGTATGTTTGTAAGTGTGTATTTGTGAATGTAAGTATGTAAATGTGTGCATGTCGGTATAAGTGTGTGTATGTAAGTATGTAATTTGTGATTGCTGGTATGTATGTGTGTTTGTAAGTGCGTATATTAGTATGTATGTGTGTTTGTTTACGAATTAAGTAAATATTGATGCTTTGGTACTTTGGTAAATGTTGGTTGTATATGTTTGGCATATAAATATTGGTAAATCTAGTTTTATTATGTTGGTAGTTTACGGATTGGGTTAATGTTGATGCTTTGGTAGTTTGGTAAATGTTGGTTATATATATTTGGCATATAAATGTTGGTAAATTTAGTTTTATTATGTTGGTACTTTACATAATGGGTTAATGTTGATGCTTGGTAGTTTGGTAAATGTTGGTTATATATGTTTGGCATATTATGTTGTAAATTTATTTTTATTATGTTGGTACTTTGCGACTGGGTTAATGTTGATGCTATGTTAATTTGGTTTATTTTAATATTTTTATAGGGTTATTTAAAAGTGTCTTTCAAAATGTGGAGTTTTGAGAGAAACTCAACAACTATTTGGCTTCGAACCCAATTTTAAACTCCACCAAGTTCGCAAATAAAGATGCCAATAATGAAGAAGCAGCGAGATATGGATTTGATGTAAAACAATTTGTGACAATATTGTAATTTATGGTTAAACACGTTGTTTATGTTGGTTTTGATGTGTCGTGAACCTGGAATCAGCAAGTTTGAAACATGAAAAACTAGAAAAAGAAAAAGAAAAAAAAAACACTTTTACCGGCATGTCGTCGCTAAAAATAAAAAATAGACAAACGTAATGGACCTTTAGTGACGACTTTTGTCATCGCTAATACCATGGAGCTTTAGTGATGGACTTTCAGTAGCGATGACCAAGCTTTGGCGACAAAAAAAAGTAAGCACTAGCGACAAAATAAATAGCAACAATAAGTCGTTATTGCCTTTAACGATGACTTTTTGAAGTAATAGCAATGACTTATGTCGTCGCTAAAATTCACTTTTCTTGTAGTGTGTTTACGTATTAGTATATACTATTAAAGGACAACGGTCGGTGCAATACACTACTTTTCCCTCTTTCCATTTTTACACTAAAGTTTGTTTCTCTTTTAATATTAACACAAAGTTTCAGTTTTTCGTGCATCTTCTTTCCCCACACCATTTCCAACACCTTTTTTTTTTTTTTTTTTTATTAAAACTCATCATTTTCTCTGCTCCTTAAATCTTCTCCTTCACCGCCTTCCTCCGCCTACCGACCAACCACCACTACGCTATACCTACAACCGTACGAACGATTTATATGTTATCTGTTGGTTTCGATTTGCTCTCTCTTCCTCATCCACACACAAAAATCTCACCGGCGAAGAAACCGGCTACAGCGAGAATCACAAGAGAGGGACAGAGAGTAGAGCTACTGCCCACGACCTTCATCGCCGCAGTTACAGTTCGTTGTCTTGCCCTCTATTTTGCTCTTCAAACCCTGGAGGGTCTTCACACGATTGACAAGCGGCGGCGGTAGCGGTGTGGGACATTTCATAGTTGCATCTTGGATTTGAGATGGTCTCGGCTATAGTGTGTTTGGTTATCATCTCCTCCATAACATCCCAGTGAGTCTTCTGCTTCTTATCTTATTGACATCTGAATGTACATTGGGTGGGTTTGCCAAGATGAAAGAGGTCACAATATATAAAGTCAATATGTTGACTTCAATTCACTATTGGAAAGTTGAAAAGGTAGAATATTTCATAATCAACAGATTCATGTGTTAACCTTTGTTTAGGGTTTGTTAGTAAACGTAGTAGTGGTGTTGAAGAACCACCAAGACAAAGAGTTTGTTGTACCTTATGCATCTCCACTTGTACATTTACAAGATTTGTTAAACAACAAGAAGCGAAATACATCAAAGAACCAACTTCTGTACTTGACAAAGTCTGATTTAGTATCTTCGACGTTTCAATTGTGCGATCTACGATTTGAAACCCGCGCGAAGCGCGGGTCATTACTACTAGTTTATCAAAATCTACAAGATGTGTTTTAAAGCCACATAGGTATCCTAATTATATATATACTTAATAAGGATGGTCGGTGGTGACCATGTGAAGACAAAAAAAAAAAGAAAAATACAAAAGGTACAAAACTACACAAACAATCTTTTAACTTTTGAAAATTGACTTTTACACCTTTACACTCTTTCAAAACTTTATCAAATGTCATTTTCATTCCCTTGAGTTATAACGTTTGAAATTTAACCATTGTATTTTCATTATTTACATTAAAGAAAAAAGTATTCTCTTATGTGGTTATCGTTGTGTATGTGTTGGTCTACGTTTTGTCGTACGTGTTAGTATAAATTCATGTTTCAACGTAAACAATATAAATTCACGTTTCGACATAAGGTTTTTCAAAAACAAGTCTTGTCAAATATAATTCTTTTTCCTTAAAATATACTACGCTTTCATTCTTATTTTTGCGTACGACATTGGTTGGTCACTTGGTCTACGTTTATGACATAAATTATGTTAAAAAACGAGTCGGCTCAAATAGAGAACATTTTCATTCGATAGTAAAAATTTGAATTGTCTACGTTTCTGACATAAACTATATTTGAAAACAAGTCTGCTCAAATATAAAATATTTTCATTCTCGGTATAAAATCGAGTTATTGTACATTTCCATATGATTAACGCATCATAGGACGTACCGCCACCTATAAACAACTTAGGCGTTGCCGCCCTAATGCGCGGCCTATAGCAACCATCTAGTAACGTTTAAGAACCATGTTATATTTTACTCGCCCACGAGAATTGCAACGATAATTATACTTTAGTTTAGACGCAACTTGTCATGTGCTTGGAACAATATTACGTCTTACCATCAAATATATGACACCCACTGGATTTAATCAAGCACCTCACCAGTTGATAGACAGTCCATGTTGGCCCTACTCCCTAGGCAACTTATAAAAAAATTCAAATTTCTAGGTTGATCCGATTTTCCTCCAATAGTTTTGAGTCTTTTATAAAATCACGTTTTATGGCAAGTACCTAAAAATCCAAAAAGTAGCCGAACCTGTAATTGAGTGAGAAAAGGGACGATGCAGTGAGATCTTGTAAACTTGATGTCTTGAGTGAACCTGCACACGGTAGAAAACCGTTAGGCTCGTCACAGAGGAGGAGGAAGGGCCTCTCCGTGACCACCCTTCGGCGTGAGGATAAGTATTTGTTTAGAGAGAGAAAATGTAGTTCAGAGTGTGTGCATTCGTATGTCAATTGTACTTGGTGGGGGGGGGGGTATTTATAGTAGTCAGCAAACTTCGGCCCCCTTGTACTTACCTTCGGAAGTGTTTGACTTCCGAAGGCTAATGTACTTGCTTCGGCTATGAGAGCCATCGTCCGTCCTTTGTCAGGCCTCGGCCCATAGTCCAAGGCCGTAGCTTAGCATGAGCCGAGGTATAAAGCCTTATACCTAGGGATGGCAACGGGTTGGGTATGGGTCGGGTTTTGCTAATACCATACCTATACCCGGTTATAAAATCTCATACCATACCCGTCTCATTACCCGTCGGGTATTTGTCGGTATTACCCATCGGGTTTAGAGCATACCCGCGGGTATCGGGTATACCCGTTAGTATTTGCATGTATATATATATTTATTTTCTTTTATAGTCTTATGTTTTAAAAAAATCTAGAATATATGAAATTGTAATAAGTAACATACATATCATCATCACCACAATAATCTTTGAAACATTTAAAATGCAAATATATATTATAGTATGAATTTTAAAAACTATTTTTAAACTTCATAGCATATAAATATAAATAATAATGTTAATAGAATATATGTTTTAAACGAAAAGTTTATTTTTGAAATAATAATTCTATTAGAATGAAACATTACTAAAAAATAGTTAAGAAAAGATATATATAAAACTTAAAATTCTTCCGGTATATGTTTCAGGTAGACGAGTATTTAGTTTCGGGTAATCGGGTCGGGTATCACCTAATACCATACCCGTCCCATACCCGCGAATTTTTTTTTCCAATACCAAACCCGTCCCATACCCGTCGGGTATCGGGTATACCCGTCCCAAATGCTTCGGGTTTCGGGTATACCCGTTGGGCTCGGGTTTTTTTTTGCCATCCCTACTTATACCTCTTCATGTCCTCCCAAGTCCTTAAGTTAATTTTTTAATCTTTCAGGACTTATGGGTAGCCACAGCTTTTATGGGGTATCACGTGACACGTGTCTTGAAAACCTTAGGTGGATTGATTGGATGTTGGTCTCTAATCCGAGCCTGTGGACCCTTTTACGACCACGTATTATGGCGTCTGATGGGATGACGGTTCATTTTTCGAGATGATCTAAGCCGTTCGTTTTCTGAGCCAGCTGTTAACCATTTCGAAAATTGAATGGTGCAATCCCACCTCTCTCTCTCCCTCTATATATATATATATATATATATATATATATATATATATATATATATATATATATATATATCACTTTTCACTTTACGTTCACTTTTTTACTCTTCTCCTTCACCCTCTCCCCGAAAAACTTACCCCAAGACAAGATCTTCTCCTCTTGTTTTCCATGATCTGAGGCCCCGTAACTGTTTAGATAAGGTGCGTTTCCTTCACCTTCTTCCAGTCTTTTTTACTTTTTTCTAGATGGTGAATGATGATATGAACGTTAGTTACACAAAACTAACTCCAGAGAAATTAGACCGGTTCATTGACGATTATAGGATTCCTCATGATCTTCATCCTACTATCCCCTTACCCAGAACACCGATCTACCCTTTCCTCGAGGGAAAGTTTGGTTTCTATACCCAAGTCTGTGACTTCTCAAACTACCGGGTCCCCTTTACCAAGTTCTTGATGAAAGTTTTGAAATTTCATGGGGTTCACATTTCCCAAGTGAACCCTTTCGGACTTAGCCGAATCAATCATTTTTACATGTCCTGTCGTGCTTTGGCAAAGGGGACGGACCTGAGCGTTTTCAGGTGTTTCTATAAACTGAACCGGGCTGGGGATTGGTTTACTTTCGAGAAGAGGAGGGATTTAGAAAGCTGTCACGATAAACAAACTACAAGTCTCAAGAACTGGAAGAACCAGTTTTTTTGGCTCGATGACCGTTGCTTTGTAACACCCCAACCGATGGCGGAAACATCGGGGTGCCACGTATTGATGATTGTTCAGTAGCTCATGGTGAATAATAAATTCCATTAAATGATTTAAATGAATTACATACAATTGTTCTAGAATTTGTACATCAAATTGAATAAAACTATACACATATCTTCAAGCATCAATTCAAATCTTCAAGCAAATAGAACCTGAAACATGTTAAGTTGAAAAGGTTTTGGGTCAACAAAAGTCGGTGAGAATTACATAGGTTTTTGATAACTGAATAAAAATGTTGTGCAATTCATGTGTCATGTCAATCTAGTCCATATGTGAGAACATACTAGAAATAAATCGAGTGCATAATCAACCCTGATGACTGTTATAATATGATACATACCATACGCTCATGGTCCACTTGAATATGTTATACGATAACAAACACCCACGCTACCTTTGTAGGAGGCACGTATCCGGGTGGGATTGTCAGTCCAATAGATCTATCAATGTATACCGTCGGCTTGTAAGGAGTTAATGATTATGCTAGAATGGTGCTTACTCTAATCATGCTCAAGACATAATGCAACATAGAAAACACATAGACACATTGATGATTGAATTGCATAAATGATGTTGTAACATGTTTCACCCCAAAAATGGTGATAAATAGAAAAGGGGCTATGTAAAACTCACATTGGTAAAATGTTATATCTGTTGAAAATAGTGTGTTGCCCAAATGTATCAAGTATCACCCTATAATGAGGTAATAAATATGTCGAAGTCTATCAAATCTACAAATGTATAAGTTTCTAGGGCTTCGAATTGGGGATAATTGCTCGTTTGATTACTATTAAAAATATTCGCCAATTGAGAGAAATTTAGTAAATAAATAACTAAAAATCTTTTTATAAGTTTTAAATCTAAGATAGTCACAAGAATGTGTTTAAAGTATAAAAATAATTTTTATAAAATTATTTTATTTAAAATAGATTATTAAATCTATTTATTACAAATTGTCAAACTTTAACTTTAATAATTACAAATTACTAAAATTAAAGAATTTTTAGTTTAAAATTTATATTTCTGTTCTAAATATTCAGAAATAATTTGTATAAAATTTTGGTGTAAAAATACTAAAAATTGGATTTATTATGATTTAATTATGTTTAAAACTAACAAAAATTGATTAAAAATACTAAATAAATGATTTTTCAGAAATAAAAATCATTTCTGAAAAGTTTAAAGTTATAAAAACTTTGGATAATTTTTGTGGAAATTTATAAGATCGTTTTGATATTTTAATGGATTTTTATAAATATAATAGTGTAAAATTGATTTAATTATTATAAATATTAAATAAATGAATTTCAGAAAAATAAAAATTGTAGATAAAGCTTTGACATCAGATTTGTTAAAAATAATTTTTTTAGAATTTATAAAAGGGTTTTGATATTTAAAAATGAATTTATAAGATTAAAATGTTTAATATATATCAAATTGGTTTGTAAAAAGAAAGAAATGAAATTAAGGAAAAAGGGGTGTCCAAGCTAGGACTCGAACCCGGGTTAACTAAGTTGTAGGCATCAGTCACAACCACTTGGCCTAGGCCTGTGGTTGTGACTTATGTCAGTTATTTAAAAATAAATACAACGAGCAAAAATCAGTTTCTTCCCCAATCTAAAACCCACGAACCCTAGATCTGCAATTGAATGATTCACTCATCAATAGCCCAATTAATCATGGGGCTATTGATGAGTGATTGTCGATATACAAAACCCACAGGAAGAATCAAACTTACAATGTCGTGTAGAACACGATTGCTTGGTCAAGTATAAAAGTCAAAATCGTAATCGTGAAGAATAAACAGAGTATAATTAAGAAGATTGGAGGTTAAGAAGAGATTAATGGCGAGATGTGAAGGCACGAGATTGTCCAATTTATAGAGTTAAGCTCTGGATCGAAGAATGGCAAGTGTTGACCGAGCTTTGAAGTCTACACGCATATTATGGTTAATTGATGGATAATTGATCAGTAATCAATGGGTAGCTCAATTAGACGAGGCCGATAATCACGAGTCTTACCATAAGTATATGATTGATTGCTAAATCAAAGGGATTGGTTAAAGGAAATCAACTCAATCTGCTGCTGCTGCTGTTCGCAAACAGCAAGGAAGGAGAAAAGGAGAAACAGAGGTGGGCTTATATATAATAAAGGTTAGTATTAAACCGAGTATGAGGTGTAGACCAAGTGGTGTTGGCGTGTGTGTTGTGTGTACGAGGTCTCCGGTTCGAAACCCGACATAAACACCTTTTTTTGTTTTTAAAACGCAGTAAGGGGAGGGACTGTTGGGCCGGCCTGATGGGCCTGGTGTCATGGGCTGCAGACTTCCAAAAGAAGTGGGGGATTGGGCTTACAGGTTTGGGTTATGGATCAACAAATGTTTGGTTTGGATTATATAAAAAGAAAATTTAATAATAATAAAAAAAAATCTGTTTTGACAATTATTATTATTATTATTATTAAAATATATATATATATATATATATATATATATATATAAAGGCTTTTGGCACATTTGTAATAAGACGTATAAAATAAAGGGTTTTTATGTTTAAAATTTTTGCGATGTTACATGCTTGCCCTCGGAAATGGAGTGGTGCAACCGGTTTGAGTCATCTGAATGGGACTTACCCGAGGGTTTTGTTTATAACCACGAGCTTTACACTCGTCTTGTTGAGCATAAGTCCAACATACAGAAGTATCCGGAACACATCCTTATACTTGGGGGTGTTAGTAGGGCTTGGGATATTCCTAATAGGTGGCCCGTCATTTTGTACAACAGAGACGGTGAGTGAAGAGCCGCATCTTATTTGCTTTCTTTTTTGTTTTTGATATTTTTCTAACTTAATTTTGGTTTTATTACATAGATGTCGTTGCTGGATTTCCTAAAGCTTACATCTTTTGATGATGCGGCTTTAGAGTTTACTCATGAAGCTTTGGATGGGAACAAGCCCATCGTGCCACAAATTAAGAAGGCGCAGCAACCAATCCGGGATTTGGAGACCTCCGGCACCGGAGCAAGTGGTGCCCAAGGGGCTCAAGGAGATGCTACGACCACCGGGGCCATTATAGAGACCACTAAGACTGCCACGACCACTGGTCATGAAGCCGTGGCATCTACTGCTAAGGCTACTGTTGTCGTGCTTCATACGCAGTCTACTGATGTATTGCAAAATACATCTATTTCCGGTGTAAATTTTGTACAGTTTTCGAGTCGTTTAGATAGTTCTTTTATTATTTTTAGGCTTGTACCGGTTTATTTTATTTAGTATAGGTTTTTATAGATTTTTATTAGTTTTGGGTCTTTTTTAGTATTTATCTATTTTATTTTATATTTTGGTAGATGTTCGTGTGGACGTTGGAGCGTAAATGAGCAATTTTGGTCAAGTCAAGAACACCCGAGTAATGAGCACAGAGTAGTAGTAATAATAATAATAATAATAATAATAATAATAATAATAATAATAATAATAATAATAATAATAATAATAATAATGCGCGACTTTTTTTGTCACTCTCTTGGCCCAACAACAAACACTTGAGAAGGGCACAAATAAGAATTCGTGGAGGGCAACAATATTATAAAGGGAGGCGCACAATATTAATTTTGGCAGGAGGTGCCGCATATTATTATTCTTCGGAGGAAATCGCACGACTGAAGGGAGCTACATATTATCAATTTTGAGCTGCGCACAATTATTTTTGAAGGGAGGCGGCACTATTATAACAGAGAGAGGGGATTGACAAGAAGCCAAAGACATCGAGCAGCAGCAGCACTAAGAGAAAAGAATTCTTTGAGGCGCAGATCAAGGGTGAAGCACTGGTATGAGCACGGGTTGTTTCTACTTTAATTATTTACCTTTTTAAACCCGTAGTGAACACCATGAATTTAACTGGCTTTTATTGTTTTGATTTTATCATGACTTTTAGTGGCTAGTCTCTTATAGCTACCTAGACTAAGACAAATAACTATGTTTTGATTTGATTTTTCTATGGTTTTTGGAACTTGTTTTGGATTTATGATTCAGTAAAGATTTTGATTTCTTTAGATCTGGTGTATATGCGTATTTATTATTTTCTTATTGTCACTTATTCACTCCACTTGCACTTTTGTGAATGTCTTTCATGTATGAGTGCCAGTTAGGTTGCAGACTTTGTGTAGCAACTAGTTTATGGTCAATAGTCGCGAGTTTACCATAGGATGATATTTGGTGGTTAGAAGATTTTAGGTATTCTTCCAAGTTCAATAGCTGTGAGGTGAGGGCTTGTTGGTATGTCTAGGTTGTTAGATTGCTAGGTTAGAGGCTTTGTGAGAAGATCTGCCTAGTTTCCCTTCCAACTCATGCATATCAAGTTAGATCTAGGCTTCAATAATTACCCCTTGCACCTAGTGTAGTGAGGCTTTCGCGCTGTGAGGTAGATTGTCTAGCGGGTACTCGATCATAAGAGTTAGATAACCTGTGAGGGTTTGTACTCCAACCGGTGGTTTAACAACACAACAATATTCTAGGGTTTCCCCTTGAGAAGGGTCGAGGGTGTCTAGTTTATTTTTGATGTTTAGTATTTTAAGATCCCGGTTCCAAATCAGTTCCATAACCATATACGCTTATCAGGCATAGTTAGGAATCTGGTCTAGGTAGTGTCTCGTCATCATCTGAATTCAGCTCAACTAAGTTCGTGTCTCTAGTTCAGTTTAGTAAATTTTAGTTAACCTTTATTTTATTGCAATTTATTTTTCAGTAAACCCCCCCCCCCTTTAAAATAATAAATTAATTTAATCAGTTTTAGGAGAAGTAATCGAGTCTAGTTTTCATTTTCCATTAGAGTCTCGTGGGTTCGATATCCGGACTTACTTTAGCTATACTAGAGTCGATAGGTTCACTTGCCTGTCAGTAGTTTAGTTTTAGGGAGTCTAGAGTATTACTAGGTGTCTAGTTTTAGGTTTAATTTAGTTATTTTTGTTAAACTACTTTTAGCACATCATCTACCATTAGTATTCATATACAGTTATACTAGGTTATCTTATGGGAGCTTCTAGGGATAGGCAAATCTAATATGAACATGAACGAAAATGTATATTAAAGAAGCAAAATAACCACGTAAATCATATAAAAATAATCCACTTGATTAGCAGTGATGTCCATGTTGTTTTTAACACCTAATGAATCCAACAATGCCACAATCCCTGTCTCAAGATAAGTTCTACATCAAATGAATGCAGATCTAATAGCCTAGGACTAAAGCCAATTCGTCACTTGAGCTGTTACAACCCTTAAAACTTAAATGTTTTGAGGACACTCGACCAAAGTGTGCATACGCAGAATTAGAAGTATGTTTTATAGGTTATTAAGTGTTGACCCATTAAAAAAAATTCCCAAAAAAAGAATATTCTTTTTACGGTACACACATTTTGTAACTTTATATTAAATTTATCTACCTCGAAAAGTTTTCGGAATAAACTAGTAAATATTAGATTAAATTGCCAAATTCGTCCCTGTGGTTTGACCGTATTTGTTAGATCCATCCAAAACAATTTTTTATCTCACCTGGACCCTT
The DNA here is from genome assembly GCA_030844895.1 of Ambrosia x helenae. Classification (NCBI taxonomy): domain Eukaryota; kingdom Viridiplantae; phylum Streptophyta; class Magnoliopsida; order Asterales; family Asteraceae; genus Ambrosia; species Ambrosia x helenae. Next base: position 100,138,075 of record CM061231.1, read on the forward strand.
CAGGTTTCTGTTTATTTGCCAAATCCATCCAAAACATAAACCCAGTTAACTTAGTCAGTTAAATAAGGGGTAGTTTTGTCATTTTGCTTGATTATTTAATTAATATATTTATTGATATTTATAAACGCCCAAATCGTCCCTGAGGTTAACCCTAAACTAATACCTCTTCTTCTCCTTCTTCATTACATTCATAAACAACAATAACAACACTGAAACACACAATGGACGACGACGAATGGGGTTCCTGGTATGTAAGAGAGGCTGATTCATCATTCAATCCAGTTGTTGAATACGATATATGCATGATTACACACTGATAACACCTCATTAGTTGTTCATAAACTATTTTTTTATCCTAATTTTGATTACATTGCAGCAAAACGAGAGGATTTCTTCACTTTGGAAGTTCATCATGGTGGGAAATTCACAGATTTTCCAGACATGACATATGAGGGGGGTTTGGTTAATCACATTGACAAGGTGAATTCTGATATTTTTTCAGTGATTATAATGAATGAGATGTTGTGTGAATTATGTTATTCAGATGAGGACATAGTTACTTACCATTTTAAGGTTCCTAATGAAGACTTGGATTTAGGGTTAAGGCCACTAGGTAATGATAGTGATGTATTGAATTTGATTTGGCATACTGAGAAAAGTAAACTTGTGGAAGTATATGTTCAACACATAGAAACTCACCATAAGAAAGATGTAAGTGAAGAATTAGGTGATGTAACACAAGAGCCTACTGTAACACCCCAACCGATGGCGAAAACATCGAGGTGTCACGTAGTGATGATTGTTCAATAGCTCATGGTACTAAATGGAAGTTGAATATTATTAAACTAATTACAATTTGTCATACAATTAATGATCACATAAACTTGATTCATATAAACTAGGTCCAAAGCTCCTATGTGATCCAAGACTTGTACAACTTCCAATAGCAAGTAAAACCTGAAACATGTTAAGTTGGAAAGATAGGGGGTCAACTATAAATAGTTAGTGAGAATACATAGGTTTTTGCAAGTAATAAAAAAATAGAATATTTTGTATAACAATCACAGTTGTGATCTAACAAAGAATCATGTAAGAGTATGAGCCCGACATGTAACAATGCGTCTTTTATACAATCAAACCTTGTGTCGACTGAGACCTAACTCGCAAGTTAGTAAAAGTGTAACTGTTTTCGATCATCCCTGAATTTATGCGGGGGATGGGTTTGTCAGACCTATAGCGCTATAATCTAAACGGGCGGCTTGATCAATGTTAATGATTGTACTGTGTCTTTTTGTTACAGTCAAAATGAATCCACAAGTTTCACATAATGAGAATGAGTAATTGATATTGTATCAAAAATGTTTAAACATGTTTCACCCCAAAAAATGTAAAACAATAAAAAGGGGCTATGTAAACTCACCGTTTATGTAATAACTTGAAATATGCCGAACCGCAAAGTTTGGATTAGAATATCCCAAAGGATTAACCTAAATGAATAAATAATAATTTGTAATGGAACGAACTTAGAGTCTAAGTTATCTAGGATTAGACACTTAGGGTTTCTAGACTAGAATTTGGGGATTTTATGGTTTTTGATTTGAACTAAAATTGGTTTTAGGTAATTTTAATATTTAAAAAAAATTTTATAAAATCAATGATCCTTTAATAATTTCAAATTATGAAAACATGTAAAATAATTAAAAGTGCAAACAATGGAACGACTCGAAATTAAATAATACGATTTTATGTAATTATTATGAAATAAAAGTGGAAAAAAAGAAGAAAGTAAATAGTCAAACAAATGTAAAATTTATAAGTCATTGAGATATTATAATATAATTTCAGAATTTATAGAACTCAAAATTTGATGTTTTATATATTTTAAATTGGGCTATTAACATTAAAAAACAATAATTAGGATTTAATTACAAATAAAATATAAAAATATTATTTTCATTTTATAACAGTAGTTAGTATATGGTATAAGTGAAAAATAATTTCTAAAAATTATTTCACATATTATTTTCGTTTAAAACGTAATTTATTTGAATATAATCCATTAAATAGGATTAAATCATAAAAAATAGGAAAAATAATATTTATATAGAAAATAAAATTACCAAAACGTTTTACATGGTTAGAAATAATTCCACAAAAAAATTGGTATTAAAATGATTAAAAATGAATTTTCTATGAATTAATTAAGGTTTAAACAAAATAAATATATTAAAAATAATAAGTACATGTTTTTCAGAAAAATAAAATTATAAACATAAACTTTAGGGTCTTATAGGCTGAGATAATTTTTATAAAAAATTTAGACTAGTTTATGTATTTAAAATAAATAATTTAAGGTTTTATGTATATATTGTTATCATAAAACAACAAAAAAAATAATAAGAAAAAAAAATGGTTGAACCCGCCCTTAGGGGGAATTCCAACCTGAGACACTTTTGCTGCAGACAAGCGCCCAAACCAACTAGACTGGGTGCTTGTTTGGTGTATAAATCAGAATGCTAATAAACTTAAACAGATCCTGAAGGCATCAAAAACAAACAAAAACAAACATAAAGTCGCAGTGGAGAGGGTTCGAACTCGGGCCCTGTAAGCTGTATAATCATACCAAGACCAACTGGTCTGGGTGTGTTTTTGTGGTTTCTTGAATATGTTAATTATTTAAAAGGAAGCTGATTAAAACAAAACCCCCAATTCTTATATCCTATGAACCCTAATTTCCTAATCCCACAGTTACCCACGAAATCAAACCAGAATGCGAACGATTTTATGGGGCCTTTTATCTATATGATTAGGTGACTCCCAGGACGAAGTAGTTGAAAAAAAAACATACCGAGATATAATGAAATCGAGCACCAGGGTCGAGACAAAGAGACTTCGAATTGGAGAGATTTAGGATACGATAGATAGTGATTTTAGATGGGTTTTCGTCTCAATTTGAGTCTGAATTTATAGGGTGGTTCAATTGATTCAAAACAACGCGAATTGATGATGATTAGTATAAGGTTTGGAAAGTCCTTCAATTCGGTTCATGAATTGGTGTAATTGCTTGACTAAAACGCGTGATTAGGTTAAATTGATGGCTGGTAATGACGAGGATGATTGTGTCGGTCACCAATCAATCAACAATTGTTTCCAAAACGGATTTGAGGGTGATAATTTTCGATTAAAGGTATTGAATGTATTGGGTTTTGACTTTTGGCTTTGACTTGATTGATATTCAATAAGCTTATAAGAGTTATTTGAATCAGTTTTGAAACAAGAACCTATCTTGGTCTAGTGGTTTGTGTGTAGGGTAGTAAGTTTAAATCTGCTTGGGACTCGGGTTCAACCCTTGTCCCAAACATTTATTTTTTTTGTTTTTTTTTTTTAAATTGGCAAAATGGAATAATAAAAAAATGGGAATTTTTATTTATTAGAGCTTATAGAAAAATACACAATATTACACCTACAATGGTGGACTTGACTGACGAGGTTAGCCAAAGTGACAGTGATGAGGGTAGTGAAAATGAGGGTAGTCAACATGAGGGTAGTGAACATGACAGTGAAGAAGAAAAGGATCCTAGTTACAAAATGGGAGAAGATGAAGATGAGGATTCTGATTACCTAGTTGATGAAGATAACTTAGTGGAAGAAGTTAATGTAGATGACCTTAATGAATTTAGAGCTCTAGTTGAATATGAAACTTGTGAATATGAATCTTATAAGGATGAAGAACATCCTGAAAATGAGGTTGATGATGAAAACTTTGAAAGTGATTTAGATGATGACACTGAATTAGATCAGGTTCTTAGGGATGTTAGAAAGAAGCAAAAGAAGTGAAAATTGTTATTGGATAATCCTTTTTTTGTTAGGCAAGACTTATGTGATAAAGAAAAACTCACTGATTTGGTGAAAGCACATGTTGTGCATACTAGAAGACAATTGTATATAACTAAGAATGACTTAGGTAGATTTCGTGTGGTTTGTATGGGTGGAAATCTTGAACTTGGTAGTTATGAGAAGTTAAGTGAGGATGGGATAGTGTAAATGGGAATCTTGCACATGGTGGGCCCAAACAAAGTAAGAGGACCAAAAAAGTTAAGGAGACAAAAGAAGATAGTGTGAAGACCAAAGCAGGTGGTTTGAATGAGGATGGTAGTTCTGTAAAACCACCACCAAAACCTAAAAAGACTATACCAAAACCTAAGTGTCCATGGATATTGCATGTTTCCAACAAGAAAAAAAAGGGGCTTGGATTGTTAAGACATACACAAAAGAGCACACTTGCTTGCATACTAGAGGTGTTAATTTGTGCATTATGGGTTAGTCAGCCAAGCAGATTGAACCCCAAATCAGAACCAATCCAACTATACAAGTGTATTAGATACAAGTTACTACTAACTAGGCATTTAGGGATAAGGCTTTGGCAACTAAGAAGATTCAAGGGGATTTTGAAGTTAAGTATAAGATGCTTAGGGACTATGGTGAGGAGTTGATTAGAGCTGATCCAGAAACTACTGTCAAGATAGATGTTGAGCCAAATTGTAACCCAAGCAGTCCTATAAGATAGTTCAGGAGGATATATATCTGTCTAGGTGCACCGAAGAAGGGGTTTAAGGCATGTAAGAGAGAATTGTTGGGGCTGGATGGTTGTTTCTTGAAAGGGCAATGTAATGGGAAAATTTTGACAGCTGTTGGGGCAGATGAAAACGGTGGCATATACCCTGTTGCATATGCACTGGTTAAGGCTGAGACTTTTGCTACATGGACTTGGTTCTTAGAGTTATTGGGGGATGATTTGGATGTGACTCATAACAGGAATTTCACATTCTTAAGTGATAGGCATAAGGTAACAAAACTACATTTATGTATAAGGTAACAAAACTACTGAAGAAACAATAACCTGCACAGCTGGCCGGTGTATGCCTCGACGGTGTTGAATAGGGGAACCACAGCTCGATCTTCGTCTTCTCCGGTGAGATCCAGACCTGCGAAGAGAAATGAAAGGTGGGGCGTGGAGGTGACTGCTAGGGAACCATAAATGGAGTCCAACGTACAGACACAAAAAGTAATGGCGGCTCTGGCGGCAGCCATGTGTTATCAGGGGGTAATATGTATGTGATAACTTGTGCCCTAATGAGAGGTGAAGACCTCTTATATAGGGCTTCTAATGGGCCTTAATGGGCCGAACATCATGGACCCCTAACTATATGGGCACATAGCCCATTGGCACCAAGCCCAGTTAGGGGGTTACCTCCACACCCCAATATTAGTAAATAATATAAGAAGTAACAAGTAATGAAGACGGTATGTCGGGTCAAGCACCATACCTCTACAAGTCCCCCTAGTCTAGTGTTGCTCCCACGTGCAAGCGTTGGGTGGAGCGCTGGACTAATTAGGAGTGCTCGGGAATGAAGATTAAGAGCTTTGTCTTCTTGGTGGATTACTGACTCGAATGTTTCGTCTTCTTGTTTTGATGTGTGTGGGAGGTTGCTCGTTGCGCTTGTTTACCAGCTAAGTGTCACTTTGTAGGCTAGCTGTCACTGACACGCAGGAGGGTTGCTCGTCGCGGTTGTTGTCAGTTAAGTGTCACCTTCTAAGCTAACTGTCGCTGGGGCGCAAGCGTCCAGTAATGATTCGTCACGGGTATTGAGATGGCTCTTTGCCAAACCTGCAAGTATCTCAATCATATAATATGGGTGTATTGTGAGGCGCCCAACCTTGTATTAGTATTTCTTAACTTGTTATAAGTTGTTAGTAAATAACGCTAAATATAAAAAGGTTGTACCAAAACCTTGAGCGGCCAATGCTATGGCGCGCGTGCGGATGTTATAGCGTGCGGATGTTATAGCACACGGTGAACTAACAACACCTCTCTTGGGGGGTGGATTCATACGGCGCATCATGGTATGAGAACCCTCTAAAGTGGTGTTATACCATGCCATTCCCCCAGTTCAGTGCTGCTAAGTGTAATGCTTAGGAGCATTGAACTTATAAATAAGATTATCCTTCGCCAATGGATCGTATGACGCGCCAAAGTTATCGTCCGTAGATTGCTTTAAGTAGGCAAGGGCATGCTCCGCGAAGGACGCCTGTTTAGGGCGTACGCCAGTCAAAAGCAATGCTCCACGATATTCGTGAAGTGCTTTGCGGTGGCGTATGATAGCCATTGACTGCGCGAAGTGCTTGCTGTTGATGGATGGAAGCAATTTGCGGAGAACGTCTTTTAAAGTATTACGTCAACTCAACGCAGTGGTGGCGCGTTCCAGAAAATGAGATGTGGCGGCGCGTTCCTGAAAAGGAGACGCACGCGAAGTTGAAGCACGTTCCTGAAAAGGAGACGTGGTGATGTCGTAGCACGTTCCTAAAAAGGAGACGTGGTGATGTCGTAGCACGTTCCTGAAAAGGAGACATGGCGGCGCGTTCCTAAAAAGGAGACGCGCGCGAAGTTGAAGCACGTTCCTGAAAAGGAGACGTGGTGATGTCGTAGCACGTTCCTGAAAAGGAGACGTGGCGGCGCGTTCCTAAAAAGGAGACGCGCGCGAAGTTGAAGCACGTTCCTGAAAAGGAGACGTGGTGATGTCGTAGCACGTTCCTGAAAAGGAGACGTGGCGGCGCGTTCCTGAAAAGGAGACGCGCGCGAAGTTGAAGGACGTTCCTGAAAAGGAGACGTGGCGGCGTGTTCCTGAAAAGGAGACTTTGCCGTTTCGTAGGGAGTTACCGACAAGCGGGGTTACCCGTGGCGTGGAGTTACCGGCTCTGCGCGGGGTTACCGTTGCGTAGGGAGTTATCGACAAGCGGGGTTACCCGTAGCGTGGAGTTACCGGCTCTGCGCGGGGTTACCGTTGCGTAGGGAGTTGCCGACAAGCGGGGTTACCCGTAGCGTGGAGTTACCAGCTTGCGCGGGGTTACCGTTGCGTAGGGAGTTACCGACAAGCGGGGTTACCTGTAGCGTGGAGTTACCGGCTTGCGCGGGCTTACCGTTGCGTAGGGAGTTACCGACAAGCGGGGTTACCTGTAGCGTGGAGTTACCGGCTCTGCGCGGGCTTACCGTTGCGTAGGGAGTTACCGACAAGCGGGGTTACCCGTAGCGTGGAGTTACCGGCTTGCGCGGGCTTACCGTTGCGTAGGGAGTTACCGACAAGCGGGGTTACCCGTAGCGTGGAGTTACCGGCTCTGCGCGGGGTTACCGTTGCGTAGGGAGTTACCGACAAGCGGGGTTACCCGTAGCGTGGAGTTACCGGCTTGCGCGGGCTTACCGTTGCGTAGGGAGTTACCGACAAGCGGGGTTACCCGTAGCGTGGAGTTACCGGCTCTGCGCGGGCTTACCGTTGCGTATGGAGTTACCGACAAGCGGGGTTACCCGTAGCGTGGAGTTACCGGCTTGCGCGGGCTTACCGTTGCGTAGGGAGTTACCGACAAGCGGGGTTACCCGTAGCGTGGAGTTACCGGCTTGCGCGGGCTTACCGTTGCGTAGGGAGTTACCGACAAGCGGGGTTACCCGTAGCGTGGAGTTACCGGCTCTGCGCGGGGTTACCGTTGCGTAGGGAGTTACCGACAAGCGGGGTTACCCGTAGCGTGGAGTTACCGGCTCTGCGCGGGGTTACCGTTGCGTAGGGAGTTACCGACAAGCGGGGTTACCCGTAGTGTGGAGTTACCGGCTTGCGCGGGCTTACCGTTGCGTAGGGAGTTACCGACAAGCGGGGTTACCCGTAGCGTGGAGTTACCGGCTTGCGCGGGCTTACCGTTGCGTAGGGAGTTACCGACAAGCGGGGTTACCCGTAGCGTGGAGTTACCGGCTCTGTGCGGGGTTATCTGTGTTATATTACTGGCATCTTATAAAAAGCCGAGTTGTTTATAAGCATATAAAAATATCACGTGCACTTGTTTATAGGCAGATGCCTTTTACAATGAAAAATAGCATGTGCACCGTTTTGTCTCATTTGGGCTTGAATGATTAGTATTTATTTACTAAACAAACATTTGTGTCAAGACATCTAAGTGTTGCAAAGACGTTTGTACGCATGCATATTTGTATGAATAAAATATGCCATTCTAATTGATGACACCCACTGGCCCACGACAATATATATATATATATATATATATATATATATATATATTGTTATTATGGAAGACCCATTCTAGAAGCAATATAGAAGTATGTATATAAAATACTTCCACTTGCAATATCTCCATGATATGCTCAACGAGCTTTTCGAAACACAAACAGACGTATATTTGAATATGAGGAATGCAAACCTGGTGTTTGTGCTTGCGCATAGTTGAGGGAGCCGTCACGCATGGAGGTATGCGAAAACGAGTATGACTTGCGCCGAGCTATGCGGAGCCTATACCCGCATATAAGGAATTGGCGTGAAGAGGCTGGCGCAGGCGGATGACAGCACGGTAGCGGATGACATCTTCGCATATTTTACGTCAGGCGGAAGCCATGCTCCGCGAGTATGCTAAGAGCTTGCGCTGGCAGATGAAGGATTGCTCCGCGGGGGGCGCGCGAGATGCTCTATGTTAACGCAGGAATAAGTTGTGCTCCGCAAGGATGGCGGATGTCGTCTTATTACGTTTTACGACAGGCGGAAGCCAACTCCGCGGCGCTTTGTTCGACTGAAGAAAGCCATGCTCCGCGAAAACGTAACGTAAAGGACTGAAACGGAGTACGTCGAGCTTCGCGGGGTTGCACAAATGGTTGAATACGGTGGCGAGTACTTAGCTTTGTCGACGCGGGAGGTGAAGACCATGCACGCGTATGAAGCTTTTGTATGATTTACGTCAGGCGGAACCAGTACTGCGCGTATGCGGGAAGAGCTTTGATGGAGCGTGAGGACTCTGGCCATGCTCCGCCGAGGCGCTAACTTTGTCTCTGGTGGCCCTTACACATATAATATAATATATATGTTTCTTTTGTTTAGTCCAAGATCTTTACAACTCATGAACGAGCGTAGACACATCTCGAGGTGAGATGAAAAAGTCAAAAAAGCAAAAGATTCCTGACTTTACTTTTCAGAAAATTTCCCCCAAGACAAAAATATGATGGAAAAGGGGCCCAACATCGAGATTGCAAAGATCTAATCCATAGATCTTGAAGAAATTATGCGGCAGCCCCAGATTTGTAGACATATTTGATGAAAAAATCATGTGGGATCCTCTGATCTGCTGACCCTTTATTTGGACTTCGCTCAATGCTTGAAATAAATAAGAGAATCGGAACCTGGAGCCAGATCTGGACTTTTTGAGAGCACCGACTTGTAAGAAGCGAAGAACAAAAGAGCCCGAGATCCAGATTTTTCTTTCCCACAAGTAGCCTCCTTAGCTTTGCTAAAAACAGGTCTGGAGGTTTGGAGGAAGAGAAAACCGAGTGTAGTTCGTTGCCGGTCCCACGGATGGCGCCAATGAAGAAACAATAACCTGCACAGCTGGCCGGTGTATGCCTCGACGGTGTTGAATAGGGGAACCATAGCTCGATCTTCGTCTTCTCCGGTGAGATCCAGACCTGCGAAGAGAAATGAAAGGTGGGGCGTGGAGGTGACTGCTAGGAAACCATAAATGGAGTCCAGTGTACAGACACAAAAAGTAATGGCGGCTCTGGCGACAACCATGTGTTATCAGGGGGTAATATGTATGTGATAACTTGTGCCCTAATGAGAGGTGAAGACCTCTTATATAGGGCTTCTAATGGGCCTTAATGGGCCGAACATCATGGACCCCTAACTATATGGGCACATAGCCCATTGGCACCAAGCCCAGTTAGGGGGTTACCTCCACACCCCAATATTAGTAAATAATATAAGAAGTAACAAGTAATGAAGACGGTATGTCGGGTCAAGCACCATACCATTTATGTATATTTGTTTTTATTACTTTATGTATACCTGTTTTTCTATATTTTATGAAATGCTTTGTTTGTAAACTAGGGATTGATACCTGCTTTAGCCAAGGTATTTCCAGAAGCAGAGCATAGATTTTGCTTGAAACATATATATGACAATATGAAATCTAGTTGGAGAGGTGATATGTACAAAAGCTTATTGTGGGGTTGTGCTACTGCAATAACATAACAAGCTTTTGAAAAAGCCATGAAAAAAGTGGAAGATGAAAACAAAAACATGCATACTTGGGTGAAAAAAATTCAACACAAACATTGGTCAATGGCATTTTTTTCAGGTATGTTATTTCCTTGACTGTTATGCATTAGAAAAACTATACTATAGAAAATAATGATGTTAAAATGTATTGCAAGGAGGGCTAGATATGACATGCTACTAATCATTGTGAGGTTTTCAACAAGCAGCTTGTTCAAAGCAGAGACAGGCCTATCATAACCTGCCTTGAACAAATTAGGGAATACCTCATGAAAAGGATTATTGTGGTACACAGAATGATTGCACACAGTCTTGGTCCATTAACACCTAATGCAACAAACAAATTTAAAGAGATCAGGAAGGATGCAGCTGAGTGTACTGTTATTTGGTGTGGACCATCAAAGTACCAAGTATCTGGACCTACTATAACTGAACAAAGAATTGTGAATGTGGAACAAAGGACTTTTTTCATGCAGAAGATGGGATCTAACTGCAATGCCATGCAGGCATGCAGTTGCTTGTATTTGGAACGTGAGGTTGAATGGAATAGGTGATGGTGTCCCAGAGAAGTATGTGGACAAAACATATTGGGTAGAGACCTAGAAGACAGTGTATATGAACACCATAGAACCCATCAATGGCATTGACATGTGGCCAGCTTCTAAATGCCCAACAACACTGGTTTCTCCAAAATTTCACAAGCAAGCAGGAAGACCAAAGAAGAAAAAAAAGAAGTCAGATATGGAGATTGAAGACTTGAAGAAAAAGGTTGAAACAAGTTCAAATATGCCAAAATGTGCCAATTCATTGAATTGCACCATCTGCAAGGGCAAAGGGCACAACAAGAGAACCTGCAAAAGTGGTGGAAACAAGAGTGGTGGAAGTTCAGGTGGTAAAGGAAAGGCTGTAGTAGTAGTGGGTGTCTAAACAGTACTTTATGGCTTGTTTTTATTGTGTTTTTATTAGTTAAACCTATGTAATTCCTTTTGTTTGGGCAGTATTGTAAACAATCCTTTATAGTTGAATATTTGATGTAAACATTGTATCTTTTGGTAATATTTATGTTAATGGGTCAACATGTTACTGTTTATTATTTTGTTGTTTGACTGCAGCCTTGTAATTGGGTCATAGTCATGTTATTGTTTTGTTGTTTGGTCATTGATGTATATGAGTCATTTGATTGTAGAAAGTCAACAGGTGATATAGGAAAACATGTGATATGGGTCAATAGGTGATATGGGTCATTTTAGGTGATATGGGTCATTTTATGGCTGTTTGACTGCACAAAGTCAACATATGCTCATTGGTTATGGTTATTTTGTTGTAATGGGTCAACATTTGGTTATGATTATTTTGTTATAATGGGTCAACATTTGGTTATGGTTATTTTGTTGTTTGACTGCAAAATGTTTAACATTTTATTGGTTTGTTTGCCATTGACTGCACAAAATTCATCAACTTAATGGGTCAACATTTGGTCATTTGTCATTTAGTTATGGTTATGGTTAATGGGTCAACCGTTGGTCATTTGCTAATTATAGCTACATTCAACATTCAAGTTCAACATACATACACACACATGTTACCAAAACATTAATTTCATTCCATCTTCACCAAAGATTACAATTAGCTAATTCAAAAGAGACCCATCATCTACATTACATTAACATCATTTTACTACATCGTCATCTAATACATTAACCTAGAACCATTCTACATCAATAACCACAATCAAAACCCATGGATTACAGATCAAAACCCTACATTAGTTCATAACATAGTACAACACAAACAACATCCAAGAAAACCCTATAACTAGTTTCAGCATCTTGTTTTCCTTCAACACTTGATCAGTTTCTGCTTTCCTGGCAAATATCCTTCTAACATTGTCTTCATGCCGACGTATCGTGTCCATCAGAGCAGAGACCAACACAGTAGGGTTAGTACACATAGGGGGCTCAGCCCAGTCAACGAACCCACACCCATTTGTGCAACAATAGATCCTACGACCTGGATTCTGAGATGTCCATGAGATTTTAAGGACGACTGTTGATCCACACGAGCACATCACCATGATGAAAGGACCAATTGGAAGTTGGATTGATCGATTGAAGGTTTGTTGAAGGTTTGAAGTGTTTTAGGGTTTTAAACCCTTTAAATAGGGGAAGAAGATGATGACTGGTTGTGGGTTTTTTTTATTAATTTAAAATAATCAAAGAGTTTGAAATGACAAAATTGTCCTTTATTAAATTAAGTAAAATGACCAAACTACCCCTTATTTATCTGACTAAGTTAACTGGGTTTACGTTTTAGATGAATTTGATAGATAAACAGAAACCTAAAGGGTCCAAGTGAAATAAAAACTCGTTTTGTTGGATATAGCAAATATGATCAACCCACATGAATGATGGCAATTTACTGTGAATATTATAACCAAATCAATCCACACTATGTTCCAGAGTTTCATTAAAGGATGGAAGAGAAAGAATCTCCCTCCTCTTCCTTCCCCTCCAATTCCTTCCAAATTGGAAAGATTGAAAATCACCTTAAAAACCTCTTTATTATCCCTCCTATTCCCTCCCTTTCTCTCCTAAAAAAAACTCTGGAACACACTTTTTCCCCACTTCCTTCTCAATCCTTTTCCTTCCGTCCTTTAATGAAACTCTGGAACATAGTGTTAAAGTCAAAAAGAATAACCAGCTGGTGGGCCCAGACCGTCATCGGTCAACGTCAGCAACCTCATACCGCAGCTTCGTTCGTATCTTCTTCCTCCTCCAATCGCAAATTCAATTACATTATATAAAAAAAAATGTATTCGTGGATAATATTAAACGACTATTCCTAATTGTCTCCTTGTTATTGTTAGGGTTTCCAAGTTTCTAGCGTTGAGATATCCGTACAAGTTTTTTAATTCGTTTATTGGAAGGATATTATTAATATTATTATTACAGAGGTGTTTGATCAATGGTGAAGGAGACGGAGTATTACGATATCCTTGGGGTTAAACCAACCGCTACAGAAGCTGAGATTAAGAAAGCTTATTATATCAAGGTTACATATATAATATATATCGTTAATTTAATTGATTGCTGCAATAATTATGTGATCTTTGTTTATTTTGGTTATATTTATGTGATGCTTGTGCTCTAATTGAATGGAATATTATTATATTACATATAAGGAAATTGATGATATAGGGTGTAGTAATATCTATATAATAATGTTTGATTTAAGGGAGGAATCCTTTGGTTTTCCCAACAATTGGTGACCTGCAATTTGAATAGGAGTTATGATTGAATAGTCAATTGTAGCACAATTTGTTTGTAAGAGAACATTTGAAATAGGGATGAGGTTGCTACCAGTACCGAAAGTACGAATCCCGAAAATCGTCAAAAATGGGCACCGGTACCGAAAATGTTCGGTATGGTATGGTACCTGTATTTGAAAGTAAAAATCGGTAAAATGCTGGTACCGTACTGAACCGAAAGTATTGATCCTGAAAATGCCAAAAGGTAGGTACCGACCAAAAATCTTTCGGTATGGGAAATTTGGTAGCGGTTCGGTTTTGGACTTTCGGTACCTAGTACCATTTGCTTATTCATAATTTGAAAAGTCTAGGTGCTCCAAGGCGTTTTGGTTCCGAAAGCCTAGGCGTAGGCGAGAGGCTTGCAGGTGTTAGTGCAACCAAATAAGTTTTACTTACAATGAAAAGTTGCATCTCTCTCGTTTATATATGTGTGTTTATCTTATTCCTTTTGGTCAGTTTTATGTAGTAGTCTCCTTCAGACTGCCTATATTTGACCAGTTTTGACCCACATGTATATGAAGCGCGGCCTCAAGGGTGGGCCTTGAGGTGTTTTTCCTATCGCCTTGCCTAAGGTGCGGTTTTTAAAACCAAGGGCGCATAAATTTTTGTTGTTTGTTTGGCAAGTTCTTATGCCCATCCCATGTAACCTTTACATAATGATTCTTATTAATTGAAGCTCAAGGTAATTCAAGGTCCAGTTTTGGTATCTGTTTAATGAACGGCTTGGTGTTTATAAACTGTTGAAACCTATCAAACCTTTAAGATTAATTAAGATTAATTTGGTTATGTGGTTTAAGGGTCTTTTTTTGAAAGGCTTAGTTCAGTGGAAATCCTTGTACAACCCTAACCTAGCGATCTCAAGTTCGAATCCCTACCCACACACTGGTGTCCTCCTTGCCTAAGCTCAAACCATCACGGGGAATTTTTTTGTGGTGTGCATGAATCGAACTTGTGACATACCCCCAGGATGGGAACCCCTAAGGGAAAACCCACCCTACCTCAAACCAGCTGGGCTGGAGATCATTGGCATGTGGTTTAAGGGTCTGGTTGACAGTTTTGAACTTTGAATTGGCTGTGTAAACCAAATCCGTCATATAATTCTTTTAATTTTATTTTGGAATTTGCAGTTATTGTTGTTGTATATATGTATTATACAAACTAACTATTTCATGAACTATTTTTGTTGTTTAAGTTTTTTTTTGTACAAACTAAATATTTTGAAAAAAAAGCAGTTCAGGCTGATCCACTCAACCTGGTCTGTTATGTTTGTCGTTTCCTGAAACCGTAGGCTAGTGGTTTGTCTCGGACGGGCCGGACTGTGAACACCCCTAACTTCTTGTACATAAAACTAGGTTGTATATAGCCTGTTAGACCTAACATTACATGAAACCGAGAAAGATAACATGTTTGTATTGGTATGTACAAATAAGCGATTTATGATGATTGTGTGTGTATTCTCTTCCTAATTAGCTTGTTTACGAAGATAGCTAGTATATTTTGTGAGTAAATTGATGTGAGCATAGTTTAATTATTGTCATATTTAACTTGCTATGCTTGGAGAACTGCAGGCACGCCAGGTCCATCCAGACAAAAATCCAAATGATCCTCTCGCAGCACAAAATTTTCAGGCAACACTCCCATCTTACTCTTGTAGATTTTATTCAGTTTTTTCAGTATCCTTCTGAGTCATTTAAAAAAAAAAAAAATTCTTCAATATATTATTTTAGTTAAATATTTTGTATTCTGTAACAGGTTTTAGGAGAAGCTTACCAAGTATTGAGTAATCCTAATCAAAGACAGGCATATGATGCTCACGGGAAATCAGGAGTCGCAACGTTAGTTTTGTGGTCTTTAATTATTTATTATGGTACCTTGTACTGTATACACGCGAATGTTCACATGTTTTTTTCTTCTTGATATTTATTTAGTTAACTTTTGCAAGTTTGAAATATTTCCTTTGTTAATTGTAGTGAGGCAATCATTGACCCAGCTGCTATCTTTGCAATGCTGTTTGGGAGTGAGCTATTTGAAGACTATATTGGCCAGCTTGCCATGGCATCCATGGCTTCTATGGATATTTTCACAGAAGGGGAGCTGGTTGATGTTAAAAAGGTGCAAGAAAAGATGAGGGTACGTATGCATATAGAACCAGGATCAATTATGAACTTAAATGTTGGTAAGAACTGATAACAATTTTTAATTTGAATCATATAGGTACAAACTCATAAACTTAACAATTTTATCTAGCTGTTTTTTGACATAATTTTTAAACATTGGAAACGGCAGATCTACAATTTTTACGCTTGTGCAACTATGTACATCTGTTGCAACAGATTGCATTGTGGTCACAGGGGATGTTCTTGTTTATAGATTTAGAGAGAATTTGCATAAGATACATCAATTATAAATGAATAGGTTTGGTCCTATTTATACATAGTGAAAGGGTGTGATACCCTTTGATGAACCAACACAATGGTTCACTAATAACTGCCTAACTACCCATACTTAGGATATACAATAATAATACATGCTAAATAATCTAACTTAGGATAATCAAATATTATGTCCAACATGCATAATCAGATGCATAATTGAGTTTGTTTATTTTTTAACTAGAAAATGCTTTAAGACTCTTTTCAAACACTTCAACAGAGATATGAATTAAACTTGTATGTTCAGATTCAATATTTTGATTAGTTTATACGTTTTTTTTACCATTATTTGAGTTCTTATTGGAACCTTCCCCTATTGTGAACACACACACACACACATATATATAGAGAGAGAGAGGGTGGTTGTTTATTATATCACCAATTTTAAGTAGAGAATTGTGAAAATGGTATTAACACGCGTATCTATTGCATTAACTCAGATACATAAGGTGGCTATGTAACCCCGCATAATCGTCTCTCTCTATCCCATTACCGCAGTGCGTACAAGCACTTACATTTCTTTACTTAAAATTTTATCCTGTATTGATCACACTATATACACACACACATACATACATACGAACATCTATCTATATTTATATATACACGTATATTATCCTATTTAGTAGCATACTTCAAGCAGTTAATATTTTTTTTTTTAGATTTATAGTATGGCTATGTAAATTTGAATCAGTTAAGTGTGTGCATGGCAGATTGTGCAAACGGAAAGAGAAGAAAAGTTGATTGAATTACTTAAAAATCGTCTCCATGAATATGTGCAAGGAAACAAAGATGATTTTGTTCGTCATGCTGAAGCGGAAGTATCAAGGCTCTCCAATGCAGGTTTTTTTTTCTTTCTTTCTTTCAAATAAGTTCTTTGAGCAACATATCCGTACATTATAAATCATTTTACTGGGAAATATCAATGCAAAGTTATTATATATTTCTAACTGTAAGTTATGCCCTCATTTTGTAGCTTATGGTGTGGACATGCTCAACACAGTTGGTTATATATATACTCACCAAGCTGCCAAGGAGCTTGGTAAAAAGGCTATTTATCTTGGTTTACCATTTATTGCTGAGTGGTTTAGGAACAAAGGCCATTTTATAAAATCACAAGTTACAGCCGCGACAGGTACATCTGGCCTATATGTTATCATATGTTTTTCATTATATTTTTGTAATATCATTAAATTATTAATTTCTTATGTCTATTATATACGTGTTTTATTTATTTTTTATTATTGCATTTTTTCTTGTGTTGGGTGTGCGCTTCTTTTCGCCTTTGACTTCCTAGTTTGGCTTTACCGTTATGTAACATTATTATTATTTTTTTCATTTGTGCTTTCCCTTTTGTGGTTTAGGTGCAATTGCTTTAATGCAGCTTCAAGAAGACTTGAAACGACAATTGAGTGCAGAAGGGAAGTACACAGAGCAGCAACTTGAAGAATACATGGAGTCACACAAGAAGATAATGATTGATTCTCTTTGGAAGCTTAATGTGGCAGATATTGAGGCCACGGTTTCTCGTGTCTGTCAGACGGTTGTATTCATTTTCCTTCTTTTTTTTTTATTTATATAATATGCAGACAACACTTATATTTATATATGTCTGTTTCAGGTTCTTCAAGAGCACGATGTGAAAAAAGAGGAGCTTCGTGCGAGAGCCAAGGGATTGAGGATTCTTGGTCGGATCTTTCAGGTGTTATTATGTTTACTTTTGGTACATTGTCAGTATGGCAAAATGGGTTAACTAGATGGGTCGGTCAAACAATTCTCGATCCACAACCCGTTAGAGAGATATAATATCTGACCCAAATTGACCCGTTTTCAAGTAATTTCGTTAAATTTGATAGATGCCTAAGGTATAAACAATAATCTTATTTTCAGAAGGCAAAAGCAGCCAATGAGAATGAAAGTGAACCAATGTTACAATCTGGTATGCATATGAATGGCATTGATACAGATAATGCTTCAAGAGCTGCAGATTCTGGTCAAAGTTCTAAAACCACCATGTTACCTCAGGTTTGTTAGTCATTTTCATTCACTATTAAAAACATATTTTCCCTTTTTTATATAATAATTAATATTATATTCTTATTCTAGAGTCCATATGTGGAAGCTCCCCAAATTCTTGGTGTAGAAAATTATGATTATCCTATGCCAACAGCACCCCCTGGGGCCCAGAGATCTCAGTGAAGTTGCATGGTATTTATTTGTATGTATCATTTTGGTGGTGGAGTTGAATTTGTATGTATTTAATTGAATATATAACTTTCATATGATTTTTTATTTGTTTATATACGAACATAATCTATTTTTCCCCAAAACTATCAAGTCATGCATAGTGGAACCTTGATTAATTAATATTTAATACAGTGGGAATAAAAAAAGTATATTCATTTAGTGAGATTTTTTATTTATCAAGAGAGTTGTCGGAGAATTTTATTCAATTGACCAGATCATTCATTTATCAAGGTTATACTGTGTATATGTATCAATCGAAATGTATTTAACAAAGCTCTACTTTTTTTATAACATGATATTTATTCCTGTATAAGTCACCAAGTTATTCACAAGAAAGTCATTTCATATCTTATTGCGATGGCTTTCTGTTGTTGCAGTAGAAATTGAAAGAGTGAACATTAGTCGAACCATTCTATGGAGCACATAATATGTCTCACTTTTTTAGCACAGTGTTGTGGGAATTACAGAGCAGTTGGGGAGTAGTGTCATAGTGCCTCTGTATAAAAACAAAGGTGACATAGTGCCTTTGTATAAGAACAAAGGTGATGCACAGTGTTGTGCGAGTTACAAAGGTATTAAGTTGTTAAGTCATACTATGAAATTATGGGAAATGATTATTGAGGCTAGAATTAGAAGAGAAACTCGGGTTACGGTAAACCAATTTGGTTTCATGCCAGGGCGGTCAACTACGGAAGCAATACACATTCTAAGGAGGTTGATGGAAAGTACATGGAGAAAAAGCGGGATCTTCATATGGCCTTTATAGATCTTGAAAAGGAATATGATAGTGTGCCACATAAACTGATTTGGGACAGTCTGGAGAGTAGAGGGGTCCCTGAACATAACCTGTGTTTTTATTAAAATGCAAATAGTGTTGTTAAGACGCAACTTTAAAATTTTGACGCAAATACAGAACAATAATTACCTGTAGCAACCCCTCTCCATATGCCTTAGGATCATCAATAAAAGTCTTCAAAAACCCTTCACCATGTTTCTTTGTTTAGACATTGATCAAATCACTGGTGGCATATATCTCGTCTTGAATGTCAAAGAAAATGGTACGTGTTGATATTTTGGCTACTTGCTACTCAAGTGGACTTTTAGTCCAAAGATCAGGCTTAGTATGCCTAGAGTCATGAACGTTCTTCCTATGGGTAAACCTTTAGGCCTCCATTGATGTTTCAAAATGATTTAAAAACTCAACAAGTGTTAGTTGAGAATTTGCAGCTTGGCAAAAGAAGTGGTTCTTGCTCTCTGATCTTGAAGTGGTTCGCATCAGTCCAGACATAGGCTTATCACGGTAGAACGCTGGAATCCACATCGATCTCATCTCAAACATATCAGTAAGCCAGTTATTGTTATCCAGTTTGTAATTAGTCATTATAGCAACCCATTCAAAATCAAACTTCTCCGAACTAATCGAATCTGTCCAAACTATACTACATATGCGACGTTTGAATTCATCGTCGCTACATAACACAGGTCCAACCAAACATTAAAAAAGGTTTCAACAAGAAAACCATGGGGGAAGCTAAAAACACATTATATAAAATACGCAAGTTTAAAGTATTTTGAACGCAAATAGTATAATGATGATACAATTTAAACACAAAAAGAAATGACATACAAACGCAAGTATGAAACAAATCTAAGTGGATACCTTGTCAGAAACTTTTTTCATCATGTGCCACATGCACAGTCTATGTCTGCTAGAATGAAATACAAACTGTATAGCATTCTTCATCGCGGGATCTTGATCAGTAACAACTACCTTTGGATGTTTTCCAAATGATTTAACAAGCACCTCTAAAAACCACTTGTATGACTCCGTAGTTTCAGAAGACAACAACATAGCACCAAGGGTTAAATTCCGGCAATGGCTATCAATACCAGTAAATGGGACAAATACCATCTTGTATCTAAAAAAACAATAAAAATTACTATGAGAAAAAGAAAAAAACATAACATGCGGACATATATAGTATAAAAATGTGCATACTTGTTGGTGTTAAATGTCGCATCAAATGAATTAACATCTCCAAACTCCATGTAATTCTTTTTACATAATGCATCAGCCAGAATAACGCAGTAAGAGCATTATTAACATTAGTTGAATACTCAAATGAATTGTCCGGCAAGTACTTTTCTTATCATTCAACTTAGAAGCAACCATATCAGCATCATAGTCACCTATGAAACTGTTTAAACCACTTTTAAAATTTTTACAGTCGACAGCCGTTTCCCTAACATTCTTAAATCCACCATACTTTTTCCACATAATATTAAATGCTTTGACCGGACCAAGATTCAATGAAGATGCCTATTTGCTGCTAACAAATGCATATCAGACTGGGACACAAACGGATGATTGTGGCCCTCAACAAACTTATAAATCTTATACTTCTTTCCATCCTCAGAACCGCAACAAATATGTGCTTTGCATCCTGTACGAATATACGGTCTTTTACTCGACTTTTTGGACTTTTTGGAACTTTTACCACGAAGAACTAAATCATTACTCTTGTCTGGCTCAAATCCCTCTTTGTAACATGTAAAATACGTAATACGAATAATATTCCCTGCAACATGTTGAGTACTTTTCCTGGCACAGAAACCCGATTTCTTTGCATACTCTTTATAAAACTCGTATGCAAGTTCTAAGCTGTCAAAAGTCATTCCAACTTCTGGCTTAGGAATTCCTTCAACTTCTGGATTAAAAATGTGTTGTCCTTCTTCTACAACATCTTTGCCGCACAATTATACAAATTTTAAGATTAAAACACAAGTTAAGAAAAATAAAACGCAAGTATAATTTACCAAAACATAAAGTATGAATCATCTCAATTGTTAAAAAAACATTTAAATGCAAGTTAATAAAAAATAAAACGCAAATGAACAAACGCTTAGTAAATGACATTAACATGCAGGAAATCTAATAACAAAACCTTGAACTCTTCGGTGTTCTTTGATGAAGTTAAAATCATCGTTCGAATTCAAGTCGCCTTCATGATTTGGATCATTTGGAACAATATCTGAAAATAATAGAACAATGAATCATATATCAACCAAATCGACGTATCAAATACGTAAAATTAACATGTTACCATCAAAATCTCCATCTACATTGACGTTGACATCGGGAAATTCATTAAGATCTGCAAAATAGATATAATTCAAATCAATGTAACATCAATATGATGCTGATCAACTGTAGAACAATCATGCAAAATTTATTTACTAAACATGATGTATGAATCTTCAATTGTTAATGCAAATTTAGGAGTTTGACTATCGAAAATCGTCGAATGATTGAACGTAGAAGTAGGTTTTTTATGATTTTAAATGTAAAAGTGATCATGCAGTTATTTATAATATACAATTGCAACGTGATTACAAGGAGGAGTGAAAAAAGACTATAATACCTTTTGACTGTAGTACTTGATTGTAGATTCCAAAAAAAAACTCGTCGTCCACGTGGCAACTTCTCATTATTTCTCACACTTTATAGTTTATACGAACTTGTACTTTGTACCCTAAACTTCCTTTATATTATTTGTTCATAATAGAACTTGTACCCTCATCATTTTAAGAGAGACGCCACTTCAACAACTTGATACCATTAAACTACATGCTCTTTTGGTTGGTTTGATTTGAAAACAAAACTTACATATAAACAAACGTGTTATAATATAAACAAAAAACATAAATCAAGATTCCAAGATTCTTTAGTAGTTGATGGTCTAATCCAACCCTAATTTAATGCTCCCCATCATACCTAGTGTACCGTCACACAATAGTTATGACAACCTTTAAAAATACATGGTGAATGATAACGTACCATCAACCACTCAACCATAAGGAAGTTAAATAAACATCATCCCAACAATTATTTTTATTCTTGTACCTGCCGGGCATGGAGAACACTACAGTTTCTTGGCTTCTTGTAGCAGCATCAATCTTCTTGTTCTATATATGGAGGCTTTTGAATTGGTTGTGGTTCAAACCTAAGATGATCGAGAGGTTTCTAAGAAATCAAGGACTCAAGGGTACCCCTTACAGATTTTTGTATGGAGATTTGAAAGAGACGGTGCAGATGATGAACGAAGCCAAATCCAAACCTATGAATCTTACTCACGATATTACGCCTCGCGCTTTACCCTTCTTCCACAAATCCCTCACCACTTTTGGTATGAAACTTTGGGTCCTTTTATCGTTGTTAAGTTACTATCTTTATTAAATTTCATTCGAAGTGTTGTGATATTACTGAGTATGTGGGTGCATTTTTAGTATAAGTTTGATATGTACATGTGAAAACATAAAATAAATTAAACATTAAATGAAAATCTCACGAGCAATGTCCTAGGTAAAAATTTATATATTAAATAGAGCAGAAATTGAAGATCGAAGGCGAATGTGAAGATAAAAAATAAAAAATAAGAGTAAATTGCAATTTTCACCCATGTGATTATAACAATAACTCAATATGAGTCCCTACGTTATTAATCTTGTTAGATGAATCCCTGTGATCCAAATCTTTAACATCTTGCACTCCTTTAACTTAACAGTGTCTAAACTTTGTTAGGTTTAGAAGGATATATTTGTAATTTTATTATCTTCCAATCTATTTTTGTTCCATGGATTTGTTTTCGTTCCATCTTAATTAACAACACCCATATTTGCCAAGAAAAAAAAAAGCAAAACAAATATATATATATATATATATATATATATATATATATATATATATATATGATTTGGTAAGGCAAAAAAATTTATTTATTTTTTTTGCTAAATGGCTCCTTTGCCTGTAAGAAATAATTTATTTCTTTTCTTTCTTTTTTTTTTCTTTTTCTTTTTTTACATTTATACATATACGTATATAGTGTCTAAAACTACAAAAACTAGTATTGCACATATGTACATACATGTTTTGTAATATGTGCAAATGTGTAGAAATGATTGCATATACATGTATAGAAAAAGAGATTTTAGGTAAGAATATGTTATTTTATTCTACATACGTGTTAGAATTTAAAAAAAAAAAATAGGTATCATACATATATGTTTGCAATATAAAATACTAGCTTTTATCCCGGGAGCGTCCCGGGGTTGAAAAATATAACAATTCTAATAATACTAATACTAATAGTAATAATTATTACCTTTGTAATTAAATAAATAAAAAATAACCTTGCTATAAGGTGACACCATGTGTTGCAGTGTTGCACGATTCTTTCTCCTAGCTTCTCTTGATGAAGTATACCTATGCATCTTTAAAAGAGTAAAATTCCAATGAAAGCATAGCGATTGAGCTGAATTTCAACATCGTAGATAAGAATCTGGTTTAAAAGAAAAAACATTATTAATGAATAACGTGAACACTTTGTGTTTTTTCCTGTATGAACGAAACCCCACAAAAAATAGTTGTTTTTTTCTCCATTTTTTATATAGAACTCTGGTACTCGTTGGAAAGATAATAAAACGTTCGTTAATTTGGTGTAACTTTTTTCCTTGAAAAATATCGTATATAAAATATATTAACGTTTAAAAATTATGGAAGGAAAATAAGAGAGAAAAATTTTAATTTGTTTTTAAATTCTTTTTTCCTAAAATAACTCAATTTAAATTTAGTAGATTAGGTTTTATATTATTATTTACTTTTTTCTTTGAAAAATATCGTATATAAAATATATTAACGTTTAAAAATTATGGGAGAAAAATAAGAGAGAAAAATTTTAATTTGTTTTTAAATTCTTTTTTCCTAAAATAACTCAATTTAAATTTAGTAGATTAGGTTTTATATTATTATTTATTTATTTTTAATTTGCCACATGGCATGACACATGGCACACTCAAGGAGGAGAATGCCTTCTTGAATGCTATGTCATTAAAATAGCTTTCTTAAGCCTCCATTGAATGCCACCTTATCAATATTCAATTCTTTTATTATAAGTTATAGATTATAGATATATAACTGAAAATATATAATATACACATATGTATAAATGAAAAAAAAAATATATTCTTGCAAGAAAAACTGCGATTTAAGAAAAAAAAAATGTTTTTTGGCTTTAGAGAAACGTGTGATCCAGAATAGTTCTCTCAGTTCTCATTAGCTAAGTGTTCTCTCAAGATCCCTACCATATATATATAGACACACACCCACACACATAGGGAGATGATCAAATGAGAAGAAGCTTAACGTAAAAAAAAAAAAAGAAATTACATAATAGTAAAACATAAAATACTTTAACTCTTCTTACCTTAATTATTATCTATCTGATCAGTTAGTTATTGACACTCGCTTTAACAACTCTTCAAGAGATGATTAATGGCTCAAAATAAAAAAGTAAATTCTTTATGGAACATCCCGATAACTTTTCCCCCTCTCACGCCGTGGGCAGAATTCAAACCGAACACACCATACCCACCACCCATAGACTAAACTGATCAAACTCACAACACACACCCCTTACTCACCATCCATTAGAGCTTAAACCGAAACAAAAGGTCATATAGCTTATACCTCAATAGCTCGGAGAAGACACTGACCTGCGATAGTTTTGGTGACAGATACGACCAAATGCAGCCTTGGAAATAGATTTGATGTGGCGTAGTAGGTTGGAGACGGTGGTGATGTTTGGGATGGTGACAGAAGGAAGTGAAGGTGGATACCACAATAAATAACTTTGTTTGTTGGAGAGTTGTTTCCAATTGCTTAATGTCAAGGTAATTATCGGTTACAAAACGAAAACAATCATTATTCCATTTCATTTTGTTTAATAAACAACGGTTCTAATCCCCAATGTCGTCAATTACGAAACGAAGATAGGGTGGCTTTCGGTTTTTTAATGGAGGAAGAAGAAGGGATTTTCACATTTTTATTAGAATTTTCATTAACTACCCCTAAATTTATGACGACACATCAACACACTTTATGGTGTAGTTCTTATTCTAAGTATACCCTAATCTATACATATAATAAACCAAAGTATTTTTAACGATATGACATTCAAAGAGGGTATTATTTCTATTAAGTGTGTCATGTGTCATCTCATGTGGCAATGACTTTATGTTAGGAAAATAATAATTTAAAATTAAAAACAAAATTAGATTTTTATCTCTAATGTTTCCTCCCATAACTTTTAAACGTTAATATCTTTTATACACGAGATGTTTTAAAGAAAAAAATTACACCAAATTAACGAGCGTTTTATTATCTTTCCAACGAGTACCATAGTGCTATATAAAAAACATGGAAAAAAAACGCCTATTTTTTGTGTGGTTGGTTTTAATATTAGAGTTATACATTGTTTAAGGTTATGCACTAACATTAGAGGTACATTGTTAATTGTTTTAGGTTAAGTGCTATCCGAAGCTTTCTTGCATGTAACTGTAAAACGCATCAGTCTATTTCAGGTGTAAAATTGATATTTCAAATTAGATTTCTCAACCCGGGACGCTCCCGGGATATAATCTAGTATATAATAAACCAAAGCATTTTTAATGACATGTCATAATATTATGTAATCTCTCTTTTGAGAGATGCCACATAAGATGTGATATGGCAACTCTAGACCAATTAAAAAAATGAATAAATATGGTTTAAATATGATTTAACATAATCTATTAAATATCTAATCTACTAAATGTAAATATTAAAACTTTATTATTTTCTCTATCATTTTTCCTCTCATAACTTTTAAACGTTAATATCTTTTATATACGAGATTTTTTAAAGAAAAAAATTACACCAAATTAACGAGCGTTTTATTATCTTTCCAACGAGTACCATAGTGCTATATAAAAAACGGAGAAAAAAAACAGGTATTGTGTCAGGTTTGGAATTAGTTTAAAAAAATTGTGGGTTTGGGTCGGGCCTGGGATTAGGTGATACCCGACCCAATTACCTTTTTTTTATATTAGAATATGATAACTTATGGCAGAGATTTGTTTAAAATAATAATAATAATAATAATAATAATAATAATATTCATTAATCATATATTGGCAATCATTAATTATGTTGTCATATTAGATATTTTATAATGTCATATTAGATATTTCAACCCGGAACGCTATTCAACAGGTATAGATGTCATTCTTATAATTTAGATACTTCCAGTTTTATTCACTTTATTTAGATTTCTCAATCCCAGACGCTCCCGGGGTATAAGCTAGTGTTTAATAATAGTAAACCCAAATCAATCTTTGTTATAACCATAGTTTTTAACGATTTATCCGTTTGGTACAAATACCATATTTTGATGTAAGTCATAAATGGTATGTCCATTCATGTCTAGCAGGTTCATAAAGAAACCGTTTCAAAGTAAAGCTCTAATTTTTTTATTATAAGATCGCAATACCTTTACGGGTGTTCTATAATTAATTCTATATAAATGAGATTTGTATAATAGGGTTATCAATTATAATTTATCAAGATTGAAGATTTATTAATGTGTTTGGTTAAATAAATAAAACATCCTTAGATAAATATTAATCTGTTTTAATATTAAATAATGTTGTACTAAATTTGTCATGACAAGTAAATGAAATTATAATCATTGCCATTAAGATAAATATGGAATGACTATATTGCCCATCTACAATACATTATATAGTCGTATAGATTAGTCCTACACATCAAAATTCATCCTACATTTTTCAAAATTATTATATGTTTATCCTACACCTATTGAAATTATCATACATTAATCTTACACATAAAAATTCATCCTACATATATACTACAAATATCGAAATGATCTTTCACGGTAAATTAGGGTGGCTTTAAAATAATATGTTTTAAAAATGACATATGACTTTTATTTATTTAACTAGTTAAAGGGGTTACAGTGAATTAATTATTTATTTAACGGTAAATGAAATTATAAATGTTAGATTGTTTCTAGTTTAAACTTGTTCTTTTTCTTCTTACAAAACATTTTTTCTCATTTGAAGTCTTCAATATATATATATATATATATATATATATATATATATATATATATATATATATATATTACATGTTATCTTAAGAACTATCATCTTTATATAAAAGAAAAATAAGAGGAAAAAATCACCTGTTTTATACAACCAATATTTTTTCCCATCTTAACAACTATCATACGTTTCAATACTACTAGTCATAATCGTATGTTTCGATTTCGATACTATCAGTTTGGTATCATTCAATTATCATGAAAAAAAAGACATAGCAACCACCAACCTAGTTAAGAATATTCGACAGTGGGGACGTGCGGTGGTAGGGTTGGCTAGTGTTGAAGAAGGCCGATGGTGGTGAATGGTGAGGATGCCTAATGTACGTACGTAGAGAACAATTGGTTCTTTAATGGGTATTAGGGTATGGTTTTATTGTTTAATTTAGATAAAAAAACATTAGAAAATAATGAAATTACAAATATATCCTTGTAAACCTAACAAACTTTAAATAATGTTAAGCTATAGGGGTGCAAGGTATTAAAGATTTGAACCATGAGGACTCATCCATCAAGTTTAAGAAGGTAAGGATTCAAGTTTATTGCTTGTAAAAACTACAAGGATGCAAATCGCAATTTACTTTAAAAATAAAATAATTTGCAATGGGTATTCAGTTTAAGAAGGTAGGGATTAAAAGTCTAACAGTTGGAGAGAGAGAGAGAGAGAGTTGTGGATGTGGACGAGTATTTATCGTTGTTACTTAGAAATAATAAAAAAACATATAAGATTATGTGCTGCCCATTAACTAAACCCTATAAAATGTATTACCACCTCACGTAATAGATGGGCATTAACTAAACCATCAATAACTAAATGTAGTGAAATAACTAAAAAATATGATTAAAGAAAAAAAATTAGCAAATCAATAACTAAATGTAGTGAAATAACTAAAAAATTATGATTAAAGAAAAAAAATAGCGTAATTGGTTATTGGGAATAGAACCCAACAGGTATGGACAAAAACCCGAGCCCGTCGGGTACACTTGAAACATATGGGACATTTATCGGATTAGTTTAAAAAATTCACGGGTATGAGATTATATGTTACCCAACTCGTTAACCCAAAACCACATACTCGTATATCTGAACTATATAGCCAAATCATATGCCCGATTTTCTCTCTTTATAATTTTATTTTCCCTTAATCTTTGCCCATTAGTGTTTTATTTTAATTCACTATGTGGATTTTTTTTAGGAGTATTGGATTTAAGTTATCCCAACCATCATCTATTGGCCACCATCAGGCTCAACTAGGAAAATATATGCGGGTGGTCCCATTTTTTTAACATATTGACCACCAAAGACTATGACTAAAAATAAACTTGTTCCATTTAGAAAATCAGTTAGTATCCTATTAGTTGTAGTCTATTAGTGGCTAATATGTCAAAAATTGGGACCACCAGAATATATTTTCTTAGTTGGGACTCGTGACAACCAATTGCTAGTAGTCAAGATTATTTAAATCTTATACTCTTTTTTTTTTTTTTTTCCTATGGAATATGTATTTGATATCATATTTAAATCTTATACTCTTTTTTTTTCCTATGGAATATGTATTTGATATCATTATTTATTTTTTGTATGTTGTGAAGTATATATATGAAACTATGTAAAAATTATTATGTTTTTATTTATTTATTTATTATAAAACTTATATGTTTGTAATATATCATATTTAATATATAACAATTTGTATATAAATAAAAATAATACAATAATTATAATAGTAAAAAACAAATGAACTTGAGAATTGAAATGAGGATCTTTTAACAAACTAATGGCTATAACCGATATCAGCGAATATGCACGATTCTCGACGAGTAGATATCCGACAAATAATTGACGAGTATTGGGCTGAGTATGGGACATGATTCTACAATCGGGTATAGATATGTAATTACAAATACTCGGTCCGAACCGACATGGTGTTTGGCGCCCCATGGTGAGATGACATGGGGCGCCAACCAACAACACATAGCCCAAATACATATATAACTAAAAACATGAATGTCCCCCCTCTTCCCTTCTCTGTCTATACACACACATGTGTAGGGGAGGGGGTGTAGAATGATATTTCATCATAATAAGAATAAACCTTAGATTGTGTAGGATGAAACCATAAAGTGTCACGTGTTAAAGTAGAGTTTAGGGAAAAAAGGGCAAAATCGTCCAAATAAACTAGTAAATGCTACACACAAGACAAGAAACATGCACATGCAAGTTACATGCAACTTCCCCCTATTTTATTAAACGTCCAAAACTATTTTATACGTGATTATTTTAAAAAATAATTCCGCATAAAGTCAAGCGTTTTTTATCATTCTATCCTAACGAGTATACTATTGGTATAATTTTGAAAAAAATATGAATTGGAAAATTATGGCATTTTTTAACTGAACATTTCATAGTGTTTTTCTAAATTGGGTGCTTATGGCGTTTTATTGAATTAGATGTTTATGAATAAAAACGCCAAAAACCATCATAAAAACATCATAAAAACGCTAAAGAGAAAAGCTCTGAAAACGCCAATTAACGTGAAACTCTATAAAGCCGACGTAAAAACGCCATGAAAAACTCAATTAAAAACACCATATAAAAGGATAAAAAAAGGCCATGCAAAAATACCATATAAAAATGACGTCAAAACGCCATAAAAACACCATGAGAAAACGTAGTTTAAAAAGTCGTCAAAACACGGCAAAATTTATGGGTTTTAATGAAAATGTAATGAAGTCTAGTTAAAAAACATCATAACATGTCAAGTTAAAAAGCGACATAAAAAATAGTTAGTTCATTTCTTTTAATAGTATATTTGTTGGAAAGATATAAAAAGCTCATTTTTATGATATAATTTTAAATAGAATAATGACACATAAAAAAGTTATGGACATTTAAAAGAATAAGAGTAATGGCATGTTACTTATACATTACCTTACCCCTACATATAATCAATTAAAAAGAAAGTAATTCTAGTCAAATGAGAAAAGTAACGAACCAAGTCGAGATGAGTTAGGGTTAGCTCAACAACAATAATAATCGTTCCCAATATAATCCCACCCATAACAACAAGCTATTGGTAGGGTTTGAGGAGGGTGGGATGTAGGAAAGTCTTACCTCTATCCAAGCGATAAAGAACTACTACTAGTGAGACCCCAACTCTAAAGCCACACCCAACCATGAGAGTCAAATGAAAGATAAATAGGCGTATAAATACTCTAAAAGAAACAAAAATTCTAAGTGTACTAAAATTCATCTTCTTTTTAAAAAATCTACTAAACACGAAATAGGTGATAAACTATAGAAGTGGCAAATAACACAACATATAGAAACACAAGCAAGCGAAAACATGGAAGGGCACCAAAATAAAATGACAAGCTAGGCTGCAAAGACATGGCACTAATACCTAACCGTACCACCCTCCTAAAATCCTTAATCCTAATCCCACGTCTCCACAAACGCCTATTCTTGACCATTTCGTTATAGAGGTACAAGTCTATCAAATATTCCGTAATTCGCTTCCTCCCATGTCAGTTTGGGTCTGACTCTTCTTATTTTCCCTCTATAGTAATAGTTTTCTTGGTTCTATCTATGGCCTTGTCTATCTCAACATTTCTTCCCTCATCTTATCTGATATACTATCTACCCATAATCTATCCCTAAATACCTCATTTCTTATCATGTCCAACCTAGTGTGTCCACACATCCAGTGGCGGGCCCATGATTTTTTTTCCCTGGATTTCCTTTTTAGGTGTTTTGATTTGATATGACCAAACATAAAAATTTTAGGTCGGCTAAAGGGTTCAGGTCGGTTTGACGGTGGGCCGGTTTGACAGTTCAAGCATGATCTTAGATCTAAGGAGTTATTAGTTTGACTTAAAAAGTCAAAGGCATGATCCTTCTTTGTAATGTAGGTTGGAAACATGAGAAAATGGGGATGAATTTAATGCCATTGAAATAATAAACTCCTGAAGAACCAGTCTCTAACTCTTGATCTCTTTAAGAACATGGACCCAAACAATACACGTATTTGTAGAAATTAACCACTAAAAATATACAATTAGTTAAAAATTGACAATACATTAACTAATTAAAAGAAGTTATAGAAAATAGATTACCTGGAGAGTGGAGGAGCGAGGAGGAGAGGTGGCCGCCGCCGGGTGGTAGGGTTTTGTAGGGGTGGGGTCAGCGGGTTGCTTGGACGTGGAGGAGGACTTCACGAGGGACGAGAGCCGATAGTGAGTTCTTTGTTGGGTTTGGAGAGGACTACAGGAGGCAGGGAGAGGGAGTGAAGGACGTGTAGTTAGCAAGATGAGATGGGTTTGGGTTTGTCTTTGTCTAAAACAAACCTTAGGTTTTGCATAAAAAAAATAGTAACGAAAAAAAAAAAACACACGCCTCAAGATTTGAACCAGGAATTGGTTGAATGTTATAAAGGGTTTCAACAACTAAAGCGCTTTGCATCTTTAAAAGTGGGTTCCCTAATATTTTTCTTATGGGTTCCTTTTCAGTTTTTAATATACATTAACACTATAATTTCGAAACCTAGTGGGTTCCCGGGAACCCACCAAACAACCTTAAATCCGCCCCTGCACACATCCATCTTAGCATTCTCATCTCTGCTACATCTAGGACGCGCTTGAATCTTCTTGATATACCATTTCTCTTAGCTCGAGCTCGACTTATATACAATGTAAGCTAGTTTTAAGTGAGCTACAATTTATTTGACCATGTCTATTTTAGGACCAGTTGATTGTTATCAAGGAAATGCAATTTAGTTAAAAAAACATAGTCATATATGCTATGGATTAATATATATTCATGAGAGAAATGGTATCTTAAGTTTATGTTTAAAGGGTATAGTGGTTTTTGTCTTGATTATGCAGGTAAGAGTTGCTTTACATGGATGGGAACAAAACCTGTCATACACATATCGGAACCTGCTTTGATTAGAGAAGTCTTGGCTGATTATAATACATATCAAAAGCAAAAGGGTGGTAATCAGTTAGCAAAGTTGCTAGTCAGTGGATTAGTAGATCGTGATGGTGATCAATGGGTTAAACACAGAAAAATCATTAATCCAGCGTTCCACATGAATAAGCTCAAGGTTACTCTCTTACAATTCCTTTTTCTCTTTTTTCTACAAGATCATTTACTCTTAACTTATTATGACTTGAAAATCATTATGTGGATGTCCATAATTTCTTTTGTAGCATATGTTACCAGCCTTTTATGTGAGCTGTAGTGAGATGATCTACAAATGGGAAAAACTTTTAACTCATGAAATCTCATGTGAAGTAGATGTGCATGCTTATCTTCAAACCTTTTCAAGTGATGTGATTTCGCGTACAGCTTTTGGTGGTAGTTTTGAGGAAGGAAGAAAGATATTTGAACTTCAAAAAGAACAAGCATTCCTAGTTATGAAAGCTGCAAATTTAATTTACATTCCAGGATTAAGGTAAGTTTCAAAACTTTTATTTTTCATGTCTATTGGAAGCTTAAATTTCAAGAACAAGAATACTGTGCTAATAAAGTAAGATCTGATAGATTTTTGCCAACAAAAAATAACAAAAGGATGAAAGAGATTGATCAACTAGTGAGGGATTCTATAAAGAGCATAATCAATAAACGAATTATTGCGATGGAAGCTGGGGAAGCTAGTCATGATGACCTTTTGGGCATACTTCTGGATTCGAATTATAAAGAAATTAAACATCATGGGAATAGCAATTTTGGATTAAGTATTGAAGAAGTAATTGAAGAATGCAAACTTTTCTACTTTGCGGGGCAAGAGACCACGGGAAATATGCTTGTTTGGACTATGATTTTATTAGGTCAACACTTAGAATGGCAGACACGTGCTAGGGAGGAAGTTTTACATGTCTTTAAGGATAAAGCACCCGATGTTGAGGGCTTGAGTCATTTAAAAGTTGTAAGTTTTTTATACTCTAAAAATCAGATATTGATTAGTTTAGAATATTTTGATGTTCTTCTTAGTATCTCATTTTGCAGATGAACATTATCTTCAACGAGGTTCTTAGACTATATTCACCAGTCGCATTAATTAGACGACAAATACATGACGAGTCCAAACTTGGTAACTTAACCTTACCGGCAGGAACCATTATCCAAATAAACACATTAATTTTGCATCACGACAAAGATATGTGGGGTGAAGATGTAAACGAGTTTAATCCTCAAAGATTTTCTCAAGGTGTTTCAAAGGTTATCAACGGAAAAGCTGTTTACCTTCCATTTGGTAGTGGCCCACGTATATGCATTGGCCAAAATTTTGCTATACTAGAAGCAAAAATGGCTCTTGTAATGATTCTGCAACGCTTTTGTTTTAAGCTATCTCCATCGTACTTGCATGCTCCGCACCTAATGCCAGCTCTACAACCTCAATTTGAGGCTCACTTGACTCTACGCAAACTTTAAACTGTGTATCAAATATATTATAATTTAGTTTAAGATTTATCTGTTGTCACATATAAATGGTTTAACCCCATTTGTTTCTTGTCATTACATATTGTAATGAAACTTTCATATGTCATACTGAAAAAAGCTACATATTTTCTAGATATTGATGAATTTAAAATATCTATAGCGAAAACGTTTTCCCCTTAAATTTCGAATTGTTAAGCATAGAGGGTAAATATATAAGAATTTCTTAAAACCTTTCTTAAACTAACACTGTGTTTCAGAGTTTAATAATAAAAAGAAAAGAAAGGAAGCGGAAAGAAAGGAAAACAATTTTGTGTTCCAGAGTTTCATTAAAGGAAGGAAAATTCTCCCAAATAATCTTCCTCCCAAATTGGAAGGAAGCGGAAAGAAGGGAAAGGAAAATAAATATAAAGTATATCATTTACCATTTTACCCTATCATTTAACTTATAATAAAATCTTATAAGGGTATAATTGTAAAATATACGTTTCTTTTCTCTTCCTTTCAACTCGGGAACACATAAAGTCTTTAGTTTCTTTTCTTTTCCTTTCAACTCGGAACACGAAATAAAATTATATATTTTCCTTTCTTTTCTCTCCTAGTATCCCTTTCTCTTCTTTTCTTTTATTTAGTAAACTCGGGAACACAGCGTAAGACTATTTGGGTAGAAGCACGGGATTATATCAATATTAATGAAAATTATTATCAATGAATTCACTCTCAACAGTAATTCTTAACTCTCTCTCATTTATTCTTTAAATCCATGAAATCACCTGTTAAATATTTACACCCAGTTTATAAAAAATTATACAGATGCAAGAGAACCGACAACTTAGCCACCTAAAATTATTAGACTTCATCAACACAAATGTCTTTTTCATCATCAGTTCCTACCAATACCGAGTTGCTATTTACTAGCATACTTACTACCAAAAATGGTTGTTGACAAACTATTCCTATTGACAATCCTTTTAATACCGATCACAACAATATTAACCATAAATGTTACTTGAGTTTATGTTTTAATCAAGTCTTGTACACACCATCAATATCAGACTTCCAACTGCATTGACATATGGTGTATCAACCATATCTGTAACACCACGCAGAGTTACGGGTCTTGTTAACGGGTTGGGTCCTACCCGACCACCCTATTATTTAAATTATAATTATTCAATTCTTATCATCGTAGCCAAGCGCTCCTTATCTGCTATTAAACTCGCTGCCAAACACTCCATAAACAGCCTAAGTTCTGTAGCCAAACACCCTTGAATGCATGTTGTTATACATGTTCCCAAACACCCCTTTATTTTGATTTGACTATATAAACCTTGCCCCTCTCCTTTGTCTCTGCAACATCACACGCACAACACACACCTAGTGTGTGTGTGTGTGTGTGCCGAGAACTCTCTCAGGTCAGACCAAGGTCACCGGCTCCGGTGACCGGTAACCGCCGCCTCCCTCTCTTCGGTAAGTCCTCCTACCCGATAACCCTTCATCACCAAACCACCCGATAACCCATCTTATCTGTTTCAGTTAATAACCTTCAGATCATCCATGTCCGGTAATCGACTAATCAACCTGTTATAATCCAACCCATGAGCTCGGTTTCTCTTCTCTGATGTATCGATGTCGGGGCAGTCACCGGATCCGGTGACTGTCTCTTGTGACCCTTTAATCTGTTCTGTGTGAACCCGACACCCTGTTCTTCTATTTCTAAACCAACCGGACAGTCACCGAATCCGGTGACTGTCATCAGACCATTATAATCTTTCTGTTTCCAGTTCATGTGCTCGATAAGTCACCGTAACCCAACTTCTTTATTCTATTTTGGTGTCATGGTTATGACCGATTGGGTCCATGGCCAAGTTCGGATGTTAATCGGGTGAAGGCCCGGTTATAATCTAATTTATATACAAAAGTGTATATTTTGGTATGAACTGTACAATTATCATTCGATTGTTGGTTATAATCTCCTAATTATTAATCTCTCTTTGTGGTTATTGTTATAAGGTACCAAATTCGAATGACGAGTCTGATACCCGGTTCTATACACATTCCGGTCATGTTCCGATAATAATCCGGTGAGGTCCGGTTACTTATTTGGTAATATATATATTCTGTTGGTTTATTGGTTACAATCTCATAATCATTTGCTGATATATTGATTACGATTGTTACGAGGTACCATTAGCCAAGTTGGAGAATACGAGTTTGATACCGAGTCAACTCGGTGACTCGGTTAGCTACCGGAACAGAACCCGGTCCAGTAGCTCGGAGTGGATATTATAACTATATTAATATATATATATATATATATATATATATGTAATACGTATAACGTACGGACTTGATAATAATAATAATAAGACAATAATAATCATATATAAAATATATATGTTTATCCATACACAATCGGATATATTGACGATATAATAGACTCGGGTTAATAATAATATTTTCTATTCTTTTGTTAGTTTATATCTGCCAAGCTGTAATGGCCAGCTAGATTTAGGATGTTCGGGTCGTGTCTCATATAATAAATCTATAATCTATAATCTATATCTATATTATCTTATTAAGGAGGAGTGACGGCTAGGATAGTAATTTTCAATTCCGTACAACTTAAGAAGCAACATGCACAAGTGATTTATGCTTAGATCATGAGGGTATAATTGGAACTTTGTGGAACATTAAGACACTTCAAAGGGTATATTAGTCAATTTGTAATGACATTTTAGTTAAAAGTATAAATTTCTTTACCTTAATACCCCTATAATGCACCCCCAATTTAATGTTTTAAGATGGGAGTTGAAGGGTCCCTTCACAAGTTTTCAACTTTTGGTCATTTTCTTACATTTATGCCCATCATGTACAACTTATAATGCTAATTGTATAATTGTCTAATGCAAACTTTATACCTCTTAGCATATAACTCCCATTCATAATGTCTACACATTCAATTTACAATTCATTGGCCTTAAATGAATTCCATCACTTTTTCTATATTCCTCTCAAGTTTGCCATTTAATCCCCCATTCAATATCCATTATAAAAGGACGGTTGTCTCTCAAGTTTCAATAAACATGTCATACACCTTTGATTCAGAATTCTGAGTTCCTCTGCTATACTATAACTCCGCTTGTGCTCCATAGTAAATTAGTAGATTTTGTAGAAATCATATTTTTTTGGTGCTCGTGTTAGGTTTTGTAAAATCCAAATTTGTTTTTTCTTGTTTGTGTAATTACTTATAGTTTTGATTTTTGATGTGCTAAAAGTAGTTTAATAAAAATAACTAAATTAAACCTAAAACTAGACACCTAGTAATACTCTAGACTCTCTAAAACTAAACTACTGACAGGCAAGTGAACCTATCGACTCTAGTAAAGCTAAAGTAAGTCCGGATATCGAACCCACAGGACTCTAATGGAAAACGGTAACTAGACTCGAAAACTTATCTAAAACTGAAATAAAACTATTTATTATTTTAGAGGGGGGTTTTACTAAAAACTAAATTCAAGAAAAATAAAGATTAACTAAATAAACTAAACTGAACTTAAGACGTAAACAGAGCTGAACCAAATTCAAATGATGGTGAGAATACTACCTAGGTTAGAATCCTACTCATGACTGGCGAACTTTTATGGTTATGGAACTAGCTATGGAACCGGGATCTTTAGATACTAAACTTACAGGATAAACTAGAGGACCCTCGACCCTTCTCAAGGAGAAACCTAAGGTTACCTATAAGCCGTTAAACTACCGATTGAAAGGTTACCCTTACAGGCTTACCTACTCTGATGATAAAGTACTCGCTAGACAGTCTACCTTACAGCGCGAAAGCCTCACTACACTAAAAGTGCAAGGGGTAACTATAGAAAACCTGACCTGACTCGATACGCAAGTAGTGGTAAGGAAACTAGGAAGATCTTCTTACAAAGCATCTAAATCTAGCAATTTAACACCCTAGACATATCGACAATCCCGCACCTTACAGCTATTGGAATTGGAAGAATACTTAGAACTACCCAATCAACAAAAATCACTCCTATGGAAAACACTAGCAATTTACCATAAACTAGTCGCTAACACAAAGTCCACAACCTAACACGCATTCATACATGAAAGACATTCACAAAAACGCATGTGGAGTAAATAATTATCAATTGAACAAAACTAAGTACGCATCTACACCAGATCAAAAATAATCAAAGTCTTTACTAAATCATCAACCCATAGTCAAAGTTCCAAAAAACCATAAAAAACGTTCATTCAATCATGAGTATTCATCATAACCTAAGTAGTAATGAAAGTCTAGCCAAGAAACATGTTCAAAACAAGAATAAAATAAATTCTAAGTTCAAGAAACATAGTTTGCAATTCAAAAGAACAAAGGAATGAAGAAACCGAATGATTAAAACCTGAATCTCTCAATCCCAATGCTCAAAATCTTGACCCTTCGCCTTTTCCTCACCTCCTAGTGCTCCAGAGCAGCTCCAATATGTCAAAAGTGAAGATAAAAACGATTTATGTTCGTTCTAGGGTTTTTAGAATCGAAATTGGGCCAAAAACCCATTTTTTTTACGTTTTTACTCCCGTCACGTAGCGTGACGGGCTTCAGGTGATGTCGTCACGTAGCGTGACCAGCTTCAGGATCAGGAGGGATCCGTCACGTCGCGTGACCAGATGTGCTCTTTCCCGTCACGTAGCGTGACGAGACATAATTTTTCATTTTTTTCTTTTTTCGACTTCCCGATCAACCGCGACTCGTCCGGAGGCTCGTTTTTTTCTCGTTTAAGCTCCATTTTACTTCCTTTCTTGCCCGGACTCCTGTGCAACACAAAATACTAAATAGAATACGAAAATACCACAAAAACGACACTAACTGACTCGAAAATAATATAAACTATAGACCGAAAACGGATGTATTTTGCGATACATCAAATATCCCCACACTTATGTTTTTTTCATCCCTGAAAAAGAATTGTGCTATGGAATCACAGTTAGGTTTACATCCGGTTTCAAAACATAGGTTACTTAATTAATAATCTACTAACGTGTTGATTCCGATTGCAGATATATTGATCCTCTTAAACCCAAACCGGTTTCCAAGCCCCCTTTTTATTTATGTTAAGTTCTTAATTAGTCTATCTAGGGTCTCACTCAAAGGAAGCCTCAGTTCCTCCTAATCCCGCCTCAAGCTTATGAAGCTAAGGGAACGACCAATTGACCATTTCCCAACCGTCTTATGTAGAAAACCAAGAGAATTTAAAATCACTTTTTTTTTCATCATACTTAACTCAGAGGGTGTGACCAATCCAAGTCGCTATCCCAGTGGCCAGGCACCTTAAGCTTCAGCATTTTTTTTTTCAATCTCAGCATACTTAACTCAGAGGGTGTGACCAATCCAAGTCGCTATCCCAGTGGCCAGACACCTTAAGCTTCAGTATTTTTGCTTTGATTTCTAATTTAATTTTTTTTAATTGATTAGAAATTCTGACGGTTTTAAACTTATAACGGTGCTTCTTATACTATTTTTGGCGGTTTCGGTCTCCCCGTTTCTCCTAGATGAGAACCCACAAAATAGCCTAACATAATTAATTTATTACTTTTCAAAGGAAACCTTTCTACCGGCCGAGCCTACCCACATATCCCAAATCAGACACGCTTTCAATCAATTTTAATATCTTATTATACATACTATTTGAAAACCGGACACCTAACTTTACCTATCATCTTCCATATTTTATATAATGCAAACTTCAAAATCAGGGACATTTTTTTTTTCATTTTTTTTTTTGACTATGACAGACACGGTTCATCCCCACACTTAAATTTTTGCATTGTCCCCAATGCAGGAATGGACAACTGACTCAAACGAAATAATACTGACACTAAACAAAAAGAAAAACAAAGAGAAAAAATAAAAAGGAAAAGACTTAGCTGGAAATATAGCAAGACTGTCATGTGCCAGTCTAATCCAAAAACATGCCCTCCAATTCGAACGTGCTCAGCAAACAATTGCAAACTCCCACACACGAACGAAAGCGACTCATCATGCTAAACCACACTCACAAACCATAAACCACCAGATATATATATATATAAACAAAACATCACCAACCAACCATCCCAGTACCCAAAGTATCAAAATATATCAAGTTTAGTACAGACCATGATCAAATCAAAACATCAGATAAAAGAAAAATAAAGGAAAATACTAAACCAGTGATCATGCTGCACTTCCATCCCCACACTAAGTCTCATCTGCTCCACCTGGTGGCTCATCCTGCGGCACATGCGGCTCTGGGGCTCTGAAACTGTCTGGGATAGCAAGGTTCATTGCTCTCATCATACACCTCCACATGTCCTCCTGTCTGCGATGACCTGCAACAATCAACTCTCGTAACTCCAAATACTGCCTATCTGTCCTCTCACAAAGTGCCTGTAGAGTCAATGGTACTGGAGGTGGCTCTCTAAGAGGATACTGACGACCAAGCAACTCTCTCCTATGCCTAGGTCTCTGTAAACGAGTAGGGATGCCGGCCTGGAGTGCCTCAGCTGCTGCTGACCCCTCGGGGGGTGGTACCTGTGGACCTGGGATAACTGTGTCCCATTCCACAGGATCAGTCGATACTAAAATGCCTGCCTGCTTAAGCTCTTTCTCTCCAAAATACTTGGCCTTTGGCCCCTCCACTAAGTAACTCTTTTTATACCTGTCAAAAACCTTCAAATTCTCTGCTAAAACAGTAATATATGGACCCATTGTCTAAAGCAGCCCGGTCTCCTCCCCTCCTTGGCCTAGCAAAAGACCAAGCCAACACACTAGCTAAATTGGCCTCTCGGCCCTGAACCATACATAACAAGCAGAAAAGATCTATCCAGTTCACCTTATTCTCTCCTGATTTCCTACCCACCAAAGTACATGACAAAATCTTAAGTATATACCTGTAAACCGGATCCCGAATATCTGTTCCAGCCAAATTTTTAGGAAACGGTGTAATAGCAATGGTCTCCCAAAACTTAGTTAAATCATGCACTGTCAAGCTATACTCTTTCTCCACCTTATAAGCTCCTCTCAAACTAGTCAAGAAACCTGGAGTCACAACCTCCTCTCTCGTGTAGAAGCCACTAACCACAGCGAAATCAGGTATAGACATTTCATAAAGTACCCTACCCAGAGAAAACGACACTGCATCCCGCTCAGCAAATGTGCCTTCCTTATGCTTAAATGTAGAGTGAAATTCAATGATCAGCTCCTCGTATTGTTCTTTATCACAAGTTAACACCCGCTTAAGCCTAGGCCCCAGCAATCCCTCAATTCTCTCTCGCTGACCCACTGTATGCAGCCAATCCCAGTCAATCGTGCGCGGTACTAAAAGCTCTGTATCAACCAAAACATCACACTTCTCTGCTTCTCTGGTACCTTCCTGAAACTGTAGGAGAGTATGCCGCCTGAGGTCCTCTCTTGTGCATATTGTGAGTGTCTCCAGTGCCGAATATAGAATCTCTCGGCGTTTCTGATGTTTTTCTCGAGCATTTTCCTGCTGTGCTGGTACCTGCCTTGGGGTTGATGCGGGTGCCTTCTTCCGTTTTTGACCAGCGCGAGACGACGACGAACCTGCCATGCCTGCAAAACAACGTTAAACACAAACAAGAACAAGCAAGCAAGCATTAGTAATCACAATCTTATATTTTTTTTTTAATTTTTATATATATATATATATATATAATATACAAAAATACGACCGTATAGCATTTCTTTCGCGGTCGTGACCGAAATAAAAAAAATACAACTCGAAAAGTGGGTTACCGTTTACAACTTATCGAATTCTAGACCCAAACCTCGCCCGAATGGAGATTGAGTACGGGCGAGGCGGTCTTATACCTGTGAATAGCATACTAGTAAACCCAACGACTCATAGAAGACAAAAAAAAAAAACTAACTAAGACAGACTCGACTATGAGCGTGACACTAGAATGAACAAAAACGACTCAAAGTACACTACCCCATCCCGGCACTTTAATTGTCCGCAATTAAGTACAAGTGCCTAATGGATTCAAAATGGCGACCCGAAAGGCATAAGCGAGGAAACGATTTGTTTTGTGAAAAAATAATTCGGGTTGAAAAACTCCCCTTAGACGGGGGAGTTTTTTGCCATTTTGAACCTAAAAAAAACGACAATAATATTATGACATAATCCCCAACACATAACAATCAACGACCATAAGTGACCCTAACAAACTTGGGACTAATGTATAACGCAACTAAACGACATGTAGACTCGACCAAAAGACATTAGCACTTAAGTATAACAACGACACTATGACACAATCCCAACAAAACGCAAGAACACCACAACGCCATACCAAAGACAACACTAAACGATTTGCAATTCTAGAGACGCGACACTACGAACAAGAGACCTATGTAGAACTCAACTAGACAACATCAAAACTCGACCAAAAGATATTAACAAGGACCAAAACGACACTATGACAAATTCCCAAACAAGACAAAAAATACAAGACTAACGACACCAAAGATGCGACACAAACGACACAATCCCAACAAAACAAGACCAACACAAACCAAACAAAACATAAATAACACGACACGACGAAAATACCCAACACATCAATGAATCCCATGTGCGACACTACCATCACAAACGACCCATAGATGATACTACGAAAACACACGAAGCAAAGCACAACAAAAACGACAAATGTACACTAGTCGGGTGCAAGAACCATACCTGTAGCGATGTGTAACCGAAAGAAAAACACGAGCTGTTATGGGGTCGTGTGTAGTGGTTATCGGGTGGGTTGAGTGGTGGCCGGTGGTTGGGTGCAGCGGCTGGATGGGTTGTTGGTGGTGGCTAATGTTGGGTAGTGGAGGAAGGCAGAGGCGGAGGGAGGGTTAGGGTTGCAGCGGAGGAGGGGGTGAAGGTGGGGTGTGGTCCGGTGGGTGGGTGGTGACGAGGAGGAGGTGGTGGTGATGGTTTGGCGGCGAGTGGCTTTCAGACGGTTGCAGAAGGTGGGGGCGGGAGGGAAGGAGAAGGTGCGGAGGGTTTCAGGTGCGCGAGGGTGTGGTAGTGAGGTTGAGAGGGCCGGTGGTGAGGGAGATGGGATGCGGCGGAGGGGTGGAGCGGGGATAGGGAGGTGGAGGTGCAGAGGGTTTGGTGGTGAGGGAGATGGTGCGGAGGGTTGTGCGACGGAGGGGGGGCTGAGGGGTGCGTGGTTGTGGTTGCAGACGGAGGGAGACGTGGTTGGTGCGGCTGAGGATGGGGCTGACGAGGGGTGTAGGAAGTTAGGGTTTCAGGGGTGTTGGTTGGAGGGTAGATGGTGGCCGGTGGTTGAGGAGGAGGCGGAGTGGATGGAGGGTGGTGGAGGTGGTGGCGAGGAGAGGTGGAGGTGGTGTTAGGGTTTGTTTGAATGGAAGAAGAAGAAGCAGGGCATATCCTCGTGTGTTTTTTTTCGTCGCGTTACGTGACCAAGCAGTCCCAACCTCGTCACGCAGCGTGAAGGGTGGTTTTTCTCAGAAAGTTGGCTTCTTTGTCACCCTTTTTGCCTTAGAAAAATTTTTAGTGTTTACCCCACCATTCTAAAACTCCATATCTAGCAAAACTTTTGATAAAATACTTACCTGTACTTGCTTTCTCGGTGTTCCCTTCTATGATTTAGCTATGAATTCCTGCATGATGCTGTCGACACACAAAAACACAACCCGAAAAACGACAAAAACAAAACCGAAAACTACTAGGTAAGCTATAAATTACAAGAAAATGAACATCTACAAACTCTACACTTGGGATTTCACCCAAGACTCTAAGTACTCATCTGCTCAGGAATTTCGAGAGGAGTTTCCTCACTCTCGCTCGTGTCTAACGGTCCCCCAATATAATGCTTCAACCTGTGACCATTAACCTTCCATGTTTTTCCCTCATCTACGTGTAGTAGTTCAATGGTGCCATACGGGAATACTTCTTTCACTGTATACGGTCCCGCCCACTTAGATTTGAGCTTTCCTCCAAACAACTTCAGACGAGAATTATATAAAAGCACCTGATCACCCTTCTTAAACTCCTTCACACCTTTCAATCTCCTATCATGCAACGCTTTAGTTCTCTCCTTAATACTCAAAGATCGCGCATACGCTGCATCTCGAAGCTCCTCTAACTCATGAAGTTGAAAGTATCGTCGCTTCACCGCTTCGGTCAGATCAAGATTAACCGCCTTAAGGGCCCAAAGAGCTCGATGTTCTAGCTCAACGGGGAGATGACATGCTTTACCGTAGACAATCATAAACGGAGTAGTGCCTAATGGTGTTTTGTATGCAGTTCTAAATGCCCAAAGCGCATCATCTAGCTTGTCAGACCAATCCTTCCGACTTTTCCCAACGGTTTTTTCAAGGATTCTCTTCACTCCTCGGTTCGCATTCTCCACTTGACCGCTTGTTTGAGGATGGTAAGCGGTAGATAGACGGTGAGTGACCCCGTAGCGCGCTAACACCTTTTCCATCAAGGTGTTACAGAAATGCGTGCCACGGTCACTAATAAGAGCCTTAGGAGTACCGAACCGAGTGAACAACTTCTTCAAGAATTTCACCACCACTCGGGCATCATTAGTAGGTAGAGCTTGCGCTTCTACCCACTTGGAAACATAATCAATGGCCACGAGGATGTACCGGTTCCCTCTAGAAATGGGGAACGGTCCCATGA
This sequence comes from Ambrosia x helenae, assembly GCA_030844895.1. Lineage (NCBI taxonomy): Eukaryota > Viridiplantae > Streptophyta > Magnoliopsida > Asterales > Asteraceae > Ambrosia > Ambrosia x helenae. Next base: position 100,182,323 of record CM061231.1, read on the forward strand.
AATCAATGCCCCATACATCAAAAACTTCAAGAACCTGAATGGGGTTCTGAGGCATCTCATCCTTGGATGAAATATTACCGGTGCGTTGACAAGCATCACACCGCCTTACGAAATCGAGGGCATCCTTCACCACTGAAGGCCAATAGAAACCACTATCAAAGACCTTCTGAGCTGTAGTGTGATGAGCGTGGTGCCCTCCATAAAGACTCTCATGACAGTGCCTAATGATCTCTAGACCCTCCTCTCTACTAACACATCTCCTCAAAATCCTATCACTTCCTATTCTAAACAGAAAAGGATCATCCCACACATACTTAGTAGCTTCTCTAAGAAACTTCCTACGCTGTTGGGTACTCATACCCTCTACCAACATCCCATGAGCATGATAATTTGCCAAATCAGTGAACCATGGCATACCTTGCTTCTCAGCCTCAACAAAATCTATGGACTCGTGAGGGAATTTATCTCCAATCGCCTCCTCACGAATCTCCTCTCTACTCGGATCCTCCAAACGGGATAGGTGATCCGCAGCCACATTCTCTGCTCCCCGTTTATCCTTAATCTCAATATCAAACTCAGAAAGCAAAAGAATCCACCGAATTAAACGAGGTTTGGCGTCCTTCTTTGCGAAAAGAAACCGCAAAGCCGAGTGATCAGTAAAAACGGTGGTCTTAGAGAGCACGAGATAAGAACGGAATTTATCAAAAGCAAACACAACCGCCAAGAGCTCTTTCTCGGTAGTTGTGTAGTTCTCCTGAGCATCATTAAGGGTCTTACTGGCGTAATAGATGGGATGAAAGTGTTTGTCACGCCTTTGCCCTAAGACTGCCCCGACTGCGTAGTCACTCGCATCACACATGAGCTCAAAAGGCAAGCTCCAGTCGGGTGAAACTAAGATAGGAGCACTCACTAACCGCTCCTTAAAAAACTCAAAAGCCTTAAGACACTCCTCATCAAAGACAAAAGGAACGTCTTTCTCAAGAAGACGGGTCATGGGGCGAGTGATTTTGGAAAAATCCTTAATGAACCTACGATAGAATCCCGCATGACCAAGAAAACTACGGATGGACTTGACATTGGTCGGAGGTGGAAGCCTACTAATGGTGTCAATCTTAGCTCTATCAACCTCTATACCATCCCTAGAAATCTTATGGCCTAGAACTATCCCCTCAGTCACCATAAAGTGACACTTCTCCCAATTCAACATTAACTTAGACTCTACACATCTCTCTAACATCCTCTCTAAGTTAACCAAGCAAACGTCAAAAGAGCTACCATAAACCGAAAAATCATCCATGAAAACCTCCATAGATGTCTCAATCATATCCTGAAAAATAGCTATCATGCAACGCTGAAAAGTGGCTGGAGCGTTACATAACCCAAACGGCATGCGGCGATACGCATAAGTGCCATAGGGGCATGTAAAGGTGGTCTTCTCCTGATCCTCCGGTGCAATGGGGATCTGGAAATAACCTGAAAATCCGTCAAGGAAACAGTAAAACTGCTGCCCTGCTAGACGCTCCAACATCTGGTCAATGAAAGGGAGAGGAAAATGGTCTTTCCTTGTGGCGTCATTCAGTCTCCTATAATCAATACAGACACGCCAACCAGTAACAGTACGCGTGGGAATGAGCTCAGTCTTCTCATTAGTGACCATAGTCATCCCTCCCTTCTTAGGGACAACTTGAGTTGGGCTCACCCACGGGGAATCAGATATGGGATAGATCAGACCAGCATCCATGAGCTTAAGAACCTCCTTCCTAACAAATCCACGGGGAAAACAAATTTATCAACTTTCACCAACAAGTTTTCCACAATGCCCCGTGGATATTTGACCGATCGGTCAGCAAGGGATAAAGTCATGCGCGTTGGGGTCAGGTCACCTAGGTCTAGTTTCTCATAAAGAGAATAAGGTATCAGGTTGATACTAGCACCTAAGTCTGCCAACGTGTGGTTTTGAGTGTCACTACCAAACATACACGGGATTGTAAAAATCCCGGGATCTGTCAATTTCTCCGGTAGCTTGTTCAAAACCACCGCAGAACATCCCGCAGTCAATGGAATGTTTGAGACCTCCCCCAGCCTATCTTTCCTTTTCAGAAGATCTTTAAGGAATTTGGCATATTTAGGCATATGCTGGAGGGCCTCAATGAACGGGAGATTGATTTTGAGCTGCTTAAACATATCTAGAAAATGTCCATACTCTTTAGCATATTTCTGGTTCCTAAGGCGGGCTGGGTATGGAAGACGAGAAGGATCAATCTCAGGGGTAGGCCTAGTCGGTATGGGTGTCCTACCTACAACCTTCTCTGTCTGAGGCTCACTATTTGGTGCGGTACTTGCTGGGACTAGCCTAGGTTGCACCCTACTAGGAGCCTCCATCTCTATTTCCTCATCTAACTGCTCCTCTACCTCACTTTCTACCTGCTCACTAACTCTCTCTGCCCCTCTACCACTACGAGTGGTGACTGCTTTCAGTTGGGCGGCTGGGTTGGGTTGAGTACTACCCGAGAACTGGCCTTGGGGCCGCTCTTCCAACCGCCTAGCAATATCACCAACAGTACGCTGAAGATCTAAAAATGCAGAGTGGTGATTTTTCAACAAGGTGTCATGCTCTGCTAGAGTTTTCTGGGTGTGGGCATCTTTTGCTACTAACTGGGTTAAAATCTCTTCTATCTTACCCAAACCACTCTCAATACCCGAACCTACCTTATTACCCGAATTTCCACCCGAATACTGACCCTGCCCCTGGTTATGAGTAGAGTTTGATGAGAAACCAGGGGGATTACCGGAAGATTTCCAGCTGAAGTTTGGATGATTCCTCCAACCTGGGTTGTAAGAATTTCCATAGGAGTTATTTGACCCGCGGTTCTGACCGCCTACAAAATCCACCTGTTCCTCCTGATGAATCAAAGGACATTCAGAAGTAGCATGCCCTCCCCTACACATCTCACACTTTTCAGATTTCAATTTCAGTTCCTTCACTTCCTTAGTCAGAGCATCTAGAGCAGCAGCCACACTAGTATCCAATGTGACTTGGTGAACACCTCGAGCTGGTGAGGTGGTACTAGGTGCAGGAATGGAATTCCTGAGTAAAGTCCGCTGCTCATGGTCTGTTTGGGCAAAACTTTCAAATAAGTCATTGCATTCGGCCGCAGTTTTCTTACCCATCATGTGGCCGCCTGCAGAAGTATCAAAGCGGTTCCTTGCCTCATAAGTTAGGCCATTGTAGAATTTCTCTACAAGGGCCCAATCAGTCAGACCATGTTGGGAGCACCTGCTAAGCAGGTTTTGAAAACGCTCCCATGCAAGATAATAAGGCTCATCAGGTTCCATCCGGAACGAATGGATCTGATCGCGAAGGCGGGATGCCTTGCTAGGTGGAAAGTACTTATTCAGAAAAGCTTCTTTAAGGGCATCCCAGGTGGTAAAAGTGTCAGTAGGGTGAGAGTCGAGCCAAGTGGCGGCTCGACCAGAAAGGGAAAAGGGGAACAAGTGGAGGAATTTAGCATCATCTGTGGCACCCTGTAGCTTAAAGGTAGCTAGGATGCGAGTCAGACGGGCTATGTGGGCCGGGGCATCCTCATCATCGCGGCCGTGGAATTGACAGGTGTTATTAATGGCCGTCATGATGTAGGAGGGTATCTGCCAGGACCCATCATTGTTGATGGCTGGAATGGTAATAGGGGAGTTAACTCCCGTAAAACCCTGGGTGGATTGTTGGTGGACAGTGCGACGTTCAGCCATTTGGAAAAGGTTTGGTGGTGGACTGGGTGGTGGGGAGGATGACCTAGAAGAACAAGAGCTAGAAGAACTTACCTCTTCAAGCTTAACTTCAGCAGCTGACTTGCTCCGCGAACGAGTAACTGGCATAAAACTGCAGAGTAGACAGTAAAAGAGGTAAGGGAATAACAGATAGAAGAAACTAAGAAAAAATATAAAAGACTCGAAATAAAAATAAAAATTAAAAATTTTACTGAAAATAAAAATAACAAATAGCACAGATATTTCAGATAAGTTCAATCAAAGCTAATTAACGCAATCGCCAAGAGTCCCCGGCAACGGCGCCAAAAACTTGATGTGCTAAAAGTAGTTTAATAAAAATAACTAAATTAAACCTAAAACTAGACACCTAGTAATACTCTAGACTCTCTAAAACTAAACTACTGACAGGCAAGTGAACCTATCGACTCTAGTAAAGCTAAAGTAAGTCCGGATATCGAACCCACAGGACTCTAATGGAAAACGGTAACTAGACTCGAAAACTTATCTAAAACTGAAATAAAACTATTTATTATTTTAGAGGGGGGTTTTACTAAAAACTAAATTCAAGAAAAATAAAGATTAACTAAATAAACTAAACTGAACTTAAGACGTAAACAGAGCTGAACCAAATTCAAATGATGGTGAGAATACTACCTAGGTTAGAATCCTACTCATGACTGACGAACTTTTATGGTTATGGAACTAGCTATAGAACCGGGATCTTTAGATACTAAACTTACAGGATAAACTAGAGGACCCTCGACCCTTCTCAAGGAGAAACCTAAGGTTACCTATAAGCCGTTAAACTACCGATTGAGAGGTTACCCTTACAGGCTTACCTACTCTGATGATAAAGTACCCGCTAGACAGTCTACCTTACAGCGCGAAAGCCTCACTACACTAAAAGTGCAAGGGGTAACTATTGAAAACCTGACCTGACTCGATACGCAAGTAGTGGTAAGGAAACTAGGAAGATCTTCTTACAAAGCATCTAAATCTAGCAATTTAACACCCTAGACATATCGACAATCCCGCACCTTACAGCTATTGGAATTGGAAGAATACTTAGAACTACCCAATCAACAAAAATCACTCTTATGGAAAACACTAGCAATTTACCATAAACTAGTCGCTAACACAAAGTCCACAACCTAACACGCATTCATACATGAAAGACATTCACAAAAACGCATGTGGAGTAAATAATTATCAATTGAACAAAACTAAGTACGCATCTACACCAGATCAAAAATAATCAAAGTCTTTACTAAATCATCAACCCATAGTCAAAGTTCCAAAAAACCATAAAAAACGTTCATTCAATCATGAGTATTCATCATAACCTAAGTAGTAATGAAAGTCTAGCCAAGAAACATGTTCAAAACAAGAATAAAATCAATTCTAAGTTCAAGAAACATAGTTTGCAATTCAAAAGAACAAAGGAATGAAGAAACCGAATGATTAAAACCCGAATCTCTCAATCCCAATGCTCAAAATCTTGACCCTTCGCCTTTTCCTCACCTCCTAGTGCTCCAGAGCAGCTCCAATATGTCAAAAGTGAAGATAAAAACGATTTATGTTCGTTCTAGGGTTTTTAGAATCGAAATTGGGCCAAAAACCCATTTTTTCACGTTTTTACTCCCGTCACGTAACGTGACGGGCTTCAGGTGATGTCGTCACGTAGCGTGACCAGCTTCAGGATTAGGAGGGATCCGTCACGTCGCGTGACCAGATGTGCTCTTTCCCGTCACGTAGCGTGACGAGTCATAATTTTTCATTTTTTTCTTTTTTCGACTTCCCGATCAACCGCGACTCGTCCGGAGGCTCGTTTTTTCTCGTTTAAGCTCCATTTTACTTCCTTTCTTGCCCGGACTCCTGTGCAACACAAAATACTAAATAGAATACGAAAATACCACAAAAACGACACTAACTGACTCGAAAATAATATAAACTATAGACCGAAAACGGATGTATTTTGCGATACATCAATTTTGTACTCACTTTTGATTTGGATGTTGTAGTTGGATTTAATTTGTTTGGTGTGCCTACATCGCAGGTTGAATTTAATTCAAAGGATATGTCCATGTTCATATTTTTTTGCATTATGTGGAGGTGGTGGAATGGCCTGGTTAGGTTGCTACCAAAAACTATTTATTTTTTAACATACATGTTTCATTCACTCGCTTTGTATGCTACTACCCAGGTCAAACATATAGAAAAGGTTTAGGTTTTTAAATAAAATGCAATTTGTCATGTTGGCGAAGCTTGGTTCTCGAATCGGTGGGGTGGCTCAATTTTTTTCGATCGGTAGTGGCCGAAAAATCAAATTGGTGGTGGCCGGACTCAACTCGGACTCAATTTATCTACAAAAATCATAAAATTCCACCACTACGTCAAAAAACGGTTGGGGTCGGGTCCCCCTCGGGCCCTCAAAAAGCTACGCATCTGGTCATGTAAGACCTCTAACAAGTGAAAGCATACTATCTGTTAATACAATTTTCTGCTATATATATTTTTGGTAACCTCATGAACTTTTGATTACTTTAAGACTCGGATTCTTTCAGCTTTGAAATATTATACATACCTTATTTGAATGTGATTAGATGTTGATTCATGATTTGTAAGCAGTTCAATAAAGTGTTTTAGTTGGTTAAAGTGAAATCATAGTCAATTAAGTTAAAAATAATAGTTAGACAAGTGATTATTTATGTGCTAATATTGTTATCTTTTCACTTTTATATCAACTGGGCAATAGCAACCAATATTGCGAATCAAATAACTACAACAAGTGCAATTTTGTTTAATGAGGCCATGTCTTCCTTGATAAATATCAGTTGTAACTACATGGTCATAACACGGCAACACCAACCCACATATCCTACCAATACCAATGTGAGCAATCAAGGGGAAAGAACTGTTGCATCACATTCATCCACATAGATCAACATACCAAGATAATACGACTATCACTTTTAGCAAATCTTTGAAGCCTCTTACATTTGATTTGTTTTTTTTTCAGCTTACTATTTGCATTTGTTTGCTCACAAGTGAGAAAGGTGGCAGACATAGCAAAAAGCCACCTATCATTAGTCAAGGTTATTCACAATTACAATAAATCTTATTAGCATTTCGTTATAATTTATTGGATTAGTTATTTGTTTCATTGTATTGTATTTTAAATTTTAAATAAGTTGTTAACTGATAAATTGTGCAATCCTATTTAGTGAAGATATTATGTTCATGAAAATTTGTCTGTGGAACTGCTAATTAAGAGTTCTAATGGTTTTTCATTTCTTTGTTCTCATATTTTGTCACATATGCTTTGTTGACTTTTGGTCATAAACTATATGTTTATGAACTTGATACTTTAAAATAGTTGTATATGGTAGGAAGGTGCTATAGATAGCTAGCAGTTCTTCATATAAAGTCATATGCTAAATACATATTATATTATGAGACCTTTAACATATGTGGGCAGGTTCTACAGTCTTGAATAGTTTGTTGAACGGAAAAAGATTACCAAAGGCGTTTAGCTGGACACAACAAAAGGCGAAGAAAGACACATTTAGAAACCCTGGCAAATTGGATGTTAATAAATGACGAACAAAGTTGTATTTATTTGCTTGTTAGCCTTTAAGGTCTCCAATGTACAATGTTAATTTTATTGAACCTGTTTTATCTTTGTTAATGTCCCTTAATTTGCTATTTCTTCATGGGCTAATGTTCTATAAAATCAACTAACTTGCAATGTTCAATCCCTTAACCTTTTTTGTTGCGATGCTTATTTCCTTTGAAGTTTCTTAGGCTAACATCATACATTGAACATCAAACATGACTTAGAAACTTGTTCCTTAAAAACCTACCCAAAACTTACCCGCGGCAACGCGCGGGCATTCCCACTAGTACATTATAAAGGAGGAGTGATGTACCATATGGGAATTTTGACATGGGTACAATTTTTAAAGCAACAAGTGTAAGAGAATAAAGCTTATTTCATAAGGGTATTATAGAAATATTAGAGACAATTAAGACACTTAGGAGGGTAATATAGACATTTTACCCACCACCTCCTTCACAATATTATAACAATTTTACAATATTACCCTTCTTTCATCCCTGCCCTTCCGTATCGATTCATCAATACTCATTTATCACATTCAATTTCTCCTCTCTCAGTTAAAAATCCCATCGGTCTCTTCTTCTTCATATTCGCTGATAAAGATGGACATTAATTTTGATTGATGATGAGAGATCTGTTTGCAAAGCGTTCATAAAGGTACTCCTACTTTCGATTGATTAATTCGTTAATAATAGCTGATCCCACTACATATCCATGGACTCTCAATTAGCAAAGGTACCCAACTGGATTTAATTAGGTTTCTTTTCTTTTTCTTTTTCTTTTATTTAATCTTCTCCCCAAAATTTATAATATTATTGCAAATTGTGTTTTTAACATGCATACTTATTAATTAGTTGTGACCTGTATGAATTTTATGTTCTTGATTTTATTGATTGATGTAATAAAGTTAGAACATGTATCAAGATTATTATATATTTAGTGAATCTTTATATCCTTTCAGGATCTTAACATGTTGGGGTACTAATTTTCTTGAATTTTAACTTATCAGACCAATAAAAACAAAGGAAAGACTATTCAAAAGTTTGTAAATGTTTGTATCTTACTGTAACAGTATAAGGTATAACCGTGTGGAGCTTTTCAGGTCTATTTACAGAGAATTTGTAGAAACCGGAGATAGTAGCATTCTTTAAAGATCTAAAAGCACATCAGGTACCATTACGACTAGAGATGGCAATTTGATTCAATTACTATAGAGCAAGTGTTTTATATATGCTTTAGTTTTAATGGGTCAACTATATTCTTTAAAGATCTAAAAGCACATCAGGTACCATTACGACGAGCAGGTGTTTTATATATGCTTTAGTTTTAGTGGGTCAAATATGTAAGGAAAAAAAAAAACAAAAGTACCTTTTAACTCATAAGACTCCTAGGGTTGAGTTATTCTACAAAGGCTACAAAAAATGAGAAGGGTGAGAAGGATACAAAAAACACAATAGATCATCAAATATGACACAATGAGCCACAAAATATAACACCGTGCCAAAAAATATAACACAATGTTGAAGAAAAAAGACACAATGAATTGAAAAAAATGGACACAACGATGAAAATAAGAAAAAGACACAATGGTACATAAATGACACAATGATATAACGCATATTCTAAAAACTACAAGCTAAAACCCCAGAAAAACGAAGACCTAAAAAACTAACGACGTAGGGTTCGATAAGGCGATTCCAATGCCGCTTGAATGAGTTCAATCGGAGTCCGTTTGATACCCTTCCTACGACTTCCTATTTTTCTTTCACTGTGTATTTGATCCTAACCCAAGACTCCTAATCTTTTATTAAAGAGATTATTACATATATCCTCCTAATTAGAGTTTTAATTACATATTTACCCAAACAAAAAATTTAATTACATATTTCCCCTTATTTTAGTAAAATGGCACAAATATCCTTTCTAGGGATGGCAATCAAACCCGAACCTGATGGGTAAACCCGAAACCCGACACATTTGGGACGGGTTTGGGGTCGGGTAATTGGGTATGGGTCCGGGTATGGGATTAGTTTTTATTTTTCTTGCGGGTTTGAGATTTGATGATATACCCATTTACCCGACCCGATTACCCGATAAAGTATACCCGTTTATCCGATTAGATACCCGATGTAATTTCCTATATATCTTTTAAAATATGTATTCATAATATTTGTAATTGTCCATCTAGATTTTCATCTTCTTCAAAAAACACCAATTATTTATGTATAATATCTGTTATCTATGTTTTTTAGTGTTTTTATATGATTTAACTATTTTATATTTATACATTATAATCATTTACATACATATTTGATAATGCTAAATGTATTGGTTAGTAGTCACATAATAGATACCCGACAAGTTTTTAGTTAGATATACCCAATAGATAAGTTTTTTAAAATTAACGGGTTTACCCGAAACCCGCGGGTATACCCGATACCCGATGGGTAATTACCCGATACAAACCCGATGGGTTTTGGGACGGGTTTGGGACAAGCATACCTAATCGGGTATGGGGTTGGGATTACCTAACCCGTCCCAAACCCGGCCCATTGCCATCCCTAATCCTTTCAAGCATAAAAAAAATAAAAAAAAAATAAAAAAAAAAATAATAATAATAATAATAATAATAATAATAATAATAATAATAATCTCTCATTCCTATACAGGAACTCCCTTGTGATGACCAGATTTCAAAATCATCCACAAGTGAACCACCAACCTTAACCGGTGATGAGAAGGGTAATAATCGACTTGAAGACGTCCGACGATGTATCATAAAACCCTACCGAAAACCGCTACAACTACGGACCAACCACAGGCGTTGGTTTATGAACATTGGTACGGTTGGTGGAATGGATTTTTATTTGAAATCTTGAATGTAATTAGACAGAGATTCAATTCAAGTCACAAGATAAGCAAAGAAGCTAGATAGTCGCATAGGACAATAGTCAAAAGTGCAATAAGAGACATCTTCAAACATCCCTCTTGTTAACGTATAGTCACATAAACTAAAGTTAATTGCAATTTTCGTCCCTGTAGTTTGCCCCAACTAACAGGTTCAGCACGAGTATAACACTTTGAGTCCCTGTGATTTGTCGGGCTAACACTTTAAGTCCCTGAGACTAACGGCCGTTAATTGTTCTGTTAGTTTTTTGGTGAAATAACTATTATACCCTTCAATCTTCTATGAAATGACTATTATACCCCCATCTTCTCCAACCAACCCTACCCACCCACCCACCACTACCACCTGCACCTGGAACACCAGCACCTCCATCATCACCACCGTCACCCTACCTCTCACCATGTCCTCTTTCAACCAGAAACATTAAAAGAATCAAAGGTATTTATTTTCAAAGTTTGGTCACAACCAATTCTTATTCAACACTTTTCCTCTTTTAAAAATTCCTTTAAACCCCACACCACAACAACCGTCTTCCGACCACCATCTCCGGCCACCAAAAGCCACACTTTCGGGCAGATCTACACCAAAACGTCCGTCATGGACTTACCGGAGCACCACTGTAAACGTAAACGTTTATTAAAACCCAATAAACTCTCACCCTTACGTCACTTCCCAACCCTTAGATCTCCTTTCTACTTCCTGTCCTTCTTCCTTTTCTTCTTTCTCACTTTCCTTCATCACCCTACGACGTCGTTTCACCGCGTTTTACACCTTCCCATTCATATTCGACACGATTCAGTAGACTCGTTATCAATGCTATTCAGCAGATTCACATAATCACATACACAATACATTCATTGGACTAGAATCATAATCACAATAATCATTGCAATTCCAATTTTCAAGTGAACTCACAGAAACATACCTCTCGGAGAGGAAAATAAACCCAAAAGGGCTTAAATTCTCACAAAAAGAAGAGAGAGAAAGAGGGCTTTATAGTGAGAAAATATAGAATCTTTTAACCAGTAGCTTATAGTGAAACAATCGGTAATTGGTGACCGAAAAGTGACACTCGGGTAATAGAGTATTTGTGAAAACTGGTGATAAGGATTTAGGGGGTTAAGAGATGAGAAGTATTGAGGAAGAGAAACAAAGCGGTGATGAAGATTGATTTTTAGAATTTTGTTTATTGAAATCAATTTAGAGAAGTTGATTTTTTAGATTTTTGTTTTGTTTTGATTTCTGGTTGAGAGAGGAGATGGTGAGGAGGGAGGGTGGCGGTGGAGATGATGGTGGTGGCGTTGCAGGTGGTGGTGGTGGGTGGGGTTGGTTGGAGAAAATGGGGGTATAATAGTCATTTCACAGAAGAATGAAGAGTATAATAGTCATTTCACCCAAAAACTAACAGAACAACTAACGGCCGTTAGTCTCAGGGACGTAAAGTGTTAGCCCGACAAACCACAGGGACTCAGAGTGTTATACTCGTGCTGAACCTGTTAGTTGGGGCAAACCACAGGGACGAAAATTGCAATTAACTCCATAAACTAATTAAAACTTTATTTGATTCATGTGGATTGTGGGTCAATAGTTTTTTTAATGGAAAATAATATGGGCATTTGCATGTGATGATGTGCAGGTTTTCTTGAACCTTCAATTGATATGATGATTAAATTTTAGTAGAGAGAAAAGGGTAATATAGTCATTCTAAAATTTATTTTTAATAAAATAAATCTAAATGGGTAAATTTGATATTTTTAGTTTTATTGAAGGGGAAATATGTAATTTATTTTTTGGATTGGATATATATGTAATTGATGAAGTTTAGAGGGGGATATATGTAATTGCGCCTTTATTAAAAAATGAAATAATATACTTTGGCATCATGTCTCTGAAAGTAGTTGTGTGGTTATTTCCAAAAGCATTTACAATTTTGGGCAAAAATGTCTTGGGTCAACCCAACCCATACCAAGGAGTTTTGATGAGAACCTGTTTTTGACAAGTATTTAACCAACGGGTATGAGGCGCACCTCATGGGGTTATGCGTGTTTTTGATGTTTCAGACTTTATGTGTCAATCATTTTATCTTTTATAAGATTTTTAATTTTTATATTTGTTTTTTACTTCCACATCGGGCTCAGACCTCGATTTGCCTAGCGGCATATGTCGCGTGAGGCGAAGGTAAAATGACTCGAGATTCGATTCCGTTCTTTTAAACCTTGGCTATGATCTTCACAGCCTCATAACTAACATTTTTTTCATTAATTAGATCACATCAGACCCGGATTCTTATAAAAATCATAAAACCAAACAAAAAATAAAGTATCTTTATTACTATCTTAGTATTTATTAAGTTTTCAACTGCACATACATATAAGGATCCATTATGGTATTCGTTTTGTTGTTGTGTGATGTGTAATCACTTTTGTCTACTGAACCTAGAAACCAAGAAATGTATGTTTTTGCATTTAGGATGGTTTTGAATACATTTTACTCCCTGTATAAACGGATGTTTATCTTAGTCTTCATAGAGTAAATCAGTTGTCGTTTTCAACTAGGGCTTTTTTGCTTAAACATACCTTTTCTTGTCATTTTTTTATTTAAGTTACTCTTTAGTTCATATAATTAATCCATGAAATGTAGATGAAATTTATATCTTGTCATTTGTTATAGCGTCTTAGGTTTAATAATACGCGGTGTTCATGATTGTGTTTATGCATGGTCTGATGTCTGTTTTACAGGTCTCCACCCAAAATTCCAGAAGTTTCAATTCTAGAGAAGCCTGTTACGGAAATCGAGTCCTAATTAAGGATTGAAGTTAACTTCGGTTTGGCAGCTTTACATGATATTGCTTGAGGGAAAGACTTGAAGAAATTCCTATCTGTAAGCTACATCTTGCTGCAGTCTATTTGCAGTTAACTATAATAGTATATTGACACACATTTGATTTTTTTTTTTAATTTTTATTTGATAAGGTTATTGCAGGATTGTGGTTTGTGTTGATTATTAGCAACTCCTACAACTTTTTGACATTGGTTTGCATATGTAATTTCCCAACACAATCTATTTTAATGTTTGCTTTCTATAGCAAATAACTGATTTTTGAATATCAATGCAGCACTTGGGCTACTCTTTTTTGTACCCATGAAAGATCCATGAAAAAATTGAAAGATAAGAAAAAGGTGTGTTCTATATCTCTAAAGTGGTTGATTGTTTCTTTGGGTCAGATGTGTTTTTAATGTATTTGGGTTCTATATTTGTAACCTGATGTCTGTTTGTGAAGACCATCAGTTAGCCCATATAACATATAAAGCCTTTTAGCTCAACACATATGTCTGCATATGTATTTTTTTAGGTTATGCTTCGGAAGTTAAAGTTGATTGTCACCTAACATCTTTTTTATATGGGTTCTATTAAAGTCAGGGAAAATGGTTGGGTTAGGCACTTAGGCTGCATGAGCCTGTTAGTTCAACATTTAGATTTGCATATAAATTGGTAAGATTATGCTTTAAAAGTTAAAATTGATACGGTCAGTTGGTCACTTACAGTCTTTTTTATATGGCTTCAATTAAAGCCGGCAAAATGGATTGGTTAGGCTTCATGCTTAACGGGTCAAATGAATAACTCAAAAATAACATGTTTGCATTGGATTAATAATGCATTTTGGGCACTTTTGATCCACTTGACAGTTTGCATTTTATCCATTTAACATGTTTTCCTTTTAACACTTTTGATAATGACCCGCTAAGCCAGCCCACTTGTTTTGATCTTGGCACCTGATTTGAAACTTTTTCTCGGTGTAGGTTGGGTAACGGGTCAAAACATGTGGTCAATGTGGGTATTTTTTTGCTTATGTGAACAATTGAAAATGCGGTTCCATCAGAAAACATGCTGGAGATGCTAGAATCAACCGTAATAACAAACTCATGTGAGAACCAAGGCGGCTCAACCGATTTCCGGGTATCAAACGAAAATTAATTTGAGTTTTTTTTTTTTAAAAAAAAAGAATTTGTTAGAAATAAGTGTACCAAGTATATTATTTTGAGCACACCAGATTGACAACAAGATTATGAATATAAGTACACCAGATTGGCAATTTAAGACAACCGCAAAAGGAGCAGTACTAACACAAGATTGGAGACACATGTTGAATTATTATGCTGGGAATGTCACAAGATCAAATGGAAAGAAGTTAATGGGAAACTTCATTATAGATATGTAGAAGATTTTGAAGAACAATACAAGAAAATGGGAGCATAACCAAACAAAAGAAAGGTGCAATTTCAAAAAGACAACTACAGACTTATCCAATCAAATTTTCATTAAAGTTTCGCAACAAGTCGTGGTAGACAATATCCCTTATCTAACTTCTACCCACATGTCATACCTTCCTTCATGCCCTTTGCTATGTAGTCCAATACAGCTCGCATCGCCATCTTACTACATTAATGGGTGGGAATTAATACATGGAATCATTACATTATGTTTCATATATGTTGGTTCATTATATAATCCATAGGTGGTGTGGGTTACTTTTAGTGTTATACTTGATGTCTTTTGAGCAACGTATTGGTGGTGAAGCTTTTATAATTTCAGTTTGATGCTCCTATCAATTAAAGACAATTAAGATACCATTTTTACTTGTCTTTGCTCGCTCAAAAAATATATATGAATGTACTATAATCCAAGCAACAACTATGGATGTATGTGACATCCGGTAAGTTTCTTTTGTTCGGTTCTTTTCGTTTCTTTCTTTTTGGGCTTTGCGCAATTTTCGGGACGAAAATTCTTTCAACGTGGGGATGATGTGACACCCGGCATGTTCGGCTTAAACATATTAGTAACATCTAAGTCTACCTTAGCGAGAAACGTTTATAAACAAACTTAACCGGGTTAGTTGAGTTGGGTCAAGTTAGGATTGTCCAGGGTACAATGATCTGGAGGATCATTGGGAGTCGTTTTGGTAATACACTAGTACCGGGTTCCGTTGTTGGTGACATTACATGAACTAATTAAGTATATGTGTAGATTATGGGTTGTGTGGTGGTTTATATACATAGACGTGTTTAAATGATGTGTAAATGATTATCTGTGCTTTAATGTGTTAAATATAGACTAAGGATGCATGCTTATGTGTTAAGATGTGTTAGAATGCGTTAAACACGACAAACTGGAAAACTAGTTAAAAAGGGGCTCTGGTTCGACCACTTCGAGTGGTCGAAGGAGAGGAAAATTGTCTGGTTCGACCCATGCAAGTGGGCGAACCAGGGAAGTGGAGTTGAAGAATTCCCTTCGACCTGGACAAGTCTCATTCGACCCTGTGAAAGGGGCGAAGGAGACCACCTTCGACCAATCAATTGGTGCGAAGGAGGATCAGTATAAATACCAACCTTAGTCATTTTTCATCATTTCACAAACCCTAACCGTCCCAAAACGCTCTCAAACGATCTTAAACACTAAGGAAGGAGTTTTTGCTCTTCTTTTTCATAATCTAACCTATCTACAACATCTAAACAAGAATCCAAGGTGTGTTCATAATCCTAAACCTTTTTAAAAGCATTTTAATTCGTTTTCATCTAACCTTAATTGTCCAGATCTGTTCTAAGGGTGTTTTTATGATTAAAAACCTTTTAAACATCTTTCTAAAACAAAACCCTATCATTTAACATGAGTTTCATAATAAATAACATGTGTTAATTGAGTATTATGTGGTGTAATGTGTTATTCAATGCTTTGCTGCTTTATCTATGTTAGAGACATGATGTAGGATTTCTTTTAATGCTGATTGATTGTTGTTTAGGGTTAGAATCGATTGGATGATGATAGTATGTGTAAATTGGGGATTTTGTCGAATCTAGACGTAACATGTGGTGTTTATAATCAATAGAACCCATAGGGATGATCGGATGATCGATAAACTGAGTAATTTAAATCAAACATGAGTCGATTTCAAAAGTTTCCAAATTGGGTAAAGATTTCACGCATGAAAGTGACGTTTCCATAATTTTTGCCATTTTGGGAAAGGGCTGAAACGGATATGGTTTGGGGCAAAATCAGTGGGGTTTTGTTAGGATAACATAATCATGTTTGACTGCTGTGATTGGTGATGTTTCGAGTCGTTTTGAATGTGTTTTAAGCGTTTTTAGGCAAAATAGAACAACAGGGGCGAACCTGGCCTCCTTCGACCAGTCGAAGGTGCGAAGGAGGAATCCCAGGGTCGAACCAGGCTTTTCAGTGGGCGAACGTGGCAAAACGTGCGAAGGGAGCATCAAACGGTCGAACGAGAGGTAAAACGGGCGAAGGAGAGTAAAAAGGTGCGAAGGAGGCCTTAAACTGACTGGTTCGACCGTTCTGATGCAGAAATGAGATTTTTGATACAAACTAAGTGTTTTATGCTTGAACCTTGCGTGTAATATATGTGTGCTTGATTAGTTAGGGTAATGGGTCACCAACGGGATGTCGGGTCGGTCTAGTGTGTCGGTTAAACATTTAAACACGTTTTAAAACATACTTGGTTATGATCTGGACAATCGGGGGCTAGATAACCTTATGGTTATTAGTCGGAACACTTATGTGAACATTTTGATAGATCTCCGGTAGAGGGATTATCAAGGGCTAAACATCTTTACTTATAATTGAAGAACGCTATCTAAGGTGAGTTCACGGCCCCACTTTTACTGCTTTAACCTTTGGGGGAGAAAACATGCGCTAAACTGTTTTGGTAACATATGTCATACTATGGTTTTAACTTTATATTGCTATACGATCTTTTGGAAAGTCCCGGGGGAAACCATGAATGTGCGGGTTTGCACAACGGGGGAAATGTGGATAGATCTATTGGGCGTGACCTGCCCCACTCGTCGGCTTGGAGGGCCGGGCGGGTGCATATTGTCTCGAACAGGAACATTATCGTGCTGAACATTACGGGCTGCTAAACATGCTAAACATTGCTAAACGTGTCCAGTAATGGTTTCCAATCGTAGTAGTAACAAACATACGCCTAGCTAGCGTACTTGGTAACATTGATATAGTATGGACATGGTAACACTTTGGTAACATTTTTGAACAAACCTGTGAACTCACCAGCATTATATGTTGACGTCTTTTGGCATGTTTTTCTCAGGTCGCTAAGGTAGCAACAACTGGATCTAGGCGCACGAGTCGGCACGGGCGTCTAGGGTTTAGAGCATGGTCTTCATTAAACATTTGAACTATATCTTTGGGGTTGTAAACATTTAAAGCTTCCGCTACAGTTTATGCTTTTATAATTATATCTTTTGGGTTTTGTGTTATGCATATAGTGTTGTTTATTGTGACCGTTGACTTGAATCCTGGTTTGTCATGCGCCTCGCGGTAAAACCCCGCAAGTGGAATTTGAGGGTGTGACAGATTGGTATCAGAGCCAATGGTTATAGTGAACTAGGACTGCATTTAGAGTCTAGTCTATAGCCGAGTCGCACACACTAGACGGTCACATACTTGTGTCAGTTTGGAACATGTACTAACTTTGTCGGGGTGTCGTTACATTATCATCACACTTCTCTGTTACATCATCCGTTTTTATTTGGGTTCCTACCTACTCTTGTCTTCTTCTTCTGGATTGAAGGAGGAGGGGTTGATTTGTTGGTTCTTGCACACACATGCCTTCTTACACTTGCACCTATTGCCACATAGGCGACAATGTTCGGTGACTGGGGTCTAAATTAGGGGTACATCTGGAGGACCATGTAGAGCAGTTTATCATTTCGGGTGCACACGAAATAATAAACTGGGATGCATGAAAATCCCGATGGACTTCGAGTTTGGATGTATAGTCCTGAATTTGTCCCTAGGTTAACTCTTGAAAAATTTCTAGTGGTTGACACTGGAAGTGAATCTGAATCTCTCGATTTCTTGGTTTGTTAGATCATGTCTGGTGCTCGTGGTGGTGGACGTCGTGGTGGTGGTCGTGGCGGCGGTGGACGTGCTGGCGGCGGTGGTCGTGCCGGAGGCGGTGGTCGTGGGAACATCAACATGACCCAAGCTGAGCTGAACAACTTGCTCCAGCAGCAAGTGAACATGGCTATGGCTAATTTCCAAGCCGGGATTAATGCCATGGGTGGTGAGTTGATTTCTGTCGACCTTGCCTCATTTTTGGGTTTTGTGTCCTTTCGTTTGTGTTTTACTCGTGTACCGTGTTTCAGGTGTTGGTGCCAATCCACCCCCACCTCAGTGCTCTTATAAGAAGTTTAGGGACTGTCAGCCCCATAACTTCGCTGGAACTGAAGGGGCAGTGGGACTGCTCCGATGGTTGGAGAAGGTTGAATCTGTGTTTGTCATGTGTAACTGTCCTGCTGGGGACCGGGTGAAGTATGCTACTGCGACATTTGAGGGGCCTGCATTGTCGTGGTGGAATGCTACTACTCAGAATATGGGACTGGGAGAGGCTATTGCTATGCCTTGGGCGGAGTTTGTGCAGCTTTTGAGAGGTGAGTACTGTCCGAGGGAGGAGATACAGAAGTTGGAGCATGAGGTCTGGAGTCACAAGATGGTTGGGTCGGAGATTGAGGAGTATACTGTGAGGAGGAACGAGCTGGCGGTGTTGTGTCCTGACTTACACACACCCGAGTACAGGAGGATCGAGCACTATGTGTCTGGACTAGTGCCCGAGATTGCTGGGTTGGTGGCTGCTGGGAATCTTCCCACTATTGCTGAAGTTGTCCGATCAGCTCATCGGATGACTAACCTGAAGGTGGCGGAAGGCGTTTTGCCACCCAAGGGTACTACTGTGAAGACTACTGAGGGGAACAAGAGGAAGTGGGAGAATGTGGGGAAGAGTGTGGTGCCAGCTCAGCCGACAAAGAAGTTTGATACGTCTGGGTCTTCTTCTGGGGCGAAGACGGGTGGGTATGTCGGGAAGCATCCCAAGTGTAACAAGTGTGGCTTTCACCATTCGGGGAATTGTGATCGAGCTCGTTGTCATCGGTGCCATCAGTTGGGACACCATGCTAAGGATTGCAAGGTGGCGCTCACCCCAACTCAGACTCCTGCGGCTACTCCTGCTCCTGCTGCTCAGGGGACTCAGGGGAGGCAGGGGTGTTACAACTGTGGTGACACGGGACACTTCAAGCGTGATTGTCCCAAGCTGAAGCAGGGCGATAATGGGAGGGGCGGAAACGGTAGCGGTAACGGGAATGGCGGCGGAGGCAGGACTGCGCGTGCTTTCGTCATTGGGTCTGCGGAGGCTAGGCAGGATCCAGACACAGTTACCGGTACGTTCCTTCTCAACAATCGCTATGTTTCTGTTTTATTTGATTCTGGTGCCGATAAGAGCTTCGTATCTGTGGATGTTAGTCAGTTGCTAGATATAGTACCCACACCTTTAGAGGCTAAGTACTTGATAGAATTGGCTAATGGTAAGAACATCGAGGCGACTCATATCCTTAGGGAGTGTCACTTGGAACTGTCGGGTCTGTCATTCCCCATTGACCTTATGCCTGTACCTTTGGGTAGTTTCGATGTCGTTGTGGGCATGGATTGGTTATCATTGTATCGTGCAGAGATTGTTTGCTTTGACAAGGTTATTCGGATCCCTCTCCCCGATGGAGAGATTCTTTCGGTTCATGGCGAGAAAAGCGGTGCCCCGCTGAGTATCATTTCCAGCATGAAAGCCCGTAAGTATCTTCGGAAGGGCTGTTCGGCCATTCTGGCACTTGTTAACGTTTCTACTGACGATGAGAAGAAGATCGAGGATATCCCGGTGGTTCGTGACTTTCATGATGTGTTTCCTGATGATTTGCCTGGTCTTCCTCCCCATCGTCAGGTTGAGTTTGGTATTGATCTTGCTCCGGGCGCAGCTCCTATTGCCCGAGCTCCGTATCGTCTTGCACCTCCCGAGATGCAGGAGTTATCCAGCCAGTTACAGGAACTCTTGGAAAAGGGTTTCATTCGACCGCGCTCGTCCCCGTGGGGAGCTCCTATTTTGTTTGTGAAGAAGAAGGACGGAAGTCTTCGTATGTGTATTGATTATCGTGAGCTGAACAAAGTGACCATCAAGAATCGTTATCCTCTTCCTCGCATTGATGATCTCTTTGACCAGCTTCAGGGTTCCAGCTATTATTCGAAGATTGATTTGCGGTCCGGTTATCACCAGTTGCGCGTCAGGGAAGCTGACATTCAGAAGACTGCCTTTCGCACTCGTTATGGCCATTTTGAGTTCTTGGTCATGCCTTTTGGTCTCACTAACGCACCTGCGGTGTTCATGGACTTGATGAACCGCGTTTGCAAGCCTTACCTTGATAAGTTCGTCATCGTGTTTATTGACGACATTCTGATCTATTCCAAGAACAAGGCGGATCACGAGGAACATCTGCGGTTGGTCTTGGAACTTTTGAGACAAGAGCAGTTGTATGCTAAGTTCTCAAAGTGTGATTTTTGGTTGCGTGAAGTTCAATTCCTAGGACATGTGGTGAATGAACTGGGAATTCATGTCGATCCGGCTAAGATCGAAGCTATTAAAGACTGGGAAGCACCAAAGACGCCATCTGAGGTGCGGCAATTCCTAGGTCTTGCGGGTTACTATCGTCGTTTCATCGAGGGATTTTCGAAGATCGCTCAACCCCTCACTGCTCTCACCCAGAAGGACCGAAAGTTCGACTGGGACGAACCACAGGAATCAGCATTTCAGATGCTGAAGCTTAAACTTTGTTCTGCACCTATCTTATCCCTTCCTGAGGGTACGGATGATTTCGTTGTGTACTGTGATGCTTCCATTCGGGGTCTTGGTTGCGTGTTGATGCAGCGCGGGAAGGTTATTGCTTATGCTTCTCGTCAACTCAAAGTTCATGAGAAGAACTACACTACTCATGACTTGGAACTGGGTGCAGTGGTCTTTGCGTTGAAAATCTGGAGACATTACTTGTACGGTACCAAGTGTGAAGTTTACACCGATCACAAGAGTCTCCAGCATATTTTCGACCAGAAGGTGTTAAACATGCGGCAGCGTCGTTGGGTTGAACTCTTGAACGACTACGACTGTGCGATTAAGTACCATCCTGGCAAGGCAAACGTTGTGGCGGATGCCTTGAGCAGGAAAGAGTCGGCGAAGCCTCGGCGTGTCCGAGCCTTGCAGCTTACCATTCATTCCTCCTTACCTGACCGGATCCGTTCGGCTCAGGTGGATGCCTTGAAGGAGGAAAACCTTAAGGCCGAAACAATGCACAGTGCGGACAAACACCTTGAGCTTAGGTCTGATGGCCTACACTACTTCGCTGGGCGTGTTTGGGTTCCTTTACTCGGGGGATTACGGGAGCTTGTCTTGGACGAGGCTCACAAATCCCGGTATTCTATTCATCCAGGCTCCGATAAGATGTATCAGGATCTGAAGATACTTTATTGGTGGCCGAACATGAAGGCTGATATAGCCTCCTATGTGAGCAAATGCTTGACCTGTGCTAAGGTCAAGGTGGAGTATCAGAAGCCGTCTGGTCTCCTACAGCAACCTGAGATTCCAGAATGGAAGTGGGAGCGGATCACGATGGATTTCGTCACCAAACTACCGAGATCACCAAGTGGCTGCGACATGATTTGGGTGATCGTCGACCGGTTGACGAAATCGGCACACTTCATACCTATTAAGGAAACGGATGGACTCGAGCGGTTGGCTCGGCTCTACCTTAAGGAGGTGGTTTCTCGGCACGGGGTGCCTGTTTCTATCATTTCTGATCGTGATTCCCGCTTTGCTTCGCGTTTCTGGAAGGCTCTTCATAAGGCCTTGGGTACTCAGCTGGATATGAGTACGGCTTATCATCCGCAAACTGACGGGCAGAGTGAGCGGACGATACAAACACTGGAGGACATGCTGCGGGCATGTGTCATCGATTTTGGCAAAAGTTGGGAGATTCACCTGCCGTTGGTGGAATTCTCCTACAACAACAGCTATCACTCTAGCATCAAGGCAGCTCCGTTCGAGGCTCTTTACGGACGGAAATGCCGATCACCACTTTGTTGGGCCGAGGTGGGCGAGAGCCAGCTCACTGGTCCGGAACTCGTGTACGAAACTTCGGAGAAAATCGTACAGATCCGTCAACGTTTGGCTGCTGCACGGGATCGTCAGAAGAGCTATGCCGATCGCCGTCGAAAACCTTTAGAGTTCCAGGTTGGGGACAAGGTACTTCTGAAAGTTTCACCATGGAAGGGCGTCATACGCTTTGGAAAGCGTGGCAAGCTTAACCCTCGTTACGTCGGACCGTTCGCAATCCTGGATCGGATTGGGCCGGTGGCATATAGACTTGACTTACCGGCAGAGCTCGGTAGTGTGCACAACGTCTTCCATGTGTCTAACTTGAAGAAGTGTTTGGCTGATGAATCTCTCATTGTACCACTGGAAGAGATCAAGGTGGATGATCGTCTTCGCATTGTGGAGGAACCTGTCGAGATTCTGGATTACAAGATTCGTAGCCTTCGGCGGAGTAAAATCCGCATCGTTAAAGTTCGTTGGAACTCGGATCGTGGACCGGATTCACGTGGGAACGAGAGGACCAGATGAAGGCTAAGTACCCTCATCTCTTTCCGAAGCGCGCGTTCGAGTCCAGGCATGTTACTGCTGAAGCGGAATAATCTCGGGTCGAGATTCCTTTCAACGTGGGGATGATGTGACATCCGGTAAGTTTCTTTTGTTCGGTTCTTTTCGTTTCTTTCTTTTTGGGCTTTGCGCAATTTTCGGGACGAAAATTCTTTCAACGTGGGGATGATGTGACACCCGGCATGTTCGGCTTAAACATATTAGTAACATCTAAGTCTACCTTAGCGAGAAACGTTTATAAACAAACTTAACCGGGTTAGTTGAGTTGGGTCAAGTTAGGATTGTCCAGGGTACAATGATCTGGAGGATCATTGGGAGTCGTTTTGGTAATACACTAGTACCGGGTTCCGTTGTTGGTGACATTACATGAACTAATTAAGTATATGTGTAGATTATGGGTTGTGTGGTGGTTTATATACATAGACGTGTTTAAATGATGTGTAAATGATTATCTGTGCTTTAATGTGTTAAATATAGACTAAGGATGCATGCTTATGTGTTAAGATGTGTTAGAATGCGTTAAACACGACAAACTGGAAAACTAGTTAAAAAGGGGCTCTGGTTCGACCACTTCGAGTGGTCGAAGGAGAGGAAAATTGTCTGGTTCGACCCATGCAAGTGGGCGAACCAGGGAAGTGGAGTTGAAGAATTCCCTTCGACCTGGACAAGTCTCATTCGACCTGTGAAAGGGGCGAAGGAGACCACCTTCGACCAATCAATTGGTGCGAAGGAGGATCAGTATAAATACCAACCTTAGTCATTTTTCATCATTTCACAAACCCTAACCGTCCCAAAACGCTCTCAAACGATCTTAAACACTAAGGAAGGAGTTTTTGCTCTTCTTTTTCATAATCTAACCTATCTACAACATCTAAACAAGAATCCAAGGTGTGTTCATAATCCTAAACCTTTTTAAAAGCATTTTAATTCGTTTTCATCTAACCCTAATTGTCCAGATCTGTTCTAAGGGTGTTTTTATGATTAAAAACCTTTTAAACATCTTTCTAAAACAAAACCCTATCATTTAACATGAGTTTCATAATAAATAACATGTGTTAATTGAGTATTATGTGGTGTAATGTGTTATTCAATGCTTTGCTGCTTTATCTATGTTAGAGACATGATGTAGGATTTCTTTTAATGCTGATTGATTGTTGTTTAGGGTTAGAATCGATTGGATGATGATAGTATGTGTAAATTGGGGATTTTGTCGAATCTAGACGTAACATGTGGTGTTTATAATCAATAGAACCCATAGGGATGATCGGATGATCGATAAACTGAGTAATTTAATCAAACATGAGTCGATTTCAAAAGTTTCCAAATTGGGTAAAGATTTCACGCATGAAAGTGACGTTTCCATAATTTTTGCCATTTTGGGAAAGGGCTGAAACGGATATGGTTTGGGGCAAAATCAGTGGGGTTTTGTTAGGATAACATAATCATGTTTGACTGCTGTGATTGGTGATGTTTCGAGTCGTTTTGAATGTGTTTTAAGCGTCTTTAGGCAAAATAGAACAACAGGGGCGAACCTGGCCTCCTTCGACCAGTCGAAGGTGCGAAGGAGGAATCCCAGGGTCGAACCAGGCTTTTCAGTGGGCGAACGTGGCAAAACGTGCGAAGGGAGCATCAAACGGTCGAACGAGAGGTAAAACGGGCGAAGGAGAGTAAAAAGGTGCGAAGGAGGCCTTAAACTGACTGGTTCGACCGTTCTGATGCAGAAATGAGATTTTTGATACAAACTAAGTGTTTTATGCTTGAACCTTGCGTGTAATATATGTGTGCTTGACTAGTTAGGGTAATGGGTCACCAACGGGATGTCGGGTCGGTCTAGTGTGTCGGTTAAACATTTAAACACGTTTTAAAACATACTTGGTTATGATCTGGACAATCGGGGGCTAGATAACCTTATGGTTATTAGTCGGAACACTTATGTGAACATTTTGATAGATCTCCGGTAGAGGGATTATCAAGGGCTAAACATCTTTACTTATAATTGAAGAACGCTATCTAAGGTGAGTTCACGGCCCCACTTTTACTGCTTTAACCTTTGGGGGAGAAAACATGCGCTAAACTGTTTTGGTAACATATGTCATACTATGGTTTTAACTTTATATTGCTATACGATCTTTTGGAAAGTCCGGGGGAAACCATGAATGTGCGGGTTTGCACAACGGGGGAAATGTGGATAGATCTATTGGGCGTGACCTGCCCCACTCGTCGGCTTGGAGGGCCGGGCGGGTGCATATTGTCTCGAACAGGAACATTATCGTGCTGAACATTACGGGCTGCTAAACATGCTAAACATTGCTAAACGTGTCCAGTAATGGTTTCCAATCGTAGTAGTAACAAACATACGCCTAGCTAGCGTACTTGGTAACATTGATATAGTATGGACATGGTAACACTTTGGTAACATTTTTGAACAAACCTGTGAGCTCACCAGCATTATATGTTGACGTCTTTTGGCATGTTTTTCTCAGGTCGCTAAGGTAGCAACAACTGGATCTAGGCGCACGAGTCGGCACGGGCGTCTAGGGTTTAGAGCATGGTCTTCATTAAACATTTGAACTATATCTTTGGGGTTGTAAACATTTAAAGCTTCCGCTACAGTTTATGCTTTTATAATTATATCTTTTGGGTTTTGTGTTATGCATATAGTGTTGTTTATTGTGACGTTGACTTGAATCCTGGTTTGTCATGCGCCTCGCGGTAAAACCCCGCAAGTGGAATTTGAGGGTGTGACAATGTAGGCTAATTGTTGAATCACATAATCACTTTTGTTTGTTTAATTGCAACTATTATCGTGTGCAATCATGTTTCAATGTGCTCCTTGAATTGGTATCACCCTAAAATGCATCCATAGCCATCACCATAACGAATAGCCCAGAAATGCCATACGCACACCACAAACCGACAACAAGTACGAGGCGACAAAACATACGCACCCGCCGCAACGCGCGGGCATTCCCACTAGCATCAATAATGAACCCCGAGTTTAGGACTATCTAATATATATCAAGTTGTATATGTATAAATGTATATATGATATATATACTAAGTATTACAATCTAACAAGTCCCAAGCGTAACACGTATCAATATATATATGACATAATTATAGTAAGAAGACTAAGTAGAAGATATAACACAAACCTGTGAGTATCGTGAACTCCCCACTTTTATCATTTTATTAATGTTTTCAGGGGAATACATGTCATTTACTAGAAAATATAGAAATGCTTTACATAATAGAAAGATTATTAATAAAAGAAATATAATAAGGGGACATAGAAATAACAAGGGCAGTATTTTCCAGTATTCGCCATTTCCATTCTTGCCCAATTAGATGGTGGGAACCATTATTCTTGCCCAATCAGAGGGTGGGAACCATTCTTGTCCAAGCAGAGGACATGAACAATTATATTACCATGGTAAAGTGGTACTATCGATAGGAATAACATATAATAAAAATTGATTTGTCAGAATATAATATAATATATTTTCCCCTCCAGAAATTACATTTGTAAAGCATGTTTTATATAAAAGAATATTATAAAAGAATGTTGTAAAAGAATTATCAATAAACGAACTGGCCATTCATTTTATAAAATACACGACCTCACCAACTTTATTATCAAAATTCGCTGCGTAGCTCTGGTAACCCGACCCGACGACCCGGCTCCGACAGCCCGGGTCATTACAATATCAACTTTAAAACTTATTTGTATATAATCCCTCCATGTCAACTTGAAACATTAACCAATTGAAGTTGTCACAATTTTGCTTTACTTCATAAATAAGTACAACACCTTCATGTATATGTTTTTTAGGCAACTTAAACTTACAAGTTCTTTCATATGAATATCCATCCTTAATATCTTTTGACTTAATGTAATTAACTATTTCATATCAAAGTTGTCCATAAAAGAATTTTTAGTAGGTTTAGTTTTTTGGAAAGTCTTGCATGATACTAACATATCATCCATATACAACTAGTATACCTACTTTCATGCAGTATATTATCTAAAGTAAACACATGTGTCATAGTTACGCTTTTAAAAACCATGATTGACCATATACTCATCAATCTTTTAAAGGTACCAAAGCAAGGTGACTATTTGAGAACATATAAAGACTTATTAAACAAGAACACATTGCTTTCTTTAACCTTAACCTCAAACCTCTATGGGTAGTTCATTTAAACATGTTCTCCAAGTCAACATCACTCAATTTTTTGAAACTCTAAATCACTAGCTAATGTTAAGGCAACATCACTCAATTGGGTATGTTTTTAATTGTGAAAATATCTCATTATGAAACCATTCTCTTTGTGTAAACCCCTTAGCCACAACCCTAGCTTTGACTCTCAAACCACTAACTCATTGAATTCCCTCCTACAACTTGTGTATTCATTTATGTCCATCGGACTTTTGAACCTTTAACATATCAACTAGAGCCCATGTTTTATTCTTGTATAAAGAAACATGTTCATCGTTTGTTGTCTTTATCCGCTTATCTTCATCCACAAAAGTTATAGCATCATTGAAATACAAAGTTTCAAGAATGTCTTCTTTCTCATATGTTGTAAGCACAATATTCAAAATGTCTTTGTTGTCACTATATCTAATAGAAGGTACAATGCACATCCTTGGTCTATCCCTAGCAAACAATACCTAGTTTCTCTCCTGATAGATCCTTGATATTGCTGAGGAGATGCACTTGCACAATTATCCACATTTGATTCAAGCTCCATGTCAGTTTGAACTCCTTGATCA
Source organism: Ambrosia x helenae (assembly GCA_030844895.1). NCBI lineage: Eukaryota > Viridiplantae > Streptophyta > Magnoliopsida > Asterales > Asteraceae > Ambrosia > Ambrosia x helenae. The sequence goes on from CM061231.1 coordinate 100,209,951, forward strand.
CCCTGGTTTAAAATCAATAAAAGTGATGTGTACTGCATCCTCACCTCCAAGACCACGTGCACATGCATAATTTCCCTTTCAGTTCATTATTGTTTTGTTTTCACTTAGTGTGGGTGGTGGAGTAGTTCATATTAGTTAATTTCCTTTACGTGTGTTTGTGTTGTATGGCTATATATTTAGCCACAAGCACTTTTATGGGATTCTGAATGAAAAATATGAATTAAATTCTAAACATCTGTCTCAATTTCTATCTTTTCTCTCTACGGTATGAAATTGGCTCATATCAAAAAGTTCCTATCACTTTTGTACCCAACTACATCCTGATACGACTTATAATGACTTTAGAACTTGTTGCTAGGTTAAAAAACGCACACACAACCTAAATGAAAATGAAGCACAAGATTTCACGTGGTTCGGTCATGATGAGTACGCTACATCCACAAGGGCAACTGGGGTTTTCTTATTATTGAGTGATAATGATTTACATGTACAAGATATTATTTATAGGCAAAACTAATTGGGGTTTAAACCTTTAAGAACTTGCTTAAAAGACAATTAACAAACCGGTCTTATGGGCTAGGGCCGACCAGACCCTTTATTATCCTTTCCTAAATTCTGGTTGGACCTATGAGTGAGTTAAAGGCAACATCTCCAGCAATCTCTCACTTGGTGTCTGCAGACCATGAACCACATCATCTTTTCTGTACTTCTGTAAGTAAGATCCCCCTTGATCTTTAAACCACCTCTAGTTACCCCGGTTTCCTCAACAATATATTCTTGGAGATCAGCTTATGCAAAGCTTCATCTTATCCAGCACCACAACCTTGGTAAAATATTAGCTACATTCTTAGCACTTGAGATATTCTTCAAGTTAGTTGTTCCATCATTAACCAATCCTCTCGCGGAGTGGTATCTTATCCCGATGTGCTTTGACTTCCCATAATAAATATGATTCTTTACGAGTTTTAATGCACTTTCATTGTCACAGTACAATGAGTAATGAGACTGTTGTTTCCCTAATTCTTCAAGAGAAGTCTTCAGCCAAACTAGTTCTTTGCTTGCTTCAGTAATGGCCATGTACTCGGATTTTGTTGATAATAGAGCTACACTTTTTTAAAGTCTGGACATCCAACTCACTACTGTATCTCCCACTATAAAGACATACCCTGTACTGCTCATAAATGTCTCTTTACATCCACCAAAATCAACATCTATATAACCTCTCAGAATGACATTTTCCCCTTAAAACATAATCCCATATTTAGTGTACCCTTCATGTACTTGAGCACCCATTTAATAGATTCCAATGTCCCCTGCCCGGATCTAACATAAATAGACTAATAGATGTAACTGCATGAGCAATATTTGGTTGAGTGCAGACCATGTCATGCATGAGACTATCGATCACTGATGCATATGGAACATTAGCCAACTTTGATATTTCTTCTTCAGATTTAGGATATTGATATTTGGTGAGCTTGAAATGGCTTCTTAATGGCATGTTTTTGGGTTGGGTCTTTTCACTGATGCATATCTCCTAAGATATTTTAGAGAACCATATCCTTCTTGTTTCTGGTGATGTTCGTCCCAAGTATCTGTTTGGATGGATCCAAATCCTTCATCTCAAATTCTTTTGACATTTGCTTATTAAACATGATAATCTCTTTCACATCAAATCCTACAAACAACATATCATCAACTTACAGTAATAATATGATATAAGAGCTAGTGTTAGAGAACCATCCTTCTTGTTTTTGACGATGTTCACCCCAAGTATCTGTTTGGCTTAGGGTTGAGCATATTTCAGGTTGACTGAAAATACCCGAAATCCGAATCGAATAAAAACCAAAACCGGAACGTTACATTGCTATCAGGTTGGTCATCGGTTCTTATATTATACAATTCTCGGGTTCGGGTCGGTCCTCGGTTCTGGACCGAGTCAAACTGACCTTAACGAAACTGGCCCGATTACTATATACATCATGTGATAAATTACCGCCCAACATGTTCATGAGTTTGGAAATGAAGATTGAGCGACGATCATATGAGGAAACGATGGTGGGATCTATGAAACTTGCGAGAAACTGGTGATTAGATGTACACAGGAAATATGCAAAAATCGATTTCAAAGTAACTTGTGTAGCAAAGGTGATCGACAAAGAATAAAGACAATATTTTGAAAGAGTTGAAGAAGTAAAGTGCTTGTAAAGTTGATTCTTTTCTCTTGATAAAATCCTTGTGACAACATGTGTGTACATGGTTTTTGAAAACCATCTAATTGTTTGCGCTTCGAATACAGCTGTATCACATTGTTTAAATTCTTCTCTACTGTTGTATTTTATTAATATATATATATATATATATATATATATATATATATATATATATACTAGAAATGTTTCATAAGTAAAAAGTTGGGTACCTCTACACCTATGATTTATATCATTAATTCTATTAAATATTATTTCTATTTATTTAATTTCCGTTTACTAAATGGATATAAAATAAAGATATTAATAAATTCTTTGTTTATACGAGTTACACATCTAACTCTATCTTTCTCACCCTCTATCAAAATCATCTATGCATTTTCATCGGTGGAACCATCAAACTATCAACTCCTCTTTTTCATCCCCAACCAGATTCAAGCTTGCAACGCTTATCTGTTGTGGTTCTATGATGGATAAATCTTTAAAGAAGGTAATCTAGTTGTCATTGACCTTGCTATATTTGACCAATAGTCTTCTTGTTGGTCATCATCTTCTTCTTCATATGTTCCACTTTCCAAGTCAGTGTCGGTTATACACTGAAAATCGAGTATCCAAACCAGAAATTCCCTCGTAGGTCCGGCCCTCGGTCCTGGATTTTCTGTTAATCTAAGTCTCGGGCAGGGTTTAACCCGGGTCGGTCCAGTCTTGCGTGTTTGCTCGACCCTAGTTTGGCTAGACCCAAATTCTTTATTTAGAATTCTTTTCACATTTGCTTCTTCAACTTGTTTATCTCTTTCATTTTAGATCTTGCAAGCAACATATCACCAACATAGAGTAATAATATGATATAAGAGCTGTTGAACTTCTTCAAATAGTAGCAATGATCCATCTGGCATCTCTTAAACCATGATCTCTTCATGAAGTAATCAAACTTCATGTACCACTGTTTAGGTGCCTGTTAAAGACCATACAAGCTCTTCTTTAGTTTGTAGACCCAATTTTCTTTCCCAACAACTGAAAACCCTCAGGTTGTGCCATATAAATGTTTTCATCCAGGTCACCATGTAAAAATGTTGTTTTCACATCTCACTGCTCTAGATGCAACTTTTTTGTAGCTACAATACTCAGAACTAACTTGATGGTGGTCATCTTTGCCAATGGAGATAAGATCTCTTCATAATCAACCCTTTCTTCTGTTATAACCCTTTGACCACTAAACAGGCTTTGTACTGTTTAGATCCACCATGTTCTTTGACCCTAAAAACCCATTTATTCTATCAAGAGAATGATTAACTAAAGGACTAGGACGAATGGGACTATCTTTGTTCAGCTTCTTAGTAACTATGGTTGACCTCCTGACCAAAGTTATAGACTGGTCATGTTGTTGTGGAGGCTGTTCATCTTCAATATTTGAACTCCCGATGTCCGAAACTCATAATAACTCTTCATTCTCAACATCTTCTGTTTCTGGTTTAGTGTCATATTCAAAATCTATTACAGGCTCCATGATAGACTCGTTTTCTCTAATTCTCAATACTAAACTCCAGACCAATTCTTTATAAATCTTTTAGTTTCCCTTTTTTCCGTCTTTTTACAACTCAGCTTCATTAAATTCGGCATGCTTGCTTCTGAGTACCTTCTTATTTTCAGTATCCTAAAGTCCGTAGCACATTTAATCACCCCCTATTTAATGAATAAGTACTTCTTTTCCTTTGCATCTAACTTGTCACCTTTAAGATTTATATCATAAGCACTACACCCGATGATGATCAAGTGATCTTACTCATCAACTTTACTCTTCCACTCTTCCTAAATGTGACACCCGACATGTTTGGCTTAAATATTTTAGTAACACCTAAGTCTACCTTAGCGAGAAACATTTATAAACGGACTTAACCAGGTTAGTTGAGTCGGGTCAGGATAGGATTGTCCAGGGTTCAATGATCTGGAGGATCATTGGGAGTCGTTTTGGGAATACACTAGTACCGGGTCCCGTTGTTGGTGAAATTACATAAACTAAATTAAGTGTTATGTGTAGATTAATTCTTATATGGTGGATTATATGCAAAGACGTGTTTAAACGATGTGTAGATAATCATCCATGCTTAAATATGTTAAACATAGATTAAGGTTGCATGATCATGTGTTAGGATGTGTTAAAATAGGAACCATAGCTTAAGTAAAAACCATAGGAACCACTTTATAGCCATTGATCTCTAGTGGCATGATTGTAAATAAGTAAAACATTAATTAATTCTTTTTTTTAATCAAGGGGCATTATTGACTTTTGCTCAACAAGCTAATTTGTAGGTAAGTTGAATTAATTGTTTATATTAAATTAGAGGTATTCTTGTATTTTGGCAATCCCATTAAAATCGCTAGTTCCCTTATTTTGCAGAAGATAACAAATTCATGGATGATAGCTTTTAATTAAATTATGTATTGGGGAATTGCCATTGATCTCTAATGGCATGATTGTAAATAAGTAAAACATTAATTAATTCTTTTTTTTAATCAAAGGGCATTATTGACTTTTGTTCAACAAGCAAATTTGTAGGTAAGTTGAATTAATTGTTTATATTAAATTAGAGGTATTCTTGTATTTTGGCAATCCCATTAAAATCGCTAGTTCCCTTATTTTGCAGAAGATAACAAATTCATGGATCATAACTTTTAATTAAATTATGTATTGGGGAATTGTTGATGCATTATACACATACGTACTAATTAAGTTACCCACTGGGGATTTGTTGATGCATTATACACCGGTGTATTATGAACGGTGTATAAAGTGTTTAACTGCCATATATAACAATTTTAATGAAGTCAAATAACTGCCATATATAACAATTTTAATTAAATTAAAAGATAATATTTAGTTGTCTAATTACATAACTACCCCCTAGATCAAGATCAAAGATGAATGGCTCAGATTGGTTCCTAAGTTCCTAACTAGGGTATTGGTTCCTATTTGATCTTTTTCCTATATATATATATATATATATATATATATATATATATATAGGGTCAAGATCCTGTACAAAGGGTGTTTTGTGTGAGAAGTGTAAGAAGCAATTTTGTCTATTAGATGAGATTAATCTAGGGTGGAGATTAAATGGATGGCAATTTTGTAATTTGTGTTTAATTTTTAATGGCTGATTAGTTGCTTGGAGGGTGTAATGGTAAAAAACACAACTTACATTTAAATAAAAAAAAAAATAAAAAACCATCCATCACTTCCTACATTCACTCTTCTTCCATATCCAAAACCCCCCAATTTAGGAAACTATAATCAAGAAAACAACCCATCAATATTTTTAGCAACTATAATCTCTCCTCCCTCTCTCCTTCAATGGAATCATATCAAAGATTTGGGGTAACATACAAACGTAAGTCTTGTTTAAACAATTGTCTTCATTGTGTAGATCTTTATTACCGGAGTGTGTTTTTTTAACGAACGAGGATGAAGACGCCGGTTGCTGATGAATATAAAACACTAGGATTTTCCAGTTGAATCGTGTAGATCTTCATTATCGGAGTGTATTTTTTTCAAGGAAGGAGGATGAAGACGCTGGCGTTTGATGAATATAAAACACTAGGCTTTTCTGGTTGAATATAAAACACTAGGCTTTTCCTACTGAACATACTGTTTTATAGATGTATCTTATGTATGTGTTTTACATGATTTGGGGTTATTATAAAGTTGTATGTGTTATAACTGTTGTGGATAGTCTTTGAATATAAAACACATTTAGTAGTTTTGTCAGTCGACTGTGTTTTATATGTGGTGGGGTTTTTTTTTTAATGTAAAACACATTTTAGTATAGTAGCTATGTGTTTTACATCAGTTTGATATGTTTTGGGGGTCATCTGAAGTTTTTATGGGTGTTAAATACAACAAAAACTTATATTGGTACAATTGTGTTTTTCATTATAGGGTGAATGTATAATACACTATAAGCAACAGAAAACTAAAATAAAATCCAACTATAATGCAGCAGTATTTGAGTGTTTAATTTGTTGGGTCCGTTGGATTAGATATGTAAATTCAAAAAGAGGATGAAAAAGTAAAACACCCGTGGCTTTATATTTTTGTGTCTGTCTTTTGAAATGCAGATCCAGCTGATGATTTTGTTAACTCACCACCAAAAAAGGTTTGTATACAAAACACAATATGATGAACGAGAGAGAAATGCTTGAATGAACTTTTTGGTGTGAATAATCTATAAAAGAGGACGATTATATTAAAATAGAAAAAATCAGTTATTATTGAGGACCCTCTCACCTATCTTACCATAATTATGATTTTAAGGTTTTTTTTAATAGTATGTCAAAATTACTAAATTGCCCAAAGACCCTGTGCCATATGTTACAACCAAAAGCCTTCTCACCCTTCTCACACATTTTGGCTTTTGTACAGGATCCTAAATCTATATATATATAATGCGAAAGCATGTAAAAATACAAAAATGGATCTATTCCCAATCCAATAATCCAAATACAAACTCAATCAAATAATATCAATAATCACAACCATAGGGGGTTGAGCTTGGACTCGCGCTTGTTTAAGCTTTCCTCGTTTTTAGTTATTAGTGAGATGAGCACTAGTAGCTCACGAACGGCTCGGCTTGTATACACCCTTAGTCAAACAGGTAAAATGTTACCTTTAAGGAAGCATGTTACATGGATTGAAAGTCATCCAATGTTTTCTTTTTTAACCGAAAACTCACACGATGGATCAATGAATAGATTTGCTAGTTAACCCAATCATCGAATGCGCCAACTTCAAAATCCAATCACCTAAACACCAGAACACTAGATCCGATCCAGTAAAACAACCCGTTGCAACTCAAGATCCAATCCACCTTTATAATTATTATCGAATAATAATAGTTCCATCTGCCAATCCCCTTATGGTGGAGTGACACCCTCCTTGCTTTCCTTATGGGAGGTGGGTGATCGCGTGTCGAGTGCTAATAAAAAAACTATTTTAAAAACAACTCCTTAGCTACAAGGACTGCAGTATTGGGAGTAGGGTTGTCGAGCCACGAGGAGTATGTGGTTAGTGTTGATAGCAATTTTATTAGTTAAACTAATTAATTAAAAATAATATTTTATGAAGTAGAATGTTGTTTTGTTGATTAAATGATTCGAATAGAAAACAACAATAATAATAAAGAAGTAACTCCCTCTAAACTTCAGGTTCTAGGTTTCACACAGTTTTCAGTTTATAGATTGGGAACCACATAGACATGGTTCTGGAAATTAGTTAATTAACTGGTAGCACAAGTTCTTGTCATCAAACCTATTATCTACCCAATTGTAAGCGTCTAGTCAACCCTTTTTATGTCACCCAACCCGCTACTAAGTTTTGTCATCAACCGAACAAGTTGTAAAGAAAGGACTCAAAACACAAATCAATTGTTTAAAAACTAATGCATCAAGAATGTTTTAATTGTTTGTCATCACAAGCAAAATATAATCCAATACTAAAAATAAATAGAAAGAGTGCCAAACCTAATTAAACCATTCGTCTAGAAGAAGCTACAAAGATTTAGCCTAGCATCTTGGTCGCGTGCATACCTCTCCTTTTCTCTTTTCTACCTTCGTGCGATGACTCACCTCAAAATTGTGTCAACCTCCTCACAGAGCCCGCCGTCTAAATTCATAATAATAATCTACATCTACATCTACACTTCTACACTATCTAATAAAAGAAAACATATGAGTGACACATGTCACTCCCTCATGAAGTCTTACATTAATTATTCAAAACAATAAATGTTATTCAATTAGTATTTAAATTATTTTCATAATTGTTTTTATTAATCAATATAAAAATATTAGAAGAAAAACATTTTTTACATATTCAATCTCATCAAATATAGTTAATCATTTCTAAAAACTATTTATAATTATAAACCAACAAATATTTATCATACTTTAAAATTACAAAATTAAATTTTCAAATTTTAAAGTCAAACCAAATTTAAATAGTTTAAAATACCTCCATCAATTCATCTAATCAAAATATGACTGTTCAAAATTAAATAATTTTTAACTGCAAAATAAATCAAAAACTTGGGGATAACAATTTAAAAATATAAATTTTATTTGTACATAGTTGAATACTTAGAGCATGTTTGACTTTCCATTTCCTCACATCCTTTTGACTTGTAACTTCTTCAAGAAGTCAAAAGTTAAAAAAAAGTGTTTGGGTAATTGTTTGAAAATGAGCTTTTGGAAAAAATTTGAGCTTTAAAAAGGAGAAAAGAGGAGAAAAGTCATAAGATAGAAATTGTTACTTTTGGGATTAAGGAGAAAAGGAGGTAGAAGAAAGAGAAAGGAAAAAAGAAAATGGAGAGTCAAACATGCTCTTAATTAGCTTGATTCATTTTTAACATTCTTGTGAATTAAAAGTTATTGTTTTTAAATTTCAAAATACTAAAGTCTTTACATTTATGATTTAATAATTGCTAAAAGTTTAAGATATTTCCAATTAACTTTAGATTTTTTATATCTCTCTTAACTTTAAGTTACAAGATTTTTATGTTGTTATATGTGTTACAAAGGGTTAGTTTGTAACAATTTACTTCTTTTTTATCACTGACACAATAATAAAATGTTTTCAGATTTGACTTATTTCTTAGTTATGTTATGATTTTCAAACAATTATTTATGTTTAGGTTATTTACCACATTCTATTATCACTTTCGAAAACTATAATTTTTTAACTAAATGTCTTATTTTTTGTTTAACTATAATAAGAAAATTATGTTCCAAATTTTTTTTTTTAAAAAAAAAAACTTTATCCGTATGACTCACGATGACGATAAGCAAAAGAGAAAGACAATCGCTATCAAGAATTACTTTGTATTTGAAATACCCTATTTTCCCTTATGGCCAATTGTGCATCACGTTATAAAGAGTAAAAAGCAAAGTCAGTGTTAAATTATTAATATTAGATAGATATAGCAATGTTAACAAATAAAACAACCAATGTTGTATACCAAGAGATATTTAGAGATTTGTGATTTTTTTGTTTTTTTAGGAAATATATTATGTATTAAAATTTTCAATAATTTACATTAATATGTACTCTTAGTTACTGTATATTTAATTTTATATAAATTTTATTTATTGTACCCGTGTGTTATACGGGTAAATAACCTAGTAATAATAATAGATCCTCCTTGCAATCTGTGTTGGGCCTTGGGCCATTTTTGCCACTTTACTTTGTTGTTTCTTTTATTATTATTATTATTATTATTAGTATTATTATTATTATTATTATTATCTTTTAACTCGGGTGTTCTTTGCTTGACCAAAATTTCTTGTCTATGCCCTAACGTTCATGAACACCTGCTCTCAAGTGTTTGTGTCTCGATTAAAGTTATTTTGTTTAGAGCTCATTATCCACGAAAACCTACAAAACATATGTACACTATTAAATAACTAAGACCGACAAAAAGTACACAATAAAAGACTAAAATATATACAAAACTAATATATTAACAAGGTGTTTTTCACAACACATCAGTGGGGAGTTCGAGTCCTACCAGCATCAAAATGTTGCGGGTGGGCCGGGTTTTACCGCAGTGGGCCTTCGAGCGACGGGTTTTCCCCGGAAACTGGTGTGAAATTACTGGTGGACCCTGATTACTCTAGGAGTACTCCTTTGTCCAGTAGGTACTTCGAGAGTGCTCGGGATTGATTTGTTGACCGTTAAAAAAAATAGTTCCATCTTCTAACATCTTAAATGATCTAATTAATTATTTCCAAATATATAATCCACATCCCAAATAATTGTTTCTCCAAGCAATCATTACCTACTATTCCAAATAATCCTTCCAATAAATATTTCACCAAATATTTATTTCCACGATTAAGTTATTCGTTGTTGGTGGTGTAAATCCTCAGGATGGATTTACCTTGAATATCCTATGTGACATCCTCAGGATGGTAAAGAACTGAGCAGCCTTCAGGATGTAACAGCATTCTGACAAAGTGTGCATCCTGAGGATAGACTAACAAATTACATTGTCTTGATATTTTTGTAGGTACAATCAATGAATGACTAAGACTTATAACTCCTCTCCAACGGCTATAAAGTCTTACCAAGTCAATGAGTTTAAGGATGCATAAAGAATACGCTTAAAGACTTAAAGAGCAAGTCAAAGTGTAACCGCCAAGACATTGAATGAAAGGCGAGAAATGTGGAAACTGATGCCCAACGTCTATTTCAGTTGAAACATCCTCAACAATTACTTGAAACAGCCCAAGAAATCATTAAAGACAACGCGTATTGAAGGATCCTCTATTTATTATCATGTAAACTATATATAGGGGTATGATGAACAAAATTAGAACACTTCTCACTTGCTTGACACTTTGGAACACACCTGATATACTGTCTACACACACACACGAACACTAGACAATCACTGTAATCATAGATTGTTCATCATACTTCCAAAGTTGTAACACCTTTTTACCATTTTAATATTAACAAACAAAGGCAGGAGCCTAGACTCCTCCCGAGGTTTTATACTGGCGATCATCAATTGATCAAGGGCTTTCCTCGTACATCGAGTGTTGTTCTTTGTTGTTTCATACTTATATTTAGTTATCTCACCATACGACCTGACAGTTACATCCTCAGGATATAACTGTCCATCCTAAATCCATTCTTTGCCATCCTCAGCATAGTTGTCATATTATCATCAATTTGTCACTATAAATCACCATTTTGAAAATAACACTAAGCTTTTACTATATTTCACACATTCAACACCCTACCTCACATTTACTAATTTGGAAAACAAGATTATTTCTAGCGAGTAATTTTTGATCAAAACAATTTGGCGCCCACCGTGGGGCAAGTGGTGCTATATTTAACAAAAAATTGTTAAAACTCTTTACCGATCAATTCATTTCGAAAACCTTGACAACTATGACCTCAAACTCAAAATCCGTGTGTGACACCCGGCATATTCAGGTTAATACTTTTCATACTTTACATACATACGTTTCATACTTTGCATACATACGAGTCTACCTCAACGAAAACATTGAAAACAACTACTTAATATCATACTTAACCGGGTCGGTTGAGTCGTGTCGATGATTCGGGAATCATCGGGAGTCGTTACAATGGTCCGAGGGATCATTGGGTGTCGGTCCATAACCATGTGTGCAAGGGTTGCGATTTGTAGAATCGCCGGGTTTAACGCACACACGTAAATCTCGAGTCCCGGGAATTGGTGAACGGATGGGAACGTGTTAGTTATCATACATTATGTGCTTACAATCATTATATGATGGGTCGGTATGTGAATATGTGTTTATATGTGTTAAAATAGTGATTACGCGTAATTGCATGACATTATAAGTGATTACGCGTAATTGCATGACATTATAGGTGATTACGCGTAATTGCATGACATTATAGGTGATTACGCGTAATTGCATGACATTATAGGTGATTACGCGTAATTTCCAGTAGGTATAGGCGATTAGAGCCTAATCGCTAGTAGGTATAGGCGATTACACATTCTAATCGCCTATACTGCACTGTAATCGCCTGACGCGTACTAAACGACTAGAAACGCCTATAAATACCCCCCTTATGTTTTAAAACATCATTTGTGAAACCCTAATACACCCCAAAGCCACCCCACACCTTATTCAACCTCTGCAACACGTTTTTGATCAAGAAATCACATTTCCAAGCTTTACATTTCATAATCTTACAATTTCAAGGTGTGTTCTTCATCCCAAACCTTTGTAATGATATTGTTTTGATCCGTAAAGGTCCAGACCTAATTTTTAAACATTTGTGTCTTTGAAAATTCATTAACTTAGTTATACGTTTTTGGACCTGTTTATGCGTTAATTAGGCTTCATGCTAGATATAGTAAACTGTGATGCATACTAAGTGTTTGATTACATATGATTGCATGATATCTTGCATTCGGCTAACACGTGGGATGTCGGGTCACCAATGATATGTCGGGTCTTTCCTAGTGTGGTCGGTTAAACGTTTTAACATTACTTCAAATGTACACGGTTATGGTCTAGACTGTTGGGGACTAATCAACCTACGGGTTGTTAGTCTAACATCTTATACGCTCGTCATGATAGGTCACCGGTAGTTGGTGCCGTCTATTGAGCGGGTTTACTTATCTTAGAGGGGAAGCAGTATCAGGTGAGTTTCACGGCCCCACTTTACGTTTTTACATTTCGAGGGAGACACATGCTTTATACTTATTTCATAAATTATCATGTTATACTAGTGTTAATTCATTTACATACTATACGATACGTAAAGTCCCGAGGGAAGCCATGAATGTGCGAGACACAATGGGGGATATGTGGATAGATCTATTGGGACTGACAGACCCCACTCGACGGTTGGAGGCCGGGCGTGTGCATATTGTCTCGGTCATAACGCTACCGTGGGACGGTAGTGCATATCGTTTCGGGCAAAATCATATATCGTTATCTGTAATGGTTTCCAGGTCGTAGTAGTATTATTCATGCGTCTAGCTAACGCTATCATTTCTAACATAGTGATAACATGATGGCTTTCATTACTTAAACGTTTAACATAAAACCTGTGAACTTACCGGCATTATTTGCTGACGTTTTTAGCATGTTTGTCTCAGGTCGTTGAGGTAGCAGCATTTCATAGGCGCACGGAGTCTCACGGCGTCTAGGATTCATATGCATCTTATTTAGCATTTTCAGACTTTTATGCTTTTACTTTCGTGTTGTAATAAAGTTTTACGCTTCCGCAGCGATGGATTGTTTATGAAAACTTAATGGTTTACTTATGTCGTTTTTTACGTATCATATAGTATCGTTTATTGTGACCGTTGACTTAGATCCTGGTTTGTCACGCGCCTCGCGGTAAAACCCTGCACGTGGAATTTGAGGGTGTGACACCGTGTCTTCTTCTATACCATCCACAACCTCTGCCAGAAACATGAATCTACCACCTCCTCCTACCTTTCCATATAAAAGACCGCAAAATAATGATTACGATTTTGAAGTTTCTTTATTAACATTATTATTTTATTATTATTGTTTTGTTATAAAATATAATTTCGTTTTTTTAAGTTATAACATAAGTAAAAGAGTTCACATCATTTATATTCAAATGAGTATAAATTAAATACTTTTTATTGTTTAATAAAAACAATAAAAAATAATGATAATATGTAAATTTGTGGTAATATTTTTTAGTTGTTTAACAATAGTAAAATAAAGTACATCTATCATTAATGAGTGTCGTATTTTGCAAGTTTCATCTACTTGCTTTATCTGAATAGTTGTCCTGGTAAAGTTATAAATTCTCGAGCCTTTGTAATTATGAATTTGAAAAGACTAATATTGTTTAAATGTATAGTAGTAAATTCTTTATAACATATTTTATTATTTTATTTTTTGTGATTGAAAAGTCTAATATTTTTTTACTCTATAAAAGGCGAGGAAATCGTCATTTCAGTTTGTAAGTTTATTTGTCTTCTTTTGTAAGAGTCGACAAATGCAGCAATATGCATGTTATTTTGTTAAAATTTCATACCAAGAGAGTTTTCAAAAATTTTGTTAATCAAAGAAAATGTATTACCAAAAAACATTTGCTAATCAAGTTGGAATTGGTGTTCTCGGAAGATTTTTACAATCCTTACAATCAAAAGAAAATATTTATAGTAGTAAATTATTTATAACATTATTTTGTTATTTTATTTTTGTGATTGTAAATATTACTTGAAAATTACGAGACAAATGCAGGTTGATTAGAGAAATAATATGTCTCCGGTTATTGACAAGTTAGAGACATTATCTTGTACTTTTTTTTTGTTTTTGGTTTTGTCTTCTTTGTTTTTTTTTTGTCATGTTTTGCATGTCTTTTATATCAATTATAATATATAATTATTTCACTTTTGTAGGGATAATGGAGTTTTTTTTAGAAGACTTCCTTCTTGTATGTATATAAACAGTCTGATTTTGTAGCTTTTGGTTGTATTTTGTATTTTTAATGTTTGTATGACTCACATATTTCGAGTCAAATTAAGGAATTCCAACAATGCGTTTGTAAGAAAGTTGGAATTCATGTTTTTCGTTGATTCATACACTCAAAGGAAAACATCAATCCATTATTATTAGTTATTTTGCTTATTATGTTTATGGTTTGGGATTGAAAAGTATGTTAATGTTAAACTGGATATTTATTATATGTAAAACTTGATATTTTGCTTATTTGCTTCATAATTTCTTACATATATCAAGATTTTTATTTATCAAATTGAAAAGATTTTTGTAATTTAACTTGATAATAATACTTTAATTTAACAAGTTTAATCGTGTAATAAAAGATGTTGTTACAGTGAAAATACTAAAAGATTTTTGCGTGATAACAACTGTTGAAATTAATGCATCTGTTTGAAGGATGTTATAAAAATCCTCTACATCTGAATCCACTCTACTAAACACAAATTCTCTTGAAACAAATGTTATAAAAATGCCCAAAAGTAATTATTACGATTTTGAATTTACTTTATTAACATTATTATTACACTACGCCAAAATAGGGCTACGGCCACACTTTTGCCAAAATTGCCTTGCCACACTTTTGATTAAATATGTGGCTAAAGGTCATTAATCACATTTCAAAACCTTCCAGCCTACTTTTAGCCACAAATCTTATTTATCTATGTGACCATTGCATAACAGTTCAAAACTTTTTGCCACATCTAAAGAAAAAACTATGACATTTTGAAGTCACATTAGAAAAATGTGGCCAAATGTGATCTACGGCCACATTTTTGTTTGATTTTTGATTCATGTGGCCAAAAATACACATTTTCGAAACATTTAGCCGCACTTTAAGAAAAAATTGTGACATTTCCTAGCCACAGTAGAAAAGTGTGGCCAAATGTAATCAATTGTCACAATGGTTTTTTAACAATGTGGCTAAAAGCTAAAACAAATGGCCACTTATGAGGTTATGTGACCAAATGTTAGACAATAGTCACACTTAAATTACAAAATTTATTGTGGCTTTATATAAACATTCGTTACACCATCGTCACTTTGTTTATTTCCGTGTGACCATTTGATAACAAATGTCATAGGAAAATATGTGTGACCAAAGAATAGACAATAGTCACACTTAAAATTACAAATTTTCAAGTGGCTTTACATAACTATTAGCCATACCATCGTCACTTTGTTTCTTTTGTTTTATGTGACGGAATAATAGCAAATGTCATGGATCAAAAATATTGTGTGACCAAATGTTAGACAATAGCCACACTTCAAATTATAAAGTTTCATGTGGCTTTACACACTTCAAGAAAAAATATTTTTTATAAACTTTGACAAGTTAAGACCATTATTTATTTAGAATAAAAAATAATTATAAAGCTATAAAATGTAAAAGATCATTACATCATTGCTTTAATTTTTATAAAATGTAAAATTTGATGGTCCAAACATATTCCAAATGTTTACAAACAAATGTCTAAAACAAGTGTTGAATTAAGTCTAAAACACAAAACTGATAGATGTTGGAATATAAACTCAAACAACCACACCGGCCTGCGAAAAAACTCTTAGGACTTGACACCATAGTACAGGGACATTCAACCTCATGAATCAAGTGAAATAGTGAAGAAAACTCAAGCAATCAGTTTTGCTTTAAGTGGTAGCAACATGCTTGCTGTCCAATATCACAAACAACCTGCAACAATCATGAATTTCGTCATAACATGTTTGACATACTTAATCTTGATTTAGGATAACTATATTTGACATTTGAAGTTGCAGTATGTAATTTGTTTTAATTAAGGGATGCGCTTATCACACAGCAAAAAAATTTAGAACATATGACCTGATACCTACAGCTTCACCCATTTGCCTAGTGCAAGCAAAATGATCGGCGTCCTTCTTAGCAATAATACTGGCAGTTACCTATTAATAAAAATAAAGACCTTTTAGTTGACAAATATTAACTAACTAGGTTTATACCCGCCGCGCGTTGCCGCGGAGGGGGCGATCGGGTGTCTCCGTTCTTTAAAGTGTCTTAAAATGAGATGGATGACAACTATAAACAGCATTGGCGCTCACGTGATGGTACATGCGCTGTTGGATATATAGTATGTCCGATGTAATTAAAAGTCGAGGTCAACGTAACCCGACCCGGTACGATCCGAAGAGTTACACGTTGGTACACGAATCAGATAAGTTCATGTGTTGGTGGATTATTATTTCTGAAATAATAATAGTTTTGAACTCGAGGGACTAAATAGTAAAGTTTACACTTTGACTAGTCAAATGGTCAAGTGTATGACTTTGACTAATTAATTGGTCAAGTCCTTGACTAGTCAAATGGTCAAGTGAATGACTTTGACTAATTAAGTGGTCAAGTGCCTTTTATCTATATAAATAGGTGTGATAGATCAAACTCTAATCACACATGTTTTGAAAAAGATAAAACAACATAACACTTGTCTCCTCTCAAGATTTGCGGCCACCCTTAGGAGCCGTCGCCCCTTTGTCCGCCGCAAACCACCACCATTGCCGCCTCCACCTTGCAAAGTGTTGCTATCGGTTGGCCAGTGCTCGGGTGTGAACTTCCTATTAGCGAGGATTCGTTGTAACCCGCGTGTTACAATTCTGGTGTAGTCGTCAAAGGTTGATTACTAAACCCCCTATGGTTGTTTATAATTTATTTGTTTATACGCGTTTAACCAAGATCCTGATTAGGAATATTTTGTTAATTGGATTAATAAAATTAAACATATATTATATATATATATATATATATAAAATCGGCTCATATTATATATTGTATATAATCGATTTTATTAATAAATAAAACTGCTTCCGCTGTGTATTTGATACCATGATTCCCAACATGCGCATCAACACTTCAGGTTCGGATTGATACCACTACGGGTCCTCTGCAGCTCTGCTTCTATTCTTGACGAAAGCTAACCCACCTCATATCTGTTGAACATACTTGGTTGAGTAGGGACAATAAACCTTTAAAAGTAAAAAGTTACTAAAGAAAACCAATTGAATTATACTAAAGTTTACCTGATTAGAAAGAAGCTTTATGAGGCAATCAAACAAATAACAGCCACTTCTGATCATAATCTATTTATAGTAGTTATGGAAAAAAATCATAAAAAAATTAAGATTCATATTCTTAAATGGATTGATAACGGGTTAACCCGTTTACTAAAAATTTAACCTGAAAAGGCCTCTTAAACATGTAATATTGGCCCATCCCTAACCACAACAACAACCAAGCTATCCATCAATGTACCAACAATGCAAGATAAAGAAACATGAAAGTTGTACATATACATATATTGCTACAGCTAATTTTATGCCTACGCTTATATTATTGCTGATGTGACGACCACTAGTTCAAGAATTGCAGCATTATATGGCATGATTTTAGGAAGCCATGAGTCAAATTAATAAGTGTGGTAAGTCGAACCTGTAAGCATGTGAGATTCTGCGCGTTCTGCCAGGTCGTCGCAGGAAGCAAATCGACTACATCTTAGTAGTGGTGTAGCATGGCGATGTCGATTCCGCGACAGGAGCAGCTTGATGCAGTCGTTACAGGAAAAAAAAGAAAATTACCAATTAAAAATGCCTATTTTAAAGTAAAGATTTGCTATCTAAGAAATTACCCCGTAATTAATTACCTTAGCAATTCCCTCTTCTTCATTTTCAGCAAGGGCTTTAGTGTTTGCACTAAAGCTAGTGTTGCCAATACAGATTTCAAAACCTTCTTTCTCAGCTATTTCTCTTGTCTGGGGTGCAAGTTTATAACTAAAACTACTCAGTAAAGGTTTCTGCTGGTTACTGTATTTGGCATAATAGGTTGTGTCTACCATGTAACATACCTCAGTTAACCAACCCATGTTGATTTCAGGATGACTAAAACATGCAGCTGGGTTGCTCAGATGATTTAGAACATGATCGTTCCCAGAAACTATGATTATGTGCCAGGAGAGTACCTGTGACGGTCTTATCAACAGCAATTGTAGGTCCACAATAGGAAGAGAATCAATTATATATGATGTAAAACAACAATTTAAAGGAGCAAAGCAACACGATTGGCAGAAACATTAAACGTGATACGAACAAAGGCGTTAATTAAGACAATGAACAGATGTAGACGTACAATGGAAAACCAATCGGCTGCACAGTAGTAGCGGCATCATAATCGACTCCCACATTGCATAAGCTGGCAACAAAGCAAATACGCGCCACAGTTAACACAATCAAGCGACTCAGGCGCACAACGGGGAGTCAATCGCTTGCG
Organism: Ambrosia x helenae; assembly: GCA_030844895.1. Taxonomy (NCBI): domain Eukaryota; kingdom Viridiplantae; phylum Streptophyta; class Magnoliopsida; order Asterales; family Asteraceae; genus Ambrosia; species Ambrosia x helenae. Next base: position 100,228,509 of record CM061231.1, read on the forward strand.
CTGGAGTAGCGCCATCACAATCGACAGCGACATCGTATAAGCTAACATCATAATCACCTATCATTTCAAAGTAAAAGACGCCGAATAAAGCTGACCCATTCGATAACCGAAACAATGGCGTAAACTGAAAGTACAAAACGAAACAGTAAAACGCCCGACATACCACATTGCGCTATGACCACAGCCGCCGAGGGTTAAAAAATCATACCTGGTGGTGATACCCGGTTACCGACGCCAATATTGAACCTACAAAAGAAAACAACGCGACATTAGAAGAGATAACATTGAAAGTAGACTACCCCCAAGCTATTGCTTTACTTTTGCAGTCTAAAGCAATTAACCTTAACATGAATTCAAATTCGCAGCATGAACAACATATGCAAAAGGTAATCAGCTAAACAACATCCAGCCATCAATCACACATACAAAAAATAGATACCTAAACGTTGCAGAAGCCTTTAAATGTCAACCGGAGACATGACGACAGCTGACTTTGGAGAGGTAAAACGTCACCGCAGATGTAGCCATGGAATCCACGGACGACGGATGACTAACAGGGGCGGAAACACACCACTAATAAAACCCACAACAACAACACCACCATGACTACCACCACCTAGGGTTTTGAAATCGAACCCGGCAACAGCACGGCCGTCACTACCACCACAGCCATCCCAATTCCTATAGAGACAAATAGGATGCTCCTGAATGAGTTGGCCTGACCGAAACAGTACCAACGCGTCACAGTAGCGTCGCTCCTGTCAAAACGAAGCGACAGACAGGAAGAAGAGGCGGACGGAGGTGTTCGTCGCCGGCCAAGAACCGACACAGAGACAGCAGAGATGACACGTATAGAAAGAGAAAGAGAAAGGAACCGTATATATATGAGAGAGGTGCGCAATAATGAATTGTACGTGACAGAGGGAGTGCTTCAAATTGTTGTATTGAGCGAAACAGTAAATCACTCTCACACGAATCTTTGCTATTTGTCTGATTGAATTGAAATGGGCAAAGGATAAATTTAGGACGCCAAAGAGAATCAGGGTTGGGGGAGGGGGTGAACTTGAACTCCAATTTGCAATTGTAGTATATAAAACTACAATGAAATTTTGGATTGAAAATAGTCTAATGGATTTAGGGAGGAATATTTTGTTAAGATTTGAGTGCAAACCAGGAAGTGTGAAAATAAAAAAACTAGAATTGAAATCTGGTTTGGTAATTTGGTAGGAATAATTTGGGAGGGAATATTTTGGTAAGATTTGAGTGTAAACGAAATTTTTGGAGGGAATGAAATTTTGGATTGAAAATAGCCTAATGGACTTAGGGCTGCAAACAAATTGAATAAACATGAATAAGGCCTTGTACGTGTTCGTTCATTAAGGAAATTATTTTCTCATGAACACTTACCGAACGATTTTTTTTTGTTCGTGTTCGTTTGTTAAGCAAACATATACTGAGCAGTGAGCGTGGATACTAAAAGTAGAGTTATTGATATCATATAGCCATATATTTACCTCAAATAAATTATTATTTAATTATTTATTTGGGTAAAATGAATAAAAATAAAAGAATATAAAAAATATAGAAATTAAAAACCTTATTAAACTATCGAACATATTAATGAACAAGTTACCGAACCTTCACGAACATAAACGAACGAACGCGACCTTTTTTCTTGTTCATTCGTTTAACTAAACGAACGGAGTTTTTTGTTCGTGTTCGTTTATTTATTAAATGAACGAACACAAACGAATTTCCCGCCGAACGGTTCATGAACTGTTCGCTGAAAGTTCGATTCGTTTGCAGCCCTAAATGGATTAGTTATTATAAAACACTAATGGGGTGCCCGCATGTTGCAGCGGGTACCACAACACTTTAAATAGAAAAATTGTCAATTAGATACAATGATAGTCAATTAGGCCCAATGATGGTTAATTAGGCTTAATATGGTCAATTAGAACCAATGATGATCAACTAGGTACAATGATGGTCAATTAGACCCAATGATGGTCCATTAGGCTCAACAATTGTTAGTTAGATACAATGATGGTCAACTAGGTCCAATGATGGTCAATTAGATCCAATGATGGTCCATTGGGCTCAACAATGGTCAGGAACTATAACCAATTGTTTCGAGAAAGAGAGAGAGTTAAAGGAACAATACATAATGTAGCCGTAGGATATGATGAATAGTACTATTGGTGCCCGATGAGGACCACCCCTAAACTAATAGCGTCAGTTCCTATGGGGGTGCATTATATGTTGAATTAGTTGTTGTTCCACAAACAACGTAGCGGAGGATTCGCGTTGGTTTGGTTATGGGCCTAAGTGATGTCATAGATCATATATGTCTTAACGGACCATGTTGGGCCTTAATAAGTCACAATGGGCAATAGCAGATCATATATGTCTTAACTGACCATAGTAGGCCTACGGGCGCGTAAAACAAAAAAAATACGCTGATGGGGGACGGGCATACTATGTTATGGATCACAACAGACACCAGTAGATCATATATGTCTTAATGGACCATGTTGGGCCTTAATAAGTCACAATGGGCGATAGCAGATCATATATGTCTTAGCTGACCATAGTAGGTCTTAATGAATCACAATGGAGAATAGTAAGTTATATATGTCTTAATGGATCATATTGGGCCTTAATGGATCACAATGAACAATAGTTGATCCTATATGTCTTAATGGATCATATTGAGCCTTAATATATCACAGTGGACAATAGTAAAACATATATGTCTTAGTGGATCAATTTAGGCCTTAATGGATTACTACGGACAATAGTAGATCATGTTTGTCTTAATGGATCATGGTGGACCCACAAGTGGCAATGGTAGATCATATATTCTTAATGAACTATATTGGGCCTTAATGGATCACGGTGGACAATAATGGATCATATATGTCTAAATGAACCATGTTGGGCCTTAATGGAACATAATAAACAACATTAGATCAATAATGGTCAACTAGGCCCAATGATGGTCCATTAAGCTCAATAATGGCAAGTTAGAACCAATTATTATTGTTAATAATATTTATATATTATTATAATATATTTTTTTTAGAATTCTAATTAAGATTATTGTTAATATGTATATATTATAATTAAATAACAACATATTATTTATAAATACATAACATAATATTTATTAATATATGAGTGTCAATACTTTGACGGTATACTGACAATTCAAACCGATGTCTGCCAAACTCAATATTGGACCTTGATGGGCGTTAATGGATCATAATAAACAATAATAAATTATATATGTCTTAGTGGTCTATACCGGGGCTTAATAGACCTGAAACTTGGTATTGGTACTGAAAAAACCCGGTGTGGTATGGTTCGGTACCGGTATTCGCATGTAGAAGTTGGTAAATACCTATACCGTACCGAACCAGTAGTACCGATACCAAAAAATAGAAAATGTGGGTACCAATACCGAAAATGATCTAGTACCAGTAACGGTTCAACATCGGTGGCCGGTGCCATTTGCTAACCCTAAATAAACCAATCAAGTAATAATATATTTTATGTAAGTTTAATGGAATTTAACATTTTTATACCCAATGTATTACTTTAAAAGTTTTAAAAACTAATCATTCTTTTAAAATTTTTGTTCCTTCATCATACCCCCCCCCTTCTCTTTTAAAATTTTTAAAATCATCATACACCCTTCACACCTTTCTACCCGCTCACTCTTAGCGCCCAACTATAAAACCTAGTTTCTTTCTTATAGCCCCATCGCACGCCCTGTCTTCGTATTTTTCTCCTGCTCTCCATCACATAGAAGATGGAACCCTACCAAGATGGAATCGAACCACAAATCGGGTTAGGAATCATGTTTCTTGTTTCATTGTGATTGATAGGCATAATGATAATTTGCTTTGTGATAATCTGATTTGTTATAATCTGCTTTTAATCAACTTAATATTCAAAGTATAAAATTTTCATAATCTGATAATTTGCTTTGTGATAATTCAGATTGATAGTTTTTTATAAAATTTTCATTGTGATTGATGGTTTTATAAAATGTTTATAACTAGTTTGTGACGCCACGCTTCGCCGCGGATTGTGCGTTTCAAATGAGTAATATTACATGGTCATAAAACAAAGTCAAGATGCAACCAAAGCATAATGTTGAACCATTTAGTTGAGTCATACCATCCATGACATCGAAATAAAGACCACCGGCTTCCTCCTCCACCTACTCAACCTCCGGTTGTTCCTCTTACAGCCACTGACCTCACCTCACCTCCCCACCTTTCTCCTCTACCCTTCACCGGCAAACAACTTACGACCACCACTGACCTCACCTCCGGTTGTTCCTCATACAGCCACAACAACCCCTTTTCCCTTGTTAAACCTTTCTCCGGTATTCGATCGGGACCCGACAACCCATCATTTATCATTCGTTTCACAAACCGAACCCATCCCTTCTATTTCCAAAACCCAGACCACCGGCTTCCTCCTCCACCTACTCAACCACCGCCTGGCCAACCTTCTTCAAACTACCGACATCACCCTCCGGTCATCTCTTTTTTTTTCTGAAAACCCAATCGATTTTAAACCCAATCGCCCCCTCCTACTCGCCCCCACTCTCCTTGCTACTCGCCCCAAACGGTCATTTTTTTAAAAACCCAAAACGCTTATAAACCTAATCGCCCACCTCTCTTTCTAATCGCCCACCCCTCTCCTTTCTAATCGCCCTTTTTTTCCTGATTGTTTTGGTCTTGATTGTTTTAATCTTTCCTTTCCTTTTTTTATATGATATTGATATTACTTATCTCTCACTATTAATAACAAATATTACTATTAATAATAATAATAATAAACTATGGCAAGGTTTATAATATTATTAATGTAGGTAATTAATAATAATAATAATAATAATAATAATAATAATAATAATAATAATAATAATTATAATAATAATGGTGTAGGTGTTTTGTAGTGGTGCCAGAGAGGGCGGGCAATTGCAAGTTGCTTCCCTCTCCTTTGGTTTTTTGGTGGGCTTGTTTGCGGTCTCCTACTCATCTTGAGACGGGAGTTCCTTGTTTTTGTTTTCTTGGGGGATATTTTTTGGCTTTATATGGGTCCGGTGAAGGGGAAGCGCATTGCCTTGAAAGGCACTGATGGAGGTGCTGCTGCCAGCTCCAACGGGGTGTGGTTGTGCTCCTTTAAGGAGTTCCATGGTTGTAAAGATGGTAAGCCTGGTTCTGACGGTTACAACAGGCTGATCTCACACCTTCAGCAATTCCATTTCAAGGATGACGAGCGTAGGGATTTCTATAAGGGAGTGCTTTGCAGAGACTTTGATCTTTTTTCTAGGGTTGGGGAAACCTTGCGGACTTTTGGGTGTTGGTTATGCGGGAGATGTATGAGGACACACGCCTTTAGTAGAGGGTGCCACCATCCCGATGGTGTTTTCACATTCTCTGGGGGTTCTGGGTCAACTGGGGATTACATTGTGGGGATTCCGATGCCCAGGGACCCTGGAATGGAGCCTGAACAAAGAGAAACGGATGGAGTGATGGGTGACGCCGCCCTCCTGGATCGGGTTTTCTCTCTCCCAGTTAGGACTGTTAAAAGCATCCCCCCTAGTTGTCGTATGGCTTTTGCGCATGCTTTAACAAGTGCCATTCGTAAAGTTGTGGCCTCTCCGGGTTCTGTTGAAAACTGGGTCAAGCTTTTGCTTTTTCCTCGTTGTACTCTCAAGGTTGTTACTCCGTCTTCTAGGCAGGAGAGAAGGTCTGGGAACCGTAAGTCTTTGCAATGTGACAACATTCGACAGGCTTTATCTATGTGGAAAGATGGTTCCGGTTTTGCAGATTTGGTTGCGTTGCTTTTTCTGATGAAGGGGGAGGGGTCCTCCCGGCGAGGGCAACGTCAGCGGAGGGATCCAATGAGGTCAACCCCAACATTAGGCAGTGCCTTAGGAAGGTTAGTGATGGTCACTTCACTGCAGCGGTTAAAGTGTTGTGTTCCAATGGGATTGCCCCCTAGGGGAATCAACCATGCAAGCTCTTATTGACAAGCACCCCATTGTCCCGCCTCCCAATCTCCCCTCCCTACCCCTGGCCCAACCGGCCTTAACTGTGGAAAATGAGTGTGTTTACCGGTGTGTGAAATCGTTCCCGAAAGGGACATCATGTGGGCGTGATGGCCTGCGGGCTCAACACTTGATGGACGCCCTTGGTGGCGAAGGGACAGCTACGGCATCTGGGTTACTAGCTGCCATATCTGAATTAGTTAATCTGTGGCTGGGGGGTTTGTGCCCGAAGGTGCTCGTAGAATATATTGCTTCGGCTCCCCTCACTCCGTTGCTTAAGCCTGACAATGGGATCCGCCCTATTGCCATAGGGGCCATATGGAGGAGACTGGTTTCTAAGGTGGCCATGAAGAAAGTGGGGAAAGAAGTTGTTAGATATTTAGGGGACTTTCAGTTTGGGGTTGGGATTCCAAATGGGGCGGAGGCTGTGCTTCATAGTGCTAACAGGTTTCTCGATTCGTTCCATGATGATGGCTCGCTTGCTATGCTTACAGTTGATTTTTCTAACGCTTTCAACGCTATTGATCGCACTGCCCTGTTACGGGAAGTTCACTGTCACTGCCCTTCCATTTTCCCGTGGGTTCAGTTCCTATATGCTCAGCCAGCTAGGCTGTATGTGGGGAATGAGCGTATTGGGGCCTACGCTGGGGTTCAGCAAGGGGACCCTTTGGGGCCCTTGCTCTTTTCTCTATCTTTACACCCCCTCGTGCTAAAGGTACAGGATAACTGCGACCTTCCCTTCCATGCTTGGTACTTAGATGACTGGACGATTATCGGGGATTCTGTTCAGGTGGCTAAAGCACTTGACATCAGTAGCCTGGAGGGGCCATCTCTAGGGCTCCAGCTCAATATTAGAAAAACTGAGGTTTTCTGGCCGTCGTGTGATGGGGGGAAGATCCGGCCAGGTCTGTTTCCTAGTGACATTGGCAGACCGGAGCGGGGGGTCAAACTGCTTGGTGGGGCAGTCAGCCGCGACGCCGGTTTCATAAGTGAATCTGCTAAAAGGGCGGCGCGGGCTGTTGACCTCATGGGGCTCCTCCCTAGATTGCGGGATCCCCAAAGCGAGCTTCTATTGCTTCGATCATGTATGGGTGTGGCCAAGTTGCTCTTCGGTTTGCGTACCTGTCAGCCTCCCTTTGTGGAAAATGTTGTTTCCTGTTTCGACAAAGGCCTTCGGGAGGCCATAGAAGACATTGTTGTCTGCGGGGGGGGGGGGGGGGCTTTTTTTGGGAACCTACAGTGGCGGCTTGCGACTTTACCGCTTCGACTTGGTGGGTTAGGCCTCTCCTCAGCCCGGGACGTGGCTGCCTATGCTTTTGTGGCCCCCAGATCCCAGTCCTGGGGGCTGCAAGACCACATATTATGTAACAGTGGGGTTGCTTACGTAGACACGGATTATTCTGGCGCTATTGACCTTTTACAACGATCCCTTCCTGACTTTGATATTGGCGGTTTCTTTAATAAGGACACCGCCCCCAAAAAGCCACAGAAAACTCTGGCGAATGCTCTTTATAACCGAATCGCACAAAGTTTGGAGAAGGATTTCCGTCTGTCCGTCCGTCAGAAGGCCGTCTTAGAATGCCTGCAAAAGCCTCACGCCCAGGACTTCCTTACTGTGTTACCTATCGAAGGCTTAGGGCAACGGATGTCGGCAGTAGAGTACAGGGCAATCCTTAAATACCGACTGATGATACCCATTTTCCCCGACGATGAAAATTGCCCGGTCTGTCGCAAAGCATACCTTAATAAGTATGGGGAACATGCGTTACATTGTAAGGAATTGCCAGGGTTTAAATACCGGCACGATTTTGTCCGGGATGCTTTGGCAGACATCCTTAGAAGAGCGGGGATCTCCGCAAGAAAAGAGGCGTCAGTTAATTTTCTCACAGACCCCGCGGAGGGGAGGTCCACCTTGCGCCCAGCAGACGTCTTAGTTTTTGATTGGGAAGGTGGGAAGCATGCATGTGTTGATCTTACCGGGGTCTCCCCCCTTGTTGGGCTTCGAGATAGTGGGTTTGTGACCGAGCAAGCGGTCATGAGAGCTGAATCTAAGAAAGTGGAAAAGCATGCTAAAGCATGTGAGGATAATCAGCATGTTTTCGTTCCCTTGGCCTTCGACACATTCGGTTCCTTGGCACCGGAGGCGGTGCGGTTTTTGGCTCGGGTTCAACGAGTAGTGCACAACAACTTTTCCACCCCCCAAGGGCGGGGTTTTGTTTTTAGCAGATTGGGATTTTCTATTCAAAAAGGGGTGGTGGCGCAGCTTGTTGCCCGCCTACCTACCATCCTTATGTAATTTACCCCTTTTTTGTCAATGGAATACGTATTATTACTAAAAAAAAAAAAGACGCGTTGCCGTGATAAAAAAAAAACTTTAGATCTTGCAGGTAGCTTGAATCATAGATTCATAGGTGCACCCCATCATATCTAACATATCAAATGGTGATTAATAGAGTTACACAAATGAATAAAACAGGTATGATTTTTTATAGATTTGATACAGAGGGGCCATTTGAGGTGCTTTAGTGGACGGGTCGATCCAAGATCATAGTTTATCACTAACGGGTCAAACGGTAAGATGTAAGTGTTGCTTACTATTATTAATAAGGCTTAAAACTTTGGGCAAAAAGTGTTTTCGCCAACCTAACCTGGCCCGTTTTGTCATGTACCATATAGTTATCTACTTTATTGATGCCCAACATGTATGATCCGCCTATTTTGCCACTTCCGACAGATCGCTGACTTCCAGTTCTCATGTTTCATGCGCCATCTCTTCCTTCAACTCTTATTCCATAGTTAACAATTCATGATATATAATTATTTAGATTCACCTTAACTTTAAAGGGGTTTTGCATAATCTGGTTTGAAGTAGACAATGGTTTTGGGGTTGAGGTTAACGACGAACGGTGATGTTGGTGTTGTGGTTTTTGGTAGCGGATGATGGAACGGGCACGATTATGTTTGTTGTGGTGATAGTGGTGTTGGCCAGGAAGATGTTGGTGTTGGCTGTGGTGATGGTGGTAGGTGTACGGTTGTGTTGGATGGGCAGGACGAGGAGGTGGTGACGGTGGTGTTCGACGGGGAAGACGATGCAAGATGATGATGGTGGTAAATGGAGGATGGTGGTTGTAAACAATGTTTTTATACTCATCCCTTTTAAAATCTGCAAGTTTTAGGTATTTAATATACTTGAAATAATGGTTAATTTGTTTGTGGGTTGCAGGTGTTGATGTTGGGTTAAACAGAAAAGGAAATGAGGCTTCAACACTAAATAAATAGTCGAAGTGACCAAAGGTATGTTTTAATTCTATGTAGGTTGCAAAGTTGTCTTTTAATTCAAAGTATTTTTATAGCTTTTGACCTCTATTTTTTGTCTGATTTGTTAACCTTACAGGATGAGTTACGTGATAGCATTGCACATCGCTCGCGAATTGCCACTGTGTGGGTATTCTTTCTAACTTACATCCCCTCCATTTATGATTTTGTTACCTGGTGATTGAAAGTGGTCTAAAGTAGTGTGTAGGATTGTATGTTTGTAACGATTTTGTACTAAAAAGTTCCAACTTCAATTGCTGCATTGTTTAAGAGTATTAGTTTCTGCAATATACAAAATAATTTTATGTTTTTTCAATGGAAATCAAACTACTCCTTTTACACATATATATCCTGCGGAGGTTTGGAAAATTAGTTTGATAAAATGATTGTTCTTTTTCTTGGCTATGAGTAGAGATGATGTAAAAGCCATGCTTTAGACTATCTTTTTTAATTGATATTATATGTGAATTTTTGTCGGTACAGGATGTTTGTATTTTGCTTTATTGAAACTTTTAAGGCCACAATCAGCCGGTACGACAATCGGTTTATAACCTTATTCATGACATATTTATATTTTGATTATAGAGAAGGTTAAAGCAACCGGCGATAAGAGTTCTCATGGCATCGCTAATGAAGCACTTCAACCTATAATTGACAAATCTTAAATGCTTTTAACCAAGTAGAGAGCTCTACTTCAACAGGTAATTTTTTTTTTTACCCAAGTTGATGCTTAAATTTGAAGGTTTTTGGAGAAGAAAATGTTTCACTTATACTTTATGCTGGATAAATTTCTTACATATAAGTATAGAACATCAAGATAAGATTGTGTTAGTGTAAATAATTTAGATTTGCGATTATAAAATATGGCTAAAAATGACAAAATATTCGTAGGAAATCATCAATGTTTGCTGAAAATGGGAATAATTTCTTGCATTGATGTTGTAGAAAGTCCACACTTCATAGGTCAAGGACACAAAATATTCATAGGAGTAGGTAATGAACGTCTTAATCGAAATGTTGATCGCTTAAAGTCATTACATCACCATTACTTACCTTGGTTTATGAAGAGATATGTACCCGCACACGCGCAGGAAAGAAACCCGCGCACACGTCAACACAATAGTATGACGTGGCGTTCTGGAAGACGGCGCATGCAACCACAAAGAAGGACAAGTGTCACCCGACAGGAGCAAAGCCAGCAGCCAATCACAGGCCAAGACACCCTGCTCCACGATCACCTGCCAGTACGAGGTACAGAAAAGGACGAAAAGGACGACGCCAAGACACGTGGACCAATCAAAGGAAGACAGCGCAGAAAATGACAACGGCCACAATCGTACAAGACAGCTGCCATGCTCCTCACAGCCAATCACAGGCTACCTAAGCAGCCTATAAATACCTCCCTTCGTCATCAGAAGAGGGGATCGAAATCAGAAGGAAGAATTCATATAGCGTGCTGTGAGAGATAGATTATAGTCGAAACTCTGTAATAATCACATAACAGTGTCTTGTAACTTGTCTTGATAAATATAAGAAGCTCGTCCCTTTGCATTGTTAGTTCATTATCATTGTTATATACTGATTATTAGATTGGTGTTTCTTCATTGGCGCCATCCGTCTATTGAGTTATCAAGAACAGCAACCTAAAAACTTTTATCTCTCAAAAAACCAGCAATGAGTTCTTTACCGATGACAGCAAACTCTCCAACAGGCACGTCTGGCACTGGTGCTGCTCCGGCAATCACCAGCCAGCCTGACAGCCACATGGAGGAGCAAATTCACGGCACAGACGTGGGCCACACCCCGTCTTCCGGAACGAGGCAAACCCCATCATTCCATTTTGCCACTGACAATCTTCAAACTTCGCCTGCTGGTCACACTGCGCCGATGGTTAGCCCGGAGGTGTGGTATGCGCAGCAGAAAGAAGCTCTGAAGCAAGCATTTATGAACAAACTTAAAGAACAACAGCTGAGAGAAGCATCCCGCGCCCTATCTTTCAGCGAAGGAAGGCCCGTCACCATCTCCGAGGGGCCATCCAGAGCTGCTGGACACGCCGGCGGAAGCCATCATGTCACTGACCCAACATGGAGGGAGGACTCCGACGAGTCACAAAGTCGTTTTCAGCGTGACGCAAGCCAGTACTTGACCAACACTGTTGATCGAGCACACTTGCTGTCCGGAGAAGACGACCTCACAAAACCATACTACCCTCCCTCATTCAGCGAAAAGTCAAAATTTACACCGCGCATCGCGCTTGCCACACTACCCGCTGGGACAAAAATACCGAGCACCTTGGGAAAGTTTGACGGCACCGGTGATCCCGACGATCATCTACGAAGTTTCGAGGTCGCCGGAAAATGCGCGCGGTGGACCCTCCCAGCATGGTGTCACATGTTCGCGCAAACGCTTACGGGCGCAACGCGAGTATGGTTTGACAGCCTGCCAAACGGAAAGATAGATAACCTAAAAGAGTTAACTGACAAACACCTCACTTGTGCACAAGCCCAACAGAAGGAGTCACAACAATTGGACCCCTTTAACTAAAACACCAGCGCATGTTTTAGCAACGGAAAACGTTGACTTCCCTGAACCTAAGGTCATCAAACGGCGCGAGGGATTAGACCACAACAAGTTTTGCGCATACCATCAAGACATCGGTCATGACACCGATAAATGCTATCAGCTAAGGCAAGCCATTGAAGACGCACTAAAGTCCGGCAAGCTCGGCCACTTGCTGCAAAACGTCGAACGCAAACAAGCAGGGGGTCCTCTGCCAAAGAAGATAAAGAACATAAGCATGATGATACATAGCAGCGGACACCGGACCCAAAAGAGGAAAACAGAATCAACAGCAGAATGGAGGGAACAGCAAGTGTGTTTCCCCATAGTCAAAGGCGGCCCATCGGCCACAAAAGCAATCATTGTCACAGCCGTTTTTGACCACTACAGAACCACTAGAGCATTCATGGACACGGGCAGTAATTCAGACATCATGTATGGTCAATGCTTTGACCTTCTGGACGAAGAGGACAAGCAGCGCCTGCACCCCATCAATTCTCCGATTATGGGATTCTCCAACGAGATTGTAACACCCCTCGGAGAAATATCCTTCCCTCTCACTCTAGGCGCGCAGGGGCGGTCGCGAACAGAAGAAGTCACCTTTCTCGTCATTCCATCCAAGTCCAAATATGATATCATCCTGGGCAGGGACTTTATGGCTTCCTACAACATGGTCACCTCCACCGTGCATAGCGCGATTGGTTTCCCCACCCCAAACGGGGTGGCCATTGTATGGGCCAACAGAGAGTGCGCCATGACCACAGAGCTCCACCCAGCCAAAATGTTGAAGCCCTGCCCGCGCACAGAACCAGAAAAATGGATCTTAAACCCAAAGTTCCCTGAGCAGCCCATCACGATAGGGCCAGAAATTTCCGAAAACATCAGGGACTATTTGAAACAGCTCCTCCGCAAAAACATCGATGTTTTCGCGTGGCAACCGTCAGATATGATCGGCGTTCCGCGCGAACTCGCTCAACACAAGCTTAACACATACCGCTCCGTAGAGCCCATCGCGCAGAAGCGCAGAAGTATGGGTGCTGAAAAAACCCAAGCGATGAATGAGCAAGTCGGAGAACTGTTAAAAGCAGGAATCTTGAGGGAAACACGATACCAAACCTGGGTGGCGAACCCAGTCATGGTAAAGAAAAGCAATGACGGATGGAGGATGTGTGTAGATTACACTGACCTCAACAAAGCATGCCCGAAAGACTGTTATCCTCTACCAGAAATTGATTTGAAGATAGACTCTCTAGCCCCATTCCGCTTCAAGTGCTTTCTGGACGCCTACAAAGGCTACCACCAAATACAGATGGCACTTGAAGATGAAGACAAAACTGCCTTCTGCACAGATAAGGGAGTTTTCTGCTACACAAAGATGACATTTGGCTTAAAAAACGCCGGGGCCACGTATCAACGACTGATGGACCGCGCATTCGCCAAGCAGATCGGGAGAAACCTAGAAGTCTATGTGGATGACCTAGTCATCAAAAGCAAAGAAGAGGATCAGATGCTAAAGGACATTGAAGAAACCTTCAAGCACTTAAAAGCAATATGCATGAAGCTGAACCCAAGCAAGTGCGCTTTTGGGATGGAAGAGGGCATGTTTCTTGGGGTCGTGGTCACCAAAGATGGGTTCAGACCAAATCCGGAAAAAATACAAGCCATCGCGCAAATGCCCTCCCCATCCACCCTAAAAGAAGTCCAAACGCTGAACGGGCGCCTTGTAGCAATCAACCGCTTTCTGTCACATCACGCAAGCAAATCCATTCCTTTCATTGAAACACTGAAAAGCTGTTTGAAAAAGAACCATTTTAAATGGACAGCGGAGGCAGAAAAGGCCTTCCAAGAGATGAAAGAATGCTTGATGGACTTACCAACGCTCACCGCTCCACTCCCTAGGGAGCCCTTAACGATGTATCTTTGCGCCACAGAGCAGGCGGTGAGCGCAGTACTGATGGTAGACAGAAAGCTGGTCCAAACGCCTATCTACTACGTCAGCAGAGTACTAACAGATGCAGAGTCCAGATACACCATCATGGAAAAGCTAGTTTTAGCCCTCGTTCATGCATCAAGACGGCCGCGCCGCTATTTCCAAGGCCATCCCATCAACGTGCTGAGCGATTATAAGCTAAACAATGTCCTATCAAAGCCAGAAGTTTCTGGGAGATTAGCAAAATGGGCAATTGAGCTAGGTGAACACACCATCTACTACAAGACGCGCCCGGCAATTAAAGGACAAGTACTGGCTGATTTCATAGCGGAGGTACCAAAAGAAAAAATAGAAGAATGCAAAGCTGAACAAGACCCGCAGCCATCGAATGATGAAAAGGCCATTTGGAACCTCTACACAGATGGGGCCTCAAACGAAGATGGCGTCGGCGCGGGGATACGCTTGGTCAGTCCAGAGGGAGCAGAATTCACTTACGCGATAAGGCTCGAATTCAAAGCCACCAACAATGAGGCTGAATATGAGGCATTCCTCGCTGGACTACGCATCGCGCACAAGCTGGGCGCCAAGCACATCTTCGCACATGTCGACTCAATGTTAGTCGCCGGTCAGATCAGTGGGAAATATGAGGCGAAAGAGCCCTCAATGATCATGTATCTCCAGCGCGCCAAAGAGCTCATGGCTACCTTCCCCAGCTGCACCATCGACCACATCAAACGCAGTCAGAACAAGCCGGCGGACGCTCTAAGCAAAATGGCCTCTACAACCTTCAGCCATCTAGCAAAAGAGGTCCGAATCGAAACGCTAAGCGAACCGTCTGTGCCACCCAAGGAGGTCAACGTCATCCAAACGGGTGCTGACAGCTGGATGACTCCGATAGCATCCTATCTGACCACCGGCGCCCTGCCGGAACAACGCGCCGAGGCCAGAAAGATACAGCACAAGGCCCTACAATACCAAGTCCAAGACGGAGTGCTCTATCGGAAGTCATACCTAGGGCCATTGCTGCGGTGCGTGGATGCAGTTGACGCGGACTATTTGGTGCGAGAAATACACGAAGGGATATGTGGGATACACGCGGGGCCACGCATGGTGGTCGCAAAGATTATGAACGCGGGATACTATTGGCCGGGCATGCACTTAGATGCCTTAAAAATCATCCGCAAATGCGACTCATGCCAGCGCCACGCCCCTAACACCCTGCGTCCCAAGAACGAGCTCATCCCAGTGACTTCGGCATGGCCATTCCAGAAATGGGCGATTGATCTGGTGGGACCTTTCCCAATGACGACAGGAAAAAGGAAATTCCTAATAGTCGCCATTGACTACTTCACCAAATGGGTCGAAGCCAAGCCACTAGCTGAAATCACGGCTAACCATGTGAAGAAGTTCATTTGGGAATTCATCATTTGTCGTTTCGGGCTGCCCATGTCAATCGTCACAGACAATGGGACTCAATTTGCGGACAAGGGGTTACTAAAATGGTACGCGGATTTGCACATCCGACCAATCTTTACCTCGGTCGCGCACCCACAGGGCAACGGCCAGGTTGAGCGTGCAAACCGCAACATCGTAGAAGGCATCAAAGCCAGGTTGGGAACAAAAGGTAAGGCTTGGGCAGAGGAACTACCGAGCGTGCTATGGGCTAATCGCACACTAACCAAAACGAGCACCGGTGAAACCCCGTTCAACCTCACATATGGCTCTGAAGCCATGATACCTGCGGAGATTGGATGCCCATCCCCGAGAGTACTTTCCGCAACCACAACAGATAATGATCAAGAACTGCGCACAAACCTTAACCTGGCAGAAATACGCCGTGATGAAGCAGCAATAAGAGAGGCAAATTACAAGCAATAGCTCGAGCGCTACTACAATGCCAAAGTCAAACCCCAAACGTTCAAAGCCGGAGATTTTGTCTTAAGAAACAACGAGGCCAGCGGCGCCCTCCCCAAAGGAAAGTTAACCCCAACTTGGGAAGGACCATACCGCATACAAGAAGCCCTTGGTAAAGGGGCCTACAAGCTATCAACGTTAGAAGAAAAACCGGTTCCCCGAACATGGAACGCGGCGCAATTAAGAAAATGTTATATGTAACTGCAAACCACAATGTAATGAAGGCCGTTGCGCCACTTAAATGAAATGAAAAATAGCAGTTCCTTTACTTTACATGCGCTCACACTCTAAACTTAGAAATTGCATCGAGAAAATCTGCAATTTCCTTAAAATTGCGCGTTGCATGGTTAAGATCCAACGCGCACTCTAAACTTCGAAATTGCATCGAGAAAATCTGCAATTTCCTTAAAATTGCGCGTTGCATGGTTAAGATGCAACGCGCACTCTAAACTTCGAAATTGCATCGAGAAAATCTGCAATTTCCTTAAAATTGCGCGTTGCATGGTTAAGATGCAACGCACACTCTAAACTTCGAAATTGCATCGAGAAAATCTGCAATTTCCTTAAAATTGCGCGTTGCATGGTTAAGATGCAACGCGCACTCTAAACTTCGAAATTGCATCGAGAAAATCTGCAATTTCCTTAAAATTGCGCGTTGCATGGTTAAGATGCAACGCGCACTCTAAACTTCGAAATTGCATCGAGAAAATCTGCAATTTCCTTAAAATTGCGCGTTGCATGGTTAAGATGCAACGCGCACTCTAAACTTCGAAATTGCATCGAGAAAATCTGCAATTTCCTTAAAATTGCGCGTTGCATGGTTAAGATGCAACGCGCACTCTAAACTTAGAAATTGCATCGAGAAAATCTGCAATTTCCTTAAAATTGCGCGTTGCATGGTTAAGATGCAACGCGCACTCTAAACTTAGAAATTGCATCGAGAAATCTGCAATTTACTTAAAATTGCGCGTTGCATGGTTAAGATGCAACGCGCACTCTAAACTTAGAAATTGCATCGAGAAATCTGCAATTTACTTAAAATTGCGCGTTGCATGGTTAAGATGCAACGCGCACTCTAAACTTAGAAATTGCATCAAGAAATCTGCAATTTACTTAAAATTGCGCGTTGCATGGTTAAGATGCAACGCGCACTCTAAACTTAGAAATTGCATCAAAAGTCTGCAATTTCCTTAAAATGCGCGTTGCACAGTTAAGATACAACGCGCACCCTACACGTTGTATAGTTAAGATAGAAGCGCGTTTGCTTATACGTAGCATATCTACAATACAGTGTCGTAAATCGAACATGCAACACTAAACGTGATATGTTCAAAATCCTATGTCTAACAAATTCCTGCGCGGACGCTCAAATAAAGACGCGACGCGCAGAATAGAAACTATGAAATAGTAACAAGACATACGAACACTGACACAAGGCAGGAATGAACTAAACTGCCATTAACGAAATTAATATGTTCAACAATACTTATAAGAGTAAAAGCATTACATATTGATTAAACAGGTCAAAAGCGGAGCTACAGATACAAACAAGATTAAACATAAAGACATAACATTCAGCTTCATTTCTTGGACATTGAAGATGTATCACTAAAGTCATCGTCGTCTGACCCAGACAAGCTCAACCGCTCATCACCCTCCGCCTGGGTCTCAGCCGCCAAATCAATCGCCTTCAGCTTAGCATATTCATGACGCGTATGCACCAAGCCGGCCTTGTCAAATGATTCCTTGAGCTCAAAGCAGCTGGGACGGTCACGGTGACCTACAACGAAGTCCACCAGCTCATACTTCAACTCGTCAAATTTAGCGGCCTTCTTCGCGAACACAGCGTCCAGGTCTTGTTTATACAAGGGGAATTGATCCAAAGGTTTCCCATCCTGTGCGTGCTGGTACCCTTCAATGAAGCCAGCCTTGCGACCCACAAGCTTTGCGGCTGCATTCACCGCGGCCACAGCCTGACGCGTCTGCGCGCAGTTCTTTACATGATGGGCAACCTGCACGATACTCAAGAAACAAAATTAGTACAAGCAAACACAAAATAGTGAGAAGACATAAATGCAAAAAGGGGGAACATACCTCAGGGACGCAACATCCAAGGACCCAGGCGCGATCCTCCTCCGCCACATCTTTCTCATTCTGGGCCTCCAGCAACTGCCCCTCAAGCTCAAGGATTTTTCGATGAAGGGACAAGTTTTCCTTGTCTAACCCGTCATGCGCCTCGCGCAACTCGGTGGTCAACTGATCCTTCTCCTTGAAGAGCTCGCGGGCCTCAATTAGTTTATCTTTATGTTGTTGCACCAGCCGCCGCTGCACGTCCAACTCCTTACAGAACTCATCCCTCTGAGCTTCAATCTCGCTGATACGCTTCTTGGTCGCCTCCATCTTCGCATTATCTTTCGCGCAGGCAACCCTCCATTGCTCTTCTCTCTCAGAGATGTGCTCACGGAGTTTGTCACGCTCATCGCGAAACGTGACGGCGTCCCATTTAGCACGCTTCAGCTCCGCATGCATGCGGTCACGCTCCTCCGTCACACGCTGCAAATCTTGATGAAATCTATGACGGTCATGCGCCATGGACCCCCACTCCCGCACTATCTCAGCAGAAGTGGATAACATGTTGGCCACACTTAAAATGTGGTCATCCATGAGGTCCCCGCGAGGACGCGTAGCCTGGTGCTCGCGCTCACCAGGAGGGATAACATTCGCCAAGAACTGGCGACACTCCTCCACATTTAAGAAACGGGCGGCCGGCGTCAACGTCCAGTTAGGCACAAAAATGCCGCTAGACGACTCCCCGCCCCCAACTGGGTGCGCACCTGAAGAACTGGGATTCGGCTCTGTCGTCACCCGTTTCTCGTTCTCATCGTCATCGTCAATAGTCATATCGACGCCATGGCCATATCCCTCGCTGACATCCGTCGGCGACACCCTCCCCTCATCATCCTCCGGATCATTCCGCGGAGGAGTAGAGAGTTGCACAGGCGACCGCGACCGCGGTGGCGTTGGCAAGCGCGGTGGCGTTGATCCTCGCACAGGGGAAGGCTGGCGAAGAGGCGATGACGGATTCGCCAACAAAGAAGTGGCTAACACATTACCCTGCACATCAGTATGCGCAGGCTCCTCAACCCGCTCATCAGGAGACGTCGGCCTGATGGGCCCAACGTCAAACTCCTTGTTGATAGGAGCAGTAATTACATCCTCGGGCGCAGTGGTGCCCAGCAATGAAGCTGCAAAAAACACAAGGCCATTAGCCAATAAAAAGGAAAGGAAGAAAAAAAAAAAAAAAAACTAGCAAACTCACCTAACAGATCTTCCTCCGCAGACTGGACAAGCGTGTCCAACTTCACCCTCTTCTCAGTAGGCGACGTCAACTCCCCGCCGGCTTTCCTCTCCTTGCTTGACCGCCTAGACCGCTTTTTATGACGGGGCGCGTCCACAGGAACAGATCCACCCTCAGATGGCCCTGCGGTGACAGGTTTCGTCAACATAGCATCTTGAACTTCCTCAGTCAGCTTCAACACAGACTCCCCTTGAACGAACGCATCTGAAAGTTCAACGTAGCTTCGTTCAAAAGGCTGGTAATTTTCAAAGTATCTGTTAACCACTTCGTGGTTTAAAACAAAAAAATAGTCTTCACCTCTGGTCACATCCGCCCGCGGATTTGAGATGCGATGCACAAGGGGGTCTTCGTCAATGGTCTCCTCGCTATCGTCATCCACACGCGCAGCCGTTTGTTGCGCATCTCGCCTCCCTGTAGATGACGCAATTGGCGAAAGAAAAGACGAGTCAGAAGACTCATCACTAGATATCACAAGTAAGGGTAAGCCCGTCCGCACAAACATGTTGACGGGCGAAGGATTCTCATAAGGTGGCAAAGACTCACCGGCTTCAGTAATGAGTAGCAGCGAAGTCACAGCCTCCTGCGACGCGTCATCTAATTTGGGACGAACAAGCGTATCCCAAGCTTTCTCCAAAATGTAAAGCTCGTTGTCCGCCAGCTTCTCAAAAGCGATTCCCATGTTGTCCCCGCCTAACAGCATGCTATAAAGGCAATCTACCTCTGCAAACAACAACGCATGGAGAGATAAATAAATCAACAACACAATAAATCCCGCGCGGGCGCAAAAAAAAAAAAAAAAAAGAATCAACTACTGACCTTTGCCATCTTCAGTCAAGTGTGGATTGCGACCCTCCACATCATACTTTATGCTCATTCCCGCCATCACAAGACCGAGCTCAGGGATCTCGCATAAGTCAACAGGATGGCTGGTCAAGGTGTTGTACCACGCCTGATCCTTATACTGAATCAGCTCCGTCTTGCCCAATCCCTCCGCTGGGTCTAACCTACCCATCTCAATAGGAATAACTCCCTGATTGATCCAGAAAAACTTAGGTTTCCACTCCCGGAAACTCTTCACCCCGGCCCCAGCGCAGGTAGAGACCACAGGGCGCGGCCTACATGAGAGCCAGCTCTCCACAAAGCTTAAACTATAAAAAATCAGAAACATGTCCACCAAAGGCTCGATCTTGTTGGCACGACAACAAAACTCGAAGAACATCAGCCTGGACATCAGACCAGGATGGATCTGGTTAATGTGCACGCCAATCGCCCGAATAAAGGTACCGAGAAACTGGGTAATCGGAACCCTAAAATTGCAATCTCGGAAGTAACAAGCATATAATCCCACCTTCCCAACAGGGGGTTCCAGTATAGTTTTATCTGGAGCAGGAGCCTCCACCCCATATGAAGATGGGAAACCAACTCCTTTCCTGAACTTCTTAAACTCCCCTTTATTCCAAACTGCCGTCACCTCCCCAGCATGGGGCGGCTTCTTTTTTGAACCATCATCTCCCTTCTTCGATCCACGCTTCTTCCTAGGAATATTGACAATGTGATCCATGACTCACAAACACGGAAGATTTTCCGAAGGATGATAAAGGAATATGAAATCGCCAGAGAAGAAAAACCAGAAGATTTGAGAGTAAGTTATGAGGAAAGTGAAAAGATTAGAGGAGAGAGAGGGTTTAAATAAGGAGGCCACACGTGGAAGACACGTGGCCTGACGGTTTTTCGAAATTCAAAAAGCCCACCAACCAGTGGAGGACACGTCACAACGTAAGAGAGACGAAACGACCCGGGCCCACCACGTCTCTGACGTTTGTACAACCGTCAGAGACTTTTCAGCTACCAACCAGTCGCGTCACTCACGCGGACTGACAGAACTGATGTGCACATTAATTAGGGGGCGTCCACACCTACCCCACTTGCACAATACCGCGCAGGAGCTCCCCCCGCCTAATCAACGCGCAAATTTAAGGATGGCCTACGTCACAAAACTGAGTCCAGCGTCTCGCATGCTACACAAACAACACACTGGACTAGGGGGACTTGAAGAGATATGTACCCGCACACGCGCAGGAAAGAAACCCGCGCACACGTCAACACAATAGTATGACGTGGCGTTCTGGAAGACGGCGCATGCAACCACAAAGAAGGACAAGTGTCACCCGACAGGAGCAAAGCCAGCAGCCAATCACAGGCCAAGACACCCTGCTCCACGATCACCTGCCAGTACGAGGTACAGAAAAGGACGAAAAGGACGACGCCAGGACACGTGGACCAATCAAAGGAAGACAGCGCAGAAAATGACAACGGCCACAATCGTACAAGACAGCTGCCATGCTCCTCACAGCCAATCACAGGCTACCTAAGCAGCCTATAAATACCTCCCTTCGTCATCAGAAGAGGGGATCGAAATCAGAAGGAAGAATTCATATAGCGTGCTGTGAGAGATAGATTATAGTCGAAACTCTGTAATAATCACATAACAGTGTCTTGTAACTTGTCTTGATAAATATAAGAAGCTCGTCCCTTTGCATTGTTAGTTCATTATCATTGTTATATACTGATTATTAGATTGGTGTTTCTTCAGTTTAAAAAAACGCGGGGTGCTCCGAGGCGTTTTGCTTCCAAAATCCAAAGCGCGGGGCTTAAAGCGTGAGGCGAGAGCTTCACGTATGCGAGGTGCTTAATATTAAAAAAAATATAAAATAATATTTATATATGTCAATATGACATATTCTACCTTCTAATCAAACATAAACACAAAAACATGATTATAAAACACCCTTAAACACTTAAAAAAGCATTCAAAACATAAGAATGACCAAACACATAGTCATCTAAATTCAAAACACCCTTAAAGATGAAGACAATATTAAGTAACCTAACATTAAAGAAGAAGAAAAAAGAACATCAGAATATAGGAACTAAGCAGTTAATGCGGAAATATATCGGTTATCGGTCGAGTACCGATATTTGATATATCGGTTTTCGCGGTGAGATATCGGTGAGATATCGGCCATTGCAAAATCTACATACATATATTTTTATACATAAATATAAATATTCAAGTTTAGAAACTATATGTAAACAAGTGAAATATGGAGGGGGTTAAATTGGAAAATACCCAAACTTAACAAACCTAATCCCTCACCATATTTAACATTGCACATCATTCTCCTTCTACATTTTACATAGCAGCCACAACAACAAAACATAAACCCTAGCCCCAAATTTGCTTCATCTATTGATGGATTCTTCATATGGGGTTCGATTTTGACCTAAAGAGACGCGTGCAGGTCTGATGTTGGTTAGAATCGAGGTAATAACTAGTTTCCCTAAACTGATTTTGACCTAATTTGTTTTTATTTGGGCAAAACCGCGTTAATCGGTGAGATTACCGATATAAAAACTCAAATATCGGCCGATATATCAGTTGTCTCGGCCGATATTATCGGGACCGAGATAACAGCCGAGATTTGATACCGATATTAGTCCCTGTGGCCGAAAATCGATATATCGGCCGAGATATCAGTTGTCTCGGCCGAGATTAACTGCTTAGTATAGGAACAAGTTTGAACTTTGAACTAATTCCCTAGTTCCTACAGCTTAATATATCATTGAAAATCATCAGAATATGATTCATACCAATTATCAACTGCTTGTTATATAACAATCAATACTTGAAAAGCAACATAGAACAACCTAAAACAACTCGGGGGTTGCCCCCTTGGCGGGGGTCGGGGGCAGCCTTGAGGAGCAGGGTCCAAGGGGCAGAGCCCCTGGCTCGGGTCGAGCTAATACGTATCAACAATCGCTAAATTGGCAAGTAATTTGGGGTTGGAAAATTTGGTATAACAATCGATAATCAACATAGAACAATCCACAATACGAATCAACATAAAACTTCACTTGTTGGCCTAAATGGAATAGGCAAAAAATGGTTTTGGGCTGAGGCGCTACTGAAGTGCCGCCTCAAGCGCCAGGCTTAAAGCGCCGTTCCAAGAGCTTCATGTATCCTAGGGCTTTTCGACAAAAAAAAGCGATTTTTTTTGGAGCCTCGCGCCTCAAGAGCTTAAAGCGCTCCCGAGGCGCTATTTTTTAAACCAAGCTACTTACTAAGTACCAAAGGTCATAGGGCTATCACAACATGTCTATTCCCCCCCCCCCTTGATAGGTTCATCGAAACGCTCGCGAGGCATAATACTAGTTGGGAAACAAATAGCAAGTATTATAATTAGTTGGCTCTGTATATAGAAGATTATTAGAATATTGTCAAATATGACCAAGTCGATTTATTATTGTCAAAGCCTTCATTATTCGACCAAACCCAAACACTGTATATTATATTGTTGCTGTATTTTTTACGGCTATTTATATGTCAATTATTACAAGTTTACAATGGTAAAGTTGTGCAAAAAAAAGTTACTTCTCAGAGTAAAAGATCTAAAATGGTGCAACAAGAAAAGCTAACAATGGTATGTATTTGACAATTTTCTTTTCTTAAATTTTCAAATGGTTGCTAATTTTTCATAAGTCATTAATTGAATTTTTTTAGGGAAGTGTGAAAACTAGAAAAAAAGTATTTCATCTATACCCGAGACTCCACTTCTTGAAACACCATCACATTTGGAATCTCAAGAAAATGTTCCACAGGTATGTATTGCACAAAATGAAAATATATATAGACTTTAACTTTATCATGTTAATATGCCATATTTTTTTTGTAGACATTTAAGTGTGTTCTGTATTCTTGTCATTAGAACAACCGCGTGGCATATGGTACAATTTACTATTCAATGGAAAATCAAACTATTTATGGAGTTCCATTACAAGATAATTGCTATAGAGTTTCTGTTGATGAAGCTATAAAGGAGGCAACATATTTACCAATTCAAACAGGGGAGTTAGAAACAGTTGGCCAAGTATTATGTTCTTTTGTTCCTTGGCCGAAATCCATTGTCAAATCTGACGAAAAGGTTTGTTTTTAATTAATATTGAATTAAGTATAACTAAATTAGGAATTTTTATATATGTTTTCTTGTTTTTGTTTCTCCAGCTACCGGATTCACCATCCAATCAAGCACAAAACACCACAACTAAGTTCGCCAAGAAGCTAAAGAAGAGTTTTACAACGCTAGATGGATTAAAAAATTGTAGGAAAAAAACAAGAAGATGAAAACCGGCTGAGAATTAGATTTTTAGTATTTAAGCTTGAAACTTATGTATGGAATTTGGTTTATTATTTTTATAATATCATTTGGTTTTCTCATTTTAATGACCATATAGAATCATAGAAAATATGTGTCATCAAATGTTAGAAAATAGCTACACATAAAATTAGAATATTTCATGTGGCTTTATATAACCATTATGTGTGACTAAAAGTTAAACAATAGTCATACTAAAAATTATAAATTTCATGTGGCTTTACATAACAATTAGCCACACAATCTTAATTTTGTTTATTTTTGTGTGACGGAATGATAGCAATTGACATGGGTAAAATGAAATACGTGTGACCAAATGTTGGACAATAGTCACAAATAAAATTACAATATTTCAAGTGGCTTTATATAATCATTAGTCACACTATCCTCCATTTGTGTTTTTTATGTGACGGAATGATACCAAATGCCATGGGCAAAACGGATTATGTGTCACCAAAGTTAGGCAATAGCCACACCATTGTCACTTTTTTATGTGATGGAATAATAGCAAATGTCATAGGAAAAAAAATATGTGTGACCGAAAGTTAGAACATAGTCACACATATAATTACAAAATTGTTTCATGTGTCTATAAATAGTTTTTTGACCACACTTACAATAACTTCATGTGACTATATAATAGAAACAGCCACACTTACATTGAATTCATATTGCCATTCCTACACTTTAGCCATAGTTCATAGATGGAAAGTTTATTAAAACAATCATTTTTGCCACATATTTTTTTAATTAATGTGGCTAATCAAAACTTTTAGTGACTACATAACTAAAATGGCCACACTTAGAGTAATTTCATGTGGCCGATACTACCCTTTAGTCACATTTAATAGACAGAATGCTTGATTTCAAAAAGAAATATTGGTATCCTTTAACCACACTTTTTAAGTGCTACGGCCACTAAATGTGAATGTGGCCGTATGATACCTATGATGAATCGACCTATGGTCACACTTGAGCTGGAAAAAAAAAAGTGCGGCGAAAGGCATATGGTCACACTTTTTGTGTGTGGCCGTAGGCATATTTTGGCGTAGTATTATTAATGTTGTAACTGTCTTTCATAATATAAAAAATAAATAAAAAGTCCCAAAAGTAACTTTCAACTTTAGATTTACTTGAAATCCAACTGATAAAGTTGAAAAGCAAGTTTACGAATACTTACTATATTCACCCTATAAATGTAGAGGAATTCGCAATATTCATTTACCATCTTTAAATATTCGTTTAACTATTCTCACATACATGTCTCCATCCCATATTCATAATGATATTACTTTCAAATATCTTTCCACAAATTTTTGAAAGGTTCTTACAATCAAAGGAAAATAGATTACATACAATCCATTGGTAAGAAAGTTGGAATTGATGTTTTTCGATGATTCATACAATCAAACTGAAACATCAATCCATTATTATTATATATGTATTCAGCATCAGGTCCATATTTTCAATCTTTAGGGCTTTTAGAGTTCGATGACATTTAAATACGAGCTGTGTTCGTGTACTGGTTTTCATTGTTTTGTTTGTGGTTTTGTTCCGATGATGCTGGCAAGAAAAATCATTTTCTAGGATTTGGTTCTTACAAGGTTTTTTTTATGTTTTCTTGTATTTTTATGTAGTTTGTAAACTCAAATATTTAACTCAAATTATCGAATTGTAATAATATAGTTGAATCGTATAACAGCTGTTTGACATAAACTTTGTTAAAGAGAAGAAAAAAATATTGAACCAACTGTTGAAAACCACAAAATAATTATTGAAATGTATTTGGTATTATTATTGCTCTAAATACAAATTTGAGTATAATAAAACTGATTAGTTATATCAATAGTATAGTGTTAAAATCAATAGATGATTTACCTTTAATAGGGTTAGGATCAAATACACAAGACACTTTTTCTAGGAAGAGTGAGAATAATTGTGATCCATTGATCATATATTTGAAGGGTTGAGATTAGTTTGTTTGAAAAAAATAAATAATAAATTAGAGGAAGGGCATAAAAGGAATATCACATTTGTTGACTTTCTCTCTCCACATGCAATGCACATGTCAATTCCCCCATCATTTTAAAACGTCTATAACTTTTTCATACGACATCTTTTTTTCAAAAAAATTTCACCATATTAACGAGCGTTTTTTATCTTTAATATGAGTACCACATTGCTACATTAAAATTGAAAAAAAAATCGTGCTAAATGGGTTTTCTTCTCCGTTGTGTCTTCTGCTCGTTCATTGTGTTATAGTATGCATGTGTGCTTTATAAATATGTTATTTATGTTTTTTTAGTCTACACATGATTTAACTTTGTCCATTATGTTTTTAGTATGCTTTTCATTGTGTTTTACGCAAATGAGTTTTGTATTTAGGTGTACATTGTGTTTTATTATGTTGTTCATTGTGTTTAAGTCTTTTATTCATTGTGTTTTAGTCTTCTGTTCATTGTGTCTTTAATATGTCATCGATTGTGTTTTATTAGACTGTTCATTGTGTTTTATACCCTATTGTTCAATGCATATTTAATTAGTACTCATTGTGTTTTATGTTATCTCCATTGTGTCTTACGCAACTGGGATTTTAACTTTTTTTTTCCAAAAGTATTCATTGTGTTTTAATCTTCTGTTCATTGTGTTGTTATTATGTCGTCCATTGTGTTTTACACAATTGGGTTTTTAACTTTTTTTTTTTCAAAAGTATTTATTGTGTTTTAGTCTTCTGTTCATTGTGTCTTTAGTATATCATCCATTGTGTCTTACGCAACTAGGTTTTCAACTTTTTTTTCAAAAGTATTCATTGTGTTTTAGTCTTCTATTCATTGTGTCTTTAGTATGTCGTCCATTGTGTTTTACTAGACTCTTGATTATGTTTTATACCCTATTTTTAATTGGTGCTCATTGTGTTTTACACTCCATTGTGTCTTACGCAAGTGGGTTTTGAATTTTTTTTTTTCAAAAATATAACAATATGGTACTCATATTAAAGATAAAAAGACGCTCAATTTTATGGTATAATTTTGTTTAAAAAAAGATGACGTATAAAAAAGTTACGAACATTTAAAAATGAAGGTAGAAATGGCATGTGACTTGCATGTGCATATGTTTTTGACAAAACTACCCCTCCCACTTGTTTAATCCTTTGGACACATGTCATTTTCTAGTGGCTTCTCACCCTTCTAATTTTTTGTAGACTTTGTAGAATAACCAAACCCATCTTTAATAAACAAACATTAGAAATGTAAATTTAGATTGTTAAGTCAACAACTGTTTGAACCAATCCGCTGGTAAATGCTCAAAAACTTTTGTGTGCCAACAACTGTTAAAAAGTCAATGCATCTACTTAAATGATGTTATAAAAACCTCTACATCTGAACCTACTTTACTAAAGACAACTTTCCTTTCAACAAATGTTATAAAAATGCCCAAAAGTAATGATTACGACTTTGGCTGGTTTGCTTCAGCTTTTATTAGAAATATCAAGATTTTTTTTATGAAGTTGAAAAGTTTTCTGAAATTTAACTTTATATTAATACTTTAATAACGAGTTAAAAGTGTAATTAAAAAATGAGACAGTTAATATTTAAAAAAAAAAATTAAAAACGACATAAGTTAAGGAGTTTAATTATGAAGTTTAAAAGGTTTCTCTAATTTAAGTTTACGGTGATACTTTAATTACAAATTTAATTGTGTAATAAAATTATAGTGAAAGTTATGAAACTTTTCTTCTATTTTCAGGTTATAGAATCTGTTTGTAAATTGTGTTCGAGTTTTGTTTCACAACATATGTTGAAAACTCAACATATGTTATAAACATCCATAAAAGTAATGATTACGATCTTGAATTAGTTTATTAATAATATTATTTTATTATTATTGTTCTGTTGCATTTGTTTTTCTTTCTATAATAAATATAATAAATAAATAATTAATAAATAAAAAGCCCCAAAATAATGATTATGATTTTGAAGTTACTTAGTGAAGTGTAAGAATTCATTTTTTTTCAATAAAAGTAAAATTCAGAATGCATATACATAAATAATATAATTATATTTATTATTTTTAATCGTATATATAAGAAAATAAAAACACAACGTTTCATGTCGAATTTAGATAAAACAGAAGTTAAACACTAATTATAATATAAAAAATGTAAAACATCACATGTTATGTTTGTACAAATCTTGCTAAATAGTATTTGTGGTTTGTTATGAAATTTGATTGTTAAATAAAAAAAAAGAATATGAAGAGTTGTTTCAGTGTAAAAATAGAATATGAAGAGTTGTTTTACACATATTAAGATTTTATTTATCAATTTGAAAATGTTTCTGTATTTTAACTTTATACTGATACTTTAATAACAACTTTAATTGTTTGACAAAATATGTTCTTACGTTTAGTTTTTTGACGGTTTTTTCCTTCTACAGATTTTACACAATCCGTTCGTAAAATTACTGAGACATTTTTTGTGACAACAATTGTATTTTACTGTCAACAGATCTTATAAAAGACGCCAAAATGATGATTACGATTTTGAAGTTACCTTATTAACATTATTATTTTATTATTATTGTTTTGTTGTAAAATACAATTTCATTTTTTTAAGTTATAACATAAGTAAAAGAGTTCACATCATTTATAGATTCAAATGAGTATAAATTAAATACTTTTTGTTGTTTAATAAAAATAATAAAAAATAATCATAATATGTAATTTTGTGGTAATATTTTTTAGTTGTTTAACAATAGTAAAATAAATTACATCTATAATTAATGACTGTCGTATTTTGCAAGTTTCCATCTACTTGCTTTATCTGAATAGTTGTGCTGTTAAAGTTATAAATTCTCGACCCATTGTAATTGTGAATTTGAAAAGACTAATATTGTTTTAATGTATAGTAGTAAATTCTTTATAACATTATTTTATTATTTTATTTTTTGTTCTTGAAAGACTAATATTTTTTTACTCTATAAAAGGCGAGGAAATGGTCATATCAGTTCGTAAGTTTATTTCTCTTCTTTTATAGGTTAATCAAAACAATGGTCGACAAATGCAGCAATATGCATGTTATTTCGTTTAAATTTCTTACCAGCAGTGTTTTCAAAAATTCTGTTAATCAAAGAAAATGTATTACCAATAAACCTTTGCTAATCAAGTTGGAATTGGTGTTCTCGAAAGATTTTTACAATTCTTACAATCAAAAGAAATATTTATATTAGTAAATTGTTTATAACAATATTTTGTTATTTTATTTTTTGCGATTGTAATGGTTTCATGTTTACTTGAAAATTACGAGACAAATGCATGATGATAAGAGAAATAATATGTCTCTGGTTATGGACGAGTTAAAGACATTATCTTGTACTTTTTTTTATTTTCGGTTTTGTCTTCTTTGTTTTTTTGGTCATGTTTTGGTTGTCTTTTATATTAACTATAATATATAACTACTTCACTTTTGTAGGGATAATGGAGTTTTTTGTTAGAAGACTTCCTTCTTGTATGTATGTAAACAGTTTGATTTTGTAGCTTTTGTTTGTATTTTGTATTTTTAATGTTTGTGTGACTCGCATATTTCGAGTCAAATTAAGGAATTCCAACAATCCGTTTGTAAGAAAGTTGGAATTCATGTTTTTCATTGATTCATACAATCAAAGGAAAACATCAATCCATTATTATTAGTTGTTTTGCTTATTATGTTTGTGGTTTGTGATTGAAGAGTATATTAATGTTAAACTAGGTTAGAGCCCCGCGTGTACACGCGGTACATATCCATGTCAAATGAAAAAAAATCTATAAAGATTGTAGTATGCAAATTTATTTATTGAAAATTACGTAATACAATTCGTGTGAATTTTGGTTGATTGTATATTATCATAAAAAAGTTTAATGTTACCCAATAACATATATATGAATCAACAAATGTTTGAGTTGACGTGATTTAAAAACAAATAATGAAATGAATAAACATATATTTATTGTACCGACATACAAATGAAGATTAAATTCAAAGTAAACAAATGTAGTTTAACAAATCATACAACCCAAAAATTATAAAAAAAAATTAAACAATTTATGCAAAATATGATCGCATACTTATTCACAAACTTCAAAATATTTTTTTATAGACAACATTTGCTATTTATTATTAACGCTGTCATCTTTGCCCAATATTAGTATCTTCAGGCCATCTCTACTTTTGTCACTTGGCAACGATATAAAACTGTCCATGTGTAAAAACAGGATCTTTCAAATACATACCTACCCTAAATAGGGTTTGTCCTTGACTCTTATTTATTGTCATTGCGAAACATAAAGTAAGAGGAAATTGTCTTCTGTTAAATTTGAAAGGAATCTTCTTATCAGATGGGGACAGCCTAATTCTTTGGAAAAAAGTTCGCATTCCAATGTTACTCCCTGAATTATTTTAGCTTCTATAACACGATTTGACATGGCAAGACGATTTGAAACTTGTGGCTTTGAAAAGAATTTATGTCCACTTATAGGATCCTTGAACCATTTGAATAACAAAACAGTGAAATTTGTCAAAAACAACTCTGGTGAGGAAAAGAAAGACATTTGGCATTATAATTGTATTATCATCAAGAATTTAAGGTAAATATATCCAGAAGACCCTAAACTGTTTTGACGGTTTGACTCATAACCAATGACCTAAAAATCAAGCTAAAACCACGGTGAAAATCAATACTAAATGAGATTAAAAATGTTAATAAGTAACCTCAAAAAATGTAATCAATAATTCAAATCAATTAAATTGGGTCAATAATATTAAAAATAATAGAAAAATTAAATTGGGTCAGTAATATTAAAAATAAATTTGTAAAAATAGTAATATAAATAAATGAGATTAAAAATGTTAATAAGTAACCTCAAAATTGTAATCAATAATTCAAAACAATTACATTAAAAACATCTGCATTTGAAATTAACTTACCAATTATCGACAAATTATTATTGACATCTTAAAATTAGCATATTACTATTAAAATGATTTTGATGATTATGTTTTAATGAAAACTGATTACAGAAAGTCATAATATAAAAAATTAATTCGGTCAATAATATTAAACATAAATTCATAAAATTAATAATATATAAATGAGATTAAATTTTTTTACTAAATAACATTACATTCTTGCAATTATTGTTAATGTCAATAAATAACATTAAAACTCTTAATAAATAACATTAAAAATGAATAAATCTTTTTAATTGCAATCAAGACCAATCAGAATTCGTAAAAATAGTAATATAAATAAATGAGTTTAAAAATCTTAATAAATAACTTTAAAATCGTAATCAATAATTCAAATCAGTTACATAAAAACATCCGCGTTTCAAATTGACTTACCAATTATCGACAAATTATTATAGACATCTTAAAATTAGCATATTACTATTGAAATGATTTTGATGATTATCTTTTAATAAGAATTGATTAAACGAAAGTCATAATATAAAAAATTAAATTTGGTCAATAATTTTAAACATAAATTCATAAAATTAGAAATATACATAAATGAGATTAATTTTTTTACTAAATAACATTAAATTCGGTCAACTATTATTAATGTCAATAAATAACATTAAAACTCTTAATAAATAACATTAAAAATGAATAAATATTATTAATTGCAATGGAGACCAATCAGAATTCGTAAAAATAGTAATATAAATAAATGAGATTAAAAATCTTAATAAATAACCTTAAAATCGTAATCAATAATTCAAATCAATTATATTAAAAACATTCGCATTTCAAATTGAATAAATCTTATTAATTGCAATGAACACCAATCAGAATTCGTAAAAATATGAGATTAAATAACTATTGAAGTTATTGGTTGCGAAAATTTGGGTAAAGATTGGTTTATCAATCAATCAGTCAATCAATCTTCGTTACATTTAGAAATCTAATTTACTCTATAAATTGATGACCAATTATGCCATAATTGTGTAAAATTCATTCAATTTTAGAAATCTAATTTCAAAACACAAAACCTTCTTTCGCAAGATACACTCTATACTTAGTTAAGTATCAATTCATAACAATTAGATAACTACACATTCATAACATACTTTTTTAGAATAAAAGATTTGTATAATAAGTATTAAAATTAAAACAAAAAACTTTAGTTGTTAATCGATTCTTAAAATTTGTATACATAGATATATGTTTAAAATGGTTGTCTAGAATATTCATTGAGTTAATATTTCTACTCCTAATCGATTCTATATTTTGAATAATATACAATTGAATGCTTTATTGTATTTAAATTATGGATTAAATTGATTCATAATGAATCATTAATACAAAAAAAAATGGTAAAATTGATTCATAATCAATCATACATAAATTCGATAAATAAATTATGGTAAGTCGAAATTACAGATTTAATTGATTTATAATCAATCGTACATAATAAAAAATTGATTAAAATTATATATAATTATGGATTAAATTGATGTTCCTTCTTACGGATTAAATTGATTACTAATTACCAAAAATAATTTCGTATTAAAATTAAATTCGTTTCATTAAGTTATGGTAAGTCTAACTTATTGATTATAAATTGATTTATAATCAATCATACATAATAAAAGATTGATTTAATTGATTCATAAATAGGAATTAAATTGATTCATAATTACGAATTAAATTGATTCATAATTACCAACAATAATTTCATATTAAACTTAATTTCGTCTCATTAAATTATGCTAAGCTGAAATTAGAGTTAAATTTAATAAATTTAATGAGACATAATTTCGTAAAATATTTAATGAGAAAAAAAAATGGTAATAAATTTAATGAGAGTTATTATAGTAAAGCAAATATAGTAAACCTAAATTTATTACCATTTTTTTGTCTCATTAAATTATTTATATTTCAAATTGACTTACCAATTCAAATTCAATTTCATTAATTTCATTAGTATTAGTAATTATTAGTAATTAGTAATATATTCGTAAAATAGTAATAGAAAATTTCAATTCGGTCAATAAGATATAAATGGGTTTAAAAACCGTAATATTAGTTTTAGTATTAGTTGGAATGCTGTTGCACAATCAAGTAATTCTGTGTAGAGCAACTGAGATGGATTTGATAAAACTATCTATATAGATGAAGTGCAAAAATGGAAGGCATGTATTAAGACGTCAATCAATGAAAATTGATTGAAATTAGCGAAGTTATTGTCATCATATTTTAAATAGCATTTATGACTAATTAGAACAGTATAATATACAAAATTAACTGATAAATTAGTATTGATTAATTATTAAAGTCGTATAAGTAAAATTGGTAAGTTTCCATTATGTGTTTAGTATTTTGGTGTAAAAGATTTATAAGTTTTGAAATTCAAAAATAAGATATACTAAATGTGGTTTTTTTGTTTAAACGTTTTTACAAGTAATAATTATGACTTACGAAATTCAAACGTATTATAAAAATGATTGGTTTGTTAGTTGTTTACATATTATAAATACGTCTTTTACATCTAAATATATATGGATTGATGTTATATATCAAACATGGTAGTTTATAAAATGTAAACTAAATATATAAATTAACATACTTTTCTGTAACAAAATCTATTTAATTTAGTATACAATTATAATATAAGTGATTTTTTTTCTTATATATTTGTATTATGGAAAGTTTAAAGTTTAGTATGAATATAGAAAGCGTAAATTATGATAAAGCATTAATTATGTAGTGCAAATTAGTATTTGAAATTAAAATATTGTCCTAAATTACTCCACATATTATGGTTAACCTAAATTACATTAATTATTTTAATTGATTGACAGTCAATATAATTAATACAAAAGAATAAATGTGAATTAATATTCAAATCTTAACAAATCACATTAAACGCTTAATATAGTTTTCAGGATCAAATCTTGATTGATTATTAAAGTCGTATAAGTAAAATTGGTAAGTTTCCATTATGTGTTTAGTATTTTTGTGTAAAAGATTTATAAGTTTTGAAATTCAAAAATAAAATATACCAAATGTGGCTTTTTTTTGTTTATTCATTTCTACGAGTAATAATTATGCCTTACGAAATTCAAACGTATTATAAAAATGATTGGTTTGTTAGTTGTTTACATATTATAAATACGTCTTTTACATCTAAATATATATATATATATATATATATATGTATTGATGTTATATATCAAACATGGTAGTTTATAAAATGTAAACTAAATATATAAATTAACATATTTTTCTGTAACAAAATCTATTTAATTTAGTATACACTTATAATATAAGTGTTTTTTTCCTTATATATTTGTATTATGGAAAGTTTAAATTTTAGTATGAATATAGAAAGTGTAAATTATGATAAAGCATTAATTATGTAGTGCAAATTAGTATTTGAAATTTAAATTTTGTCCTAAATTTACTCCACCTATTATGGTTAACCTAAATCACATTAATTATTTTAATTGATTGACAGTCAATATAATTAATACAAAAGAATAAACTCTTGGGTACATACCATTACCCCATATTATTGACGACATAGCTTCAACAACTTTTTTATTAAAAGTCCGCCCTGCTCCTGATGATCCAAAATTCGGTTTATAAATCGAAACCCTAACACACGAATGCATATAATCAGTCAATAAGCTGGTAAACAAAAACACGAATAAACAATTTACAAAATCAATTTAAAGATAAAGAAAACACTGAATTATAAAAATTTAAAGATTTAAAAAACATGTACCTAAGCAATTACAACATTACATTTGACATTGGTGTGCCCCAAAACAATAGCATTTGTCTCATTTGCATTTTCATATTCAAAGAGTATATACAATGCTATAGAAAAAGCCTATCGAGTAGTCTTAAAAAACGTAAATATTAAATACGCTAACTTAAAAATAAATATGACAAAAAGAAACATGAATTATTATAAACCCGACTCCTTTATAATTTTTGAAAAAAATATGCTTGGCGCCTAAGTTTCTTAGTCAACCAATAATTAATGCATTCAAGGATATTTACTACCTTTCCAAATATGTGGCACAAACTTAGGAAACTAATAATTCAAAATTAAATGTTCCATAATTATTTCAGATCAATATCCAGAATCCGAACTGAGATTTGGCTCCTTACTCGATCAAATCATATTAACATAACAATCCACTCTTTAACACCAAACCATATGAGATCTTTAAGAACAATTATGAACAATATATGAACATCATATCTCGACCTTAAAAGTCATGCATCACATCCAACATAATAGTTAACATCACTAATCACAAACACATAATAATAAAAGATATAAACAATGACATTCTGCTTTTAGAAAAATAGCTACTTCGCATTAATAAACACACACACACACAAAAAAAAGATCTACCACATACCTTTTAGTTGCAGCGGTGGATGGTATTCTAGTATTAAAATGAAAAAACATCTAAACATTCAATATATTTCTTCACAACGGTTTGAAGATCGTTTGCACTTTCAGAAGTGATTCCATATTATAACTAACCGATTCCTTTACAAAAAAGAGTGGTTCCATATTAATCAAATGAAAAAACATCAAAAAAGAGTCAATATATACCATCCGATTACTTTACAAAACGATGACATAAAGAAAACGAATCTGGAACCTTTATAAACCACGATTTCTTCATAAAGGTTTGAATATTGTTTCCACATTCTGAAGTGATTCCATATTATTACTAACTTTTATAAAACATGATTTCCTCTTTGAATATTAAACCGGTTTATGTCAAAGTAATTGATTGATGTTACGATAACATAAAAGTTTTCCAGGTTTGAGGATCATATGATATGCCTATTTTTAACGTTTAGGAATCGGAACACGTTACAATGGATGAACTTCCTTCAATCTACGTGAAAAAGAGACATACCTAGAAGGAACAATGAATAAAAAGAAGAGTGATGAATGTGGTTTGGAAGATTTGTTAGTGAGGATTTGAGAGTGTAATGGAAGAATGTAGGAAATTAAAATGTAGAAAAGACTATTTATAGGGAGCAAGTTGGAGCTCCATATTCAATATGGATACCTTAAACTCTCTCCTAAGCCTTCATTCAACCCAAGTGACCTCAATTATTATATAGATAGAATAGATTGGATATTTATTATATGTAAAACTGGATATTTTGCTTATTTACGTCATAATTTCTTACATATATCAAGATTTTATTTATCAAATTGAAAAGATTTCTGTAATTTAACTTGATAGTAATACTTTAATATAACAAGTTTAATCGTGTAATAATAGATGTTGTTACAGTGAATGTTTGGACGGTTTCTTTTCTTCTACAAATTACTTAATCTGCTACTAAATACTGAAAGACTTTTGTGTGACAACAACTGTTGAAAATTAATTCATCTGTTTGAAGGATGTTATAAAAAGCTTCTACAGCTGAACCCACTTTACTAAATACAAATTTGCTTGAAACAGATTTTATAAAAATGCCTAAAAGTAATGATTACGATTTTGAATTTACTTTATTAACATTATTATATTATTATTATTATTATTATTATTATTATTATTGATGTTGCAATTGTCTTTCATTATATAAAAAATAAATAAAAAGTCCCAAAAGTAACTTACAACTTTAGATGTACTTGAAATCCAACTGATAAACTTGAAAACCAACTTTACCAATACTTACTATATTCACCCTATAAATGTGGAGGAATTCCCATTATTCATTTACCATCTTGAAATTCAACTGATAAAGTTGAAAACCAACTTTAGGAATTGTTATTTATCGTCACCCACCCACCGCCGCCTCCACCACCTGCCACCGTCACTCACTACAGTTTTCTCTACCCACCAATACTACCGCCTCCATCCATCACCACCACCACCACTCACATTCGTCACCAACCCACCATCACCGCCATCCACCTCCACCCACTGCCACCATCGCCACCACCCACAACCGTCGTCGCTACCCACCATCACGCTACAGCCACACACAACCACCTACCACCTACAATCACCACACCACCCACCACCCACCGCCACCCACCTGTAACGCCCCAAAAATCCATTTTGCTTAAGTCCGCCTTTAGGCGCGATTAGCAAAATAATAAAACGGAAAAATAGAGCATAAGAATGAGTGTTATGTTCTAATATGGGAATAAACTAATAAATGTTATTATCTGTATAAGTGGGCAAATAATAAGTGGGAGGCATTTGGAAGGCTTAATGTTGCGATTCAAGCTTTTGGTAAGATCCCTAGTCTTCACCTCCTTCTTAAATTCGAGACTCATAAGTGGGTTTTGGTTGAACTAGGTTAAAATCGTGATCTTGATGAGTAGTATATGTTACTTTGAACATTTTAGTAAAGTAGTGATGAAATTGTGCTAGAAATGTTGGATTTCATATATATGAAATTATAGACTTCATTAGTAACCTTGATGTTACTTGATTTGTTGAAATCCTATGTTAATGGCTTAAACTAAGTGAGAGTTTCACCCTATGTGTGTTGCATGATGTTTGATTTCTAAATCCAATTGCAAGTAAATTGAATTGATAGTAACCAAATTTAATGGTTGATGAATATATTAATGTGGGTGGTAATAGAATAGGCATGTATGGTTTAATGCACTCAAGGTGTTTGATAAAATGCCTACATGAAACTTGAATTGAGCTAAATGGTGAAATATGGTGTTGTTAGTTGATTTGGTGCAAAATAGTATGAGATTCGTCACTTTTGACAGCTTTAGATAGTCATCTTGTAAAGGCCATATCTCATTCGTTATTAGGAGTTAAAAGATGAGCCTTATATCGTTGAAAAGCTTGTTACACATATTACATTTCATATTTAGTCACAAGAAGCTGATCCTGAGTTGTAGTGGGTCAAAACAGCATCTAAAGTTAACTTTTCAGTTTTGACAGCAAAGCTGTTTGGTCAAAATTATGTTTCTGACCTGATCTTAAAATATTCATATAAAATCATAGAAAAATCGTTAGGAGGTGTTCTTTATATGCTTGGAAAGGTCTTTGAATGACGCACATTTTGTATTTGATAGTCAAGATCTGATTCCGAGGTTTAGAAGGGGAAAAACGCCCTTGAACAGCAGCTGCGCAGAAAATCGCTGCACATTTATAATGTAATATTTAATAAGAAAAGGTGTAAGAATGTACACCCTTGTAGTAGTCTTGGAGTACGGATTGTAGGGAAAGAATAGCGTGTTATGTGGCATTCAAAAAAGTGTCTAAGAACACTTACCAACTAGTTCATGCAAGTACTTCACTAACGGGTCAAACGGGTAGTATATGAAAAGACTTGTTGAATAGAACTAGTTGTTGAATGTATTGATGTCATGTTTGAATGATGTAGAATGAATACTAATGTTTGAATAGGTAAGTTCCAAATTAGTATTCTAACACGGCATGTTGACTTGAAAGTAAGCTAGGTACAAGAAGCTTAAAAGTAAACGGGTCAAGTGGATATGATCTCGAGCAAGGTGAAAAGCTTGGGACTATAAGTCAAACACGCATAAGGCAAAAACACTCCTACGAGCAAAGGTAAGTGACTTATGATGCAAACTCTTGGTTTAGTAATTGTATGCTTATGTATAAATAGAGAATGGGAAACAAGCATGAAAAGGTAATTTATAATAAGGTAAGCGAATTGATGTTGTTGGTGGACGGGTATAGTTCACCATACAACAATGAAAGT
The DNA here is from genome assembly GCA_030844895.1 of Ambrosia x helenae. NCBI lineage: Eukaryota > Viridiplantae > Streptophyta > Magnoliopsida > Asterales > Asteraceae > Ambrosia > Ambrosia x helenae. The sequence goes on from CM061231.1 coordinate 100,267,596, forward strand.
AGTTGGGATAAATGAGCAACAAAGATAAGTGAAGTGAGGGTAATTAAGCATGAAATAAACCCAAGATAATAAATATGGCATAAGAATGAATGGTAAAATGTACGGATTGATATGTGTGTGTATATATAGATGGATATATTAAATCATGGGTGTAACTATTTAGATTGAATTGTATAGTTGTGCAAGGTCACAGAAATGGTAAACCGTTTAGTAAGTGGAGTTATCTCGCATTGGATGCTAGTGTAATAAAATGTGTGCATAGTTGCTTATACCCGGTAATGTGTGAAAGTGTTATGTATGTAAAGGTTGGTCGTTATGTGTAGGCTGAGTATAGGTTCAAAAACGTCATGTTGTCCTTGAGAATACATGAAGGAAGAGTAGTATGACGAGTTAAGATAACTTGTACATGGGATTTGTACGTGCGTGTGTATTGTAATGTTATTAATCTTTTTGTTATGAGGATGGTAATAAAGATGCAGGTATGTAAATATGAATGTATGGAAATTGGAGGATAGGATATGGAGACCGGATCCGAACTTACAAAAAGGCGTTTGGATATGACCATTGAGTATTGTTGATGTTATTTACATATTGTGAATATTTGCACGAAGTCACTTAATGAACTAACGAAATGGTTATGTGGTAGTTGCAGGTTGTCTAGACAAGCTCACGAAGCAAGAAATGTTTGAAGGTCGAGTGAGGACGCGGATTGTACGGAGTCGCGGTCACGTAAAATAATAAAGATGAATTGTATTTGATGTAATAAGAAACAATAAAAGATGAAACACCTATAATATCTTGTAGCTATGAGTTCCAAACATAAGAGAATGTTTTTATAAAGCAATAAATTTTCTGGGTCGTATTTCCGCTGCGTATTTTCAGTTAAAATGGTTTAGGGTGTTTCAAGTTGGTATCAGAGCCCTGGTTTGAGTGAAATCTTGTACATGGAAGTAAGTACCTGAACTCAAACCTATGTGCTCTTGAAATTAGTGACCCGTACAATCCAAGACTCGATCAAGGCCCAAATGTAGAATTTAATATTAACTCACATGAGATGTTAACAACTAATTGTGGTGTTTACGTTAAGGTGAGCTTTTGTGGTGATGATGAAGAGGTCTCCAGGACATGATCCAAGATAGATATCGGAAATTGTGGAATGGATAGAATGCTCGCAGGTACGTAGTATTAATACCTTGGTACCGGTGGGAGAGAATTCTTTGGGATGGTAAAAAGTAGAGGGAAAAACAACCATGTTGTTAGGAAAGGAGATTGAAAATGTAGCACGAAGCTGAAAACCAGTACCCAGGCATAAGGTAATGATTACATGAAGGCACGTGGATAGCATGTGGACTGTGCGCCTGGCCAGTGCACAAGAAGCATGCGATGCACGTGAGACCATGAGAATCATCACAGGTATGCCTGGTAAAATTGGAAAGTAAGTGGTCGTGTGGGTGAATGGGTGGAATGAAACTTCTATAAAAGTGTGAATGTGAAGGGGGATTTCCCTTAGAAGATATCAAACTAAACGTATGTATATTGTGCCTATAAATTAATTATGGCAATGAATGAATAAGTAACTAGACGTCAGTTGTGGGTAAAGTAGACGACCCTCAAGTGATAGAGAGCAGTCTATATGAATGAAAGGTTGGAATGAAAGGTTTGAGTCCGTAGGTAAGTACGGATCAAACCTATACGAATGAAAGGTAGGAATGAAAGGATTGAGTCCGTAGGTAAGCACGGATCAAACCTACATAAATGGAAGGTAGGAATGAAAGGTTTAAATCCGTAAGTAAGCACGGATCAAACCTATATGAATGAAAGGTTGGAATGAAAGGTTTGAGTCCGTAGGTAAGTACGGATCAAACCTATGCGAATGAAAGGTAGGAATGAAAGGTTTGAGTCCGTAGGTAAGCACGGATCAAACCTACATGAATGGAAGGTAGGAATGAAAGGTTTAAATCCATAAGTAAGCACGGATCATACCTATAGGAATGAAAGGTTGAAAAAAAAATCCCTAGGTACGCACGGATTAAACTTATATGAGTAAAGGGTAGAAATGAAAGATTTGCATCCATAGGTATATACGGATCAAACCTATGTAAATTAAAGGTAAGAATTAAATATATGAATCCATATGTAAGCCCCTCCACTTACTCGTTAGTCTGCTCACCCTTGATAGCATAAAAATGTTGAATGACCCTAATGGGTCAAATGGGTGGAATTGTAGAAATGACCCTAAACGAGTCAAATAGTGGAAATGTAAAAACATAGAATTACCCAGGTAATGGGTCAGATTAGTTGGAATTGTTGTAGAAATATAGAATAGACTACGAAGCGGGTCATTTGGGTAGGAATGAAGGGGAGAATACATTATTTTCTCCAACCAAGATAAGCACAAGTTAGTAACTTAATTTAGATATGCATGTTATGTGGCATGTAAAATGCATATATATATATATATATGTGTAGTAGAATATGGCGCAATTACCTTGAAAAGTCGAATTGTAGAAAATTTGCAAGATAATGAATAATACGTAAGGATCTTGCATAGGAAAATGCAATAAGTAATGTAGTAAAGCACGTAAACGAGAGATCAGGAAGGAAATGTATATAATTAGACATTACAAGTGAAAGGAAACTTGCATGGACCAATGAAGGTCAATTTTCATGAATGTAAGGTATATGTCTAACCAATGATTTTGTAGATACGAATGATCGAATTTATGAATATGATGAAATCTACAAGATAGGTGATATGAAGTTAGCGAGTTGGAACTCCTTGTGAATGAACTGAAGCAAGCTAAGTATGGCGTGGACTTGTTAAGGAGCAAGTTAAGCCGACATATGGATGGTTGGATAACGTTGTAAAAGGAAGGTTAGTAAACTTAGATATTTTGTGATTGTTAAATAGAAAATTTATATATGGAATAGTACCCACGTATGAATGAAGGGTAGTTCAAGCATGATATAGTTGGAAAGTCGACTTTTAAAGGTCAAAAGATGAATGAATATTAGTTAGACTCGGAGTTGTTAAGCGATGGACATATGTGTCTACAGTAAGTAGTGCATGAAATGAACTAATAAACAAATAGGCATGAATAGAATGGCTCTGAAATTTACCAAAAGGGGTGAGGTGTATATGGTAGATGTAACGATTCAGTAGTGTCTATGGAATTATGTCTAACTCTCAAGTTAAGTGAGAATGAATGGGGAATGAATTAGTAGGTATGTTGTAAAAGTGATAACCATGATTTAAGATTTGGGATATACGTATGTATATAGTCTAACTACTACATGGTTGAAAGGACTTAAAAAGGAATGCTAATAGTTGAAAATTGTAGTAACCCCGTGATGGATGCCTTGTGACTAATACAGGAGTGAACAACTAAGAGGGATTCATGGGTTAAATATGTATATAATCGATTTATTATATTTAATAAGTGTGATACGCCTCTTGTAATATAGGGGCGTAAGAACAAAACATACCAATATGTTTTGCCACGAGTAAAGTTAATTGTATAGTCTATATGTGGGTTTGCGACATGGTTGAATGAAATGAATGACCAAATAAATAAGTAGAGAATTCCTGGTATGGTAGTAATGAAAAAGGTTTCGGGGACGAAACCTTCTTTAAGGGGGGTAGACTTGTAACGCCCCAAAAATCCATTTTGCTTAAGTCCGCCTTTAGGCGCGATTAGCAAAATAATAAAACGGAAAAATAGAGCATAAGAATGAGTGTTATGTTCTAATATGGGAATAAACTAATAAATGTTATTATCTGTATAAGTGGGCAAATAATAATAGAAACTAACTTAGTTAGTTAAGTTTCTTAAAAAAGGGGACATTGGGGTAAAGTTGAGGGGTCTTTCTTGTAATATGTGGCAAGACAAAAAGGGGGAAGAACACCTCAAATGGGGTCACGAATTCAGCCCTTTAGGGCATGATAAATTGGGTCTTGAACCCTATGAATCCCAAATTGAAGATGGAGGTCACGAAATTGATAGTAGAAGAGATGAAGGGAGGCATTTGGAAGGCTTAATGTTGCGATTCAAGCTTTTGGTAAGATCCCTAGTCTTCACCTCCTTCTTAAATTCGAGACTCATAAGTGGGTTTTGGTTGAACTAGGTTAAAATCGTGATCTTGATGAGTAGTATATGTTACTTTGAACATTTTAGTAAAGTAGTGATGAAATTGTGCTAGAAATGTTGGATTTCATATATATGAAATTATAGACTTCATTAGTAACCTTGATGTTACTTAATTTGTTGAAATCCTATGTTAATGGCTTAAACTAAGTGAGAGTTTCACCCTATGTGTGTTGCATGATGTTTGATTTCTAAATCCAATTGCAAGTAAATTGAATTGATAGTAACCAAATTTAATGGTTGATGAATATATTAATGTGGGTGGTAATAGAATAGGCATGTATGGTTTAATGCACTCAAGGTGTTTGATAAAATGCCTACATGAAACTTGAATTGAGCTAAATGGTGAAATATGGTGTTGTTAGTTGATTTGGTGCAAAATAGTATGAGATTCGTCACTTTTGACAGCTTTAGATAGTCATCTTGTAAAGGCCATATCTCATTCGTTATTAGGAGTTAGAAGATGAGCCTTATATCGTTGAAAAGCTTGTTACACATATTACATTTCATATTTAGTCATAAGAAGCTGATCCTGAGTTGTAGTGGGTCAAAACAGCATCTAAAGTTAACTTTTCAGTTTTGACAGCAAAGCTGTTTGGTCAAAATTATGTTTCTGACCTGATCTTAAAATATTCATATAAAATCATAGAAAAATCGTTAGGAGGTGTTCTTTATATGCTTGGAAAGGTCTTTGAATGACGCACATTTTGTATTTGATAGTCAAGATCTGATTCCGAGGTTTAGAAGGGGAAAAACGCCCTTGAACAGCAGCTGCGCAGAAAATCGCTGCACATTTATAATGTAATATTTAATAAGAAAAGGTGTAAGAATGTACACCCTTGTAGTAGTCTTGGAGTACGGATTGTAGGGAAAGAATAGCGTGTTATGTGGCATTCAAAAAAGTGTCTAAGAACACTTACCAACTAGTTCATGCAAGTACTTCACTAACGGGTCAAACGGGTAGTATATGAAAAGACTTATTGAATAGAACTAGTTGTTGAATGTATTGATGTCATGTTTGAATGATGTAGAATGAATACTAATGTTTGAATAGGTAAGTTCCAAATTAGTATTCTAACACGGCATGTTGACTTGAAAGTAAGCTAGGTACAAGAAGCTTAAAAGTAAACGGGTCAAGTGGATATGATCTCGAGCAAGGTGAAAAGCTTGGGACTATAAGTCAAACACGCATAAGGCAAAAACACTCCTACGGGCAAAGGTAAGTGACTTATGATGCAAACTCTTGGTTTAGTAATTGTATGCTTATGTATAAATAGAGAATGGGAAACAAGCATGAAAAGGTAATTTATAATAAGGTAAGCGAATTGATGTTGTTGGTGGACGGGTATAGTTCACCATACAACAATGAAAGTAGTTGGGATAAATGAGCAACAAAGATAAGTGAAGTGAGGGTAATTAAGCATGAAATAAACCCAAGATAATAAATATGGCATAAGAATGAATGGTAAAATGTACGGATTGATATGTGTGTATATATATAGATGGATATATTAAATCATGGGTGTAACTATTTAGATTGAATTGTATAGTTGTGCAAGGTCACAGAAATGGTAAACCGTTTAGTAAGTGGAGTTATCTCGCATTGGATGCTAGTGTAATAAAATGTGAGCATAGTTGCTTATACCCGGTAATGTGTGAAAGTGTTATGTATGTAAAGGTTGGTCGTTATGTGTAGGCTGAGTATAGCTTCAAAAACGTCATGTTGTCCTTGAGAATACATGAAGGAAGAGTAGTATGACGGGTTAAGATAACTTGTACATGGGATTTGTACGTGCGTGTGTATTGTAATGTTATTAATCTTTTTGTTATGAGGATGGTAATAAAGATGCAGGTATGTAAATATGAATGTATGGAAATTGGAGGATAGGATATGGAGACCGGATCCGAACTTACAAAAAGGCGTTTGGATATGACCATTGAGTATTGTTGATGTTATTTACATATTGTGAATATTTGCACGAAGTCACTTAATGAACTAACGAAATGGTTATGTGGTAGTTGCAGGTTGTCTAGACAAGCTCACGAAGCAAGAAATGGTTGAAGGTCGAGTGAGGACGCGGATTGTACGGGGTCGCGGTCACGTAAACTAATAAAGATGAATTGTATTTGATGTAATAAGAAACAATAAAAGATGAAACACCTATAATATCTTGTAGCTATGAGTTCCAAACATAAGAGAATGTTTTTATAAAGCAATAAATTTTCTAGGTCGTATTTCCGCTGCGTATTTTCAGTTAAAATGGTTTAGGGTGTTTCACCACCACCGCCAACACTCACCATTTTCACCCACCCACCATCACGGCCATCCACCTCCACCTTCCACCGGTGCCGCCGCCCCGCCGTTTCCACCCACCACCGTCGCTACCGCCACTTATCACCACCCACCATCACCGCCACTAACCACCACCCACCACCGTCACTCACCACTGACTTTATTTTTTTGTCTTTTCCTTTCTATCCAATAACACAAAGTAATATTTTGTTTCATTCCCACATGGCAACCAAACAAGACATGAAATGGTAATGATCCATTCCATTACCTTGTCCATTCCATTACCTCGTCCATTCCATTCCCTCATCCATTTCATTACCCCATAACAAACAGACCCTAACATTATTATTTTATTATTATTGCTGTTGCAATTGTGTTTCATTATATAAAAAATAAAAAATAAATAAAAAGTCCCAAAAGTAACTTCCAACTTTAGATTTATTTGAAATCCAACTGATAAAGTTGAAAACTAACTTTACAAATACTTAGTATATTCACCATATAAAAGAGGATGAATTCCCAATATTCATTTTCCATCTTTAAAGATTCGTTTAACTATTCTCACATACATCTCTCCATCACATATGCATAATGATATTACTTTCAAATGTCTTTGCATAAAATTTCGAAAGATTCTTACAATCAAAGGAAAATAGATTACCAACAATCTGTTGGTAACAAAGTTAGAATTGATATTTTTCGATGATTCATACAATCAAAGGAAAATATCAATTCATTATTTTATATATATATATATATATATATATATATATATATATATCCAGCTGCACCAGTTCCTTTTTTTCAATCTTTAGGGCTTTTAGAACTGGATGACATTTAAATACGAGTTGTTGTCACTTTCTGCTTTTCATTTTTTGCTTTTAATTTTGTTCCGATCATGCTGACAAGAAAGATCATTCTTTAGGATTTGTTTGTTAAAAGGTTTTGTTTATGTTTACTTATATTTTTTTTTGTAGTTTCTAAAGTCAAATATTTAACTCAGTGTTATAAAAATATTATTAACATGGATTCCAGCCGCAGTAAATGGTCACAAATGACAGTTGTTCAGAAAATGGTTTTGAATGTTTTAAAGACGAAGAAGAACTGTAGATTCTTGAAGTAATTGAAGGGCCATAAAACTGCTTGAGCATCACATTTGGAAGACGAACCTGAAATATAATCATGTTATTGCTACCAAAGTATCAAGTTAACGATGGAGGGCCTCATCATTTCCTTTGGAAAATTTAAGGGCAAATGAAAAGTTCGGTGAAGATCTTCAAAAAATATGTAGATCTTATAGAAACTTTTTGAAAGAGAAGAAGAAAAGATTGAACTAACTGTTGAAAACTATAGATTAATTATTGAAATGTATTTGATATTATTATCGGTCTAAATATATTGAGATTTTTTTATATTTTATGCTATCATTATATAATGATATATATTTATTGTATGAAAAATAAAAATTTGAATATAATAACACTGATTAGTTATATCAATAGTCTACTGTTAAAATCAACAGATGATTTACTTTTTAATAAACAAACATTAAAAATGTAAATGTTATGTCATTATTAGTTGTAACTGTTTAAGGCAAACAACTGGTTGAATAAACCTTTAAAGTAACATCTGTTTTTATCAACGGTATTTTAAAAAGATTTTTTTAAAAAAATCTGCTTAATTGACGCACTGCCTTTGTGAATGGAACAGACGTTACGAAATATAGTTTTTGTTTTAACAGTAGATTAACTCTTTAATTTGGTTCTTACCAAACAGAGCATAACAATTTTTCTGTTTATATTTTTTTATATCTTCATTAGTAATTGTTTTAAAGAAAGTAACAGATGTTACTAAACAGGTTTACTTTACAGCAGACAATTGTTTCCTAATGTTGGTATTAGTAAACAGACGTTAAAATTATTGTTTTAAAGAAACAAACAGATGGTAATAAACAGATGTTGTCAAACAACAGACGATAGGATTCTTAATGTTGTGTTTACGAAACAGTGCTTAACATTTAAAGCATACATAATAAAAACCATATCTACTATATAATCTACTTAATTAAAATTTTGAAAGTTCTTTCTTTCGTTTTCAAAATCTCGCTTGAAAGATCCTCTTTTAACTTCATCAAGGCTTCATGAATGTAGTTGTTGATTTATAGTTGTTGAGTCAAGTAATCTTCTATCTTGTCTCTCAAGTCAGTTGCTGGTTCATGCAACACCATATCTAACAGACCAATGTTTGTCCATGATTGTTCCTTAACCGTTTCTTCCATCCTCTCTACTTCATTCCTAATATCTTCGTCTTTTCTCTTTTCTCGTAGTGACCAAGCGCTGGATATTGACTTATCGTCTGATGTATCAGCAAAATGATAGTTTGATTTGTTTGTCATTTTGGTAAATGAAGTTTAGAATTTGCACTGTGTGGAATTTATAGATAAATTTTAGGTTGGATATGAACATATTTATAGTAATAATTTCGAAATACAATTAATTTCACGCGATATTTTACTTGATTATTTCGGCTATTCGTTTTCCAAAGCATTTGTCCATTTATGTTTCACAAGTTGTATCGACTTTTTAGATACTATAAACGTTTTGAAATTAAATAATCATTATAACAAAACTTTTCATTTAACACGTTAACCAAAGTACAATAACTATTCTACCGTATGACCTTTCATTTTCACGCGTTATAAGTGTATAAAATAGTAAACACATCCCGAACTTCATCATAAACCATTTTAACATTAACATTTACATTTCAGTCTTCATCAATTGCATCAATGGCAGCGCCAAGTAATAAGCATGAAGATGAAATGAAGGAATTTGTTCTTAATCAAATTACAGCACAATACTATCAAGATTTGAAGACTACAAGAGATTTGAAGATTTGTTTTGACCGTTTGCACTTGAGAACATTCAACCGAGATGATGTGCAATGGATTTTTAAGAACATTTGACAGACAAATTTGTAACCCATCATTCCCACAACTCGCTCTACAAACCGATCCTTGGCTTCATATTGTCGGAACCCGAAACTTCGTTATGTCTACCGTTGAAACAAAATCACTACCATTGACACAACCACCATCGTCCTCCTCTCTCTGTTGAACCCATCAACCATTTCGTTCCGATGAACAACAAACAACTCCACCGACGTCACCGGGTTCTGGCCCTGTTATCTAACGAGACAACCCGGAAAGCATACAACATCTTCGGGGACTCTACACTACACCGGTCAACTCTCGTTCTTGGCGCCAACTCCATCACGGTTCCGTTCGACTTTTGTCAAGCCACAAACCATTAATTCTTCATATGTATCGTCTTGCAATTAAGGTAACAAACTTAATCCTTCACAGATCATACTAGTCGCAAATACACAAAGTTTAATCCATTGAATGTTTTTCAAAATCTCACTGCTTATTTTCCGACAACATGTGGAGGAAGATGACTAAAATTGGTGTAGGGGGTTTTTATTACTTTACTTTCAAATATTTTTTTTGCAATAATAATGGTTGTGTGCAAAACGTTATATAATTTCCATTTACAAGTAAATTATAACCTACTCCTTCAAATGCTTTTTAATCATTTTTGAAAGGTTATTATTTATTAATAGAAGTTTTCGTATTATATAATTGAAAGGAATAAATTTTACATGACATTCAAAGAGGACATCATTTCCCTTGAGTGTGTCATGTGGCATACTATGTGTCATTAATTGATTTTAGGAAAAAAAAATTTAAGCAAAATTGGAATTTTCTCTCTCATGTTTCCTCTCATAATTTTTAAATGCTAATATCTTTTATATACGAGATTTTTTAAAGAAAAAATTAAACCAAATTAACGAGAGTTTTATTATCTTTCCAACGAGTACCATAGTGCTATATAAAAACGGAGAAAAAAACGACTACTTTTTTGTGGGGTTTTGTTCATACAGGAAAAAAACATAAAGTGTTCAAGTAATTCATTAATCATGTATAGACAATTAACTAATTATGCTTAAATATCCTTCACTTGTAGCTCAGTTGGTAGGTGACTGGGCTCTCCTTTGGAGAGACCCGGGTTCGATCCCCACGGGCGACATTTGAGGGATATTAGGCAATGAAGAGGAAAACCTGTAAGCAATTAGTTGCGCAAGTTCGAATCTGAGCTGACCCGGTTTTCATCCGGTTGTTACTCCAGCGAGGAAACTCGTGTGGAGGCAGTACGGTTTCCAGGCAAACGCCGTAGTCCACACCGTACCAGCGTGGACCTAATTCAGACAACATAGTCTGGACATGTGGGTGATTAGGGCCTGCCAAGAGGCAGGTGTGCTGATCTCTGCAACACAGTTAAGAAAGTCACCGTAAAAAAAAAAACTAATTATGTTCAAATAAGTAAATATGAATTCTATTTTCAACACGTGTTAGCATTGGAGTTGTACATTGTTTTAGGTTAGGTATTAATATTAGACTTATATATTGTTTAAGGTTAGGCGTTAACATTGGAGATACATTGTTAATTATTTTAGGTTAGGTGCTATTCGAAGTTTTCCTGCATGTAACTGTAAAGCGCATCATTCTATTTCATATATAAATTGATATGTCATGTTAGATTTCTCAACCCAGGGACGTTCCCGAGATATAATCTAGTATAATATAGTTTCTCTCACCATAAAGTCACCACACTTGATCATAACCATTGATCTAATGAAATGAATGGTTGAGATTGAGTTTCCAAGGTTTTTAAGGATTTCAAGATAAGAAGGGTTTTTCATAGAACCACACCCTAGATATAGATATAGATATGTTATTATGTATCCGTATCTGTTATTTAAAAAAGTTATTTTTTTTTTTGGAAGGTGTGTTTCAGCGGAGAATCCAAACGACGCACAGCCTCTCAACCTCAGTTCGAATCCAGGCCAAACGCGGATGTTGAATTTCTCACTCCTTAGTGCGAGTGGGGGGACTCAAACCTGAGACCAAGCCCGGGCGAAAACCTCCCTAAAGAAGAGAAACCCAAATACAACACAAAGTCGGACAATAATAGGATACAAATATATTTTATTAAAGTAAAAAAATTAGAAACCCATATTAAAAAGCAATCAATAATAGGAAGAGAAACCCAAATACAACACAAAGTCGGACAAAGGAGTGGAGGACAAGGCAAAAAAAAAAACGATGTCTTCTAGAATAATTTTGGATGAGAAGTCCAAATCTTTCCATTCGTCACTTATCAACAATTCACAATTGTTATCGTCTCTCTCTTTTTTTTTGTGTTAACAATACAAGTTTTTTTTTGTTTTTTTTTTAAATTGTAAATATTTAGTTAATTATGTCTTATGCATAACTAATAACTCTCTTACGTGGAAGGAATGGAGTAAATATCCATTGTATATGTTGTAAATATTTCGTTTTTGGCGGTCCTTGTTTTCAGGCTTAGCCGTTTTTTAATGAAGTTTAACTTTCAAAAAAAAAAAAAAAAAAAAAAAAAAAACTCTTAACTATTTCCAACTTACGTTTGTTTCCTTTTTCCTTTTACTTGTTTTAATTGTCATGGTTCGGTTTGGTAGTTTAAGTTAGAAGAGTGGAACACCTCACGGTGGAGGGGGGAGGAGTAGAGGCAGACCCAAATTGACTTGGGTTGATCGGATTAGGCAATATTTGTTAGAATTGCACCTCTCTAAGCATATGGTCCAAGATAGGAATTCGTAGAGGCTTAGGATCAAAGTTAAAGAATTTTAGGAATTAGGAGAAAAGTTCTTTTGTGTCGGTCCTTTGTCTTTTTAGGGATGGTGTTATTCATTCACTACTTTTTAGTGTTTTGTGTTTGTCTACATATTTATAAATATATAGTGTGCGTTTGTTTTTCGAGCCAGGGTATCTCTGGAAGCAGTTTCTCTACCTCTAACGATAGAGGTAAGGTTTGCCTACATCTTACCCTCTCAGACCTTACTAATAGCATCGCTATTTGTGGGATTTCCGGAGTTAGGTTGTTGTTGTTATCATACTTTTGGACCAAAGTGCTAATAATGTTTTCTAGAAATAAGACAAATCAAACTAGTTGTGTTGGATCATGGATGGATTTTTCAAGCGACAAATTATAGAAGTTTAACGGTTTAAATCAATCTATTATTGATGGGGAGTTAGATTTTAATAAGGGAAAATGACCAATATAGCCCGTTGACCGGGCATTTTGCATAACTAGCCCTCTCCACCGTTTTTGGAGAGACGGGACACGGCTCCCAGCCAGCCTGAACCGTCTCCGAGACCGTTTGGTTTTATAGCCAATTGCCAGCCAACACGTGGCGTCTCTGATCCCGAGGCTGTACCGTCTCTCTCCAGACGGGTCAGAGATCTCTCCCAGACGGTTCACGTTTCCCAATGCCGGCTGCCTTCGGTTCAACCGTCTCCCAGACGGTTCACGTCTACCAATGCCGGCTGACCCTTCGGTTCAACCGTCTCCCAGACGGGTCACATTTCCCAAGTCGTCTTAAGCCGTTTTGTGATACCGTCTGAACCGTCTGAACCGTCTCACGAGTGTATATAAATACCCCAATTCACTTAACGAAATTTGCACCCACCCCTCTCCTCTAAGCTTTCATCTTCCATGCACCCACCCCTCTCCTCTAAGCTTTCATCTTCCAATCCAATGACGTTTTTTTACTTTCCCAGCCGAAGCCTTTTTTACTTTCCTAGCCGAAGCCTACCGGCTTCGGAAAATATGTCCCGGTTACTTGGATTGTTGTTTCATCTGCGTACGGCTACTTGGATTGTTGTTCCATCTGCGCGTGGTTTGCAACCCGTGTAATGGATCGATGATGTGGTGGTCTACATTTTAGGCAAGTTCGTTCGCTTTCCGAATTTATGTCTCGATGTTCGACGTGTGCTCACTGAGAACTATTGTTACATAAAACGAGGAAACGTTTTGGACTTGTCTGTGTAGAGCACATACACCATTCGAAACAACGTCTATGTAGACCACTGCTACTACCGCCGCTGTGGAGGACATTACTATTACTTCAAACAAAGTTCTTAGTTCTGGAAGTAAATTTGGGAAGTTTGTTGTAATAGTGTATTTTTTACTTGTTGCTTCTTAGTTTTCACTTGTTGCTTCTTAATTCTTGGGAAGTTTGTTGTAATAGTGTAGTTTTTTAATTGTTGTTGTAATAGTATTTATTGTTTATTTGTGATTGTAATAGTATAGTACGTTTAATGAGATATTTACCTTAATATAAAAACAAAAAAAACAAAATTGCATTAATATTAATAAAAATATAACCATTAATTGCATTAAAAAAAAGTTAATAAATTACAAATTAATTAAGACGATGTCTTATCATTTGCCAAACGGACACATGTTTAAACTCTTTACGCTCCCTGTTTTTATACTGCCTTCGACTGTGTCTAATTGCCACGTCTTCGGGAAAGTTAGAGGGTACGTCGTAAAGAGTCCGGTTGTGGTGCCCGTTGAAGATTTGACACTTTGTCGTCAAATCGCTCAACTTGCGGCTTAGGGACTCGGTGGTACGTTCTGACCCTCCAACGAGCCGATTGTATTCATTCAGCATCCGGAACCATTTGTTGTTAAGGTGTGTGCTTTCTTCAACATGAAGCCATGCTGCAATCAAGGCAATCTCTTGTTCTTCCGTCCATCTTTGAGGTGCCATTTTTGTATGATTTGGACGGTGTTGGACGGTGGTGGTGGGGTGGTAGATATTGTTTAGACGATGTAGGACGGTGTTGGACGGTGGTGGTGGGGTGGTAGATATTGTTTAGACGGTGTTGGACGGTGGTCGTCGGGTTGTAGATAGTGTTTAGACGGAGTTGCACGGTGGTGGATAGTGTTTAGACGGGTTGGATGACGGGAATGGGACGGGAGACGGGTATTTATAGGGCTGAGCTGGACAACCGAAGCGTCGCCCGCTCATCGGGACTCACCGGCGTTGGTAGATGTGTACCGTCTTGAGAGACGGTTGAACCGAAGGGCCAGCCGTCTTGGGAAATGTGACCCGTCTTTTGAGACGGTTGAACCGAAGGGTCAGCCGGCATTGGTAGACGTGAACCGTCTGGGAGACGGTTGAACCGAAGGCAGCCGGCATTGGGAAACGTGAACCGTCTGGGAGAGATCTCTGACCCGTCTGGAGAGAGACGGTACAGCCTCGGGATCAGAGACGCCACGTGTTGGCTTGCAATTGGCTATAAAACCAAACCGTCTCGGAGACGGTTCAGGCTGGTTGGGAGCCGTGTCCCGTCTCTCCAAAGACGGTGGAGAGGGCTAGTTGTGCAAAATGCCCGGTCAACGGGCTATATTGGTCATTTTCCCTTTTAATAATTCATATTTTGCTCGTTGACAGACAATAATCTATATTTGATAAATTTCTCACAATAGTCCAAGCTGTTAATGTATTGGCTGATAATAAACTTTTTAACTTTCAAACTCTTTCAGTTTTGAAAATGTGTTAGTTTTCAATTAACAAAAGTTCATTGTCGGCCAATACTATGAAAGTTGGGACTATTGTGGATAAGTACAGATTATTGTCAGCCAATGAGACAAAGTTTGGATTATTAAAATCAAATTCCCCTTTATTAATCGAATATATTTAGTTTATATTAAAATGATAAAGATGGTTTAGTGAAGGAAAAACAAACAAATACAAAGGAGACAACTAGAATGGTTTACAAAACAGATACCAAGTTTTAAAACCGTAAGTTGTACCATTAAATCGTTAAGTTTCTATGAACTGAACTGAACTGAACCATGTATATCTAAAGGCAGTCGACTTGCTACAGATTGAATGGTACGAATAGTTTTACAACGGTCTATGGGCAATCCTATTGTACTCGCATTCATTGTTTGTTTTAGTTCTTTTTTTTAATATCATAACTAGGTTATTTTGTGAGTGTTCCGAGATAGACAAATCCAATATAATGTGGTAAAATATGTGTACTGTAAAATTAATAGGCTGTTTTTTAGAAAAAAAATTGTAAAGAATTTGGTATCAAATGATATGTTATGACGATGATGATAGGCGATTCTAATGTGTAAAGTGAGCATTTGTTAAACAATGACATACATGTTCAATTTTTATTATGGATACACAATCAATCATCTTTTCATGTTTCCCGACTGTTTTCTTCTCATACATAATTCAAGTATCTATTTCAATAATCACCACATAAAAAGTTGTTTTCTTTTTTCGTTTTTTGTATAGCACTGTGGTACTCGGTGGAAAAATAATAAAATGCTCGTTAATTTGGTGTAATTGTTTTTCCAAAAAAATGTCGTATAAAAAAGTTATTAGCGTTTGAAAAACATGGAGGAAAGTGCATGTGCCATGCACATAATAGAGAAATAATTTTTTTATATTTTAAATCACTAATGACATGGCATGTCACACGACACACTCAATGGGGAGGTTACCCTCTTTGAGTGTCATGTAAAATTTATGGCTTTGGTTTATTATAATAGATAGATAGATATTATGCTTCTTTTTATTTTTAAAGGCTATCTCGCACTCAATGCTTTGAAATCTACCATGGGAAAAGAACCCTCAACCATAAGGCCATGGGGTATACTCTAACATATGTTGTGTTAAAGGTGACATGGCATGTTAACTTGTATTGTAAATGTAACACCCCAACCGATGGCAGAATCATCGAGGTGCCACGTAGTGACGATTGTTCAAAAGCTCATGGTACTAAAATGTAAATGTATAAATATTGAATATTGTTTTACAACATGTGAAATTAAATACAAGACAACAAAAATAAAGATAATTGATTGATTTAATCTAAGTCCAAAATCCTATGTGAAGCGTCAAGCAGCTTATCCTGAAACATGCACGAAAATAATTTTGTCAACATATGATGTTGGTGAGTACTACTTAGTTGTGTACATATAGTATAAGTTTTTGAAAAGTAGTACAATTCATGTGTCTAGCATCACCAATGCATTATGTAAACACGCAAGTAACCAAACAAGACAAAGATCAAATGTAAAGTTGTACAATGAAATTGATAATGAGCACCTCAACACGTGTGAGTCTAAAAGAGCACCATAACATAAGTTATGTCTAAATGAGCACCGTAACATAAGTTACGTCTAAATGAGCACCGTAACATAAGTTACGTCTATATGTAAAGAGCACCATAACATAAGTTATGTCTAGATGTATGATTTTGTATGCAAGCTACGTTCATGTTCAAACATAAGCACAAAGATAAACAAGACACGTATATGAATTGTAAATGAATAAAAATGTATGTGTAAATGAATATGAAAGTTTTGTATACTTGTGCATGAATCACTCCAAAAGTTGTAAAAGTGAAAAAGGGGATAAGTAATACTCACCTTAGCGAGGTGGTAAGTCTTGTATAATTGAATAAGTGTAATCCAACGTTACCAAGTGTCACCCTATGTATAATGTAAAAAATAAGTCTAAGTCTATCTAGTCTATAAGTATTTTCTAGGGCTTCGAATTGGGGATAAACGTTTATTTGATTAATAAACAAATTGTTTATTAAATATAAGAAATTTAATAAATAAATGAATAAATGTCTTTTTGTAAATTTTAAGTTAAAGATGGTCACAAAATAAAGTCTTTAGTATGAAAATAATTTTTATAAAATTATTTTCTTGAAAATAGAATATTTAATCGATTTATTTCAAATTGCCAAAATATGACTTTAATATCTAAAAATATTAAAATTAAAGAATTTTCAGAATTAAAAATTGTATTTCAGTCCTAGATAGTTAGAAATAATTTATATAAAATTTTGGTGCAAAAATATTGAAAAATGCATTTATTATGATTTATTTATTATTAAAACTAACAAAAATTGATTAAAAATATAAAATAAACGGTTTTTCTGAAATAAAAATATTTTCTGGAATGTTTAAGAATATACAAGTTTAGGATAATTTTTGTGAGATTTAATAAAATTTTTTAGATATTTTTATTGAATTTTATAAATAAAAATGAATAAACTTGTATTATTAATAATATATATTAAATAATTTATTTTTGAAAAACCAAAAATCGGATGATGAACTTTATCATTTGGAGATCATATAATAATTTTTGTAGAATTTAATAGGCACTTTTAGTATTTAAAACTATTTTAAAAAGATAATATGTTATATATATATATATATATATATATATATATATATATATATATATATAAGAAAAGGTAAAAAAAATGATGTTGGTTGTAGGGTTCGAACCTGGGTCGGACCCGGTTCAGTGTCTCTAGCCAACCACTGTGTTACCAACTGATCTGTGTGATCAGTTGGTGATAGTTTTTATTTTGAAATGATTATAAAGGATCACGAAATAGCTTTCTTCCCCAATTCACACAAAGTCGAGCCCTAGAATTTGTAATCGAATGGTTTACACATCATCAACCCAATTAACCATAGGGCAAATGCTGTGTATAGGCCGATTAACAAAACCCATCAAAGAAAAACGACTTACAATGATGAATTCGTATGTATAGCTCGGTCAAAGAAAAAGTCAACCACGAGTGTAAAAGCTTCGATTTTGGACGATTTGGTGTTTGATAGTGAAAAGTGTTATAGGGGTTATGCTAATCGCATATATGTGTATGTGTGTGCAGGTTTGATTGAATTATAATCACGTATATATACGAATTCGATCCGGGTTATTTTGGAATGCACATAATGGCATTCATACGCACAATCAAAGCCGGGTCATGGTCAATTCAACGCGTTGAATCACGCGTATTGTTAATTTAGAAAGAAGCGTTGATGATGTGCGTAGATTATTCGTGTTTATTGAATCAAAATAAGGAATTCTTTGTGTGTTTTTGGTTTGCAGCGAGAATTCAACAGAGGAAAGGAGGAACCAGCTTGGTTCGCAGTTTATGTATAAAATTTTAATCGTCCAGATAGAATCAACAACAACAGCTTGGCCTAGTGGTGCGACGTGTGTTGGTTGTGTTTGAGGCGGCTACCTGCCCGGGTTCGAGTCCCGGCAGGAGCTTCCTTTTTTTTTTTTTAACAGAGGAGGGGGTAAAGGGAAGATGGGCTTCGCTGATGGGCCTGTCTGGTGGGCCGGTTTGTGGGGCTGTTGGGCTTCAGGAAATCCACAAAGGTTGAAGTGGGTTTGGGCTTATGGTTTGAGTTATGTGTGGGTTTGGTTTGGTAGTTTAATGGATTAGGGTAATGGTTTGGGTTTAAGGGTTAGTCTAGACTAATATTATTATCTATTATCATTATTATTATTATTATTATTATTATTATTATTATTATTATTATTATTATTAAAAAATATATATATATAATGAAAAAGTGACAGATGTCACAGTACACCACTCCCTACTTGTGTTAAATGGTGTTAAAGAGGTTGTGTGTTAACATGTTAACATGGTGTTAAAATTCTACATTAATTTTTTTTCCTTTTATGAACCATAAACCACTAAAAATATATGATTAGGTGAAGTTAATGAGATTAAGCCATTTCCTTAGGGTGAAGTGGAGTCAAATGAGAAAAAATGGATGATGTGACATCTATGTGGAGTTAAGAAGGGTTAAAATATACCCTAAGGCCTAAGAGGATGGACACTTGTCTCATAAATTTTGATATCGTTATACGACAAGCCCTTTAATAATTGTAGTTCGATACATGATAACTTGTAGCAACTATTGATCATGATTGATCAACGACTCTATCATTAACGACTAATCTATAATAAAATATACGCATATTATCCTTACTATTAATTTAGATAATATATCAAAACTTGTTATATTATCTAAATTAACCTTCCTAAATCATTTTCAATCCTTTACCCATCAGGAACCCACATAATAAACGAACCAATCGTGATCAGAACCACTCGTTTTTTAGATTTCAAGTTCGGACCTGTTTTTGTATTTTTCGAACTCGAATCATCATTGTAAGTCGAATTTCTTTATGCCATTTTACTTAGTGTTGTTCTAGGATCAAAAGCCCTCTATTACAGATTTGTTATCAGGTATGAATCGGATTATTGAATTTTGGGTATAGGGTTAGGGTTTATGCTTGGGTTATGAGGAAGAAGATGATGTGGGATAGTAATTTAAATACTTTGTTTTCTAAACTAATTACCAAGTGACTGAAGTGGTGTAGTGGCCGTATCTTTGTATGAGCATCTAAAGGACCCGCGTTCGAGTCCCTTGCCCAGCGGTTCTGTTTCATGTTTTTTTTTTGTTTTATTATTTGTATTATTTATATAAATACATTTATCTTATTATATTTATAATAAATTCATTTTTGATCCAAAAATCATGAAAATTTAGGTGTAGACTCTTGACACTATAAATAAAATTATCACATTTCATTTTTTTGGAAAATAATTAATTTTCACATTTTTATTAATTTAATTTGTTTTAATCATAATTAATTGATTAAAAATTCGTTTTAAATGATTTTAATCTCAATATTTTTGTGGAATTATTAATTTACATTAGAAACTTGATTATAATTTATTGGATAAGAAATGATTAATTTTTATAGATTTTCCTATTTTTAACCATTTAAACATGATTTAAACCCATTAAATCAGTTTTAAATACAAATAAATTGAGAAAATTTTGGAAAATTTATTTTGAGAATTTCTTATCATATAGTATTCATTTTTCATAAAAATATTATTTTGGATCATATCTTGTATTTCTAGCTTATTAATTAAATATAAATTATAAAATCTGTTTTATGAATATTTTTATGTAAAACAAAAATATTTCTATGTGTGGAAAAAACGTAAGTGTTTATATTTTCTTAGTCTCATATTGGATCTTAAATCATGTTTTATTTTATTTAAAATTATTATTAAATTCTAGTTATTATAAAACTTCATCTTCTCTACAAATGCCTAGCAAACCCTAATTTTTTTTTGAACGATCAACTAAAGTATTGCCGGGTACTCTGTATGCGCCCCCCAATGGCCGAAAGGGGCCCCAGACGGCCTCTAGTCCGTACGGACAAAGCCCTTCGGCCCACCCGTCTCCTGTTCCAGGGAAAATCCGGCCCACAAACCCGCCCGAAGGCACGACGGTAGTGAACCGGTAAAACTTGAAGGGATCAGGAGTCGAACCCATGACCACAAGGGTTAAGGGTCTCTCCATCACTTCCCAACCACCTACCCCACTACAAGGGTGGGGGTATCCATCACATGCCTCCCGTGATGTCTTAGACTTTTAAGTCATTTTCCCTCATTAGTATGCTTATACGTATACGTTGAATTCTTCGAAATTCCCAACTTTATCTTGTGACGAGTTTTGTTGGATTTATCGTACTTAGCAAAACTGTGAGTATATCTTTCTCCTTTTTCATGTTTTACTCTTTTGGGCTACTCATGTACACTATAACTAAATGCTTTTCTTTCATTAAATGCAATTTTCATGTGTGTTTGTGTTATGTTACTTTGTGTATCTATGACTTGTCAAAATCATTAACCGTTTGTAACACCCCAACCGATGGCGGAATCATCGAGGTGCCACGTAGTGACGATTGTTCAAAAGCTCATGGTACTAAAATGTAAATATTTGATTATTGAATATTGTTTTACAACATGTGAGATTCAATACAATACAACAAAATAAAGATAATTGATTGATTTAATCTAAATCCAAGGTCCTATGTGAAGCGTCAAGCAGCTTATCCTGAAACATGCACGAAAATAATTTTGTCAACATATGATGTTGGTGAGTACTACTTAGTTTTGTACGTATAGTATAAGTTTTGAAAAGTAGTACAATTCATGTGTCTAGTATCACCAAGGCATTATGTAAACACGCAAGTAACCAAACAAGACAAAGATCACATGTAAAGTTGTACAATGAAACTGATAATGAGCACCTCAACACGTGTGAGTCTAAAAGAGCACCATAACACAAAGTTATGTCTAAATGAGCACCGTAACATAAGTTACGTCTGTATGTAAAGAGCACCATAACATAAGTTATGTCTGTATGTATGATTTTGTATGTAAGCTACGTTCATGTTCAAGCATAAGCACAAAGATAATCAAGACACGTATATGAATTGTAAATGGATAAAAATGTATGTGTAAATGAATATGAGAACTTTGTATAGTTGTGCATGAATCACCCCAAAAATTGTAAAAGCGAAAAAAGGGATAAGTAATACTCACATTAGCGAGGTGGTAAGTCTTGTATAATTGAATAAGTGTAATCCAACGTTGCCAAGTATCACCCTATGTATAATGTAACAAATAAGTCTAAGTCTATCTAGTCTATAAGTATTTTCTAGGGTTCCGAATTGGGGATAAGTATTCGTTTGATTAATAAATTAAGCGTTCAATAAATAAGAGAAATTTGATAATTAAATAAACAAGTCTTTTTGTAAATTTTAAAGTTAAGGTGGCCACAATATAAAGTTTTAAGTATGAAAATAATTTTCATAAAATTATTTTCTTGAAAATAGAATATTTAATCTATTTATTTCAATTTGTCAAATATGACTTCTAATATCTAAAAATATTAAATTTGAAGAATTTTTGAATTAAAAAATTGTATTTCTGTTCCAAATGAATAGAAATAATTTATGTAAAATTTTGGTACAAAAATATTGAAAAATGAATTTATTATGATTTATTTATGATTAAAACTAATAAAAATTGGTTAAAAATATTAAATAAACGATTTTCTGAAATAAAAATTATTTCAGAAATGTTCATTGATTTATAAACTTAGAATAATTTTTGTGGCAATTTATATAATCGTTTTGATATTTTTATAGAATTTTAAAATTTTAAATGAATAAACTTGTAATATTAATAATATATAATAAATAAATGATTTTTGGAAATCTAAAATTTTTATTACAAATTTTATTGTTTATACAACATAGGATAAATTTTGTAGAATTTATAATATAGATTTAGTATTTTAAAATTAATTTGAAAGATAAAACAATAATATATAAAGAAAGGAAAGTTTCAAAAAAAAGAATTGTCTGTTGTGGGGTTCGAACTCGTGCCTTCTGTTTGTACATCAGTGAACATAACCATCTGATCTGGGTCAGATGGTTGTGTTAGTTTGTTTCAGAAAACATTATATACAATAGTCTGTTGAATCGTTCTTCCCCAATTCAAACCTTACGAGCCCTAGATTTCAAATCTTAACAATTCGTACACAATAGCCCCTGAGACCTTAGGGCTATTGTTTATGATAGGCCGAATAACAAAACCAAAGCAAGAATCGTTACCTAATATGCGTGAATGGCTATAGACGAACGTCAAAAGAACAAGTCAAACATGTATGATTCCACAGTTTTGAAGAAGTTTTGGGGATAATTAGGGTATGAGGGTTTCTTTATCGGTGCTAGGAGCTTGTATAGGGGGTATCAATTTATACTAATTATTCTTAATCATATATTTAGAAGTTTTGACCCGTATTAAGTATGAAACGCGTGATTAGTCCCAATTAAGGCATGCTTTGACTGTTTTAATGTGTAATAACACGCGTAATTTGCTGTCGAGTCAATCAGTGGTTGAATGCCATTTTTAGTTTTTGAAAGTCTTGTGGTTCGATGCTGTCTGTCGCGATTCAAGGAAGAAGAAGAGAGAGCAAAGTGGGGTTTTATATAATATGAGTTGGGTATATTCCAAAACTTAAGTGTAGCTCAGGTGGTTTGGACGTGAGGGTGTTGTGTGGCTTCTGCCCGGGTTCGAGTCCCGGCAGGGGCCGAATATTATTATTATTTTTTTTTTGAATAGAGGAGAAGGGTAAGGGAAGGGAGTTGGGCTGGACCTCTATTGGGCTTATGTCTGTCTGGGCTCAATGCTTGGGCTCCGATAATAATAGAAAGAAAAAGGGTGGGTTTGGCTTATGGTTTGGGTTAGTTTAGTCTAAAAATATTATTATCATTATTATTATTATTTTTATTATTATTATTATTTATAAAAATAAAAAGGAAAAGTGACGGATGTCACACCGTTGCGGCCTAGCATTTCAATGAATAGTACTATGGTATATTGACGTGTGCGGATATACACATAATTTCACAATAAAATAATACACTTTTCTGCTTTAATTTTTATAAAAATGGTTTAGACCTTAATATTAAAACACACACAATAGGGCAAGTGTACCCTGTCATATATGTAGTAATGTACAGATAAGAACCAGATATCGATCCATGGACGCGCGCGGAGCAATTGTACTAAAACTCTGTCCCCAATTTACCAGTAGGAAAAGATAGTTGAAGTTTGTTTAAACTAAATTAATTCTAAAATATCTAACATATGTAAGACTCCAAATACAAAATATAAATATATAAACTATAATATATCAATCCTAGCATGTCATCTACATATCATATGAAATAAATGCGTGTGATCAACATTCCCATTTTTCGACAGTTAGTGTCCCTTTCGGGCATCCTAACATGACAACTATACGGAAAGCTAACACGAATTACACACGTTAACCACCTCAAGTCGTTTATTAGCGAGCAACTGATATGATCTCATGTGAATCTTCTAAAGATAAGTTAGTCATCCGTTAGGAGTTTTCTAACCTCACTAATCAAGGAAAGCAATACCGAATACACAATACAACCACCGAGACTAGCATAAAGTAAAGCATTTCACAACCTATTCCATTTTACCAACTTTGAACACTGATCTACTAAGATCGCTAATTCTACCAAAATAACTAGCAAAGATCATTAACCGTGTCAAAGATCAGTAACAGCACCATTAAGCTTTTAAAACCCTTTTACGTGCCGGTAAGCATTTCTAATCATTATTCGACTGACTTTAACCAAACCAATACCCGGTTACAGTTTAATGGTGTAAACTTATTAACAAGTTAACTAGTCTACTACCGGACGATTAAACGGATGGTTTTTCAACATGTATCCGCCTAACACATTCGATAATCATCAAAGTCATTCAAGCATAACTACAAATCCATTAACAATGAAACAAGGTTGCACTATGATCATCAAGATTCAAACATGAAAAACGCCAAATTCATACAAGACATGATTAACTACACAAATGATTGTTTCTACGTACTACATACTACTGTTTTTGCCCGTAGGTGTACAATATACTATATAAACATCACAAATAGCATAAAGATTCAGATTTGATACAAAAATGGATTATAAGATCAAACCATAGAAATGCAAATGTGATGGATTGGATGATGATGATGGATGGATCGGATAGCTTCCCGAGCTCGTTCCACGCCTTAGCAGCACTTCGACAGCCTCAGAAATCGTCTCAGATCGCCCGAGAAATACCCAATCTCACATCAGTGAGCTCTGCTATGTTTTTATACAACTTTTGGTTTTGTGCACGGCCGTGCACCTAAAGTGCACGGTTGTGCATTTTAACTTTCTGATGTGACGTGCAAGTGGGCAAGTAGCTACGAAGTCTCTGAAAATATCTTTGAATCCCGCACGGTCGTGCACCTGGGGTGCACGGTCGTGCGGGTCTGGTGGTAGCCGGGTGCCTGGGTTGCACTGCCTGGTGCACTGGTAGTGCACCCGAGAAGTCTGAGTCGCACGGGCTTCTGCACGGTGGTGCTGATCATGGTGCCCGAGATCCTGATGTGCACTCCGGGTCGCACTGGCAGTGCACACCCTCTGTGTCCGAGCCAAGTAAGCCCGCATGGGCATGCACCTGGGGTGCAGGACCGTGTACAACTTCCAGACTTAGCTGATTTTTGCAGCAAATTCCCATTTGGTCCAAATTTCACTAGGTTTCTTCGTCTTTGTTCGTGGGACGTCGTTTAAGACCTGCAATAAACATATGAAGCGGTTAAGTACCGAATTCGTGCAATTATGGTCGAAAACGCGTAACTTGGGAGTTTAATCGGGGATTTATATATGTATATTTTAACGTATATCATATATACCCCTTATGACTCTGTTGAGAGACCTTAGTCATTGCTATGTGTTTCATTACTACTGTTAATAGCGCATACTATATATAAATTTCATTTCACTTTCAGATGGTTGATTTTGACCCGGATACTACTTATTACATAACTGCAAACAATGTACAACACATGAATTGCAAATATTTCTTACTATATGTATTCAAAACAGGGTATGCTCACCAATACAATTTTTGTATTGACAAAATTATTTTGTACATGTTTCAGGTTATTTTGAGATGCATTCTTTAAGCTTTCGGATTTATATTTAGATTTTAATTCATTGTATTTAAGTTTAGTTGGCATTTAGAATCGTTGTATTTCATTTCAATGTAATAAATTATTTAATCAATGTATCAATATTTACAATTTTAGTCCATGAGCTATTGAACAATCGTCACTACGTGGTACCTTGATGATTCCACCATCGGTTGGGGTGTTACATGTCACAAGTCTAAACAAACTAGAAACCCTTTTTCTTTAAGTGACCATAAAATAAAAGAAGTAGGTGATATAATACATCTTGATGTTTGGGGTGGGTCCATATAGAGTGTCTAGTACTAGAGAAGGTTACAAATATTTTTTAACAGTTCTTGATGATTTTTTCAAGAACTGTTTGGTGCTATTTGATGAAAGGAAAAGGAGAAGTGTTTGAAAATATAAGGTGTTTTTATGAGTTAATTAAAACTCAGTTAAAAAAATAGATTAAGGTGTTTTGGAGTGACAATGATAGTGAGTTTGTTAATAATCAAATGGGTCAATTTTGTTTGTCTAAGGGGATTATACACCAGACAACTTGTGTATATACCCCCACAACAGAATGGATTGGTTAAGAGGAAACATAGACATCTTTTAAACATGACTAGAACTTTATTATTTCAAAGTGGTTTACCTTTAAGATTCTGGTCTGAGTGTGTTCTAACTGCTTGTTGGATCAGTAATGCTCTTGATTATGTGTTTAGCAAGTTCAATCAGATTTGCACAGTGGAATGAGTAAGTAAAGTTACACTATCAACAGGAGTTATTACTCCTCCTTTATGTTTGAAAACTAAAGACAAGTTTAATGAGAATCTAAGTATTGAATGTGAATGATAATAAATACTCAAACGAGCATCGAGTAAACACTTGATAACACATGCATAGTTGTGGAATCTTAGTTTACATTCCTTTGAAGCTCGAAATGTTCGTGTTAAATCATCCAAAACTTCGTGTGAAACACTTCGGATAAGACGAAACCTTGAAGAAACGTCTTGAGGAACATGATTGGACCCCGTTCATCATAGTTCTTTCGACTTTATCACACCAATTCTTGAAACTTCCTTCAATACTTCGGTGAAATCTTTGAATAAAGTCGCTTAATTCCATTCAGAAACCTGATGCATACCCAGTTTTATCACTACAAACTCTCGGACACAGGTTTTAAATCTTTTGATAACACTTGAGTACAGACATTTCGACGGTTGTTCTTTGATTTTTGGATATTTAAGCCCATTTCGGATGGAAAAACTTCCTATAACCATATGTAAACGCTAAGAAAACCTTAGATTACTCAATCATCATTCCAAACCAGTGTTCAGATTTTTAGAATACAAACTAAAATGCCAAGTTTCCTTCCAAACCTTGGATAAGGATGTACATACCACCATGATTATTCAACTTGAACAAATCAAATGACTCTTGATGCACGAAACATCCCTCTACCATGACTCGTGTTAAATCATCTATAATCATTCGTATCTGATCCTTTCGAAGAATTCTGGCAAGACGCTAGTGAAAGATAGGAAATTTCCGTGTAGATTTCATGGTAATTTTACCGTTTTGACTTAGAACCTTGAATCTTTAGATGCTAAGCAAGAGACAATCTAAAGGGCACGTTCATCCTCATTAGCAAACTCTTTCCATTTGTAATAAAACCATTACTTTCGACCAAAGCAAAACGTTTCTCGTTTCCTATGACATCAACAGTTTTACCAGTCCTTGCATTTCGATCATTCCTGTTATTCGAGTTAGTATCATCTGAAGACACAACATCTTAATGTAAGGTAAATTGGCGATTATGATCCGGAGCATAATCGCGAATCTACAGGTACGTTATGGTGGTGTGGAATTTCACGAGAGTTTTCGGGAAAGATTTTAGTCCGTTTTTGAAGTACCAAAGGTGTGGTGGGTTGGCTGCGGTACACCCTATATATAAACACCGATGGTACATCGGGAATGGGACTGAGAATCAATCCAAAAATAAACACTATTTCTTGAAGAAGACTTCCGGTATGTTTCTGGAGTATCAAAGGTGTGGTGGGTTAGCTGCAGTACACCCTATATAAAAACATCAATGGTACGTCAGAATTGAGACTGGAAGTCCGATCTAGAATAAACCTTAGTCTGTTTTTGAACCTTGCACAAAAAAAAATCAGATATCCTTTTCCTGTCATTTAGACGAAACCCTTAATTCTCATCAAATATTGTAGTCTTATCCCAAACGGTACGCTCGACGTATAAACAAAGAAAGTATTCGATCTTTCCATTTGTATAGTAAAACTCTCTGGTCAAAACCAGAAGATACCGTTCAGATGACGGATGCAGAGGTCCCACGAAATTTCTATCTTGTTAAAATCACTTGTGAGAAAATAAGAACGCCGAAACCATTGCGGTCTGGTGTTGTAAAACAACAAGGAAAACACTTGATATAGAAAGTACTTCTTTACCAAAGCCCAAGTGATGCACAACTTGGCAAGTGTAAAGTTGATTTTCTCTTGCCTGTCCATTCGAATGACTTTCATCCCTCCCCATTGACTCGTTTCGTTAGACTGATAAGAAAATGAAACAGGATCATTCTTAAAACCAATCGAACGACCAAAAGATTGAAGAATTTACAAGTCCTGTTTCCATGATTTCCATGTCCCAGCTGTGTATTTACCCGTTTTTGACGACTGCAAGGTCATTGATTTGGTAAACCTCCCCTTAGTTGGACACCCTAGCTGATGAGCCATCCTCCATACCTTCATTTTGTAAGTAGGATTCCTAAGTTTTAAAGCTTCCTATTGTTCGTATGAGCCGCAAAATTGTTTCGGAAAAACAGTATGATCCGCATAAAAGCTCTCATTTACATGGTTCGTTGCGATCTCGTGGTATGCCTTGAGTTTATTTTCCTGTAGTAAGATGTGTCTACCTAGCAATGCAACTGTAAGTTCGCACTTATTAGTAATATTCTAGAAACAGATAACCTTGAAAACGTTACGAGTTTGGTAATTGAAGTACGAGATAACCCCAACCATAATTTCGCGGACGAAATTCTTATGGGGGGGGGGAGAATGTAACAACCCAAAGTGGACCCCAAAAATTTTTCGCGGTTATATTATTATTTTACAAGAAATAGTTAACCAAAATAAATATTAGCTGAGTCAGTTATATACGAAACTGAAAACCGAATTGTTATAAATAAAATATTATTATATAACCAGATGCGAGACCGAATTAATACATGATAACGAACCCAACCCTTACCCGAACGGATCGGGTGAGTCAACAAGGGAGAGGACACTTGTCCTCCCCTCTTGATGATACCTCTCTTGATTTTCTTTTATAAAATTAAACCCCACACAAATCTGTGTGTTCTTCATATCAACACACACACACACACCACACATTGTAGAGAGAGAGAGAGAGAGAGAGAGAGAAGGGAACCGGAGGTTCGTCCTCCACCTCCGCCACAACATCACCCATCCCACTAACCACTATTATTATAAAAAAGATAGATGGATCTAAAAAGAGGAGAGAGAAGCAGAACGAGAAGAGAGAGTCAGAGGACTGAGAGGGAAGATTGAAAGAGAGAGAGAGCTCGTAGGTGAGGAAGAGCAACAAGGAGATGGTGGTGGTTCCATCAGCGGCGACGGTGGCGCCCCTGTCCCCGAATCAACTGAGGTAAAAACCCCCCTATTTTCTAATAATTTTGGTGATGTTTGGCTATGGTTGTCAATGGCGGCTCAGGGGTGTTGTATGATGAGTATCGATGGTGAAGGTGGGGTTCAGTTGGTGGGTTCGGTAGTTCGTAACAGACGGTCTATGGTAATGTTGAGTGGTGGTTGCTATTGCGGTGGTGATGGTTCAGAGGTGCTGAGCGGCGGTGGTCACAGGTGGTAGTGGCGATGTTGATGATGGCTCATAAGTGGTAATGATTAGATATGAAGATAGAGGTTAGGATGGTTGGTTGTAAAGCGAGGGTTCGGGTCAAGAGTAGAGTCAGGGAAGCGGGTCGACCTTCGGGTCAACAGGATTCAACTGGTCAACATATGGTCAACCGTGGTCAACTTGGTCAACACGAACCTTTGTCTGAGTATAAGGTATGACCAAGACCCGAGTCATTTGAATACTTAATTATCTATGTAAACCTTACGTGCGGGACTCAACGTGTATTATAATTGAACCAAACTTAATGGCGACACTTGGATTAGTTGTATGAATTTGGACCTATTAACAATAGGATAACAACTCGGACATAGTTATGACACGAATTTAGGACCCAAGAATTTAGACCTCGACACTTTTAGACTCAGAATGGAAGAATGGGACCTAGACGCCCACAACTTGAATTGCATACATGGATAAGAGGACATAAGGCAAACATATGGATTAAACGCTACTCGACTCCTTGAACACCGACGTACAAGACTTGGATGTGACACATGAACTTGGAACACACTTAGAGCTATAGAAACTTTGTTACTAATACCTCGGACATTTGGACATGGTTTGAACACTTGATACTTAGGTTATGAACTCGACGACTAAGATTAGCGATATATTACAACCTACTTAAGGTAAGATATAAACATACATAGGAATAGATAACGATATGGATTTGAGACATAAGGTGCGGACATAAGTATAATTAACACATATTATGCGTAATAACTAGATATGGTAATAAGCATCACCTCGACTTCTGAATATGGATTTGGACACTTGATAGACTAGACATGAACTAAGTTATAAAGTATGACCATAAGATGTGGCACATGAGATATCGTACACGAGGATATATTAATACAAAAACCACACGCTCGAGCTCATCCCCACGCATGACCATTACAAATGGAAACCAAAACACTAATAATATGTATCGATATAGGACCCAAACAGGAGGATACCAGGACGCGATACTTAGCACCCCATTATTATTTATTTCAGCATTGCTATCCAGGTGAGTCTCGTGAACCATCCCCTCTTTTATTATTTAAACTATTTTGGGGTGAACACATGTTTCCAGTAGTTAACCAGTACGATGTGATGAACCAGTATGATGTGACAAGGTGTGCTCCCGAATACCAAACCTTCACACTCATTAACCCAACGGGAGATTGGGCCACTTAATATATGGGTAGCACTACTTGGGGAAACCCTCGCACACAGTGGACCCGGAAGCCCGGGGAACCCTCCATTGCAGTTTGTGTCATGTATTTTGCCATTGGAATCCACAATGGGAGTAGGTGGATTCAGCGTATAGGTTTGAGGTGTGGCTTGTACATCACCAGTACTAGACAATGAGTTAAACTGTATGAACTTACTAACTTGTTTTTGGAACGATAAACTGTTTTGAGAAGATAAAACTTATTTCAAAACCATTTAAACACACACACGGACTCACCAACATTATTGTTGACCCAAAACCATTTTAAGCATGTGTTCAGGTACCTGTTCGGGAGTTTCAAGGAAGGATCAGCTGCAACTCGGAGTCTCACTGACGGACGGACCCAAAGATGATCAAGAAACCATAGAGACCCTTCGACTATTGTATAATTGGAGTTTAGATCGAAGTATCAATATATAAGATATTACGTATTGTAAACAAATATTTTTATAAAAGATTAGTTATTTATAACGCTTTCACTTTTTGTTCATATTATGTGTTGTTTAGCACCAAGCTGGAACTTTGACCAGGCCCATCTTGGTCGGGTTGTGACATGAAGTTTATCATTGTAGCTCATATCTTCCCCTGCTTCCAAACTGTTCCAGATCTCATCCTCCATAGCCTTTCTTTGGGCTGCAAGTAAACTCTTCTCTAGTAATTCTTTTGACTCTGAAATTGGAGTAGGGTTCAGGACAGTCATTGTTGTTGTTGTAGACCTTGGAATAGGAGTTGGTTGTTGTTGTTCAGTTGGTTTGGAAGGCTCTTCAGTTGTTTGTATGCTGGAAGTGTGAACTGCTAAAGTGTTGATAGAAGTATCAACTACTGAAGGATTGTCTTCAGTACTTTCCGAGTCTTCAAAAGTTTCTTCATTATGGCCTTGGGAAGGTTCAGCTTCAATATTAGTTGTAGAAATAAGCCTTTGTTGATCTTCTTTTTGTTTCTTGGCTTTTTCTAGCAGTTCTTGTTGTTGTAGAGCCACTTTTGCCTTTATCCTAGCTTCCAGTGACTCCTTAGGTTCCTTAATATTCTCCCCCATTTTGGCTTCATCCACTTCTGGAAGCCTGCCAGGTTGAGAAGTTCTACTAGTGAGTTTAGCAAGCTGTCTTGAGTTGTTGTCAATCTTGTTGGACAACTCACCAAGTTTGTTGTTAATCACCTCAAATTGAGTTTTGGTTGACAACTCCAAAGCAGTTGTGAAAGATTTGAGGTGATTGGCAATGAGGGTGTTTATCAACTGCTATAGGGGACCATCTGGGCTGCATAGTTGGTTCAGATCTATGCTTGATGACCCAGGGAATTGGGTAGGCATTTTTAGTGAGGGGTGTGTTTTTGGGTGATCTTCATGTTGTACAGAAGATTCCACTTTAGGGGAATCAGGGATCAAGTGGTCTTTAACCTGATCTGGTGTGACCAGCTCTTTGAGCTTAGAGACACCAAGTGCAGGACCTTCACTAGTAGCCGTCAATTCATGTTTGGTGGAGTGTGAATCATCATCCAAATCAATGGAATCATCTGAATCCCTGCTTACTTCCTCAATGAGGACAGTATCAGTTATATCATGAGCTGGGCCCAACCCAGTTGTCTCATGTACCTCTTGTTCTTGGTTCAGAGGATTTCCTACCTCAGGCATTAATCCTTCATCAGTAGTTGCCACAAATGAGGTCTTAGCAATGTTACTTCTGTCCTCAGATCCACCACTGGGTGGTAAATGAGTAGTAGCAGCCTCAAATGTACCTAAAGTCTCTAAGTTTGGGCTTAGAAACCCTGGTTCATCCTCATCTCTTGGGTAAGGGCTATGGACATCCACATTCATGTCAAAGTCTGAAGGTATGTCCCTTGTTTGATGTGGTTGTTGGGGACTGACATGTTCTGAGGGGATGGTCTCTTTTAGCCCAGAGAGAAGTTTGGCAATTTCTATGGTTTCAGGTTCAGAAGTTTGTGGTACTGGTTCAGTAGTTTGGGCTAATGGTTCAGCAGTTTCAAAAGAAGAGTCAATTGGGATTGTTTTCTTAAATTTCTTTCTTTTGAAGAGAATTGTGATTGGTGCTCTTGTGGGGGTTTGAGATGGATGAGACTGAGAGGATGTTTCAGTCACATCTTTATCAAGTGCAGATTGCACATTGGCAAGTTCAGGCATCTCAACCTCCTGAACTGCCTTTCTTTTAAGGCTGGTGGGTTTTGGTTTTTGTTGTTTAGGTTTCTTGGCCTTTTTGGGTGAGGGTTTGGAAGATGAGGGTTCCATGGGGACTGTTGTGTGTTCCCCTTGGTCATCTTCTGGCCAGGCAGCCGGTTTATTGTGCCTAGAGTATGCTTGTGAGGTTAATGGGTTTAAAACAGTTGTTTTACCCACAAGCACCTCTTCTCCAAGTTCTTTTATTATGCATTGCATAATAAACCTTGGATACAACAAAAATTTCTTTTTAGAATTGAGGTGATGCAACACCAACTCATTAAAGAAAAGTGCTGATGCCCTGAATTTTGTTTCATTCACAATGGAAAGAAAAATAGGTTGAAAAGTAGAGGGCATCTGATCATAATATCCAGTTTTTGGACTCAAACACATTATTATGTAATGAAACAAAAGTTTATATTTTGGTTCAAAGAATTTCTTGAAAATGGTTGCATGTGAGAGAGTACCTTGGTAACCACACTCTGTCATGGTCAGATGAATTTCAGAGTTTGGAAATTGATCTGGGGCATCCACATCATCAAGACCCAGTCTAATCCCCAAAGTTTCTTGTGTGATTGCCATTCTTCTCCCTTGGATGGTTGAATTGAGGGAGATCACTTAATCATTCACTGTCACCGTCTCCGCATTTGCCCAGAACTCATTTAGAGTTTCGGTGTGGATTGGAGGATCAATGGTGAGGGCGTGAAGTATTGGGATTTAACGACTAAATCAATGATTTCGTCGTATTAGGACCAGGCTTCATGTTTCTCAAAGTAGCCTCTTTGATTGTGTCCGTGTTTTAGTATAAGAGTCATGTGGTTTGTGTGTGGGTCGATCGAACAGTGTTCTTTTTTGCAGGTTCAGGGTTTTGAGAGTATTTTTGAGAGAGAAGGAGGGATTTTTTGCTTTTTAAAAGGATAAGTGTTGGAAAAGGTGTTTATCAGAAGTTTGTAACCGCCCTAGGTCAAACTTCTAAAGTGCGAAATGTCTGATTTGCCCTTAATGACAAAACTGCTGATGAAGAACAACTATCATCAGTAGTTCGCATTTTCTCTTCAGTAGTTTGTTAACAACTGATGAGAATGTTTATAAACACTTTATTCATAACTCCTGAAGATTATTTTATAAGAAGTTAATCATTTTTCAGAAAATATTCCCATACTGATGTTTTGTTCATCAGTAGTTTCTCTCTTTTTGTTTTTCAGAAGTTTTGGACTAAAAACAGATGTAAGTGAAAAATAAAAGTATGTGCAGAAGAATAAAAGAACACTTACAAATTTAGCATCCCATGCATGGATACTAACTTCTGAAATGTTGATGTGTCAAGGGGTTTAGTGAATATATGTCAGCTATCTGATTAGCTGTTGTCGCATGCTTCACTTCAATCTTGCCTTTTTCATAGCGATCCCTTATGAAATGATACCTGATTTCAATATGTTTAGTTTTTGAGAACTAAACAGGATTTTGAATGATGCTAATGGCAGATTTGCTGTCTACAAGCAATAGTGCCTTGGTCTCTTTGATTCCATAATCAAGAAGTTGATATTGGAGCCATTGTATCTGTGATGTACAACTTGCAGCTGCAATGTATTCAGCTTCAGCAGTTGAAGTTACAACAGATGTTTGCTTCTTTGATTGCCAAGACACTAGACAGTTTCCCAAGAATTGACAACCACCAGATGTTGATTTTCTT
The DNA here is from genome assembly GCA_030844895.1 of Ambrosia x helenae. Taxonomy (NCBI): domain Eukaryota; kingdom Viridiplantae; phylum Streptophyta; class Magnoliopsida; order Asterales; family Asteraceae; genus Ambrosia; species Ambrosia x helenae. Next base: position 100,302,209 of record CM061231.1, read on the forward strand.
GACATTTGCACCCTGCATAGTCACTATCTGAAAAAGCTGATAACTTGTATTGCAGGAAGCAGGATACCAAATTCCAAGTGTAGGAGTTCCTTTCAGATATCTGAAGATTCTTTTGACTTCAATTAGGTGTGATTCCCTAGGAGCTGATTGATATCTAGCACAAACATATGTTGAAAACAGAATATCTGGTCTAGAAGCAATTAGATATAAAAGGGAACCTATCATACATCTATACATGGTTTGATCAACCTGTTTTCCTTGATCATCTAGTTCAACTTGTGTGGTAGGTGTCATGGGAGTGGAACATGATTTACAGTCTTGTAAAGAAAATTTGTTCAATAATTCTTTAACATATTTAGATTGATGTATAAAAGTTCCATTTGTTTGTTGTTTAATCTGCAGCCCTAAAAAGTACTGCAGTTCTCCCATTGTACTCATTTCAAATTTTGATTGCATGGGTTTCTTAAATTCATCACACAATTTTGTGTTTTTTGAACCAAATATGATATCATCAACATAAATTTGAACAAGTAAGACATGATTTCCAACATTTTTAATGAAAAGAGTTTTATCAATGGAGCCTCTTGTAAAGTTATTTTTGAACAAAAAGTTGGAAAGTGTTTCATACCAGGCTCTTGGAGCCTGTTTTAGCCCATAAAGAGCTTTGTCAAGCTTGTACACCCACTCAGGATGAGAAGGATCCTCAAACCCAGGTGGCTGACAAACATACACTTCCTCTTTGATTTTTCCATACAAAAATGCACTTTTAACATCCATTTGAAAAACTTTTATTTTGTTGGAAATGGCATAGGCCAGAAATAACCCGATGGCTTCAAGCCTTGCAACTGGAGCAAAGGTTTCATCATAATCAATTCCTTCTTCTTGAGAGTAACCTTGTACCACCAGTCCTGCCTTGTTCTTAATGATCATGCCAGCCTCATCTTGTTTGTTCCTGAAAACCCATCTTGTGCCAATTGGTAGCTTGTTTGGTGGTAAGGGACAGATTTCCCAAACCTGCTGCTTCTTGAATTGAAGCAAATCATCTTGCATAGCTTCCACCCAATTGTTGTCTTTGAGGGCTTCTTGGTACTTCTTAGGTTCCAACTGAGAAATGAATGCTGAGAAGAAGCAAAAGTTGGAAAACTGGTTTCTTGTAAGAACACCTGATGTAATATCACCCATGATTTGTTCCAATGGATGATCTTTGTGTTCAATCAGTTGTTGTAATCCACTGACAGGTGTAGGTGGCTCTTGTACTTCATCAAACAAACCACTGAGGTTTATAATGTTTGGTTCAGCTGTTTGAACATCTTCAGTAGTTGTAGGTGCTGAAGCAGATGTTTGAGTTTGTACATCAGCAGTTGTTGAATCAGAAGTTTGTGAAACTTCTGAAGGTTTGAAAGTTGACTTAATGACTGTTTGAGGAGTCCATGGTGCTGGATCCTCATCATCAAACCTATGATCACCATAATAAGTAGGTTTAGATGAAGTGACAGTCTTTTCAGGTCCAAAATGGAAGCTGTCAAGGTCAAAGAGTTCAATAGAATGTGCTGGAATAAGAGTGTGTTTTGACTCATTGAACTTGACATTCAGTGTTTCTTCTACTATCTTGGTTCTTGAATTAAAAACCTTGTAGGCTTTTCTAGTGGAAGAATAACCAAGAAAGTAACCTGAATCAACTTTAGCAGCAAACTTTGAAATAGAGTCTTTAATGTTTGGAATGAAACATTGACATCCAAAAGCCCTGAAAAAGGAGATAAGGGGCTTTATGCCATGAAGAACTTCATAGGCAGTCTAGGAGTGTCTCTTGTTGACAAGGACTCTATTTTGAACATAACATGCAATGTTAACTGCTTCACCCCAGAAATACAATGGTAGGCCTGAATCAGCTAACATAGTTCTTGCTGCTTCAATTAATGTCCTATTCTTCCTTTCTACCACACCATTTTGTTCAGGAGTTCTGGGAACACTGAATTGTCTAATAATCCCTTTAGACAAACAGAATTCATCCAGAGTTGTGTTCCTGAACTCTGTCCCATTATCACTTCTAATGGCTTTGACAGATAGAGAATATTGTTTCTCTACTTGTAAAATGAAGAACTTGATGATTTCAGCTGCCTCATCCTTGGAGAATAAGAAGAATATCCATGTGAATCTTGAATAGTCATCAATATGACCAAGCAGTACTTCTTCTTACCAAGGCTCATGATTTTTACAGGCCCAAATAAGTCCATATGGAGTAGTTGAAGACATGCAGTTGTTTTTGATTCTTCTATAGACTTATAGGAGGACTTATGTTGCTTTCCCTTTAAACAGGATACACAGTGTTCTTGACACTGGTATACTTTCAAAGGTAGACCTCTGACCAAGCCCATTTTTGTGACTTTATTTATGGTTTTAAAGTTCACATGGCCAAGTCTCCCGTTCCAGAGATCAGTCTCTGAAGTTGACGCCTTTGAGAAGAAACAGACAGTGTTGTTCCGTACTTTGTCCTTTTCAATGTCCACTGCATAGACATTGCCACATCTTTTGGCTATCAACAAAGTATGATCTTCAATGATCTTCTCTATCAACTTCTGGCCTTCTAGTGATATGATCTTGCATGCTGTCTTTGTGAAAAAGGAAGAATATCCTTTATCACACATTTGAGACACACTTAGCAAGTTGTACTCAAGGTTTTCAACTAGATTGACCTTGTCAAACTGTATTCTGCCAGAGGAGACATTGCCATGTCCCAGCACATATCCCTTGGCATTGTTCCCAAAGGATACAGATCCTTCTCTTTGACTGATAAAATTGTTTATCAGGTATCTGCATCCTGTCATGTGCATTGAGCATCCACTGTCCACATACCAAATGCTATTTAAGCCTCTGGAGACCCTCTGCACAAAGTAGCAAATTAGTTAGATTTGGGAACCCAAGCCGGTTTGGCTTTGGGTTTGCTCTTGAGAACATTAACAGTTTGTTCTTGACCAGGTTGAGGAATCCATGTCTTTTTGGTAATGGATTTTTCATTAAGAGCAATGGTGGTATCCTTTTGAGGACCACCATCAACCTTGGTCATCAGTAGTTGTACCATATACATGAGATCTTTAATCTCAGCAATTTGTGAAACTGCTGATGATGTAGGTCTAACTACTGAAAGAGAATTTTGAGAAAAAGATTTTTGTTGAGATTTCATCTTTTTCTGAGAAAAGGTGTTTGCTGGTTGTTGTTTCTTGGGAAAAAAGTTTCTTCAAAATCATTTTTGATTTGTTTTCCCACAACCAGTTGTGAAATTTTCTTGTTGTACTGAATTCCTTTTCTATATCTACAAAATTCTGTCTTGTGGTTAAACAAACCACAGATTTCACATTCTTTTGCCTTTTCTTTTTCATTTGAAAGCAAATTTCTGACTATTTTGATTTGTTTTAGGTCATCAGTAGTTTTCAGGTTCTCAACTCCTGATGTAGATGAAACTACTGATGGCTTAAAGTCAGATTTTATCAGTACTTCTGAAGAACTTTCTTTGTGAGTTTTTAGAAAGTTTTCATGAAAAGATGTGCATTCTTTCTCTTCATAAGTTTCATCTGAAACAATTTTTCTCCCATCTTCAGTAGTTGTGGAGGAAAAATCTGTTGGTGTTTCAGTGTGATTGTACCCTATGCCAAACGTAACCATTTGAAGCACTTTGTTTGTTAAGCAGCAGTTGGTACCCTTTACAATATTCTACCCATTTTTCACAAGTAACCTTGGTGTCAGCAAACTCTTTTCTGACATTTCCTAGGTCATCTATCATGATTTTAAGTTGTGCTTGGGTTTCAATAGCATTGTTAGTTAATTTAGAATTTTATTTTGCCTTTGTAGCAAGTTTTTTTTTTCTAAATCACATTTCATCTGAGTAAATTTTCTCTCAGAGTCATTTGCTTTGCCTTGTAAATGCACATTAGTCTCTCTTATGAGAGCAAAAGATTTTTTACATAAAGTTGAACAAAGTTTTGTTAAGGATTCTTTTGATACTTGAGACAGTGCAGATTTTGAGGTGCAGCCCTCTAATGCCATTAAGGCAAAATTCTTTCTGCCATTGTCAGGTTCTCCCCAATTGATGTCAAACATTTTGTTGTCTGCATTAGGATTGCACTCAGTAGTGTCAAAAGGAAGACTGCTCCAGTCAATATACCCTGAGGTGAACAAGCTTTGTTGTGAGGGTTGCTGAGTCTGTGGAGATTGTTGAGCAGCTGGAATGGGAGGGATTGATTGTTGGCTCTGCATCTGTTGAGCAGGCATCTGTACATACTGTACTTGTGGCACATATTGGATTTATGGAGCTTGTGCCTGTACAAAATGTGCACTTCCCCGTGTTCCATTATTCCTATTATAACTAAGGTTAAACTGATTTCCAGACTGAGATTGGTTGTAGCTAGAGCTTCTACACTCTCTAGCAAAGTGTCCCAACTTCTGACACTTATGACATCTAAGTTTAGATTTGTCAAAACCAAATTTTGTAGAACTGTTTAGTCCTGGAAATTTCCTTCCTGGCCTTTTATAAAATTTGTTTGTTTTAATACTTAACATGGCCAGTTGGTGTAAGATGTCCATTTCTTCTAAGTCATCATTGCTGAAATTTTTTAAATCATCCATGATAAAACACATGTTATCAGCAGTTTGACTATATTCATCATTGTCATAACCTGGGAATGATCTTTCTGATGAGATCCCAGCAGTTATGTCAATGTGGTCAAAAGATCCAAAACTATTTGAACAAGTAGGTGAATCTTGTCCCAATAGTGTTGTACTACCTGGTAGATAGTCATCAGCAGTTTCACCAGAACTTTGCAACTTTTTCTTTTGATCGATTTCTCTTTCAAAAGTTAGTAATCTCCCATGTAATTTTGTAAGAGTGAGGGAGCTAAAGTCTGGTGAGGATCTGAGGACTATAGAGTATGTTTCCCATTTTTCAGGTAAAGACCTTAAAAATCTATGAAGCATAGATACAGTTGTGTAGGTCTGACCATTTAGATTTAGCTCAGATATTAATGAGGAGAATCTTTCAAATTGTTGAGTTAAAGTTTCCCCATTTATATGAGCGAAAGTTTCATATTGTTGAGCCATGATTTCTCTGGTGTTGGCAATCACCTCTTCAGTTCCTCCAAACTGTTCTTTTAGGCAGTCCCAAAGCTCTTTGGCACTATCACAATGTAATAGTCCAAAGTAAATTTCATTTGGGAGTGCCATTGCCAACATAGAGAAAGCTTTAGCATCGAGCTCAAGTTTTAGGAAATCATCATCTGTATAGTCCTTTGGGTCTTTTGGTATTTCTACTTTAGTTTCAAGATTAATATTTACTGGTTTGTGAGGACCATATATCACAGATTTCCAGCAACCAGTGTTGGTCTGTGATAATGTATGTGCCATTCTCCTTTGCCAGATATTGTATTCATTTCTAACTAGCATGGCAGGTTCATTGGCAGAACCAGTATTATGTGGATCCATTTTAAAGAGAATTGATTTGTCAAATATCTCTTAAAGTGATGGATGTTGATAAAAGTGAACTTTTAATCCTTTATTGAATATCAACAAGAGCCTGTGTCTGATTCTCAATGTGTTAGATTGATATGTGATCAGATAAACTAGTGCTCTGATACCAATTGTTGGATCAGTAATGCTCTTGATGTTTTGCTTGCTAGTGAACACTTATGTGTTTAGCAAGTTCAATCAGATTTGCACAACGGAATAAGTAAGTAAAGTTACACTATCAACAGGAGTTATTACTCCCCCTTGATGTTTGAAAACTAAAGACAAGCTTAATGAGAATCTAAGTATTGAATGTGAATGATAATAAATACTCCAACAGATTCTCATTAAATGAAATGGAAATAACAATAATAAGCTTTGAAGGATTTCAGTTTCAATTAAAATCAATGTCTAAAACAGACGGATGAATCCATCTATTTATAGACTTACAAATGCATGAACCTTGATCAAAAAGCAAATCTGCAACTTGTTGCAACAAGTTGCATTCTTGGAACTTGTACAAAAAGATAAAGTAATAATAAACAATTAAACTACTAAAACATAAGGCGGTGGAAAGATTCTGGTACAAGTGCTGATGAATGACAAACTATTGATGAGTAGTTTGTCTTCAGTAGTTTTTCAGTGAACTTGTCTAGTTAGACTTCAGAACTTCTAATACTTCTTCTTCAATACTTGTTGAATCCTTCTTCAGTACTTTAGTCTTCTTTCTTCACTAGTTCTATACTTAGAATATAGATCAGAAGTATGAATTAGACTAAGGTTTGCAAAAGTGGTTTCCTCAATCCTTTTTGTCCTAACACTGCTACTTATCTTATTAACAGGATTCTTTCTTCAGTTTTGAGTGGTAAGAGTCCTTATGAAGTTGTGTTTGGGTTCTTCTCACTCTTAGTTATCTTAAGAACTTTGGTTGCTTAGGTTTCATAACTATTTTAAATGAACCTGATAAAATGGCTTCTAGAGCTGAAAAATGTGTTATAATTGGGTACTCAAACTTTAAAAAAAGGTTACAAATTGTGGAATTCGGAACAAAAAAAAGTTGAGTAATCAAGAGATGTTAGGTTTTATGAAAACATATTTCCTTTTTAAACTGGTTTGAATGAAAACGTTTTGTCTGAAAATAATGATTTGAATCATGTTAATTTTTTTATCTATATGAAACTGATGCAACCCAAAATTCTGATATGGTTAAGGGGAATGAACCTCCTGATGATGAAGGGGAATCATAGAGTCTCATGTTGATTTGTCTAGTGAGCAGCCAGGTAAGTCTCCCAAAGCTACCAATCATACTGATTCAACCCAGTATGATGGCAGTATTGGTGGTAGACAACCTGAGGATGCAAACCATGATGAGCCTAATCCACCTTAGTGAGGAAGTGTTAGGATGTCTTCTGGACAGTCTGTCTTTCCTAGGAAATTCAATGAGTTTGTCATAGATGGTAAAGTTAAATATGGGGTAGAAAAAGTAGTTAACTACTCTAATTTGTCTAGTGAAAATTTTTGTTTTGTGTCTTGTTTAAACAAAACCGTTGAACCCAATTGTTATTCTGAAGATTCTAATGATCCTAAATGGATAGAAGCAATGAATGCTGAAATGGAAACATAACACATAAACAATGGCATATCCAGAACGGATTTCCAAGGGGTTCCTTTCGTAGATTTTCATTGATTTTCACTAATTTTTTGAAATTTTCCACTAAATTTTGCAATTTTTTCAAACCGAGGGGGTTCGGAACCCCCTAAAAGCCCTAGATCCGCCCCTGCACATAAATAACACATGGGTTTTGGCTGATTTACCAAAAGATAGAAAACCTATAGGATGCAAATGAGTGTTTAAGATAAACTACAAGGCTAATGGTGAAGTAGAAAGGTATAAGGCTAGACTTGTAGTAAAAGGGTATAACCAAAGTGAAGGAATAGATTTTGGTGAAACCTTTTCACCAGTTGTAAAAATGGTGACTGTTAGAGTTGTTCTTAACCTTGCTGTTTGTAATAATTGGCCTTTGTATCAGTTAGATGTTAACAATGCATTCCTATATGGGTCAATAACTGAGGATGTTTATATGAAACTTCTTGAAGGTTATTATTCTAAGGATGAAACCAAAGTATGTAAGTTAGTTAAATCACTTTATGGCTTAAAACAAGCCCCTAGAAAGTGGAATGAGAAACTAAGGGGTTGTTTGGTTGATTAAGTGCTGAATCAATTAAGATGTCTAAATGGTTAAGAGGCTCTGAAAGATTAAGTGCTGAATGATTCCGCTATGCACCAAGTCTGAATGATGCAGCTCTTAATCATTCCATAAAGAGCCTTTTTTTTATGTTGAAACAAACAGTCTGAATGCTGAAGTATTCAGAGCTGAATGGTTCAGAGCCTCATTAAGAGGCTACTAACCAGGCCCTAACTAAGGTTTTAATTGAAATTAGTTTTGTTCAAAGAATTTGTGATTATTGTTAGTTTATTTTGTCTAAGGAAGGAGTATTTGTTATCTTGTTAGTATATGTTGATGATATTGTTTTGACGGGAAACAATGAAGATGAAATAAACAAAGTTAAAAAGTGCTTAAATTCTAAGTTTCTTATAAACGACTTAGGATTGCTAAAGTACTTTCTTGGTATTGAAGTGTTAAGTACACAGTCTGGTATTTGTCTTTCTCAAAGAAAGTATTGTCTTGAGTTGTTGGATGAGTTTGCATATTTAGGGTGTAAACCTGTTGGAACACCTATTGAACAAAGTTATATTGTCACTGTTAAAAATGGTAAAAATGATAAGTTATTAGATGATATAACTGGATATCAAAAATTGATTGGAAAACTTATCTACTTGTCTTTAACTAGGGGAGATATCACTTATGCTATGCAATATTTGAGTCAATATATGCACAAACCCACAACTGGACATCTTTAAGTGGCTCTTAGATTGTTAAGATACTTGAAAATGTATCCAGGAAACGGTATATTAATTAGTAAAAGTGATCATCTTAACTTAACTTAACTTAACTTAACTGGTTACACTGATTCTAACTAGGCTAAGTGCCTAGAAACAAGAAAATCAGTGTCAAATTTTTTTATATACCTTGGCAAGTCTTTGGTTTCTTGGAAAAGCAAGAAATAAAACACTGTGTCTCGATCATCAGCCAAGGCTAAGTATCGAGCTATGTGTTCGGCAGCATGTGAAATGATTTGGCTTAAGAATTTCTTGTTTGAGTTAAAGGTAAATGTAAGTTTACCTATGAAACTATTTTGTGATAGTAAAGCGGCTATTTCAATAGCTGCTAATCCTATGTTTCATGACAGGATAAAACACTTTGAATTAGACCTGCATTTTTTAACAGAAAAAGTTTCAAATGGTGTTGTTAAGCCTGCGAAAATTGATACTGAATGTCAAATTGCTGATGGTTTTACCAAGGGTCTTGGTGTTGAACAACATAAAGTGTTTTGTAAAGAGTTGAATATGATAGATCTGTTTAATACTTGAATCAAGGGGGCATGTTAAAATTATATCATAATATAATTCAAGTATTAAACATGTTACAATATGGTGCAAAATATGTTTATCATATATTGGTATTATTATTGGGCTGTTTAGTTAATCTTTCAGGTTTACTATTGGGCCTAGTCCATTTACAAGGGAAGCAACTGCTTGATTATTGGCCCATTCGTGGACGTCTAATGTTGAGCTATATAAGCTTAAGTATAAGATATTTTATTAGAGATTTTCATTATTTTTTTTGTTTCACCCCTTTCTTTCTCTCTGTATTTGTTCCAGAGACGTCTTCTTCGAAGTCTCGTCTTTATCTTTGTATTATCTTCGTCTAATTGTAAGTATTTACAATATTATTGTTGTGTAACAACTGATTATTCATAATCAGTTGATTACACAAGACTTCTATTAGTAAGATCTCACAGTTTTGGTGAGATCTAGGATTTGTGGGGTATTTTTCTTGTTTGGGTTAAATGGGAGTTTTACAACCTGTTTTTTGTTGCTATCTCTTCTTGGTCTTGTGTTTATTGTGGATGTTTGTGATTTGTTAGTATAGTATAGTAGATTTGTAAAACTTTACAACTTCCTAAAACAAACAGAGCACAATACTGTCAATACCAACATCCCTTTGCCCCTTTCCTAGTTTCCTCTTCCTAAAAACATGAAAAAAAAACACCTTAACTTTATATTGGTATATCATTTATTAGCTATCACATTACCTGTCGTAGCCGCAACCGTTGAAAGAAGCTTTTCGGCAATGAAGTTTGTGCATAACACTTTGCGTAATAGGATTGGTGATGAGAATTTAAACGTTAGTTGTATTGCTTTTATTGAAAATGACTTGCTTAGAAACATTGAGATAGAAGATATTATAGATATACTAGTTTATACCCAGGAGCGTCCCGGATTGAGAAATCTAAGTAAAGTGAATAAAATTAGAAGTATCTAAACTATAAAAATGGCATCTGCCAATATATGATTAATGATTATTATTATTATTATTATTATTATTATTTTAAGCAAATCTCTGCCATAAGTTATCATATTCTAATATAAAAAAAGGTAATTGGGTCGGGTATCACCTAATCCCAGGCACGACCCAAACCTACAATGTTTTTTAAACTAATTCCAAACCTGACACAATTAGGGGTGTTCATCGAATCGAATAACGAATTTTCGAATTATTCGAATCGAATTTTTTGAATAACTTATTTTTTTACTGAATTCGTATTCGATTCGAATTCGCTTAAAAGCTGACCAATTCGATTCGAATTCGTATTCGAATAAAAAACTCAATTCGAATTCGATTCGGATTCGTATAAGAAACTCGAATTCGAAGCGAATTCGAATAAATTTGTTTAAGGTTAAAACTTAAGTTATGGGCTTTAGTTAGGTTTGGGCTTGGTAATGGGCTAATTTATGACTTGGGTTAAATTTATAACTTAACCCAAGTTCTAAAGCTATATATGTGTATATAATTATATATTTTTAAATATAAATAAATATGTATTATTTTTATTCGAATTTCGAATCGAATTTAAAATCATAAATTCGTATTTGATTCGTATTCGAGTTACTGAACTCGAATTGAATCGAATTTTTGATAATCGAATCGAATTAAGTCGAATTTTGAATTTTTCGAATTCGAATCGAATTCTGAACACACCTAGACACAATACCTGTCGGGTTACAAAAAATAGTCGTTTTTTTCTCCGTTTTTTATATAGCACTATGGTACTCGTTGGAAAGATAATAAAACGCTTGCTAATTTGGTGTAATTTTTTTCTTTAAAAAATCTCGTATATAAAAGATATTAACATTTAAAAGTTATGAGAGGAAACCTGAAAGAGAAAATAATAAAACATTTAGTAGATTAGGTATTTAATAGAGTATGTTAAATCATATTTAAACCATATTTATTTCTTTTTTAATTGGTTTAGAGTTGCCACATCACATCCTATTTAGCATCTCTCAAAAGAGAGATTGCATAATATTATGACATGTCATAAAAAATGGTTTGGTTTATTATATACTAGATTATACCCCGGGAGCGTCCCGGGTTGAGAAATTAAAAATTAAGATCAATTAAGCCAAGGAGAACACCTAACTAATCACATATTATCCAAATCACAAATAACAGTACACATTATATGCATATATTAAACTGCAATAACTCACCACTTTTATAACGAAAATTAAAAAGCTTGATGAAACCCCAACTCAAAATGTGCCTGAACCTAAGTTTTTGGGTCCTTATAAAACATTTTCAAGCAAACCCTTTTGAAATCGCTAACTTTAGTCCTAAAAGAAGCTCTTAACATGAGCTCTTCCAACAACCTTCATTAAGTTAGCCACTTCAAGAACCCTAGCCGTCTTCGTTCTCCTAACCGACTCAACCGATGCTCTCCTTTCCTCGGCTTTGCAATGAGGTTTTGCTGTCTCGTTTTCCATCTTTTCCTTCGCTTTCGCCTTCTTCTCCTTTTCCCTTCTCCACCGATTCTGAACGTCTTCAGGCATCCTCACCACCAATAATCATCATCTCCATCGTACTGGGCCTTCCTCGATTCTCTGTTCTTTCTCTGTCATGACAAATCAACGACTTATATAACAAAGAAGATTAACTTTTCATATCAGTCATGAAATAAACCTTGTGAGGCTAAACCTATTCAACTATTATGCCTACACATGGTGTTACATACATATTGTAAGACCCTAACCCGTAATCACGAGATCAACGCCCAAATTATACGGGTTTGGACCTTACTTAAACCACTCCCGATTTAAAACTTTGAAATTTTCTTTATAAGTCAACCCATTAAGATCAAATACATGTTTGGTTCACACAAATTTTTACATTTTAATAGTTAAAACATATTTTAAGATGTTGCGTTTTAACGGGAGTTCCTTAGATTCTAGTGCGGAAGCTTGTATGGGTGATCGGGTGTGTTCGGCTCTTATCGCGACTAGATCCTTGCTCCGGGACTTCCATCACATGTTTACCTAGCACCATTACACAAAGAATGGTTAGTGAGTGGTCAAATGAAACATTTAACTAGTACGATAGTCGTTACACGTCGAAACGGAACGAACCAGGCCAAACGGCCCTTTATCAGGAGAACAAACTGCTGCAACTTATGCGCAGCAGCTGTTCAGATCGCATTTACCCCTTCTAAAACCCAAAATCCGACTTCGACTTTCAAATGAGAATTGTTCTACGCTCCGAGAGCTTTCCAGGCATATAAAGAACGCCTACTAACGATTTTTCTACGATTTTATATGCAATTTTAAAGATCGTGCTGACATGCAGGTCTATTCGCGCGGCCGGTCGGTTTATTCGCGCGGCCGGTCGAAGCTTCTGATGTAATTTTGGTGGCTTTTAAGCATGGGAATCATATCGCAACCGCATTTGATGATTCCCGAAGCCTAAGTAATGACTTGCCGACTAAATAAACCATTGTTTGACTGAAATTATGGTCCGGTTTATGTCGCCATGATCCGGTTCTTAATTTTGAATGTTTATGGCGACTTTTGCCCAATTTGACCCATTAAGGCCTTAATTCAAACAAGGCACTTTTGACCACTTAAATTGCATACCGTTTGAGTTGTCAAGTCATTAGACACTTGATCAACAAAAGCGTTTGTCCGATTTGTTTCATTACGACTTAGATTCTTAGAATCAACCTTTATTAATCCTTTAAATCCCCAAAATGCCCCTCATGACCAAATCTTTCAATTTAGCCATTCGTGGCGAAACTTCTTGTTTCAAATCCAATGTTTTTGACTCAATGACTTGTTTAAAAACTTCTAAGTCCATACGGACTTAGATTTTCAACATTTCTCAAGATCGTTCTAATGTGGTCGATTCTAAGCGCCTTAGCGCGCATTAGACTTAGTTATGGAAATAACTTACTTGATTTGCACCCACACTTCATGTGGGTAGTTTTAGTACCCATGTTGCTTCGTCCAAAGGTGTTTAATTAGCTACGGACTTACCGGGTGCCCGTGTTCCATATTCATACCTTGTGCTCCTCCTCCATGATTCTTAGCATCAAGCAAGCATACGTGAGTGCGTTTACCTGCGTGCTTTCTAGATAGACACATTAACTTCTCGGAACTCAAATGATAATACCTTGCCATTTGATCCGTTAACCTCAAGAATCTTAATGCTTGGAAAACAAGCATCAAGTGTTGGACTCAAATGATGATGAATTCACCATATGACCCGTTTAGACCCATAGTTCATGATACTATATTACCCAAGTTTTTATTATGGTTCAAGTGACACTAACTTGACCCATTTAACACCATGCTTAACGGCTTCATTCAAATGCTTTCATTTAGATTAAAACATCATTTTCACATATCTTTATTTATTGACCCGTTTGATGGATTTCACCATTTGGTTATAACGCATTGTCTTGATTAAGGTCATAAACCACGTTTTATATTGAGTGCACATAAGGCGACCCATTAATAGCTTCTACCCCTTGGGGTTTATCTTTATCACACATTCAAGATTTAAGACTAATGTCACAACAATTAAGCTATGTTATAGTACATTGGTGTAAGTAAAACTTACCTCATATCCATTCTTGCTTCCATGCGCATTGAGCTTGCATCCGTTTGATCCGTTTGCATCCCTAGTTCTTGTACCTAACTTAGGGACATGTCAAACCTTGTTTTGTTAGAATACATTATATGGATTTCTTTCATTATCCATGGCATTCATGTATTCATTTTACCTCTAGCTCAACCTCACATTTCAAGTATTCATTTTCATACATGTTTACACATTTATTTCCTCATTCAAGCATTTTATCAAACACTTGGTGTGCACTCACCAATTCAATTGATTTTCATGAGTTTTAAGTTAGCCAAAGCATACCCATTTAGCTAAACATCACCATATCATGTTATCTAGACTTCTTAGTCTAATTTCTCATTATAATAACTCCTAAGAGTTATCACAACTACTAACCTTATGTAGTATCCACCTAGAGGTATAAACCCAAATTTTCACATATTACATATTCATATGAACATAGCAAGAACACATGTAAAGTGCTATTTATACTCAAATTAAACATGTTTGGGGCTCCCTAAGGTTAGGGAAACCTCCATCAACATACACATTCACGTTTTTATAAAACCCTAATTTTTCACCATGATCAAAAACGGATTTAACATCAAATTGTACCAAATAAATGATACCTTTTTGTGTAATAAGCTTGGATAATCCGGATTTTAGCTCATGCATCGAAACCCCTTTGATTTGGCTTGGATTTGAGCTTGAATTTGAGTGTTTAGGGTTTTGGTTGTTGGAGGAGATGATCTCCTGATCATCACACGACACACACACACTTTGTGTGTGTTTTTATTGTTTTATTATTATTAATAAAACTCACTTTGTCATTTGGCAACAATGGTCCCTCAAGTTTTGGTCTCGGTTTGCTTTTAGATTATAACATTAACTAGATTAGTATCTTGTAGTGGGTTTTAGTCTCGTTTTTATCCGTTGACTAAAACATCCACCGCTAAATTCGCTTTCGATACTTTATCAATTACGCCTAATGGCGTATTTAGGTGAAACAAGATTTCGGGGTGTTACACATATAAACTATCATAACACATTATCATGTCCTTTTCAACCTATTCCACTAAACCTACATCACAAATCACACACAGCTAAACGTAATTAAACACATACAATTAACAAAAAAAATAAGCGATTCAATAACTTACTTTTCATCAAGCTTCTTAACCTCTTCCTCAATCTTCACCTTCATCGAGTCCAAAACCTTCTGGTCAAGCTCCAACACCGAACTCGCGGCTCGGGTTTCATACAACGGCGCCATATCTTCCAAAACCACACAAACAACCATAAATCAAACCTAATCAGTAATCACAACCAAATCCATAAAATCTAAACAAAAACCGTTTGAAAACTATTCACATATTCTAAGATCAAAACAATCAAATTTGATTATATTATCTACAAAAGGTCAAACTGTACGCACCAAAATAACCCAAGAAATTTGATATAACAAACCACTTGCAGTCATATGTATGTGAAACCAGGGAAAACCAGATACTGTAGCGTCACTTTTGTTCTTCCTAACCGGAACTGTAACATAATAACCTGAGAAAAATTGATATATAACATTGAATATTAGCCAAAACCCATATGGCTTGCTTATAGTGTTCAATAATAGCCTACCCATAAAACATGTATAATTGATTCCAAAATCCAAATATGGGGAACAACACGGCACCCAACTTCTTGAGCTAAAACTTCAGCTACATCTAATACTCGGGGCTTTCACGGCATTTTCATCTTCAAACCCACACCACAGCAATAGTCATCACTGCAAAAAAAAAAAAGGAGAGGCGATGACAGAGAGAGGGTTGGAAAGCTAGGGTTTTTTAGAGAGGGAGAGAGGCGATGGTTTAGTGTGATGGTGTTTTTTTATATAACTTAAATACCAATTGCCACATGGGATGACACATGGCACACTCAAGGGAGAAAATGCATTTTTGAGTGCCATGTCATCAAAATGGCTTTGGTTTATTATATACTAGTTTATACCCCGGGAAGATCCCGGGGTTGAAAAATATAATATAAATTAATAAAAATTGATAAATAAAGAAAACATAATAATCATAAACTCAATAACATGGATCAACATTAAACAAACTATAATCATTACCAGTGAAGTGAAGTAAGAAAAGATACATCAATTAGCCTTGCAACATTCTGAAGATCACGTGCAAATGTATCCAAATTAGGTGTTGTGGAAGCATCCCAGTAACGCAATGCAGCTTATTATACAACTGAACAAAAAAATCAGAAAATATCACAATATTCTATTGACATGCACCTTGCTCGTCTTGGCCTCTTGGGCGTGCGCTTTTAGTGCGCCTTACGCCTAGGCAACAGGCTTTATGCCTTTACCTATTGCGCCTTGGGCCTTTAACTACCTAGAGAGAATCTATATCCACTCAATTAACTGAAAGAACTACCAACCAACTAAGAATCAAGTCCATCACTCCATCATGAATTTCATACAATGATCCAATGAAATGCTATAAACATCATCCATTATTCCATTAATAAAATATACTGCTACCTCATTAACTGCATAATCATCTACATAAGAAGTCAAGACATATAACACCGAAAGCACCCACAAGTCACATATTCTATTTTCATACGCTATTAACTAAAAGTGATATTTATATGGATACAGAGTAGAAAACTTACAGTTTCATCAAATATAATCGAACTACAACTTTAAAAAACCATATAAGAGGGTTAATTTTAAATAAATCATGCCGTACCTCCACTTTAATTTCTACTACTCCCCAAGCAACTATTCGCAATCTAAGATAAAAAAAAGTGCAGCCAATAAATAACCAATAGTTTGATAAAGTAATAATAAGAGATATATAGATACCTCCAGTTAACGCTTCAACTCATTGAATATTGGAAGGATAAGGGCATGATGATGCATAGAGCACCCGACAACACCGAGACACTCATAAGAGCCAGCATGAAACATAGTGAGCATCACAGAACACGTCAACTTACACTCCAAAAGCATAAACAGCGAACGGAGAGGCGCGGAAGCCCTAAGGTCCATAACCACCTATGGAAAATGGTTGAGGAAGGCAGTGGCGACCGGAGCACCACTTATTATCCAAGCAGGGTTGTTATCTCCTTCATCGATATTGATACTTGATAGAACATGCCCTGTATATTTCATGTAAACGGCGATTATAAGGCGAAACAGCAAAAGCGCTACGGTAAGATTCAAGCAGCAAACTTCTGTCGTCATCTAACAGTCGCCAAAACTGAAAAATTGTCCTCTTAAAAGGAAACGACTTTACACCCTCAAAAGCATAATATACCTTCAAATTAACCTCCCGATCATCCTCTGTCCAATTCTTAGATTTGTTAGGATAATAATAATAATAATAATAATAATAATAATAATAATAATAATAATAATAATATAAATCAGATTTCAAAAACCTCAATTTCAAAGACATGTTGATCATTATCTTCATCAAAATCCCCAACATCTTTATCCAAATCCAACGAAACAACATATCTTTGCTTATGAACTGCATAAAAATACCAAATTTATAAACTTAACAACCTTTCATCAAAAGGGTATTAACCAAAACTAATAAACTTACAAAATTAATAACTTTAATCAAAAGGGTATTAACTAAAACCAACAAATTTATAAAATTCACAAACTTTAACCAAAATCCCAGGTGTTAGGATGGAGTTTTGACCATGGATCTGTGAAGAGGATGGAGATAGGGTTTAGGGATAGAACGCGTGTGGTGGTGAGGACGATGGTGTGAGAAGATGTAGATGGAGGGCGACGGTGGCTGTGGGATAGCGGCAGAGGTGATGCGTGGAGGTTGTTGGTGAAGGTCTGTGTTTCTAGGGTTTTTTCTGAAGAGGATGAAAGCCAGATATCTAACCATGTATCGATCTGATTATTTGTTTATCATTGGTGTTGGAGGTTTTTTTTTTTTTATAACTTATATAGCACTTGACACCTAGGATGACACATGACACACTCAAGGGGGAGAATGCCTCCTTGAGTGCCATGTCATAAAAAAGGCTTTGGTTTATTATAGTTATAGATATAGATATAGATATAGATATAGATATAGATATAGATATAGATATAGATATAGATAGATATAGATTCTAAAAAATGAAGACCCAAGTGAACAACTTTAAATTTTAGAATTTTGTTGTGTATATGTAATAACGTTTAAATTACTTTTAGCTTCTTTTTATTGATTATATAATTTTAGTGTTATTATTTTTGGTATACGACCCAACCCGGGCCACCTGATAGATAAACGATCCAGGGCTAAGAAATTCCGCACCCCATGTAAAAAATTCTTGGATCCACCACTTTCAGATGTAGACTTATATTCAATGTAACTATAGAGAAAGTTAGAGATATTATTGGTAACATTAATTTCTAATCGTCTAATCCAAAACTGATCATATAATGATGCTGTCCACAAAAACTTGGACCAAATATCATATCCACACTCCCAAGTAATGTGAAGTAGACAACATTAAATACACATGGATGATAACCACCAACACTCAAACCATAAGGGGTTAACTGAACATTTTCCCAACTATAAATACCCTCTTATCATTCTCTTTCTTGTCAGATCAAATTCGTTTTCTTGTATTCACCGGCCATGGAAATCACTACAGTTTCTTGTGTTCTTGGAGTAGCAACAGTCTTTTTGCTTTACATGTATAGGATTTTTAATTGGTTGTGGTTCAAACCAAAGAAAATAGAGAAGTTTTTAAAAGATCAAGGACTTAAGGGTACCCCTTATAGATTCTTGTATGGAGATTTGAAAGAGTTTGTGCAGATGATGAACGAAGCCAAATCTAAACCTATGAACCTTACTCACGATATCGCGCCTCGCGTCTCGCCTTTCTACCACAAGTCCCTCGCCACTCTTGGTATGAGATTTTGGTTTTCTTATTTTTGTTGTTATACTATGTTTAATTTAATGGAACTATTGTGATATTATTGATTGTCCAGGTGTATCATGCATGTTTAATAAAAGTTTGATATTATACATCTAAGTGCATAAAAATTAAATCAAACATAAAATGAATATCTTAAACTAAAATCTGTTCATATTCATGGAGAGAAAAAAGCAAGTTGTGATTGTGGGGCGGCAGTTTCTATTTGTTTCCTTGTGGGTAGATTGTTACCCCATTAAATTATTATGTATAAAATATATAAATAAAATATATTATAATTAAATTTAACTATAATAATAATTAAACTAGCTAAGCCAGGGCTAGTTCAAGCTCGTTTACATCTAAGATTGTTTTTCAAACAAATCTCGAGCTTGGAGCTAAGAGCTAAGAGCTAATTGAATAATCATATTATAAAATATAACTCCTTGTTATTTTTTTTGAACGGCAATCACTTTATATATGATTATAAAGAACGCACTTTATATATGGATATAAAGAACGCCGGCTACAAAACAAACACCAAAGAAAATTACAACAAGCTTAACACATCAAGCGTAGCCCACTGATCCCATGTAGGAGTCGGGAGCGTAGACCTATTACAAAGCCAAAAAAATGAGTCCTCCTTAATATGATCATCCGTCCTTGTGACTGGGATGAAGCGCCTTTTGAACACCATGTCATTTCTTGCAGTCCAAACTCTCCAAAACGTTGCAGCCATGATGGTATACACTATTCTCTTCCATTTTTTTCGAACCGGGCAGGAGGATACATACTTGATTAATTCTGTCACGTTCTTGATGTCATCGTTCCACTCGATTCTAACCCACCTGAGCACATTCCACCAGATAGCCCTGGCCCAAATGCAACCGACAAAAGTATGATCGATATCTTCAACAGTTAAGCCGCATCTCGCGCAGGAAGAATCAGCAATTTGGACACCCCTTTTGAGCAGCTCCGAGAGAACAGGAAGCCGGCCGACGAACAGCTTTCTACATTAAAAAGTTCGATTTCAGCGGCGCCCATGAATTCCACTGAAATGCCGGCTTGATATCCTGCACGCATGAGTTAACCGACAGCTGCATTCTGACCTCTTTAACTGAGAAGCCCAACTCAGCGTTCTCCTTCCACTTCCAGCTATCTGAACCACCGGGGAGGAATCAGACGTGCAGCATACTAAGGAGTTGCCCCATCTGACTCCACTCGCTAATAGAACTTGGGTTCGATTTCCATTTCAATTCCCAAATATTATTTTCCACCCACAGATATGCAATACTTACATTTTTGTTGGCAGCAAGCTTAAAGACCTTAGGCAGCGCTATCATAAGCAGGTCATCAAGTAACCAAGCGTCTTTCCAAACACGGGTTTTGTTCCCATCTCCAACTGACACTTTGAGACATTCATTAATCTTAATACCTCATTTATTTATGACCTCCCCCATGTTACTTATATCCTTCCATACCCCCGTAATGCCATTTTTAACCGGAATGAGCAATTTATCCGCCTCGGTCTTATGGATGGCATGAATCGCCTTCGCCTACACTTGTCCCGTATCCTACCTAATCCTCCACCACCGTTTGGTTAACATAGCAAGGTTGAACTCCTCAATACCACCCAACCCAACCCCACCAATGTCTTTAGGCTTTATAACATTCTTCCAACGAACCCAAGGAATTTTGTTGTGATTCCCCGCTTTTCCCCAAACAAAGTCGCGTCTAATCCCTTCCAGCCTTTTAATAACGCCTTTAGGAGCTAGAAACATGGATAAAAAATAGGAGGGCAGGCTGCCCAACACACTCTTGGCAAGGGTAATCCTCCCGACAAACGATAGATGACACGCCTTCCACATTGAGAGTTTATGCTGGAACTTTTCGATCACCGGTTGCCAAAACTTGATTCTTTTCATATTACACCGGAATGCCCAAATAATCGAAAGGATGAGACCCGGCCTCACAACCCATGTATCGAGCAAAACGGGAAACTTCTTGGTCTTCAACTCCAACCCCGAATAACTTGCATTTGGCGTGATTAACTTTGAGACCGGAGACAAGAAAAAGGCACCGAAGGAACCTCTTGAGACCTAGCACATTGTGTTTAGACCACTCGCCCACAAAAACGATGTCATCTGTGTAGCACAAATGAGATAAGAAAGGACCGCCATTTGGGAGATTAACCCCGCGAAACAGCCCCAACTTCACAGCTTTGCGCATAAACATATTTATGGTTTCCATAGCTAATATGAACAAGAATGGGGATAGCGGATCCCCTTGCATTAGACCTCTTTTATACAGAAAATCCCCCGTAGGCGAGCCATTAACAATAACCGAGCCCCGCCCCGAAGAGAGGCAGCCATTAATCCATTCCATGCATTTTTTTGGAAAGTTCATAAACTTCAAGGTTTCGAGGAGGAACTTCCAATTTAAAGAGTCATACGCACGTTGGAAGTCGACTTTAAAAACGAGCAACTTGTATTTACTCCGCTTTGCCCACGCTATGGTCTCGCTCAGGATAAGAGGGCTGTCCAAAATATTACGGCCACCAACAAACGCGGACTGCATCGGCCCAATCAAATCATTAATAACACCTTTAAGTCTCCAAGATAACACTTTAGCTATGATCTTGTAAATTGAGCCAACTAGTGAAATCGGTCTATAATCCATAAACTCATGAGGATCCAGTTTTTTCGGGATAAGAGTGATAAAGGACGCATTACACCCAAAGCTAATATCGCCCGACTGGAAAAAATCATTCATCATCGTCATCACAACATATTTAAGGTGAGTCCAGTAACATTTGAAGAATTTCATTGTGAACCCATCAGGGCCGGACACTTTCCCACCATCGTACTCCTTCACAGCCTTCCAAACTTCTTCAAGTGAGAATGGGGACACCAAAGATGAAGCTTGAATATCCGAAAGACATGGCAGCCCCGAATTAAAAAACTTAGGTCTCCACCTCAACGGTTCAGCGAATTGACTTTTAAACCACTTCCTAAACTCCTCTTTAATACAATCAGGTTCATCGACCCAATTCCCATCAATATTGATCCCACTAATTCAGTTCCGAGCTTTGTTGATATTGATCACCTTGTGGAAGAAACTCGAGTTCTCATCTCTGAATTTCACCCACTTGACTCTAGCCTTTTGTTGAGGATCTTTAACCTTGGATTTTTCCAGCTTCTTTTGTTTCACTCTCAGAGTAACACACATTTTTTTCTCATCAGCTGAGAGGTTGGATTGCACAGCCTTTTGTTCAAGTTATTCGACAGCTTTAGTAGTTTCCAGCAGAATCTTTTCATCTTCCAGGCGTTTATTCGATCTCCATTTCTTAATCTCCTGTTTAATCTTTTTAAGGGTGTTACCAAGGGCAACGTCCCCTCTAGTATTATTATCAATAGCAGCCATAGCCGAGGCCACAATTCCCTCTAATTCAGTAGCCCCGGCCCAAGAATTATAAAATTTAAACGGGATCGGACCAAAGTCTTTATTATCACACACAAGGGTAATAGGGCAGTGGTCAGAAAGACCTTTCTTGAGGACAGAAAATTTGGCAAGAGGCCACATATTCATGAATGATTCCGAGACAAGAGCACGGTCTAATTTACTGAACTTAACCTGCTCATTATCAGAGATATAGGTGAATGTAACGCCATTCATCTTGTATTCCAACCAGCCCGTTCTACGGATAAAGTCGTTAAAATACGATGCAGCCCTGTGATCGAACATTGAGTTAACTCTTTCTTCAGCCCTCCCGACGTCATTAAAATCGCCGATCACCAACCAAAGCCCCGGCAACTAACTGCAAATATCATAAAGGTTATCCCAAAGACCCCTCCTCACCACAGGATCATTCGGGGCATGGATGTTTAACACATTCAATTGTTCCTCTCCACCTTTAAAATTCCCATAAACAATGAGAAAGTTGGGACCCTTAATAACCCCACTTTTAGAGAATAACCCCGGATCCCATATTGACACTAAGCCCCCGGATATCCCACCGAGCTAATCGATTCCATCTCCATAGGAGTTCTATCCCAGAAACTGGACCAGAATCCTTCATGAATTTGGCTGCTGTGTGTTTCTTGAAGGCACAAAAATTCAGCTTGTTCTCCCTTTTGAAATTACGCACCCAGATTTGCTTCTCCAAGTCCACGACCTCCCTGATATTAAGAGAAAGAAAATTAATAGCGACTTTCTGATCTCCATTTCCCCACGGACCATCTTAGTAACATGATTATCAAAACCATTCATTTCAATTCCCAGTTTATTTCCGAACACCATTGTTTCAGCCGCATCTTGCTCAATATCGGAAAAGTCTTCTTCAAAATCCACTTCCTCGGACTCCCCATCACTGGCGTCGGTCTGTGTATGAGGGATACCCTCCTCTATCTCGGCCCTGGCTTGATTAATTTTCGATTTTTTTAACTCCTCAGCAACCAATTGGATGTCCTCCTCGATATTAAGAGGATCAGAGTCAACCAATATATTGTGATCAGCGGTGATATACTGATGGTCCCCCACTTTGTCATCATTTAAGGAAGTATTGGGCCTGTCATGATCAGGATTGGGCCCAAAAGAAACCTCATTGAACCCAAGGGAAATAATCGGCCCATCTCCAGCATTGTCCATATTGGAAAATAATCCATTTGTCTCTACCAGTGGATCCCTGTCTATAGAGCAATGTGCCAACCTCGAAGAAAAGCACTGGACATCATCATGCAAACCGTTCTTGTTCCCCATGCTACCCATGCAAGACCCTTCATCTCTCGCTTGTTCGTCTTCCTCTGTCCTACCTCCACACACCACCACAGACTTTAGTTTCGGAGCTCTGACCAAGACCTGATCGTCCGTGTCATCGTTATGTTCTATCGATTCCTCATCCACTCTACGAACCAGGACCACTTCAGATTTGAGCATGGGTTTGTTCATAGATGGGGGAGGACCTTGAGAAAAAGTAGGGATCATTGGGGACCAATTCTTCTCAAACTCTTCAACCCACACAAAACACTCCTGACTCTTCCAGGAAACCTGGACTTCGGAGGAAATCTTTTTTCCGGTATGAACTATAATGGGCATGACATTATCCAATAGCACCTGGTCCTCCACTGAAGCTTTGGACTGAACAACAAGCCTACCACACCGCTCCCCAACCCGGTTAAAAACATTTCGATCCCTCAAACACATCGGCATACCAATGACTTTGATCCACGCAATTCTCTCGAACGTGTTCATATTCCTGTCCCAAACATAGAGTCTAGAGAACCAATTTGCCCAGACATCAAATTCTTCATTGAGAAACTTCTCAGCGTTAGCAGCAGACCTGAAACTAAGAACCACCTTCATACCCCCAAGATATCTCATTTGAAAAACATGGGCCTGCACCTCCAAACAGAAATATTCTAGGTCTTCCAGAAGACGGAACTCCTTCACTTCTCCAATGAGAGAGTTGAACTCCCATTTTTTCTTGGCTTCCGTGACAAGTGGTGGTAACTCCACCCCAAACCGGTTCATCCCATTGCCCTGAAGTCCCAAACATGCTTCTTTGAACGAACTTGCCTCAAACCCAGGGCCTAGTTGTATAGAATCACCCTTAGAAACCTCCCATGTGTTTACCTCTCTGCTCGGAACCGTCATCCTCTAGAATACCAAAACCCTATTACCATTATTATTAGCCCCCACACTTTTCCAATCTCTGTCAAATTTCGCTACGTTGACACCAACAATAGCCCTACCAATAGAAATTTGAGGCAGCCTCGCAATCCAGTCACCAGCATCATCAATGCCAGACAGTTTGATAAACCCAAACCTATTACCTGCTGAGTCCCTTTTGGCAGGAATGAAGGCATCTTCCAGATTCTTGAACTGTTCGAAAGCTCCCCAAAGCTTTTTCGCCGAGAAATCTTCAGGGAGGTTTGAAACAAAAAAGGACGTGGTATTCTTCCATCTCTCTTGTCTCTGGTGAAACTTTTTCTCCTTTTGAGCATCTTTCTTGTTTAACACTACTTGCTATCCCTCTTCATTTCTTCTAGAGCCTCTCCGTTGTGCGATCTTGTGTTGTTCTTCCTGTTTCCTCTTCCGAAAGTCTTCATAGTTGGTCTTCAGTCTCACACCGTCGTGGTGTCTTTTGCTCTCCATCATGACTTCCTGATTGTAACTCCTTTTTATTAATTAGTGATACTAAGGGTGACAACAATTCATTGTATTCAACGAAATAAATAATTGAGCAAAGAAAGAAGAAAAAAACACTTATGCTATGGATTAGAATATATGTTTTTTGAGCTTTTGTCATGATCATATATAGATAAGAGTTGTTTTACATGGATCGGAACAAAACCTATAGTACACATCTCTGAACCTTCAATGATACGAGAAGTCTTTGCTAATTATAATACATATCAAAAGCAAAGGGGTGGTAATCCATTAACAAAGTTGCTAGCTAGAGGATTAGCAGATGCCGAGGGTGATCAATGGGTTAAACATAGAAAAATTATCAATCCTGCATTTCACATGGAGAAGCTTAAGGTTACTTTCTTGTTATTTCATTCTATTTTTGTTAGAAAACAAATTTACACTTATTACGCCTCGAAAACCATTATATGAATGTGTATAATTCTTTTTGCAGCACATGATATCAGCCTTTTATGTGAGTTGCAATGAGATGATCGACAAATGGGAGAAAGTTTTAACCCATGAAAGCTCGTTTGATGTAGACGTGTGGCCTTATCTTCAAACTTTTTCAAGTGATGTAATATCACGTACGGCTTTTGGTAGTAGTTTTGAGGAAGGAAAAAAGATATTTGAACTTCAAAGAGAACAAGCAAGACTAGTTATAAAGGCTGCAAATTCAATTTACATTCCAGGATCAAGGTGAGCTTGTTTCCAAAATTATTTCCATCTTATTTAAAGCTGAAAATGGTATCATTAGAATTTTGTGCTAATGAAGTAAGATTCAATAGATTTTTGCCCACAACAAACAATAGAAGGATGAAAGAGATTGACCAACAAGTGAAGAGTTCAATAAAGAACATAATCAATAAAAGGGTTGTTGCAATGGAAGCTGGAGAAACTAGCCATGATGACCTTTTGGGCATACTTTTGGATTCTAATTACAAAGAGATTAAACATTATGGGAATAGAAATTTTGGACTAAGCATTGAGGACGTCATTGAGGAATGCAAACTTTTCTACTTTGCTGGTCAAGAGACCACGGGAAATATGCTTGTTTGGACTATGATTTTACTAGGTCAACACTCAGAATGGCAAACACGTGCTAGGGAGGAAGTTTTACATGTCTTTGGAGATAAAACACCAGATATTGACGGCTTGACTCATTTAAAAGTTGTAAGTTTTCGTACTATAAAACCTAGATATCGATGAATTTATAATATTTTGATGGTCTTATTTCTTTTTATCTCTTTTTACAGATAAACACGATCTTCAATGAGGTTCTTAGATTGTATTCACCAGCTGTTTTACTTAGACGACTATTACATGACGAGTCTAAGCTAGGTAACTTAACCTTACCAGCAGGAACCCTTATCCAAATAAACGCATTGATCTTGCATCACGACAAAGATACGTGGGGTGAAGATGCAAATGAGTTTAACCCTCAAAGATTCTTTGATGGTGTTTCAAAGGCCACTAAAGGGCAGGCTGCTTACCTTCCATTTGGTGGTGGCCCACGTATATGCATCGGTCAAAATTTTGCGATATTGGAAGCAAAAATGGCTCTTGCAATGATTCTACAACGCTTTTCTTTTGTGCTATCTCCATCGTACTCACATGCCCCACATGCAATGCCTACTTTACAACCTCAGTATGGTGCTCACTTGATTCTACGCAAATATTAGGCAATATATCACATATGTCTTTTAGATACATGTAAAACACGTCCTCGGTCCGTTTCATATTATGACTGTTTGTAATGAAAAAAGAATATATTGTAATATTGCATTGATAAAAGCTATATAATTTTCTAGATATGTAGGAAATATTGAAGGATCTATATTTAATATGTTCATCTATCTGATTTCAAAATCTGAAGAAAATACAATAAAACAAAAAAAAAGTATTTGGATTTTTACATAATGATCATCAATAGTCCTAAGAAAATATTTTGTAATAGTCCCAACTTTTAATATATTTTCTCTTAGTGATTCAATATTGATTAAACTTAGCACAATCAGAGTTTGTTGATTAACTGCTTATCTGGTAAGGTCAAATTGTGATTATGTAGACCACTAATTATGTGGCAAATAAGTCAAAGTTGTGATGATGTGGAATGCTTATGTGGCAAAGTTTTGATGTTGTGGACTGCTTATGTGACAAATTTTTGATGTCGTGGACTGCTTATGTGGCGGTCCGCGTTAACTAAAACTTATTGGGTTGACTTTTTAGTTAGTATGTTTATCTCTAGGAAATATATATTAAAACGTGTGACTATCACAAAATATTTCATTAATCGGGACCGTTTCCGACGAGTATTAAAAAGATTTCTTTATGTAAATTTTCTCCTTAAAATCTTGACCTGTTACCCCCTCGCGCCTCATGAGGAACTCCTCATGAGGTGTGCGGAGCTCACCTTCTCCTCGCACCCCATGAGGAGCTCCCCATGGGGTGCGAGGAGCCTATTTTGGGCAGAAAGTTTCTAGAGCTGGGCAATTTTTGTTCCTTCCAAGTGTTAGGCAAATTTCATGCTTTTTGGCTGCATTTTTTCCCAAAATTTCAAGACCATTTTCGAGGCTTCATAGAACTCGTTTATGGATCATAATACGTATATCTTACATGTTTAAATATCAAATGTAATTCCTTGTTCAGTTTCTAACACTATGATCATAGTGATTTAATTCCTATTCTACTTGACCCGTTAAGGTTTGTATAAGTTGAAAACATGAAATTTTATGATTCCCAAGTTTCTAATTGTGATATACGCATGACTAACCAAGCCTCGACTTGACTAAGTGATTATTTGTCCAAGCCATTCCGTCGTTGTAGCGATGCCTAGTGTCCATGGCCACTTGTGCCACTAGTCTTGGTCTTACTCGTGCGGCCCATATGACTCGTGACATGGTTTTTATTCAAGATTTTATACCTCTTGGGAATCACAATGGTATCTAAATTTATATGACAATGGTATCATTTTCAAAATGTGCATATATGTATAATGTCATAGTTATGACTTACCTTGGCTCGCGTCTCTTTTTACTTCTAGACTAGCTTGAGATTATTAACATAAAGTCTACGAATATACTCAAGCAATTAGCAACAATCGATATTGGCATATGTTGACCCTCGGTTTAGGTCCTTGTCTAACTAGTGTTTTACCCAATTGACCCGTTAGCCTAATTGGGATATTAACAACCTTCCTCTTAGGCCATTTTCTATGAATTTTGAATCTCGTTTAAGCTTCTTTTGTGACATTCCAATAACTAGTTTCCAAATATATAGAATGGTATAACTACGCATATAAACATACTAGGGATATATTGAGATTTAAGCCATCGAGTGACTTACCTTATGCGAGCTTCCATTTTACCTCATATTGTGATTTCTTGACTAAATGAAGTTTCTTGTACTCGCACCTAGATGTGTAATCCACAGTGGTGATTAGAATCATGCTCTTCGGCATTAGTCACTTAACCACACAAGTTTTGATCAAGCTTATCAATGCCTTAAATATGCCCAAATGGAAACGAGTTTCATTGGGGTATTTTATCAAACACCTTATATGCGTCTTTTTTCCTAACTTAAATTTTAGGACTTATAGACCTCATGGATCCATCCTGAACCAAGATTAACATGTAAATGAATCCTCTAATTAGATATTTCACAAATAATGTATACATTTGGTGATGCCACCTATCCTCTTTGAAGGGGTTCTCATCTTTTTGACTAAACCCACTTCTACATAATCAAGTTTCAATACAAACCCTTTTGTTGAAGCAAATTATCACATTGGTTTAACCAAATTAAGTGTGTTTATGGTCCCTAACTCAAGAGGAACCTTATCAATCAACAATTTCATGTTTTATAAAACCCATGATTTTCACCATAACTAAGCATGAACCTATCATCAAAATTAGCCAAATAAAATGTGTATATTTATACATTGAATCCCCTCTAACTTTACTAGTTTACATTTAGTACCTAAACTTATAAATTTTACAAAAAAAATGTATGAAATTGACATTAAATATATATTTTTATTGCCGTACCTTTGCCGTACTAGTATCTTGGATTTTTGAGTTTTGCTGTTATTTGTACCCCGTCCCGTACCCGTTTGAAAAAGTGGTTATTTTGGTTTGGATCAAAACAGGTTCAAATGCTACATAGCATGTAACCAAGTGCCTTCTTAGACCTTCCTGCTAGTTCGAACTTTACCTTAGTAGAGAGTTCAAAAAAATAACTGAAACAAAGTGTTTGGCAACCATTCTTTGATTTGGAGTCTCAATTACACAACATTTGATACCCTTATATGAAATAAATCTTCTTTTGTCATAACCAGAGAGATCTTAAGAATGATGCCATCTAATGTACATGATACCGTAGCATTATGTTTATCAAAAAGCTCAAGTGGCATAAAAATATGTTGTCTAATCCTGTCATTTGGTTCTGTTATGGCCTTTCATCTGTTTTTTGAGTAGACATGCTATAAGCTCCACAACTGGATTTTTTATTATTGCATTAGATTGCAGCCTTGTCTAACGTTTTTGAACTTTATGATCACTAGGGAACTGAAAAGCATCACGTGTAAACTGCAAAGCCAACTTTTACGCATCTATTGGTTGTTATTTCTAACGATACATTATTAAAGACATTATTCTCTTCTTCAATTTTATTTCTTCTTAATTCATTATGATATAATATGTTGCATAAGTTTCTTGTGCGCAGGATAATTGGCGTGAGCAGCTGATTGTGAGAGCTGCTGTTGGGCCCAGTTGGTTTAGTTTAGATGTTGTTCAGATGCTTCTTGGCCCAGTAAATAAGAAGCTCAGGTTCTTGGCCCATCTTTATTATTAGGCCCCATTATTTGTAGCTGTTGGATGTGTTTCATCTTGACCTTTGGTTTGAGGGTCGGTGTAAGCTTCGAGGCATGAATATAAAAGCCTGTCAACTTCCTTCAACAGTGCATTCATTCGTCTTCATTCCCTCTCAAGTTTTTACTCATTTCTAGGGTTTGTAGCAAATCTTTTTAATCTGTAAATCCAGTTTAGATTGAGTCTTGTAGAGATTATCTGGTTGATAATCTCCTGAGTGTTTGTGAGATTTTGTTTTGTGAGTCTGTTGTATTATTTTGTAAAAGATCAGTATATTAGAGTTATTCCTGTTGGAATAAAGTGTTCTTTGTTCTTGATATCCATGAAAGTTGACATGGTATCAGAGCAATAAGTTTAGATCTTGGTGTCTTCCGCTGTTTTCTTTGTGCCGATTGGGTCTTCTGCCTGTGGTTCAATTAGTTTTTGTTCTTGGGTTGATTTGGTATAGATTAGTCACTCCTGGTCCAAGGTAGCGTTTGGTATGATGAAATGGATGGGGGAATAGAATAGACTATTACGGGGTAATGAAAAATAGTGTGTTTGGTTGGTTAATGTAATGGAATCACCAATTCCACAAGGCATTCCATTCCCTCAAAACCATTTCATCCACCCCCATGTTTTTTTTCCATTCCATCCTTTATTCACCCGTTACTAACAACACCAAAACGTCACCATCCACCATTGTCGTCGCCACTATCAACCATCGCTACCCACTACCTTCACCAACCCACCCACCACCACCACCATCCAACACCACCCAACGCCGCCATTCACCGTCACCCACCCACTTCCGCCTCCACCACCTGCCACTATCACTCACCACAATTTCATTTACCCACCACTACGTTGGGACTTGCACCTCAACCCTTTGAGTGACAAACCAGTGATCTGGAAACCCACGTAGCTTCGCCAAGTTTGTTGGTTTGATATTTGTGAATTTGTGTTTTCTTGCTTCCTATTTTCTGTTATCTGTTGTGATTGATTGATTAATTGTGAATCTTGTGTGATTATTGATCTCGATTCTTGTTGTTATGGCTGAAGGTATTCCTGATCCAAATGTTGGGAAGGGACCTATTGTTGACCCTGGACCTGTTGTTAATGCTGTGACTCTTGTTATTAAGTTGGATGCTAGTGATCCTTTGTATCTGCATGCCAATGACTCAACTAATCTCTGTATTGTTAGCATAGAATTAAAAGGAACTGAAAATTACACTGTCTGGTCTAATGCAATGTTTCTAGGATTACAATGTAAAAACAAAACAAGTTTTATTAATGGTGATTGTGTTAATCCTAGCAGTGATCCTGTTCTTGCAAACCAATAGGATAGGTGTAATAGTGTAGTTCTAACTTGGATTCTTGACTCTGTTTATGAGGAGTTGTACATGGATCAGGTTTATTCCAAACTTGCTTTTGAACTTAGGAAATATCTTAAAGAAACCTACAATAAAATCGATGGCTCAGTTGTTTTTGACTTATATCAAAAAACTAACTCATTTTGTCTAAATGGAATGTCAGTTTT
The DNA here is from genome assembly GCA_030844895.1 of Ambrosia x helenae. Lineage (NCBI taxonomy): Eukaryota > Viridiplantae > Streptophyta > Magnoliopsida > Asterales > Asteraceae > Ambrosia > Ambrosia x helenae. The sequence continues at coordinate 100,333,297 of CM061231.1, forward strand.
AGAGTATTATCATAAGTTAAATGTTATGTGGAAACAATTGGATCAAATCTTTCAATTGCCTTCTTGTGTGCATGATGCCTTTAAGGACTTTAGTTGGTACAATCATATGATTAAATTGATGCAGTTTTTAATGGGTTTGGATAGTTGTTATCAACATGTGAGGACAACTCTCTTGATAAAAATTGAACTTCCTACAGTAAAGGAAGCTTTTGTTGTTGTTTCAAGGGAAGAGTCCCACAAAAATTCTAGTAGTAGTATTAATTCTAAGCCTAATCAAACTTTAAACTTTTTGTCAAAGTTTAATCAAGGTAATTAAGGTTTTACTATTAATAAAAGGTTTAAAAAAGGTTCAAATCAGTCCTTGAAATGTACTCATTATAACAAGACAGGTCATCTAGTGGATAAATGTTTTGACTTAGTTGGGTATCCACATTGGGCTAAACCTAGAGGTGTTCAAAACAAGAAGGTTAATGTAAGTAATAATAGTGTCTCCAATGTTTCAAATGGATCTTTTAATGGTTTAACTAGTGATCAGGTGACAAAGTTATTGAGTTTAATCAATGAGAAACGTCTGAGTCATCTCAAAGCTGTAATTTGTCAGGTAGGATTTATTTTGCTCCTTCTATTAGTTCTCATGTTTATTGCTTTACTAGTGCTAATGGGAATTTGGTTGGTATTAGGTGGATTGTTGACTCTGGTGCTAATGAGCATATGGTAAAGGATGAAACTGGTTTGTTTGACTATATAGATGTTTCTGATCTTAACATAAATATTAAACATCCAAATGGTACATATGCTATGGTAACTAAGATTGGTAAAATATAACTGTGTGAAGGTTTAATATCACAAGATGTCTTAGTAGTGCCAGAATACTTTGTGAGTCTATTATCTATTCATAAACTTGCTTGTGATAACAAAATGTTTGTTGCATTTGAAGAAAGTAAATGTTACATACAGGACTTGTCAACAAAGAAAGTCTCTGTGATTGGTAGTGAACTGGATGGCCTCTATAGGTGTGGAAATGTTAGTTTATCATCTAGAATGTGCTATCAAAGTGGTAAAATGTTCCAACTACCTTATTAGATACGGTAAGTCGGGTGTCGAACCACGAGAAGTATTGTGGAAAGTGTTATTTTCAACTATTAAATTAAACTAGACAAAATGTAAAATCAATTGATTGGTTTGTTGATCAAATTATAATTAAAGAAAACAACTTAAAAGAAAATGAGTTATAACAATTATAAGAAATGGTGACCTCTCCAAGATCCCGGTTAATCACTATTGCCAAGGGTTGTACAATTTGCCAATTGAAATCACAGACATGATTTGTGGTTAATATGGTTAATATTGTAAGTTGATTAATGATCTCGCTGACAGCCGATAACTAGACTGCGACTGTTGACTTGATTGATTATCATTTAACAATATTTTAATGACTAATAATATTGAAAGACATAAACTTGAATGTTAATCAATGACCCTCGATAAGAAACCACGTTGGTTGATGAAATCCAAACAAGCAAGCATTCAATAAACGCTTAAACCAAATAGTCATACAAACCACACTTGAAATTCGTAAATAAACAATCACAATTTCAATTCAGTGTTTGACAAACACAAACCCTTGTCTAAGTAACTAACCATTCACCCGGAGAGGGTCATGGGTGGTTTAGCCGCTCATCTTGGTGCACCACATGTCCATGGATTTATTAATGCTTAGAATCATGACGATTCTTCAAATCCCAAGAACATTGTCGTATATGTATATGTTAATAGTAAATGAATGAATTATTATCACCTCTGCCAACAAAAGACTTCACCTCAAACAATAATATTCCTCGTATGATGGCTGCCCTTCATTAAAGTTTGCAATGTCTTTTATATCTCAACCATAACAAACTTCCCTTCTTTTTTTATCACCACCGTCGTAAGCTATGCAAAGACAACCGTAGCTTACGGTCGTCAACCTCTGTTCCTTTTGCTTGGCTGCTGCTCTCGTCCATTTGGTTTGTCCTCCTACCGTATCCTACGACTATCTCGCCATAGGTTACGACCAATAATTTATGTCCTTTGTTGGATCAGATGTTCTTTTAACAATTCTTATTCATGAACACTTGTGTGTTGTAAATATATCAAAGCAGATTTGCACAACGGAATAAGTAAAGTGTTTAAGTTAAAGTTTCACTTTCAACAGGAGTTATTACCCCCTGGATTTAATGAACTAAAGCAGTTAATGAGAATCTAAACAATTCAATTTATATAACAATAAGTGTTGTGAAAGATTCTAAGATATGAAATAGATTTTCTATTAAAAAGCCTTTGAAGGATTTCAGTAAAATCGATGTCTAAAATAGTGGGATTAACCCATCTATTTATAGATCAGCAAATACATACAAGTTGTTTAAAAGATAATACTGAACAATACTACAACAGGCTATAGTATTGGAACTTGTACAAAAACTTTAACAAAACAATATAATACTAAACTACTGAAGTACTAAGGCAGTGGGAAGCTTCTATCAAAACAATTGATGAGTGACAAACTACTGATGAGTAGTTTGTCTTCAGTAGTTCTTCAGTTGACTTGTCTGGTTAGACTTCAGAACTTCTGATCATTACTCTTCAGCACTTGATATCTTCTTCTTCAGTACTTTCAATCTTGTTCATCAGTAGTTTCTATACTTAGCTTTATTTGCAGAAACAAGAATTAGACTAAGGCATCCAAAAGTGGTTTTTCAATCCTTTTTGTCCTTAAAATCTCCCCCTAGATTGATGAAGCCAAAACCTTGTACCACCAGTCTTGCCTTGTTCTGGATAATCATACCAGGTTCATCTTGTTTATTTCTGAAAAACCATCTTGTGCCAATTGGTAGCTTGTTTGGAGGTAAGGGACAGATTTCCCAGACATGTTGCTTCTTAAATTGGAGCAACTCATCTTGCATAGCTTGAACCCAATTGTTATCTTTAATGGCTTCCTAATACTTCTTTGGTTCCAACTGAGAAATGAATGCGGAGAAAAAGCAGAAATTTGAAAGCTGGTTTCTTGTGAGTACCCCTGATGCAATATTACCCATGATGTGATCCAATGGATGATCCTTGTTTTCAATCAGTTGTTGTAAACCTGCGATTGGAAAGGGCTCTTGAATTTCTTCTAACAGACCATTGAGGTTGATAACATCTGGTTCAGCTGTTCTTACTGCTTCAGGAGTTGTGGAGCTGAATTAGTAGTTTGATTTTGTTCATCAGTAGTTGTTGAAGTAGAAGTTTGTGAAACTTCTGATGGTTTAAAAGTTGATTTAATGACTGTATTAGGAGTCTATGATGCAGGACCCTCATCATCAAAACCTTGATCACCATAATAAGTAGGTTTAGATGAAGTAACAGTCTTTTCAGGTCCGAAATTAAAGCTGTCAAGGTCAAAGAGTTCAGCAGGATGTGTTGGAATGAGAGTGTGTTTTGACTCATTAAACTTGACATTCAGTGTTTCTTCAACTATCTTGGTTCTTGAATTAAAAACCTTGTAGGCTTTTCTAGTGGAAGAATAACCAAGGAAATAACCTGAATCAACTTTTGCAGCAAACTTTGAAATAGAGTCTTTGATGTTTAGAATGAAACATTGACATCCAAAAGCCCTAAAAAGGAGATAAGGGGCTTGATGTCATAAAGAACTTCATAAGAAGTTTTGGAATGTCTTTTGTTGGTAAGGACCCTATTTTGAACATAACAGGCTGTGTTGACTGCTCCAGCCCAAAAATACAATGGTAAGCCTGAATCAGCTAACATAGTTCTTGCTGCTTCAATTAGTGTTTTATTCTTCCTTTCTACCACACCATTTTGTTCAGGAGTTCCGGGAATGCTAAACTGTCTAACAATCCCTTTAGACAGGCAGAATTCATCCAGATTTTTGTTCCTGAACTCTGTCCCTTTGTCACTCCTGATGACTTTGACAAAGAGAGAATATTGTTTCTCTATTTGTAGAATAAAGAATTTGATGATGCTAGCTGCCTCATCCTTGGAATATAAAAAGAAGACCCAAGTGAATCTGGAATAGTCATCAATGATGACCAAGCAGTACTTCTTTTTACCAAGGCTTATGATTTTGACTGGTCCAAATAAGTCCTTATGGAGTAGTTGAAGACATGCAGTTGTTTTTTATTCTTCAATAGACTTATAGGAGAACTTATGTTGTTTACCCTTGAGACAGGATACACAGTGTTCTTTACACTTGTATTCCTTCAAAGGTAGACCTCTGACCAAGCCCATTTTTGTGACTTTATTTATGGTTTTAAAGTTCACATGGCCAAGTCTCCAGTGCCAGAGATCAGTTTCAAAAGGTGATGCTCTTGAGAAGAAGCAAGCAGTATTGTTCAGTACTTTGTCTTTCTCAATGTCCACTGCATAGACATTGCCACATCTTTTGGCTATTAGCAAAGTATGATATTCAATTATCTTCTCTATCAACTTTTGGCCTTCTGGTGAGATAATCTTGCAAGCTGTTTTGCTGAAAAAGGAAGAATATCCTTTATCACATATTTGAGAGACACTTAGCAAGTTGTACTCTAAATTTTCAACCAGACTGACCTTGTCAAACTGTATTTTACCAGAGGATACATTGCCATGTCCTAGCACATATCCCTTGGCATTGTTCCCAAAAGGATACAGATCCTTCTATTTGAGTGATAAAATTGTTTATCAGGTATCTACATCCTGTCATGTGCATTGAGCCTCCACTGTCAACATAACAAATGCTATTTAAACCTCTGGAGACCCTCTGCACAAAATAGCAAATTAGTTAGATTTAGGAACACAAGACAATTTGGCTTTGGGTTTGCTCTTGAGAACATGAATAGCTTGTTCTGGACCAATTTTAGAAATCCATGTCTTTTTGGCAATGGATTTATCTTTGAGAGCAATGGTGGTATCCTTTTGAGGACCACCACCAACTTTGGTCATCAGTAGTTTTGCCATATTCATGAGATCTTTAATCTTAGCAGTTTGTGAAACTGCTGATGATATAGGTCTAACTACTGAGGAAGAATTTTGAGAAAAAGGCTTTGGTTGAGATTTAGTCTTTTTCTAAGAAAAGGTGTTGCTTGGTTGTTGTTTGTTGGGATAAAAAGTTTCTTCAAAATCTTGCTTGATTTGTTTTCCCACAACCAGTTGTAAAATCTTCTTGTTAGACTAATTTCCTTTTTTGTATCTGCAAAATTCTAATTTGTGGTTAAACAGACCACAAATTTCACATTCTTTTTCCTTCTCCTTCCTTTTAAATTCATCATAAGATGTGGAAGGCAAATTACTAACAATTTTGGTGTGTTGAGTTAGGTCATCAGTAGTTTTCAGGTTCTCAACTCCTGGTGTAGATGAAACTACCGATGACTTCATGTCAGTATTGTTTTGTACTTCTATAGAACTTTCTAATTCAATTTTGAGAAAGTTCTGATGAAAAGATGTGTAGTCTTTCATATCAGAAGTTTGATTTTGAACTATTCTACTCCCATCATCAGCAGTTTTGGGAGTAAAATCAGTTGGTGTTTTAGTATGATTATACCCTATGCCAAACTTAACATTTGATGCATTTTGTTTGTTAAGCAGCATTTGGTAACCTCTACATGACTCAACTCAGTTTTCACAATCAACCTTGGTGTCAGCAAGCTCTATTCTAATATTTCATAGGTCTTCTATCATGATTTTAATCTGTGCTTGGGTTTCAATAGCGTTATTTGTTAATTTAGAAATTTCTTTTGTTTTGCAGCAAGTTTTCTTTCTAAATCACATTTTATTTTAGTATATTTTCTCTCAGAGTCATTGGTTTTGCCTTGTAGGTGCATATTGGTCTCTCTTATGAGAGCAAAAGATTCTTTGCATGAAGTTAAACAAAGTTTTGACAAAGATTCTTTTGATACCTGAGATAAGGCAGATTTAGAGGTGCAACCCTCAAAGGCCATCAAGGCAAAATTCTTTCTGCCATTGTCAGGTTCTCCCCAATTGATATCTTAGACTTTATTGTCTGCATATGGACTGCATTCAGATGTGTCAAAAGGAAGACTGCTCCAATCAACATACCTTTAAGTGAAAAGACTTTGTTGTGAGGGTTGTTGAGTATGTGGAGGTTTTTGAGCAGCTGGAATGGAAGGCATTTGTTGTTGGTCCTGTTGTTGTTGGGCAGGCATTTGAACATATTGTATCTGGGGCACATATTGGATTTGTGGAGCTTGTACCTATACAAAATGTGCACTTCCCTGTGTTCCATTATTCCTATTATAACTGGAGTTAAACTGATTTCCAGACTATGGTTGGTTAAAGCCAAAGCTTCTACACTCTCTAGCAAAGTGTCCCAACTTTTGACACTTGTGACATCGAAGTTTAGATTTGTCAAAACCAACTTTTGTTGAGTTGTTAAGTCCTGGAAATTTCCTTCCTGGCCTTTTATAAAATTTGTTAGTTTTTATGCTTAACATGGCCAGTTGGTGTAAAATGTCCATTTTTTCCAAGTCATCACTGCTGAAATTTTTTAAATCATCCATTATAAAACACATGTTATCAGCAGTTTGACTAATTTCGTCATTGTCACAAGTTGGATATGACCTTTCTGATGAGATCCCAATAGTTATGTCAATGTGATCAAAGGATCCAAAAACATTTGAACAAGAAGATGAGTCTTGTCCTAAAAGTGTTGTACTATCTGGAACATAGTCATCGGCTGTTTTGCCAGAATTTTGCAACTTTTTCTTTTTATTAATTTCTCTTTCAAAAGTCAACAATCTCCCATGTAATTTTGTAAGAGTGAGGGAGTTAAAATCTGGTCCAGATCTGAGAACTATAGAGTAAGTTTCCCATTTTTCTGGTAGAGACCTTAAAAATCTATGAAGCATAGATACATTTGTGTAGGTCTGACCATTTAACTTTAACTCAGAGATTACTGAGGAGAATCTTTCAAATTGTTGTGTTAATGTTTCCCCATTAATGTGAGTAAATGTTTCATATTACTGAGCAAGAATTTCTCTGGTGTTGGCAATCACCTCATCAGTTCCTCCAAATTGTTCTTTTAGGCAATCCCAAAGCTCTTTGGCACTTTCACAATGTAAAAGTCCAGAGTAGATTTCATTTGGGAGAGCCATTGCCAACATAGAAAATGCCTTAGCATCAAGCTCAAGTTTTAGGAAATCTTCATCATTGTAGTCTCTTGGTTCCTTTGGTATTTCAACTTTAGTTTCTAAATTTATATTTACTGGTTTATGGGGTCCATACATGACAAACCTCCAACAGCCAGTATTTTGCTGTGAAAGAGTATGTGCCATCCTCTTTTGCCATATGTTATATTCAGAACGAACAAGCATAGGAGGCTTATTGGCAGATACTGTATTATGAGGATCCATTTTTGAGAATTTTGATTTGTCATGTTTTTCTCAAAGTGATGGATGTTTTGAAAAGTGAACTTTTATCCTTTATTGAATATCAATAAGAGCCTGTGTCTGATTCTCAATTTGTTAGATTGATATTTGATCAGATAAACCGGAGCTCTGATACCAATTGTTGGATCAGATGTTCTTTTAACAGTTCTTATTCATGAACACTTGTGTGTTGTAAATATATCAAAGCAGATTTGCACAGCGGAATAAGTAAAGTGTTCAAGTTAAAGTTTCGCTTTCAACAGGAGTTATTACTCCCCTGGATTTAATGAGCTAAAGCAGTTAATGAGAATCTAAACAATTCAATGCATATAAAAATAAGTGTTGTGAAAGATTCTCAGATATGATATGGTTTTTTTCTATTAAAAAGCCTTTGAAGGATTTCAGTAAAATTGATGTCTAAAATAGTGGGATTAACCCATCTATTTATAGACCAACAAATACATACAAGTTGTTTAAAAGATAATACTAAACAATATTACAACAGGCTATAATATTGGAAGTTGTACAAAGACTTTAACAAAATAACATAATACTAAACTACTGAAGTACTAAGGCGGTGGGAAGCTTCTATCAAAACAACTGATGAGTGACAAACTACTAATGAGTAGTTTGTCTTCAGTAGTTCTTCAGTTGACTTATCTTGTTAGACTTCAGAACTTCTGATCATTACTCTTCAGCACTTGATATCTTCTTCTTCAGTACTTTCAATCTTGTTCTTCAGCAATTTCTATACTTAGCTTTATTTGCAGAAACAGGAATTAGACTAAGGCATCCAAAAGTGGTTTCTTCAATGCTTTTTGTCCTTACATCCTTCTTTTCTTGTTTTTTGTTAACTACAACCCTATGCCAAGACTTTGAAAGCCTATGGTCACGAACTTTCTTGCTTCCGATACGCAGCTCGTACGCTACGGAAATAATGTTGTAGCCTACGGGGAGATCATCAACATCGTCACCTTCAACTTTACACTTTGCAATTCGATTTTAGCCGCTTAACCTGCGATTACACAATATCGTGTAGTTATCTTATTCATAACAATATATTCCATCAATTCACATTAAAACAACATAATTACACACATTAAGATTCATGTTTTACCCCATTCATTAATTAGGTAATCCCTCTAATCAAGTCATAAATATTTTAAAACCTGATATGAATAAATCTATTAGTGACCATGGTCCATGTGATGTTTGTCATAAGGCAAAACAACACAGGGAACCATTTCCTCTTAGTGATCATAAAAGCTCTCGTGTGGGTCAATGAGTGCATATTGATGTGTGGGGGTCCTTATAGAGTTGCTGATAGGGAAGGTCATAAGTACTTTCTAATGTGGATTTGCATGATGAAACAGAAAACATAAGTTTTTTAGAACAATAAATATTTTGTTAACACTGTTTTGACTCAATTTAAACAAAATGTTAAAACATTAAGAAGTTATAATGGGTTAGAATTTGTTAATAATCAGATGGATAATTTTTGTAAAGAAAAAGGTATTGCTCATCAAACCACATGTGCTTATACTCCACAACAGAATGGCGTTGTGGAGAGAAAATATAGACATTTGTTGAATGTTGTTAGGGCTTTATTCTTTGGGAGTAATATACCTATTAAGTTTTGTTCTGAATGTTGTTTGACTATTGCTTATTTGATTAATAGGACTCCATCATCTGTTGTTAGTGGTAAGGCTCCTTATGAAAAATATTTGGTTTTAAACCCTTTATGGATCATCTTAAAGTTTTTGGGTGTCTGTGTTTCTCAATTGTGTTAAACAATTCTAATAAACTTGAGAGTAAGGCAAAAAAAATGCCGGTACCCCTGGGTAGTTTTGATGTCGTTGTTGGCATGGATTGGTTATCATTGTATCGTGCGGAGATCGTTTGTTTCGATAAGATTATTCGGATCCCTCTCCCTGATGGAGAGACTCTTTCGGTTCATGGCGAGAAAAGCGGTGCTCCGCTGAGTATCATTTCTAGCATGAAAGCCCGTAAGTATCTTCGGAAGGGTTGTTCGGCCATTCTGGCACTTGTTAACGTTTTGATATTCCGGTGATTCGTGATTTTCCCGATGTGTTTCCTGATGATTTACCTGGTCTCCCTCCCCATCGTCAGGTTGAGTTTGGCATTGATCTTACTCCGGGTGCAGCTCCTATTGCCCGGGCTCCGTATCGTTTTGCACCTCCCGAGATGCAAGAGTTGTCCAGCCAGTTGCAGGAACTCTTGGAAAAGGGTTTCATCCGACTGAGTTCTTCCCGTGGGGAGCTCCTATTTTGTTTGTGAAGAATAAGGACGGAAGTCTTCGCATGTGTATTGATTATCGTGAGCTGAACGAAGTGACCATCAAGAATCGTTATCCTCTCCCTCGCATTGATGATCTCTTTGACCAGTTCCAGGGCTCTAGTTACTACTCGAAGATTGATTTGCGGTCCGGTTATCACCAGTTGCGCGTCCAGGAAGCCGACATCTAGAATACTGCTTTTCGCACTCGTTAAGGCCATTTTGAATTCCTGGTCATGCCTTTTGGTCTCACTAACGCACCGGCAGTGTTCATGGACTTGATGAACCGCGTTTGCAAACCTTACCTTGATAAGTTCGTCATCGTGTTTATTGACGATATTCTGATTTATTCTAAGAACAAGACGGATCATGAGTAACACTTACGGTTGGTCTTGGAACTTTTGAGACAGGAGCAGCTGTATCCTATGTTCTCAAATTTTGATTTCTGGTTACGTGAAGTTCAATTCCTAGGGCATGTGGTTAATGAAATGGGAATTCATGTCGATCCGGATAAGATCGAAGCTATTAAAGACTGGGAAGCACCAAAGACGCCATCTGAGGTGCGGCAATTCCTAGGTCTTGCGGGTTACTATCGTCGTTCATTGAGGGATTTTCGAATATCGCTCAACCCCTCACCACTCTTACCCAGAAGGACCGAAAGTTTGACTGGGGTGAACCATAGGAATCAGCATTTCAGATGCTGAAGCTTAAACTTTGTTCTGCACCTATCTTGTCTTTACCTGAAGGTACGGATGACTTCGTTGTGTACTGTGACGCTTCTATTCGTGGTCTTGGTTGTGTGTTAATGCAACGCGGGAAGGTTATTGCCTATGCTTCTCGTCAACTCAAGGTTCATGAGAAGAACTACACCACTCATGACTTGGAATTGGGTGCGGTGATCTTTGCGTTGAAAATCTGGAGACATTACTTGTACGGTACCAAGTGTGAAGTGTACACCGATCACAAGAGTCTCCAGCATATTTTCGACCAGAAGGTGTTAAACATGCGGCAGCGTTGCTGGGTTGAACTCCTGAACGATTATGACTGTGCTATCAAATACCATCCTGACAAGGCGAACGTTGTGGCGGCCGCCTTGAGCAAGAAGGAGTCTGTGAAGCCTCGTCGTGTTCGAGCCTTACAGCTCACCATTCATTCCTCATTGCCTGACCGAATCCGTTCTGCACAGTTGGAAGCTTTGTAGGAGGAGAACCTTAAAGCTGAAACTATGCACAGTGTTGACAAGCATCTTGTGACATCCGTCACTTTTTCTTTTATTTTTTTTATATAATAATAATAATAATAATAATAATAATAATTCAGATTTCTAGTTATGTAAATTTTTTTTAAAAAAAAAACTATAACAAACTATATCTATAATCTTAAACCCAAGTCCCAAAACCCAACTTCCTCTTTTTTTTGTTTGTTTGTTTTCGGCCCAGTCCATCTGAGCCCAACCTTGAGCCCATCAGCAGAAGCCCAAGCCCCTTCCCCTTGCCTTCTCCTCTGCTTAAAAATAAAAAAAAAAGAATGATCCTGGCGGGACTCGAACCCGGGCAGGTAGCACCACACACACACACGTCCACCACTTGAGCTACACCACATTTCTGAAATAAACCCAATTCTATTTATATTTAACCCTTCCTATTACTGATCCAATTCCTCTTCCTTATCTGCTGCTTCTACGCGTGAACAAGGAAACAAAGGAAAGGCAATGATAAGCTGCAATCATGGTAATCATCAACTGATTTGGACTCGTGAATTTCTTCGTGATTGATTTTACGCGTTTATTTCACATCAATCAACGTATAACTTCCAAATTAAAGCCGTTTACGCGTATCCTCTTAAAGTCGGGTCAAAAATTTCTATAATTATAAACCCGGGTGTAATAGTATAAATTGAGGCCTCCCATACAAGCTTAAGGTGCCGAAAAAGAAACCCCCACATCCAATTTCTTCTCTCAAATCATTTCTTAGCCAGAATCGTTCTGTTGACTTTTTGATTGACTCGACGATTAGGAAGCATCACGAATCGGTATGTTATAATTCCTTGTATCCGTGTTTTAATCGGCCCTTTAGCATCAAAACCCCCATGGTTAATCAGCCATTAAATCTGTTATTAAACGGATTGGAAAACTAGGGCTTGATCTAGTAATTTGGGGAAGAACACAAAAATCAGTTTGCATATTTAATTATTTCGAAACCAATAAAATCACAACCAACTGGTATAGACCAGCTGGTTTACACACGTGATGTAGGGAAAAGAACCGGCCAGTGGCCAAGGTTCGAATCCCATGCTCAACAATATTTTTTTTTGCATTTTTCCTATATATATATTTAATACATTAAATCTTCTAAAATCAGTTTTAAATACTAAAAGTGGTTTATAAATTTTACAAAAATTATTATATGATCTTCAAGTGATAAAGTTCATCACCCAATTTTTGGTTTTTCAAAAATGATTTATTTAATATATATTATTAACAATACAAGTTTATTCATTTATATTTATTAAATTCTATAAAAATATCTAAACGATTTTATAAAATTCCACAAAAATTATCCTAAACTTGTACAACATTATACATTTCAGAAATAATTTTTATTTCTGAAAAACCGTAAGTTTTATATTTTTTAATTAATTTTTGTTAGTTTTTATCATAAATAATTCATAATAAATTCATTTTTCAATATTTTTGCACCAAAATTTTATATAAATTATGTCTAACTATCTAGAACTGAAATACAATTTTTAATCCAGAAATTCTTTGATTTTAATATTTTTAGATATTAAAGTCATATTTTGACAATTTGAAATAATTAGATTAAATATTCTATTTTCAAGAAAATAATTTTATAAAAATTATTTTCATACTTAAAACCTTATGTTGTGACCATATTCAACTTAAAATTTTGCCAAGAAACTTTTATTTATTTATTTATTAAATTTCTCATAATTAATAAACAATTGGTTTAATAAACAAATAAACGTTTATCCCCAAATTCGAAGCCCTAGAAATACATGTATCCTAGAGTTATTTCCCTTACACATTATCAAATACTTTAGGTTGATCATTTGGGAGTAATCTCAACTCATATCTCGTTGTCCAGTTAAATCTCAAACTACTACGTGAACTGTGAGTATTCCTACCCCTTTTGCTTTTATACATTTTTGGGGTGTTACATGTACACTATTACAATTTCAAATACAAGTTTACATTTTTTTACAATACAATTCTAGTACTATGTGCATTGCTTACAACGTGCTTTATGCTTAGACAATACATGTGGATTACATTTGTACTTAGTGAAATCATTAACATGGTACAAGCCGACCTTAACATTGGATAGCGCTATTTGGATTGACAACCCGCCTAGATTGATTCTCCCCCTTTTTCATCGAAGAATCCGTGGCCAGTGTTAAGCTTTTTATCCATTTATTGGATAAGTACACTACAGTTCATACAGTACATTATACAGTCACAGGGTTGATTTCGCTCATTTGTATGATACATAGTTTACATATTTGCACTGTAGCATGCACTTGAATTGTATATCTTTTAACCTACTATATATATCAAAACTAGGAATGCTCACCAACATTTCTTATGTTGACCAAATCTATTTTGTACATGTTTCAGGTGAAGTTTGATATAGTGCTTTAGCAAGGGATACTTAGTGCATTATTTTAAATCAGTTATTTCACTAATTACATTTCATTTAGACAATGTAATTTCCATTATCATGTAAGAAAAATTTTGGTTTATTCAATAATATTTACATTTTAGTACCATGTGCTTTTGAACAATCGTCACTACGTGGCACCTCGATGATTCCGTCATCGGTTGGGGTGTTACACATCTTGAACTCAGGACCGATGTCTTACACTATTTCGCGGGACGTGTTTGGGTTCCCTTGTTCGGGGGATTACGCGAGCTTGTCTTGGATGAAGCTCACAAATCCCGGTATTCTATTCACCCTGGCTCCGATAAGATGTATCAGGATTTGAAGATACTTTATTGGTGGCCAAACATGAAGGCTGATATAGCTGCTTACGTGAGCAAATGCTTGACTTGTGCTAAAGTCAAGGTGGAGTATCAGAGGCCGTCTGGTCTCCTGCAACAACCAGAGGTTCCAGAATGGAAGTCGGAGCGAATCACGATGGATTTTGTCACCAAGCTACCAAGGTCACCAAGTGGTTATGATATGATCTGGGTGATCGTTGACAGGTTGACAAAATCGGCACGTTTCATACCTGTTAAGGAAACCGATGGACTCGAGTGGTTAGCTTGACTTACTTTAAGGAGGTGGTTGCTCGGCACGGGGTGCCTGTTTCTATTATCTCTGATCGTGATTCTCGTTTTGCTTCGCGTTTCTGGAAGGCTCTGCACAAGGCTTTGGGTACTCAGTTAGATATGAGTACGGCTTATCATCCGCAAACTGATGGACAGAGTGAGCGGACGATTCAAACCTTGGAAGACATGCTTCGGTCATGTGTTATCGATTTTGGCAAAAGCTGGGAGATTCACCAACCGTTGGTAGAGTTCTCCTACAACAACAGCTATCACTCTAGTATCAAGGCAGCTCCATTCGAAGCACTCTACGGATGGAAATGTCGATCACCTCTTTGTTGGGCTGAGGTGGACGAGAGCCAGCTCACTGGTCCGGAACTGGTGTACGAAACTTCGGAGAAAATCGTACAAATTCGTAACCGTTTGGCTGCTGCGCGGGATCGTCAGAAGAGCTATGCGGATCGCTGTCGCAAACCTTTGGAGTTCCAGGTTGGGGACAGGGTACTTCTGAAAGTTTCACCATGGAAGGGCGTTATACGCTTTGGAAAGCGTGGCAAGCTTAACCCTCGTTATGTCGGACCGTTCGCAATCCTGGAACGGATTGGACCGGTGGCATACAGACTTGACTTACCGGCGGAGCTCGGTAGTGTTCACAACGTCTTCCATGTGTCAAACTTAAAGAAGTGTTTGGCTGATGAATCTCTCATTGTACCACTGGAAGAGATCAAGGTTGATGATCGTCTTCGCATTGTGGAGGAACCTGTCGAGATTCTCGACTACAAGATTCGTATCCTTCGTCGGAGTAAAATCCGCATCGTCAAAGTTCGTTGGAACTCGAATCGTGGACCGGAGTTCACGTGGGAACGGGAGGATCAGATGAAAGCCAAACATCCTCATCTTTTTCCGAAACGGGCATTCGAATCTAGGCATGTTACTACTGAAGCTGAATGAATCTCGGGTCGAGATTCCTTACGACGTGGAGATGATGTGACATCCGAAAAATTTTCTTCTCGTTTCATTATTTCCGTCTCTTTCATTTTTGGGCTTTGTGCAATTTTCGGGACGAAAATTCTTTCAACGTGGGGATGATGTGACACCCGGCATGTTTGGCTTAAACATTTTAGTAACACCTAAGTCTACCTTAGCGGGAAACATTTATAAACGGACTTAACTAGGTTAGTTGAGTCGGGTCAAGATAGGATTGTCCAGGGTTCAATGATCTGGAGGATCATTGGGAGTCGTTTTGGGAATACACTAGCACCGGATCCCGTTGTTGGTGAAATTACATAAACTAATTAAGTGTATGTGTAGATTAATTGTTGTATGGTGGATTATATGCAAAGATGTGTTTAAACAATGTGTTGATAATAATCCATGCTTAAATATGTTAAACATAGACTAAGGTTGCATGTTCATGTGTTAAGGTGCGTTAAAAATGCGTTAAACACGACAACTTGGAAAACTAGAAAAACATAGGTCCATGTTCGACCACATTGTGGGGGCGAACCTGGAAAATGATCTTGGTTCGACCCTTATTAAAGGGGCGAACCTGGAATGGGAAATGATAGAATTCCATTCGACCAGAACAAGGCACATTCGACCCTGTAAAAGGGGCGAATGTGGACTAGTATAAATACCAAACTTTGTCATTTTTCACCATTTCACAAACCCTAACCATCTCAAAACACTCTCAAACGATTTTAATCACTAAGGAAGGAGTTTTTGCTCTTATTTTTCATAATCTAACCTATCAACAACATATAATCAAGAATCCAAGGTGTGTTCTTAATTCTAAACCTTGTTCAAGTATTTTAATTCGTTTTTATCTAACCCTAAATGTCCAGATCTGTTCTAAGGATGTTTTTGTTAATAAAAACCTTTTAAACATCTTTCTAAACCTAAACCCTATCATTAAACATAGGTTTTCATATCAATAAATATATGTTAATTATGTGTTATGTGATATTATGTGTTGTTTAATGAGTTGCTGTTGTGCTGATGCTAGAAACATGATCTAGGGCTGCTACTGATGATAGTTTAGGATTTTTGAAGGTTATAATTAGATAGATGATGATATCAAGTCTAATTTGGGGATTTTATTGAATCTAGGGCTTGTTGCATGTTAGTATTATCAATAGAACTATTGGGGGTTTTCAATGACATGATAAACTAAGCATTTTAAGATGATTATGGATTGATTTCGAAAAGTTTCCAAATTGGGTAAAGATTACATGCATGATGTGACACTTCCATAATCTTTGCCATTTTGGGAAAGGGCTAAAATGAATAGGTTTGGGGGCAAAATTGGTGGGGTTTTGTAGGGATAAGTTATTCATGCTTAACTGCTGTGTTTGATAATGTTTCGGGATGTTTTCGGATGTTTTTGAAGCGTTTTTGGGAAAAGTAATCTGTCAGGGTCGAACCTGGGCACATTCGACCGATCGAGTGGTCGAATGTGGAATCCCAGGGTCGAACCTGGACAGTTTAGTCGAATCTATTAAAAACGATCGAAGGTGGCTTTCAAACGGGCGAAGGTGGCTTAAAAACGGGCGTAGGTGGATTTATTTTCCTGGTTCGACCCTATTGATTCAAAAATGAGATTTTTGATACAAACCAAGTGTTTTATGCTTGAATCTTGTGTGTAATCTACGTGTACTTGATTAGTTAGGGTAATGAGTCACCAACGGGATGTCGGGTCGGTCTAGTGTGTCGGTTGAACACTTAAGCAGGTTTTAAAACATACTTGGTTACGATCTGGACGCTCAGGGGCTAGATAACCTTATGGTTATTAGTCGGAACACTTATGTGAACATTTTGATAGATCTCCGGTAGTGGGATTATCACGGCTTGGCTTTCTATTATTTACTAAAGAACGCAACCTAAGGTGAGTTCACGGCCCCACTTTTACTGCTTTAACTTTTGGGGGAGAAAACATGCATTAAACTATTTTGGTAACATATGTCATACTATGATTTTAACTTTGCATTGCTATACGATCTTTGAAAGTCCCAGGGAAAACCATGAATGTGCGGGGATGCACAACGGGGGGAATGTGGA
Source organism: Ambrosia x helenae (assembly GCA_030844895.1). Lineage (NCBI taxonomy): Eukaryota > Viridiplantae > Streptophyta > Magnoliopsida > Asterales > Asteraceae > Ambrosia > Ambrosia x helenae. The sequence goes on from CM061231.1 coordinate 100,350,331, forward strand.
TAGATCTATTGGGTTTGACAGACCCCATTCGACGGTTGGGAGGGCCGGGGGGTGCATTTTGTCTCGAACTGGTAACATTGGTAACATTGCTGAACACACTCGGGCCGAACATTGGTAACAGTCTAGTAATGGTTTTCCAATCGTAGTAGTAATAAAACTTACGCCTAGCTAGCGTACTTGGTAACATTGATATAGTATGGACATGGTAACGCTTTGGTAACTCTTGGTAACATATTGAACAAACCTGTGAACTCACCAGCATTATATATGTTGACGTCTTTTTGGCATGTTTTTCTCAGGTCGCTAAGGTAGCATCGGTTGGACTAGGCGCACGGGTCTGCATTGGCGTCTAGGCTTAGGTGGCATATTTTAATAAGTTTCTTGAATATTTTGGAACACAGTTTTGTAGTGATTAAATCTTTAAATGCTTCCGCGTTGGTTTAATGGTTTGATAACCAAGTTTTAAGTTTATGTATTTCATATAGTGTTGTTTATTGTGACCGTTGACTTGGATCCTGGTTTGTCATGCGCCTCGCGGTAAAACTCTGCAAGTGGAAATTTGAGGGTGTGACACATACTCATGTATTCCCCAGCAATATCTGCTTCATAACCTTCATCGCTTGGCTCTGGAGCAAGAGAGTTTGGGGTGGGGTTGGGTCTCCACCAGTCGTAGCTGCCCCAATCCCATGACAGCCATAGTATAAATCCACAACCCAGATGTATTTCTCATCTGTGAGAGGAGCATCTGGAGTTCGGGGAGTGTAACCTAGTAGAGGAGGAATGGGGGTTAATCGACAAGGAGGAGGAGGAGGAGAAGAGAAGATTCGTTGAGGAGGAGGATGAGGAGAAGAGAAGATCGGTAGACGACGTCTCCGGCGATAGTATCGCCGGAGACTGAAAGGTCCGACAGGCTCGTTAGGATATCCACCACCCATATCTTTGAATGTTATGCGGTTTGTATTTAGGTTTTTATTTGATAGTGAGTATAAAAATGTGGTTTATATATAGTGTGGGTTATAGTGTAGTTGTAAAAAAAAATAGTTTGTGTTTGTGTGTGTGTGTGTGTGTGTATATATAAACTTCAAAAAAAAGTAACCGTTTGAAATATACGCTGGGGCCTTCAAATTTTTTTTGACCGTTAATAAATTTTAACCGTTTGAAAATTGAACGTGGCAACATTTTATTGGTTGATGATCTTGCAATCAAGCGTTAAAAACATAACGCTCCCGGATGTTTTTGCCTATTCGCGACCCCATGTACCGGTGTTACTGGCGTTATTTTTTTTGCACACCCTACAACGCTCCATTACGGAGGGTCTAAAAGCTAACAAAAATGAGAAGAGTGAAAAGCTACTAGAGAGTGACATGTGTCTAAAGAATAAATAAGTGGCAATGGTAGTTTTGTCAAAACAAGAAAAATGAATATGCACATGCAAGTCATATGTTATTACCCCCGTAGTTTTTAAGCGTTCGTAACTTTTTTATACGTCATACTTTTTTATAAAAAATAATACCATAAAATCAAGCGTCTTTTCATCTTTAATATGAGTACCCTATTGTTATACTTTTTAAAGAAAAATTGAAAACCCAGTTATGTAAGACACAATGGAGAACGTAAAACATAATGAATTACAAACTAAAAATGCATAAAACAATAGTGTATAAGACACATTGAAGAGCAGAATAAAATACAACGAATGACATATTAAAAACACAATGAACAATTGATTAAAACAAAATGATAGTAGACTAAAACACAATGAACAACAAAATAAAACACAATATACACCAAAAATGCAAAACCCAGTTGCGTAAAATACAATGGAAAGCATACTAAAAACTGATAAAGTTAAATCATGTGTAGGCTAAAAAACACAATGAACATATTTGCAACGCATACGTGCATACTATAACAAAATGAACGAATAGATGACACAATGAAGAAAAAAAACCCAGTTAACTTGGATTTTTTTTACCCATACTAAAATAAAAAAACGCTCGTTAATATGGTGAATTTTTTTTTTAAAAAAAAAGAATATCAGTACGAAAAGTTATAGACATTTTAAAATGATGAGAGAAATTAGCATATTCCTTGCATGCAGAGAAAAAGTCAACAAATATGATTTTCCTTTTATACACTTTGTCTAAATTAATATTTATTTGTTTCCAACAAACAAATCTCAACCCTTTAAATCTAAGATCAATGGATATCTTTCTCACAATTTCTAGAAAAAAATGTCTTGTGTATTTGATTCCAACCCTATAAAACATATTTAATCATTGGCTTAGTGGTATCAATGTGTTGAATAAGGTTTTGCCTTTCAAAGTGGTGAAGGGTTCAAATTCCATGCGTGGCAAAATATTTAGTTGTTAAACAAAAGAACATACTTAGCAGGACGGTGCAAGCAATAGGCATTGCCACACATTTTTTTCAAAGAAATAGCTCACCCTGTTTTCCGAGTGCCTAGGGGGGGGGGACCATTGAAGGCTCATTAGCCTAATAACGAGAGCCAACGAGTGTTTTTTCATTTCTTGGAGGTTATTGAAAGGAAAAAATGAAATTCCCTCTTAACGTGGTGCTAAGGTAGAATTGAGATGACGCAATAAAGCCCCTAGGGGCTCCATTCCACACCATATAGTCTTAATCTTTACCCATGACTTCTTGGTCTAGTGGTATGGTGTCCCCTTACAAATGTAAAATTATAGGTTCAAATCCTTACAAATACAAGGTGAGGTAGAATAAAGGTGTAATAAAAATTTGCCATTAAAAAAAATATTGCCTTAAATCTTTGTTTCTCGATAGTTTAATTTGTAACTAATTTTATGCTTCCATTAAAAACTTTTCTACAAAATGTAATATTATGATATTCAAAGTATCTAGTCATGTTCACACTCAAACCATAAGGAGGTTAACTAAACATATCACCAACAATAAATACCCTCATCATATCCTCTATCTTGTCACAAAAAATTCTTTTTCATGTACCCACTGGCCATGGATGTCACCACAGTTTCTTGTGTTCTTGGAGTAGCATCATCAATATTCTTGTATTTTATATGGAGGATTTTAAATTGGTTGTGGTTCAAACCAAAGAAGATAGAGAAGTTTCTAAAAGATCAAGGACTTAAGGGTACCCCATATAAATTCTTGTATGGAGATCTCAAAGAGATAGTGCAGATGATGAACGAAGCCAAATCTAAACCCATGAATCTTATTCATGATATTGCGCCTCGTGTCTCACCCTTCTATCACAAATCACTCACAACTCTTGGTATGTAACTTTACGTATTTTATATATATATATATGGTATACGGTATACCATAAAGATAGTATACCGTATACCATCTTTAATTGATCACTCACAACTCTTGGTATGAAACTTTACGTATTTTGTATTTTATATATATATATATATATATATATATATAGGTTTAGGATCCTGTACAAAGTACATTTTTCGTGAGAAGTATGAGAATGACTAAAAATTGACATGTAGACATCATGTTTTGGATTTAGGAATGATGTTTTAGGTTGTTTTAACTTTAAAAATCCCAAACACAACAATCTAAAACACAATATAATGTATTATAGTCATTAAATTTAAAAAGCAGCTAAAACACACTACCATATATATATGTATATGGTATACGGTATACCATAAAGATGGTATACCGTATACCATCTTTAATTGATCACTCACAACTCTTGGTATGGAACTTTACGTATTTTATATATATATATATATAGTATACGGTATACCAAAAAGATGGTATACCGTATACCATCTTTAATTGATTAACTGAAAATGTTGTCATATTAATGCTTGCTTAGGTGTATTTTTAGTACATGTAACTTCATAAGAAGTAAATCAAAACATAAAATGAAAATCATACAAGTGAAATCCATTATTTATGAGTTAATAATCTATCTTCTGGGGCTGTTCACACGTTAAGCTACTTGGGATCGGCTTGAATATTAAATGACTCGTGACAGTGGCGAGCAGCGGTGTTTCAAATCAAAGAGGAACAATGGTGAACGTTCAATGATGAGGCGGTAGTGACCGGTGGTTTAAGACAAAGAGAGAGAGAGAGACACGTGGACTTGTGGTTGTGGGATGCGTGTCTCAAATCAAAGACGTGTTTATCTTTGTTTCTTGTTGATAAATAGGCAATTCACACGGAAGAAAAAAGGTAATATATAGAGAGACAGAGAGTCAAATTCTCATATATCAATATCTACGAATTAATGAAAAAGAAAGAAACTTGTATAAGGGTAAATATTGGCAATTACAATTTACATGTATCCCCTCAAACTTTATAAATAAAATCGTGGTAATACACGTGACTTGAAGCTGTGTAGGTCAAACCAAGAAGGCCGCATGTGTACACACACAACACTTTGGTCCATTTGTGAGCCAACACCTGTCCAATGGTTCAATAAACACCTGCCACTCTGCCAGTGTTGTCTTCTACTTTTTTTTTTCTAACGGCCAACGAATCAATTTTCGAGCACTCTCGAACACCCTTTTGGCGAATCAGGTACTCGAAGTACCTAGGCCACCAATTGCCACCAATTCCCGGGAAAACCCGACCACTCACCTGTCCGAAGGCACAACAGTGAAATAATCGGTAAAACTGGTCGGGATCAGGACTCGAACCCAAGCCAATGGCCGGGTCATCCCTCATTTACTCTCCATCAATATCCTCCAAATGTAGCTAGTGTTGTCTTCTACTATATTAACACATATCCTAAACACTAAACAAATGTACAACTCTAACATAATAATATTGATATCTAACTTAAAACAATGTACAACTCTATTTACCTATTCGGCTCTGGTTGAAAATAGAAATCATATTTACTGGTTTGAACATATAATGTATATATGTGTGGCCCTTGGGGGGGGGGGGGAAGCAAAGTTGCACTAATTTTAACGTTATTTTACTAATTTCATGAAAATAACATTAAAAACGATGGACGGTTAATCATGCATCATGTGGTGGCGTGGATAGCCAAAAGACAAAGGGGTACATGCGCCGATCGGATTTGTCCCGATTGCTAAGTGTTTTGTGCCTTATGTCCAAGGCTAAATACCAAACCACATCGAGCCGGGGTCTCACTGGAAGCAGCCTCTCTATTCTTAGGGGTAGAGGTAAGGTTGTCTACATCTTACCCTCCTCAGACCCTACCTTAGCTTTGCTATAGGTGGGATTAACTGAGTATGATGATGATGATGATGATGATTTACTGGTTTGAACATAACTAGTGACTTGCCTATACATTATTAATGAATTACCTAAATACGTGTTTTTTCCTGTATGAGCAATACCTCACAAAATATAGTCGTTTTTTTCTTCGTTTTTTATATAGCATTATGGTACTCGTTATAAAGATAATAAAATGCTCGTTAATTTGGTATAATTTTTTTCTTTAAAAAATCTCGTAGATAAAAGATATTAACGTTTAAAAATTATAGAAGGAAACATGAGAGAGAAGTGTCATGTAAGATTTTATTACTGAATCAAATACAAACAAAAATAAAGAAAAAAAATAAAAAAGACTACACCAAGAAGTAACAAAATACGTCATGAATCTTCCATCCATAAAAAAAATTAGTGAATAAACATCATAAAAAACACATAGACGAATGAAACATAAAAAACGTCGGAACAAATATTGTGCTTTTCTTTGTTTCTTTATGTACTTTGTTTCATTTTTTGTTTGCAAAGGAAAGAAAACAAGTACAAGACACAGAAAGCAAATTTCACATAAAACATATAAAGCACAATGTCAATCATGTTATCTTCTCCCCTTACGTTAGGGTTCTGAGCACGATGATACCCGTTATGGTCGCTGATAATTATAAAAAAGCACACCAGGGAGAGTCTCATCGGCTATTCTAGACACCATGGTCCTTATCACCGGCTTGGTTGTTCGCTGATGGAGGATTTGGCAGCGATCATCGTTGCCAGTGGATGGGTCACCACTCACCACCGGAGAGAGTCGTCTTGGAGGGATGATGTGAGGCAAGGATTTTGTCATTTTGTTGCAACGAGTGGAAATATGTAATTTAGTTTTTGAGTTGGGTAAATATGTAATTATTGTTTAAAATAGGGGGGTAGAGTTGAGTTATCCTACAAAGGCTAAAAAATGAGAAAGGTGAGCCGTCACTAGAAAGTGAGATGTGTCCAAAGAATAAACAAGTGGGAGGGGTAATTTTGTCAAGAGAAGAAGTCCGTAACTTTTTTATACGTCATCTCGTTTGAAAGAAACTTATACCATAAAATCAAGCGTATTTTTATCTTTAAAAATAGCATCTTATTGTTATATTTTTGAAAAAAAAAATCGAAAAACTCAGTTGCATAAGACAAAATAGAGATAACGAGCTATATTTTTACCAATCGTGTTTTAGAATATAATTCTATTTTATTAGTGTTTTATAATGGTGATATCAATTCATTGTTACGACGATATTATAATATTTAGTTGAAAGAAAAACAAAAACAAAAACATGCCATGGATTACTTTGTAATATTTAGATATTAATGAGTAGTATAAAAATGTGTTATGGTAATTACGCTTATGTCTTGATTATATAGGTAAGAGTTGTTTTACATGGATGGGAACAAGACCTATGGTACACATATCTGAGCCTACCATGATCCGAGAGGTCTTGGCTAATTATAATACATATCAAAAGCAAAGGGGAGGTAATCCATTAACGAAGTTGCTAGTTAGAGGAATGGTAGATGTCGAGGGTGATCAATGGGTTAAACATAGAAAAATCATCAATCCTGCATTCCACATGGAGAAGCTCAAGGTTACTTTCTTGCTATTGTTTTTCTATTCTCAATAAGATCGATTTACCCTCAATTTATTACGCCTTGTAAACCATTATATGTATGTCTAATTTCTTTTGCAGCATATGATACCCGCTTTTTACGTGAGTTGCAATGAGATGATCGACAAATGGGAGAAAGCTTTAATCCAACAAAACTCATGTGAAGTGGATGTGTGGCCTTATCTTCAAACTTTTTCAAGTGATGTAATTTCACGTACGGCTTTTGGTAGTAGTTTTGAAGAAGGAAGAAAGATATTTGAACTTCAAAGAGAACAAGCAGGGCTAGTTATGAAGGCTGCAAATTCAGTTTACATTCCAGGATCAAGGTAAGTTAGTTTCCAAAATTTATTTTCACATGTATTAGATGCTTAGAGTGGTATTGCTAGAACTTGTGCTAATAAAATAAAATTCGATAGATTTTTTCCCACAAAAAACAATAAGAGAATGAAAGAGATTGACCAACAAGTGAAGGGTTCAATAAAGAGCATAATCAATAAACGAGTTGTTGCGATGAAAGCTGGAGAAGCTAGCCATGATGATCTCTTGGGCATACTTTTGAATTCCAATTACAATGAAATTAAACAGCATGGAAATAGCAAATTTGGATTAAGCATTGAAGATGTCATTGAAGAATGCAAACTTTTCTACTTTGCTGGGCAAGAGACTACTGGAACTATGCTTGTTTGGACTATGATTTTACTAGGTAAACACTTGGAATGGCAAACACGTGCTAGGGATGAAGTTTTACGTGTCTTTGGAGATACAAAACCAGATATTGATGGCTTGAATCATTTAAAAGTTGTAAGTGTCTGTACTATAAAACTAAATATTAGATATTGATGACTTAAGAATATGTTGATGTTACTATTTCTTGTGTATGTCACCTTGCAGGTGAACATTATCTTCAATGAGGTTCTCAGACTATATTCACCTGCTGCATTTCTTAGACGACTAATACATGATGAAACTAAGCTAGGTAACTTAACTTTACCAGGAGGAACCCTTATCCAAATAAATGCATTGATTTTGCATCATGACAAAGATATGTGGGGTGAAGATGTAAACGAGTTTAATCCTCAAAGATTTTCTGAAGGTGTTTCAAAGGTTACTAAAGGACAAGCTGCTTACCTTCCATTTGGTGGTGGCCCACGTATATGCATCGGCCAAAATTTTGCTAATCTGGAAGCGAAAATGGCTCTTGCAATGATTCTACAACGCTTTACTTTTGAGCTTTCTCCATCGTACTCGCATGCTCCTAGTGCAATGCCTACTTTACAACCTCAGTTTGGTGCTCACTTAATTCTACAGAAATATTCCACTTAATTCTACAGAAATATTAGGGAATGTTTCACATATATTCTAGTCTAATTATTAAGATAGCCATATATAAATGGTCTATCTATTTCATATTGTAGACATTTATAATAAAACTTGCATTTGGTGTATTTAAAGAAGCTACATAATTTTCTGGACATGTAAGAAATTTTGGAGGATCTATAGTTATGCAATGCCCGCGATCCATCCAGGTCGCTATCTGTCAATTGAATATTGACGTATACAGCTAAAGTAGAGAAAAAAAATACTAAACAAATCTAATAAGAGGTACAATGCACCTTATGGGTATACGTTGGACCATTGAGATTGTTGAGGATATTCATTTGCACCACCTATAATACTTTATTCAAGTTGCACCTCAATTTAAACTCTAACGTCATCAAATCAATCTTTAAACCTATAACCCTTGACACCTCTTAAGGTATCCTAAAAAAATTACTTTTGTGCCTTTGGTAGGGCTGCAAGCGAACCAAATGTTCACCGAACAGTTTGTGACCTATTTAGCGGGAAGTTTATTTGTGTTCGCTTAACGAGCACAAACAAGAAAGTTCTTTTGTTTAGTTAAACAAACTAACACAAACTGAGGCAAAGTTAATTCATTTATGTTCGTGAACGTTTCATAACGCCTTCATATATGCTTGTTTGTTTTATTCGATCTCCATTCATGCGGGGGGATTATTAGAAAAATAGTAGTGGAAATGATTTTCACTAATTTTGGATTCAATAAATGTATCTATTTTTTAGTTACACAATAAACATTTTTGGGTTTGCATCAAATAGTTGGTGGGCACTTTAGCCATTCAGTTTTAAACAACACAACAAGAAGAATAGCTCCAAAACCTTAATATATTCAAACCAAAACTAAAAAACTCTTTAGAGTTAAGTACACAATTAGTCCCTATGGTTTTGCATGAATCACAGGTTTGGGTATTAACCTTTTTTATTAACAACTTTGGGGATTGAGATTTCCGTTCGTAATGAGTTTAGGTATTAACACTAACGTTCGTTAGCTTTTCTCTTAAATTTAAGTAGATTGACAAAATTACCTTTTCTTATTATGATTTTATACTTCTTTTATTAATAGAGGGATAATTTCCGTAATTGATTATTAACCATAAATTAAAACCCACTATGACATCCGTCACCTTTTACTATCTCTAAGTCTAGAGTCCTATGTGAAGCGTCAAGCAAAACTTGAAACATGTACGAAAATAATTGTCAACACAAATAATGTTGGTGAGCATACTTGGTTTAGTGTACAAATAGAGACACGAGACTTGAAGCATGTTTCAAGGGTGTGTAAAGACTTTTTTGAGGCTAAAATAACGATAAAATCAGTTCGGAATCGACTAAGCACAACCACGCACATTAGTACAAGGTCCTTGACACTAGAGGACAAAGCAGCCAGCTTGGGGGACAAGAAAACATCACCTGGTCGGGTGCACAGTCGTGCTCGTCCCTTGGAACGATTGTGCTTGACAAATTGTACAAACAGACTGTTCCCTGCAGCAACAGAACATACGTGTAGCAGCATGCACATGCGTGCCACCTCGTAAGCACGGTCATGCATGCTTAGTTTGATTTTTTGCCTATAAATAGCAACTTCAACTCAGCCAAGTGTGTGCCGATTTTTACCCTTCTTGAGCCTTCCTGGGGACTCTTGGGGAGTTTTTTTTTACCTTTTTGGTGCTACAGTAGAGAATTTTTGTGCAAATGGGGTTTGTCAGAAACTGATTTGGGCAAATGGTGAAACCGCAACATCAAGTTGCGGTTTATAATTACACTAGTTTTTATCCCGGGAGCGTCCCGGATTAAAATATCTAATATGACATAATAAAATATTTAATATGACAACATAATTAATGACTTGTCAATATATGATTAATTATTATTATTATTATAATTTATTTTAAACAAATATCTGACATAAGTTATCATATTCAAATATAAAAAAAACGAATCTCTGCGCCATGGTATAAATCTAGTGCCATCACAAAATATTATATAATGTCAAATGAATTCGGAAGTTTGTAATCGATCATTTAAAAAGAAACTAACATGAAATAAGGGAAAAAAGTTATTTATTGAAATATCGAACGCATTAGTCTAAGGGTTATGTGATGCGTTAAAAAATTTATGGGTATATGATCGGGTATATAGTTCGGGTATTTGGGTATGTGGTTTCGGGTAATTGGGTCAGGTATCACCTAATCCCAGGCCCAACCCAAACCCACAATTTTTTTTAAGCTAATCCCAAACCTGACACAATACCTGTCGGGTTACAAAAAATAGTCGTTTTTTCTCCGTTTTTTATATAACACTATGGTACTCGTTGAAAAAATAATAAAACGCTCGTTAATTTGGTGTAATTTTTTTCTTTAAAAAATCTCGTATATAAAAGATATTAACGTTTAAAAGTTATGGGGGGAAACACGAGAGATAAAATAATAAGGGTTTAATATTTAGATTTAGTAGATTAGGTATTTAATATATTAGGTTAAAGATTATAATAGATTTGGTTAAATCATATTTATTTCTTTTTTTTTTAAATTGGTTTAGAGTTGCCACATCACATCCTATGTGACATCTCTCAAATGAGAGATTGCATAAGAGCATGATATGTAAGATGAGCATCCCGGGTTGAAATATCTAATATGACATAATAAAATATCTAATATGACAACATAATTAATGACTTGCCAATATATGATTAATGAATATTATTATTATTATTATTTATTTTAAATAAATCTCTGTCAAAAGTTATCATATTATTATTTTAAAAAATTCATGGGTATCACCTAATCCCATACCCGACCCAAACCCATAATTTTTTTTAAACTAATCCTAAACCTGACACAATACCTGTCGGGTTACAAAAAATAGTCGTTTTTTTTCTCCGTTTTTTATATAGCACTATGGTACTCGTTGGAAAGATAATAAAACGCTCGTTAATTTGGTGTAATTTTCTTCTTTAAAAAATCTTGTATATAAAAGATATTAACATTTAAAAGTTATGGGAGAAAACATGAGAGAGAAAATAATAAAGGTTTAATATTTACATTTATTAGATTATGTATTTAATAGATTAGGTTAAACCATATTTATTTGTTTTTTTTTATTGGTCTAGAGTTGCCACATCACATCCTATGTGGCATCTCTCAAATGAGAGATTGCATAAGAGTATGACATGTAGGATTAATCCCTTTGCAATATATATATATATATATATATATATATATATATATATAGATGGGCTGCTGACTTGGATGTGGTTGCTGAGTTGGGATTCTTGTCATATGTGGCATGATGAGTTGGACTAAACCGCAACTTGAAGTTGCGGATTCTGACTTTCTTTTCTGAAACCGCAATCTGAGAGTGCGGTTTTTTTTAACCTATTTTCCGGCGACCGGTGAGGATCTCTGTAACTCGCCGGTGGAAACAAGCAAGGAGATGGAAGGGTTTTGGGCGGAATATTCAAGAGGTAGGAGGGAGCTAAGGACCCTCTGATTTTATATACTAACAATCGAAATTTTCCGGTGTAATCTTGTCTTCACTCTTCGGTTGAAAGCACAGGAAAAGGTAAAAAATAATGTTGTGTTGTAGGAGAAGACTAAGTAAATGGATGGAGGATTGATATTTATTACTTATTATATTTTTTTTCCTTTTGACAACCTTATCACCGGTCAAAAAAAATTCAATTTAAAATTGATATTTATTATTTATTATATTTTTTCCTTTTGACAGTAAAAAAAATTCAATTTAAAATTTATACCGTAGCTACCAAACGGCGGCACACGGTTAAGAAATTTTTTAATTGCATTTACCCAACCGTCCCACCTAACGATCAGAAAAATTAACTTTCTTACTTGATAACCGTTAAAGATTTTGTATATAAACCACACCACTATGGTTAAATCTCACATACACACCCACAGTTAAAACCCACACCTTGCAACAAATATGACGCGCTGGAACGAGCAAGAAGAAATCGCCTTGGTGGTGTGCGTTCAAGATGCCCAAAACGATCATGCTCTACAACGCCAACGCTCAAGGGGGGGGGGGCTCATGCTCGGGGGGATACACGGCCGTGTCTTAGCCGACTTTAACCAACAAGCCGGTCTCAAAGACCGAACCATTGAAAGCCTGCACCGAAAATGGACCAATCTCAATAATAAGTGTGATCGGTGGACCACCTCTACGACCGCACCTTGAGGAGCAACAGGGCATCAATCCGGAGTTGGCTATCGAGTTCACGCATGTTGACTATGCGGCTCAATACAAGAACAATTTCGACCATATCGAGGCATGGCAATTGTTGCGTCAAGATTAAGCTTTTTTATTTATGTTTAAATTTATTTTAATTATGTTTAATATTAATAAAATTATGTTTTATGTTTTTTATTTAAATATGTTTTAATTTAAATGAAAATAAAAACATAAAACGGTTTAAATAAAAATAAAATAATTACATTAAATTAAAATAAAAAACGGTTTGCAACCCTTTCCTCGCGAAAAAGGTCATGGACCCACTACCAGTGCCGGTAACGACGGTGCTACCATACTGGTAATTAGCTACTCGTAAGGAAAACGGGTAGCGCCCCGTCCGCTTATAATAATTTTTCTTTGAATTGTTACATTACTCTACAAAACTAATGTAAATATAAATGTGTGATATGATCTGCCACTACTGTCTTTCAAATTGACCACTTCCTTTATTTTTGTTTATTAATATTAATAATATTATATACTATTTATAGCTGTGTTATTTGAATAGTAAATGGGTGGTTTTGTCTTTTCACGTTTTCTCAAGAGGGTATTTTCGTCATTAATATACCTTATTCTAAAACCATAAAATGAGTTTTTCTTTGCACTCTTCTCATCGTCACACGCTGTGAACATCATCACCGTCGTCATCAGTCATCACCAGCATGCCATTATCACCGTCACACACCATGAACATCATCATGACATCACCAAAGGCGGCTTCGGTAGTGATAACAGAGACGGGACGACCGCTCGAGGTGCGACGACCAATTTCTAAATTATGTCTTTTTACCACCAATGCATGGATCTAGACCATGCAAGAAGAAATCGGCGTCCGGCGAACACCGTCGAACAACGACGGCGGTGGGTGTGACGGGTATGGATGTTTAGGGGTGGGCGTTTGGTTGAGACATAGAGTACAAGGAGTGTTTGGGTGGTCGGGTACAACAACGATTAGGTGGTGGCCCTCTTATGGTCCGGCGGTTGCGATCGAACGTATAGACCTACAACTACGACTTCCGATTGGTTGGTGATGGCAAACCTGTGCGCCGCAGAGAGAAAACTGAAAACGGTTTTGGGGTCACGACAATATTGGTTTGAAGTAAACCAATGGTGACACAAGAATGATTAAGGCATTAGAATTGGCCTTTTTATTTTTACACCAATATGATATCCTTGACTCAAAAACAATATCCCCTAGTTAAACAACTTTGAGCCTTTAACCTTTCAATTGATCACCCATTTCAACCCTTTTGACCTATTTAACCTTTTCAATTTTTAAACCCAGCGTGATGAAAATTCGATTGTAGGATTTTGCTTTGTATTGTATATAATTTGCAATGTTAGTTAAAAAAAAAAACTGAAAAGCATGAGAACAAAACGTTTCAAACAAATGAAAGTTCTCATAGAAAAGCACAAAAATATGCTTGAGTTAGAGATTGAATAAAAAGGCGCAATATTGCCTTATAGTTGAGTAGTTATTTAGTCGATGTAATAAAAGTCGAATTTTCATCACCATAGTCACTTCAAATATCCCATTCCATACCCTTCGCCTAGCCCCATTACAACCCCTTAAAGATCTTTTGACTTGTGTTCACTATTGTGTAATTTGGTAAAGGGCGATTGAGTTGCAAGCCTATACTAATATGCATTATAATCGGTTTTGAGCGATTAATATAAAATACTAGTACATCATGACTAGTTTTGATTAAACCGAGCGGAGAGAACCATTGTGAGGGGTGTGCAAGAATGTGAACTTTGATCTTTGTCGGATTTGGTTTGGCATCTTTTTGTTTTACAAAATTGAGCAACATGGAAACCATTGGAATGTAAATCTACTGAGAGGCGTAAGTCTTGTGAGTTAGGGTATGCCTAGGGACCGCATTTGAGAATCGACAAGAAATGTGGGATCTTTTGATTCACTTAGTTGGTTTGCAATAAACAAATTTGCTTGAGGACAAGCAAAGCTCAAGTGTGGGGATGTGATAGGTTGGTAAAAACTCGAGAATTAACAAAGCTAAATTAATTGATTAATGCATAAATGATTATGGAATAGCACTACTTTGACATGTCTTATGATCTTTAGGTATTAACACAAAAAGGGTGCAAATCTAGAGTTTTTGGAACATCTCGGGAGCACAAGGAGTGATAAACCGAACAAGAAAAGCTGAAATGGGTGTCCGGGACAAGTTGGCGTCGCCTACAGCAGTTTTGGCGTCGCCTACAGCACTCGCGTAGGAGAAGGGGACCAAAATGCCGTAGGACAGAGCAAGATCTTGTAGCCAAAACAGACATGGCGTCGCCTATGCCACTTTTGGCGTAGGCTACGGGACTCGCGTAGGCGATGCCAAAAGTGGCGTAGCCTACAGCACTTGCAGTCAAACTTGGGTTTAATGTTTTTAATGCGTATCAAAACGGAAGTTTCGATTTTTTTGGCTTTTAAACACCTTGAAGGCTCATAATTTGCTATCTCTATCATAACCATTCCATCCTATCAAACCCTTATCATTCCATACCATTCAAGAACATCAAATCCTCCTATCATTCAAGATTTCAAGATTCAAGACTAAATCATTGAAGACTCAAGCTCCATGGCCATGAGTGGCTAGTCTCTTTGTATCATACCTAGGAAGTAAACAATTGAAGTTTTAGGGTTTAACATTTGGGTATTTCTTTAAACTTTTAATTGTGCGATTGTGTGTTTGAATTAATTGTATTAGATTGCGATTAATCTTATGTTGAATTCATTTTAGTTAATTGATCTTGTGCCAATTTCTAGTGTCATGAACATGTTTTCTTGCTCTAATACAAACATAGGGTTGTATGTTCTAGGTAATGAAGTGTAGTTTAGTCCATCTTTGATGTTGATGAAACTTGACACCTAAGCCTATTGAACAATCACCCCGTTAACACCAATTGCACTACATTTGTTTGACCCATTTGTGAAAACCTTAGACTTCAGTTGTTGAAACCTAGGTGTGATCATTTTAATTAAATTGTTTACAAACTACATCATTTTTCATTCATATAATTCAATTCAAGTTTTTAATATAACAACAAAACCTTTTCAATCAAATTCTTAAATGAACCAAGTACAAACCTTGTAAGTTCTCTAGCAAGCTTCATAAGTAACTCGTTTAATCAACTAAACAATATCTACTAACCACACGCTCCTTGGATTGATACCCTACTTATCCTATCTACCTAGGTTAATTAGGTTTTGTATGAACCGTGACGACCGGCTCATCAAATGGCGTCGTTGCCGGGGAGCTAGTGCGCTTAGTGTTTATTGAGTAGTTGATATTGTGATAAGCTGTTTAATTGTTTGTTTGGTTTATTCTCTACTTTTCTTTGTTACGCGGGGTGTGTTATTTGTGCAGTTTACAGGTAGTGCATGCGTACAAGACATTCGGGGAGGACATCTCCTTTAGTGTTTGAACCGGAAATTGAGAGAGTAGCAAGAAAAAACCGACAACACCGGTTAGAGGAGCCAATTCCTTCTAACTCCCAAACACCACCCACAAGTCAACCTTTGACCTTTGGAACCGTTCAAATGGCAAGTTCAAACCCAAATCGTCGTTCAGGTGAAAACCGAAGACCACCCACTCCACCTCATCAAAACCGAACCCAACACTCACAACAACACCCACTTCATCAACCACTTCATAACCGAAATCCCAACAACCGAAATGTAAACCAAGGTTCTTCCATATATAACCGTGGCAATCCCACATTTGATCCGGTTAATCGATACAATGAAGCCGGATATGATGATCATGTTGAGAATATTGAAGAATTGAGGGCAAACATTAATGATGAAGACCCATTCAGCGTACCGAGTTATCAATCATCGGATAGAGTTAGTGTTCATTCTTACCATTCAGGGGAAGAGGAATATTCAGAAAGGGATTACACCGAGGAAGATGAGGATTGGGGTTATCGAAATGTTAATGATGGTCATGAGGATGAGGAAGAGTACCAAAGTGATAATCATTCCGATATGGGTGCAAATCGAAATATGGGTAATGACGGTTACTACAATCATGTCTTCAATAATCATCATCCCAGGCAAAACCCAAGAGGGCATCGAAATCCCAACATTCACCAAAATCGGGGTGAAAATTTTGTGGGTCGAGCAGAAAGAAGACCTCATGGGAGAAGACCACCAAGAGATGAAGAAGTTAATGCTCCACGAAGAAGGCCCCCAGTTCCAATGCAAGGGGTTAATGGTCGGTTTAGACCACTTGCTTCTGAGAATGAGTCACCAATTGTACCACCACCTCCAGGAAGAAGAACTTTTGATTGTAAACCAAATTATATCAACATTCTTCCTCATTTCCATGGAATGGCCACTGAAGACCCATACGACCACCTTTCTGAATTCAAAGCAATGTGTGGTACCATGGGAGGTCACAATTTCTCCTTAGATGAAGTTCAGCTAAGGTTGTTCCGGTTCTCCCTCAAGGATAAGGCAAAGACTTGGTTTCTTACTTTGCCCGCACACAGCATCTATACTTGGGGAGAGATGCAACAGGTATTCTTGGATGAATATTTCCCTAGTTTTAAAACGGACGGGGTACGGTTAGAGATTCGTTCCTTTCAACAGTTACAAGGGGAACCACTTCATGAAGCCTTCACTCGATTTAAGGAGTTAATTCGGAAATGCCCACACCACAACATTGAATTATGGGAATTGGTTAGCAGCTTTGTGAATGGGTTGAGTAAGGAGGAAAGAAAATACTTAAAGTCTACTAGCAATGGAACTTTGTTATCTAATCCAGAGCAAGAAGACTGGGAATTTTTGGAATTAATGGCAAGGAATTCAAAAGCGGAAGAGTCGGCCGATCGAAGAACTAAGTACCCGGTCTCTAAGTCTCTTCCCGATTCAGATTCAAGCTCTAAAGACCGGATTGCTTTGTTAGAAAGAGAGTTGGCAAAGATGAAGAAACGGGAGGTGTCAGCGGTACAATATCCGGTTTGTGATGATTGTGGAGATTTGGGGCATAAAGCTAGTGAGTGCCCCGGTAATATGAGTCAAACTACCGAGGAGGTGAATCAAGTGTATGGGGAAAGGAAGTATGACATGAACTCCAACACTTATCATGCGGGCTTGAGAAACCATCCTAACTTTAGGTATGGTAATGCTTCTAATCAAATGAACCCGAATTTTCAATCGGGTAATCAAGGCGGTGGTGGGCAATATCAAGGTCGCCAAGGGGGTAATCAAGGTGGTTACCAAAGAAACAACTACAATCAAGGTGGTAACCAAGGGTACAACAATCGTGATAATAATTACCAACGGGGTTACAACCAAGGCGGCTCTTCAAGCAATCAAGGAAATTCTTCGGGAAGTCAAGGTGGTGATGAGTCTTTGAGTTCAAAGATGGATGCCTTAATGAACATGATGAAAGAGAACAACAAGGCGAATGAGGTGAGAGATAAGTCTCATGAAGCACTAGTGAGACAAGTGGGTCAACTTGCGGAAGATGTGGCTCAATTGAAAGGAAGCCATGGGAAGCTTCCAAGTGATACTACCGTGAACCCGCAACATCAAGCATCGAGCTCAAGGAACAATCAAAGCGTGCATATAAACGCGGTGAGTTTTATTTTGAATGATAAGGTTGTGGGTAATGAAACAACTCCACCACAACAATTTGTTGATGGTGTGGTGGAGGAGGTTGGTAGTGATGATGAGCAGGAAGAGGAAATTATTTCACAAAATAATTTTGAAGTTAAAAATTATAAAAAATCTTTTTGCGAAAAGTGTTTAAATGAGATGGCTACCAAGACAAGTGTGGGGATGGAGACTAATACCATTCCATACCCTGCAGCTTTAGTAGACCCAAACAATGTGTCAAGTATTTATAAGTGGAGCCCACCAAAGGACGAGAGGTGGGAAAATTTTAAACAAGTCAAAATAAATTTACCACTTATTGATGCAATTGAAAAAGTTCCTGCTCATGTTGAATGTGTGAAAGAGTTGAGCAACCAAAACAAGCACAACGAGTTGCCTAAACATTTAGGGGCACATGTTCGTGCTGTTTTGTCGGATGCTCTTCCCCCTAAACTTCAAGATCCAGGAGCCCCATTGATTCCAATTCAGGTTGGAGAGCTTAAAATAGAAAGGGCACTCCTAGATCTTGGAGCATGTGTGAGTATATTGCCTGGGAGTCTGTTTGACCAATATGACTTTGGTCCAATACATGAAATTAACACCACGGTGGTGTTAGCTGATCAGACTCTCACGCATCCAAGGGGGATGGTGAATGATGTGTTGGTGAAAGTAGAGGATTTCTATTACCCGGTTGACTTTTTGGTGGTAGATTATGTAAATAGTGCGATAAACACACAAACCACCGTTATACTGGGTAGGCCGTTCTTAGCAACTGCACATGCTAATATAAATTGTGCTAATGGAGCGGTAAGAATGAAATTTGGTGACCGTGAGCTCTGTTTAAATGTATATCCAAATTTGTTTAACTCGGTTGTTGATAACAAATTTCCCAAAAATGACATTTTTGATAGTGGTGACCCTCTTGTAAAAGAGGATCACCCAAAAGAGGATTTTTGTGTGGTAGGCAGGTTTGGAGCAGTCAAGAATAGGACAATGAAAGGAAGGAAGACGAAATGGAGGAAACCGCCTGATTTGGACAATGAAACAAGAACAGAAAAGATGGTTGACCCGGTTAGGAACACCTTAAAGGACATACCGGAATGTAGGAGGGTTGCATCTTTAGAGGCGGAGGGAGGAAGACATCCCACTCGACCACCATGAGGGTGGTGTATTCGGTCTGGCTGAAGACCCCTAAACTTAGCGCTTTCGGGAGGCAACCCGTTGATCAGGTCCATGTATTCTTTCCCTTCTTATATTATTCATGTGGGCATGATCATTTTTATTTATGTTGAGTGTTTTGTATGTGTGCGTGAGTTGTGTGTGTTTATGTTTTAGTCTAGTATGTTTGTTTTGTTGAATAAATACTTCAAATGCTTCCTGATTGATGTCAAAGAGAAGGGTAAGAATTGATGTAGGTGACAAGAAAAGAGGGGGAAAGGAGCTTTCAGCTTGGACAGAAAAGGTTGAAGAACGGCATTATTGACTACTAATCAGGTGCACTCCGTTCCTTTAATCAAAAAGTTGTGTGTATGTTTGTCTTTGAATGATAGGAGTTGAGTTGTTTGGATTGATTGTTCACACCCTATACAAAGCTTTTTCAGAATAAATCTTTTAATAAGTATCAACCTCCAATTTTGAAACATTGAGGACAATGTTTATTTTTAAGTGTGGGGAGGGGGAGAAAAATATACAATTCTGAAAAAATGTTTGTCCTTAGGTGTTACTTGAGTCTGTGAAAAAAAAAAGTCCCAAATTTATTTGTTGAATCACGAGTGACGATCCTTAGTCATGGTCATAACTCTTTAAGTTCCTCCATGTGTTTTTCTTATGGTTATTTTTAAGAAAAGTATGAAATGCCGAGTCGGAAAAGACAAGTGAAGGGTATAACATTTTTGCATATCGGCAACCCATTCCCCTTTCATGTTCTTGTGAGATTTTTGAGCCACCACAACATGCTAACACCCTAAAAATTCCACATCTATTGGCATGTTTTGTTCTTTTGAATTGAGTGTACCATTAGAATTGTATGAAGTAGAACTTGCAACTTTCGATACGCTTGCCACCTTAAACCAATGGTGACACAAGAATGATTAAGGCATTAGAATTGGCCTTTTTATTTTTACACCAATATGATATCCTTGACTCAAAAACAATATCCCCTAGTTAAACAACTTTGAGCCTTTAACCTTTCAATTGATCACCCATTTCAACCCTTTTGACCTATTTAACCTTTTCAATTTTTAAACCCAGCGTGATGAAAATTCGATTGTAGGATTTTGCTTTGTATTGTATATAATTTGCAATGTTAGTTAAAAAAAAAAAACTGAAAAGCATGAGAACAAAACGTTTCAAACAAATGAAAGTTCTCATAGAAAAGCACAAAAATATGCTTGAGTTAGAGATTGAATAAAAAGGCGCAACATTGCCTTATAGTTGAGTAGTTATTTAGTCGATGTAATAAAAGTCGAATTTTCATCACCATAGTCACTTCAAATATCCCATTCCATACCCTTCGCCTAGCCCCATTACAACCCCTTAAAGATCTTTTGACTTGTGTTCACTATTGTGTAATTTGGTAAAGGGCGATTGAGTTGCAAGCCTATACTAATATGCATTATAATCGGTTTTGAGCGATTAATATAAAATACTAGTACATCATGACTAGTTTTGATTAAACCGAGCGGAGAGAACCATTGTGAGGGGTGTGCAAGAATGTGAACTTTGATCTTTGTCGGATTTGGTTTGGCATCTTTTTGTTTTACAAAATTGAGCAACATGGAAACCATTGGAATGTAAATCTACTGAGAGGCGTAAGTCTTGTGAGTTAGGGTATGCCTAGGGACCGCATTTGAGAATCGACAAGAAATGTGGGATCTTTTGATTCACTTAGTTGGTTTGCAATAAACAAATTTGCTTGAGGACAAGCAAAGCTCAAGTGTGGGGATGTGATAGGTTGGTAAAAACTC
Source organism: Ambrosia x helenae (assembly GCA_030844895.1). Classification (NCBI taxonomy): domain Eukaryota; kingdom Viridiplantae; phylum Streptophyta; class Magnoliopsida; order Asterales; family Asteraceae; genus Ambrosia; species Ambrosia x helenae. The sequence continues at coordinate 100,371,354 of CM061231.1, forward strand.
GAGAATTAACAAAGCTAAATTAATTGATTAATGCATAAATGATTATGGAATAGCACTACTTTGACATGTCTTATGATCTTTAGGTATTAACACAAAAAGGGTGCAAATCTAGAGTTTTTGGAACATCTCGGGAGCACAAGGAGTGATAAACCGAACAAGAAAAGCTGAAATGGGTGTCCGGGACAAGTTGGCGTCGCCTACAGCAGTTTTGGCGTCGCCTACAGCACTCGCGTAGGAGAAGGGGACCAAAATGCCGTAGGACAGAGCAAGATCTTGTAGCCAAAACAGACATGGCGTCGCCTATGCCACTTTTGGCGTAGGCTACGGGACTCGCGTAGGCGATGCCAAAAGTGGCGTAGCCTACAGCACTTGCAGTCAAACTTGGGTTTAATGTTTTTAATGCGTATCAAAACGGAAGTTTCGATTTTTTTGGCTTTTAAACACCTTGAAGGCTCATAATTTGCTATCTCTATCATAACCATTCCATCCTATCAAACCCTTATCATTCCATACCATTCAAGAACATCAAATCCTCCTATCATTCAAGATTTCAAGATTCAAGACTAAATCATTGAAGATTCAAGCTCCATGGCCATGAGTGGCTAGTCTCTTTGTATCATACCTAGGAAGTAAACAATTGAAGTTTTAGGGTTTAACATTTGGGTATTTCTTTAAACTTTTAATTGTGCGATTGTGTGTTTGAATTAATTGTATTAGATTGCGATTAATCTTATGTTGAATTCATTTTAATTAATTGATCTTGTGCCAATTTCTAGTGTCATGAACATGTTTTCTTGCTCTAATACAAACATAGGGTTGTATGTTCTAGGTAATGAAGTGTAGTTTAGTCCATCTTTGATGTTGATGAAACTTGACACCTAAGCCTATTGAACAATCACCCCGTTAACACCAATTGCACTACATTTGTTTGACCCATTTGTGAAAACCTTAGACTTCAGTTGTTGAAACCTAGGTGTGATCATTTTAATTAAATTGTTTACAAACTACATCATTTTTCATTCATATAATTCAATTCAAGTTTTTAATATAACAACAAAACCTTTTCAATCAAATTCTTAAATGAACCAAGTACAAACCTTGTAAGTTCTCTAGCAAGCTTCATAAGTAACTCGTTTAATCAACTAAACAATATCTACTAACCACACGCTCCTTGGATTGATACCCTACTTATCCTATCTACCTAGGTTAATTAGGTTTTGTATGAACCGTGACGACCGGCTCATCATTGCCTTTTGAGAATATCAATGACTTTTGGTTCTTTTCCCGATGAGCTAGAACTTCAATCTAGATATATAATATATAATAATTTAGGGTTATGGGTTTCATACACCCCGTGACGTCACATTTTGGGTATGTGACATCATATTCTGGGTATGTGGCAACCTTCTATTGGTGTATGATGTGGGCCAGGGTGTATGATTCCTAATTGAGGGGTGTATGGTTCCTAAATACCAATAATTTATTGATATTAAAACTTTACTCAAGATATCACAATTAATAAAATTTATAAAATGGGAGATTGGCGGGTTCAACGGGCACCAAAATGCCGTTGGTGGTCTGGGTTTTATTGCAGTGGACCTTCGGGCGGCGGGTTTTTCCCTGAAAACTGATGTGAAATTATTGGTGGACCCGAGTTACTCTCAGAGTACTCTTTTGTCCAGTAGGTACTTTAGGAGTGCTCGAGATTGATTTGTTGGCCGTTAAAAAAATTATAAAACAAAGGATTTACTTATAGAAATATTTGTGTGTATTTTAAAGAAACTAGGTGTATTAATATACGCGCGTTGCGCGTTTGGCAAACTCAGACGTCAATGTAGCGTTTAGTTCTTTGGCCATATTTATAGCTGGGTTACCTCTGGGGCCTTGTTTATAGGAGTTTACCTTCGGGCCTTAGTCGCTCATCCTAAGATTTACGACAAAGGCATTTTATAAGGATCCATATATCACATTTCTACTGTTCTTGAAGCCAATTTCCATGTTTTAAACTGATTGCACAACAAAGCATCTTTCAAATCAGGATAATCACATGTATGAAGCCTACTAAGATAAATTAACTACCAAATTTCCATGCTTTTAAACAGGGGGCGAAACAAAGAAACTTTCAAATCTGGATAATCACATGTATGAAGCCTACCAAGATAAATAAGTTATCAAACCATTGTGAGACCTCAAAAAAGGACAAAAAAAAAAACAATGAGGTAAAATTGTCCAGAAACATTTCACAACTATTTCTTAAGAGCTATTGAAATTAAATATGTTATATTTTCTACACTATAGATCTGTTTTTACCTGTTACACATGGAGATATACAATTTGCTGAAATGCCACAATGAGATGCTTTAAAATGATGCATTTCGTGACTGGTTCAATCGCGACCCATTGACTGTTTACTGACTTTCCAATGTTACACCTTCTCTCACCATTTGCAGTACGTCACTCGTGTTTGGCATTTTCTTTGGGTCTTTAACCAAACACAAATCCTTTTCCTTAGAGTAAGTGCAATCAAGTCCTAATTCAGCTGGTAGATTTGACTTTCCTGCACCTGCATCGCAACATAACAAACGCTGATTGCACAACCTCTGATCTTAAGATTAGTTCATGTAGAAATGCAACCAGCAGTAGAGGTGGTCATTGATGTACCTGATCATCTAGTATCCTCAAAAGGCATTTATTGTTGCTGCACCAGAATAATATGTTGAAGCAAACCAAATTGGCGCAGTTCGTCAAACACTACTATGCGTTGCGCGAATTTTAAATGGCGAATTCACTAACGATTCTTCTAAGCACATTATTTCCCGTGTTGTACCCAAGTAGCGTTGCGACGCAAAAATCTCTTGGTACTAATTGGCACCAGACTTTCGACTCCCATGATAATAATCTCGCAATTTCTTCTTTTTTTTTTTTTAAGATTGATATCAGGGTATTGTTTGATTTCCTAGAATCAGAAATACATTGTTTTGGTTAGCAATACGAAACTTGCCTTTTATTTATGGTGGAACTAAAAGAACTTGTTTTTGTAAAGCTACCATGGTTAGCGAAACGTGCAAAGCAATATTAAATAATGAACACAAAGGCTAAAATCACATTAAGTCCCTAATAACTGCATAATGCTAGCAATTGACCTTAGGGAAGAAAAGCTTAGCATCACCATCTGACTTGGTAAAATCAAATGCTTTCAAGCTAGGAACGCTGGGAGGTCATGCTTCAAAACATGCGCTGCAGAACCCAATACTTAGCAAGATAAGAGTCTTCACTCGACAACACCCACAAATGGTGTAGGCGTATCAAAATTAATTCGAGCCAGAACGTGTAACTTTTTATGTGGGTCAGAACTCAGAATGGATTGACATAAAATAACCTTTGTTTTATTTTTTAATAACCAACTTATGTGTAACGTGAAAATACATAGGTTGTATGCGCCAATATATACTACACTTACGGAGACGTTTGATCACTAACTTTTTAATCAAAGTCTTTGATGTCACCCAGTTGACCCGTTAAGAGATTAAAAAATCAACCGGAGCAGTGTAAGCAGATGGATAGACATTTTCATCTCTAATTAATGGTTAGTAAAGAAAGAAAACATATATTGCAGATCATAAAATACGGGAATGGACATACTTCCAAGTAGTTTTTTTGGTTAATCTAATAACCACATAGGTCAACCGTTGGATTGTAATTTTTAATAGTTAAAAACAGCCAGCAGCAATATTAACATACCTAGTATTTCGTTGGACTGCAAACTGTCAGCACCTGCCCTAGACGATGTAATACACTGGAATCAATGGCAAACCATCCTGAAAGAGCAATGAAGTAAATGAAAGTGAAAATAGATAAATATTATGAGTGAAGACAATATGTTAAAAATGACCTTCAAATACCAAAGAAACCGTAACCTCCTCCCAAAAGCACAACGGTTCCACTCATCTTCACAGCAACGAAACCACCCTCACCAGCGTCAACCCACTCCCCATGAGGGATCCTATAGTCTCTGTCGACGCCCTTCATAGGCCCCTACACTCTCCGGAGTTGACGGCTACTCCACCGCCCACCTAATCTTTGTGAATTGGGCAAGAATCTGTAATTATACATCTGATACATATGAAAACAACAAATTTAGAGACTAATCAATCTAATCATTTAAATAATCATCCTATTTATATTCACTTTCAAATTTAGAGATCTCAAACCGTTTTGACAAAAACTGACCTTTAACTTTCCTTAGACTCTCCTCCTCTTCTACAAAAGAAGTTCTGTAGATAACTTCTATTATGCAGCTTACACTTTCAAACGATAAAAATATTAAATACATATACTTGTCTAGATCTAGTTATGATAACTAATAGAGTCGATACTAAAAAATATTAAACCAACCTGAACAATTTGGGCCTTTAGGTTTTCGTTGCCGTCCAATAAAAAATCTATGTTTCTTCAACCTTTGATCAATGAAACAAATAAATTACCATATATTGTTAGAACTTAGAACAAAATTCGTATTTAAAAAAGTGAACAGGATATTCCAGTCACCAACTAACCTATTAGCGACCAAAATCCCCAAAGGCAATGTTTATTTAATTGACTACCAAAGCCAATATACACACCATTTTCTACAAGAAGTTTTTATTGGTAAAGGTGCGTTGACATGAATCGCCCCCCAAGGCCATGACACTTTTTTTTCCGATTACCTACAAGGCAGAGCCACTGGACCACGGTTTTCAAAAGCATGGTAAAGGTGCGTTGACATGAATCGCCCCCCAAGGCCATGACACTTGGTTTTAAAAAGCGTGGCGCAAGCGCACCTAGGCGCAAAGGGCGCGCCTTATGTGACATGAGGCGTGCTTTTTAGGTAAAAAATGGTCCGAGGGGCACGCTTTTTAGGTAAATTTGTGCCGCAGAATACTGTACAGCAGGCTTTTAAGGTAGTACATGATTTGGGCCAAGTTCTAATTTAAAATGTATAATTAAAGCTACATGATTTGTGCCGTAGAATTACTATCAAAACCATCCATCTCCTGCAAGAAATTTCAAAACATAAGTGATAAAAAAACTTTCAGGAGAAAAACATGAATGTACAACAATTAAACAAAATAGTTATGGCATAATACCGTGAGAAGTTGGTTCAATGTTTGTTCCCGTTCATCATTACTGACAATTCGATAAGCTTCTGGATCAAGAAATTTAGAGAAGGTAGATGAGGATAAGTGACCATTCTGATCTTGTTCACTTATATCAGCAGAAAAACAAAGATACAAAGAGGAAGTTTATCAGATCTTACCTGACTATCGGACCCCTAATCTGAACCCTAAACCGCCGCCGCCATTCTGTTTCTGATATCTGCGTCCCTTGAACCTGATGCGGTGCCCAATCGAAGACCTCAACCAGCTCCTCCAATCCTTTCTTTCCTTCTATCTCTCTCTCTCTCTCTCTCTTCCGGTTTCTCCCTATCTACAGCTCTCTTTCTCTCTACATTAAATGGATGTGGTTCTGTAATAAAACACTAACATTACAAAATAATATAAATTATATTTACTTACCGAGGCATGTTGGTACCTAGATGAAGGGGCAACTCCAGGTGCAAGAGTCCATTCCAATTGGCCATTCCTATGCATGAGCAGTCCATAAGCATATGCTAATGGCTGCAATTATACAGCACGGAGATAATTGTCATTATTGGTAACCATTAGCAATTCATTACAAGATATCATAATCTTTATATTTCATCCACTCACATTAACCGTATCTTTTATTTCTATCTGCTTTTAGAAATACAAAAGACACTTGCATATGAATATATATGTGTGTGTGTTATGTGTACTATATCATCAACTAAAAGAGAAAAGCACTATGTAAATCAGCAAACGCTAATTACAACACTTTAAAGAGGCAACCACATCTCTGTATCAACCACAACTTAGAATCGAGCCGAGCTTAAATGAGCTCGAACTCGAGCTTTTATTAAGGCTTAATGTGAGCAAGTAAATGAAGACCCTGGCAAAGCTTTTTGTATCGCCAGACCATTTTTCAGACCCAAACCCACCGGTTTTAGGATCTAGCATTCTATTTATCACAACCATAGCCACTGAATTAAATTTTAGATTGCTAGGGTTCATCCATTATACTCACATTAATCAAAATCAGTTGTAAACCAACATAAGACTATTCATACAACACATACCACAATAGTGTCATCTGTATAGCCCCTCAAGATCCTTCTCGTGTCCAACTGCAAGAATAGCATATGATTAAATATAATTCTACAATAATCAAGGGGAATTGTGTGTAATGATAATAATGTAAAACCTTTGCTGTCTTCTTTGCAGAAAGAACCATGGGGTTGCACTCATCATCCCTTTTCCATTCCCCATATAAACGATACCTTGCCTAACAACATAAGATTCATTAATTCATGCATCCCACTATATTCAGATTTAGAATTTCATCAAATAAAAAAAACTAACCTCATAAGGAAGTAGACTCAGTACAGCCTAAATCTCACAATAGATCATTTCTTTCTCGCATGCGGTCTCGCTCAATCAGTGTGGCAGGTGGTGGCTTAATTGTACATTTTGCAAAAATGAGTGTGATTTCTGTACACATTGAGGCGTTTCTTCAAAATCATGTTACCATGATCTGTAATGAAGGTCTACAAAAAAACAGAGCAATTATTACATCAGTGAACCAAATCTTAAAACAATTAGTGAGCCGAAGAACAAACCAATTAATGAACAAAATCTTAAAACATAGCAGAATGATTACACTTTGCAACTGCCTTGAAACACCATCGTCGCCGTCAAGGGTTCATGGTGAAACCCTAGGTCGTCTTCTTTTAGAACACCAACGGTCACCACCGTTATAACGGATGCCAAACCCTTTAGACTTGTTTCCATAATCGCCGTCACCTGTCGAGGCCGGAGATGATATCTGCGTTGAGAGAGAGAGAGAGAGGAGGGTTGCTGTGGAAAACAGAGAAAGAAGTATCGAGGAGGTGGGTCTGCTTTTTTATCTGTGGTACATTAGAAAGACACGTAGTCCAGAAGAGATAGAAACCCCACACGTGGCCCAACAACTGTGACGACTTAAAATTAATAAAAAAAAAGGGATCTCTTCAATTCTCGAACCCGGGTCACGGCAATACACAACAACAATTTAACCATCTGCACCAGCACAAGTTTTCTTATCAAGCTTAAAACCAAACATATTTATAGATATACAAAACTCGGAAAAAAATAAAAAAATAATTTAATTACTGTTCAAAGTCTAAGGGTTATTAATATATTTAAATGATGTTACTTCTCTATTTTTTATTAATCAATCACCCATTCATTAACTTTAAAAAAATGATTTTCGACGTGCTTATACTTGATTATATTTTAAATATAGAGAATCTATTTTTCGCACGCCATTTTGAATACACTGAAAACAACTGAGTTTCCACCCGCGCAACGCGCGGGATTATTAGGTTATGTGTAGTGGACAAAGTTATGAGGCGTTTTAACCCCTATAGCGCCGGGGAACACCGCCCCCCAGGCGCTATAGGGCGTTTTAGGTGTGCAGGGTTATGGCCATAGCAAGCATTGTGATGCATTGGGAAGAGAGAAAGGAGTGAATGCTTTGACCGGCCTTTGATCGAGATTTTGAAAAAAAAAAAAAAAAAACTTACTTTTTGTTTTATAAATATACACAAACACACACAACACTTGATCAAACCACCACTACACAAACACACACACAACACTTTGAGAGCAAAAGCACTACACACACTTTCAAGGCTATATCATGAATCCTTTCGGTCGAGGTTTCGGGTTTGGTTCCCAAACCAGTGGCGACAACACCCGACCTATAGCGCCGGGGACGGGTTCAAACCCGCAAAGTTTCACGAACCTCTTAAACCAACTGTATGGTTGGGACCCGAACATGTATAATGTTAACATGGGAGGGAGTTTTGGGATTCCCATAGGAGGTGGGTTTGGCCAAACACAAGTGTACGGGTCATCCCAAATGTTCGGCTCTTCAAATGCTTGGCAAGAGTTGGTTCCGGAGACACAAGGCCCGGTTGAAGAGGAAGAGCCCGTGCGAGGCAAAGCACCCGCCCGACGCCACACAAGAAAAGAGACGGGCGGTCGTGCCAAGAAAAACGTTTTACCATGGACCGACCACGAGTTGTACTCGTTAACCCGAGCGTGGGTTGACGTGTCGGAGGATCCTGAAGTCGGTAAGATATATATATTTTTTGGTAATGTTATTTTTTATTTCATATATTTTTCTAAACGGGTACTTATTTATATTATTGGTTTGTTTTTTCAGCCAACTACCAATCCAAAGGCGATTTTTGGAAAAGAGTACGGGCAATATTTTTTGATCTCTCTGGTAAAGGAGAGGGCTACCGGGAGAACGACTCGATATCGGGCAAGTGGACCGATATCAACCAAAAATGCACCAACTTTCAAGGCATTTACCAGCGCACCCGGTACGGGTGGAAAAGTGGGCAAAGTGACGAGGGTATTTTTACAGCGGCTTTGGAAGAATACAACCAGACATACGGGAATTTCCCGTACGTTAAATGTTGGCGCGTGCTGAAAGACTGCACCAAATGGCACACCATCCGCCCAACGGTCGGAACTTCTTCCTCTAGGGCCAAAAATACGAGACCTTCAAAAAAGTCGAGGACCTCTGACTCGGTTGACCCCGAAACGCCTACGTCTGACGCGCGTTATGTCGACCTCAACTCACCAGAAGAAAATGCCTTTTTTGCAGGGGAGGAGGGGGCGGAGGAGCTACCTCGTCCCCCCGGTCGACGGGCTGCTCGAGCCGCACGGACGGAGTCTTCGTCGGGGGTGAACCAGTTAATCCCGGCATTTGCTGAAATGAACCAGCGGCTCCAAGGCTTACGGGACATCGGGGCACAGCGTATCCAAGATAACCGAGAGGTGGTTGACATCATGAGGGAACGACAGTTTGAACGCGACTTTGCTTTTTACACGGCAAATCACGACCACTTAGAGGGGAAAGCGTTGGAAATGGCGATGAGCCGAAAGGCTAAAATCGAAAAAAAATATGGTTTGTAAAATTTTTTTTAGTATTTGTATTTTTTTTTGTTTTAGTATTTGTAATTTTTTTATTTTTAATGAAATATTATTATCTATTAAATATTCTTATTTAAATAAAAAATAATAATTAACCAATCATTATCAATCATTTATAACCCTCCTCCCCACTACACCCTCTTTTTCCATAACCCCAACATAACCCCTTTTCTATTACTTTTTAATATTTTAATCCTATAACCCCCACATAACTATCTACCACTACACACACTCTTAACTACTAGTTAATATTTATTAGTAAGTTCACGTAAATTAAACTTGTATTTTAAATGGAAATAAAAAGATCACATGGCTACTTGTCATATGTCTTCTCCTCCTACCTCTTGAATATTCCTCCCAAAACCCTTCCATCTCCTTGCTTATTTCCACCGCGAGTTACAGAGATCCTCACCAGTCGTCGGAAAATGGGTTAAAACCGCACTTTCAGATTGTGGTTTCAGAAAAGAAAGTCAGAACCCGCAACTTCAAGTTGCGGTTTAGTCCAACTCATCATGCCACATATGACAAGAATCCCAACTCAACAACCACATCCAAGTCAGCAGCCCATGTAATCATAAACCGCAACTTGATGTTGCGGTTTCACCACCATTTGCTCAAATCAGTTTCTGACAAACCCTATTTGCACAAAAAATCTCTATTGTAGCACCAAAAAGGCAAAAAAATCACTCTTGGGAGGCCTTAGGGCCGACCAAACACCTCTCAAAGGTTTAGAGCTTTCCTAACTTGGGTTCTCGATCAAGAAATCATCTGATCTTCAAAATAGGTATGTATGTTATATTTGATGCTATATTTAGGTTTCTTGATTAGTTATGCTCAAAGTTTTATAAAGGGTCTGTTATTATTTTGGTTTTACATAAGAAATGTTTGGAACTCAAAGCAAGCGAGATCTGTCTCTTGAATTCCAGTCACAGAGACCTATTTTAAGACCAAGTATTCATTCTAGAAGAGCTAATATTACTGTAAAGTTTCAAGATCTTTATGGGTTTACAGTTGAAGGCAATGTTGATGATGCTAATATATTGAATCAGGTTAGGGAGAAGGTGAGGGAACAGGGTAGGGTATGATGGTAGGCATTAGAAGCTAGTAAAGGGGCTGATTGGTATTTGCAGACACCCGCTGCTGTCGTTGCGCCTAATGCAGCTTCTTTGCACTGCACCCAATGCCTCAACATTTTTGCACAGTGAGCGGCCACCAGGGCGACTGCAGACGCTAATGCAGCTTCCCTTGTTTTGGAGGAATTTGAGCCAGACCCGGACCCAGTCTAATTGCAGAATCTGACCCGGACTGCCAAGATGTTGGGTCTGGTCGAGACATTGCGTGTGGGCAGTTGTCCGAGTGTGGTCTAAATGTCTCGTGTAGATAGCTATCCGAGTCGGGTCTAGACATTGCTGTAGGCATGTTTATTAAAACATGTGTAGGCTTATTAAAACTTAAAGAACACGAAGCTGTTGCTGAATATCATCTATGTCTTGACTTCTAGAATTTATAAAATAGGAACAATCTTCATTTACTTGGTAGTAGAAATGGAAAAACCATACTGTTATTGTTTTTCAATTTTATAAACATAGTACCACATAATTATTACCATCTCTATGTTCGAATGTCGCATTAATCTTTTCACAGGTCCCACATAGAACAACTAGAAGAATCCCCTTGCCACGACCACTTGTCATTCCCCAGCTTACCTATAATCAGAACATTAATGTCTACCCCTGAAAAACAATAGCAATACAAGTAAATGAAAGTCAAAGGTCTGGTTATGATGCACGTCTAAACAGTGTTTCAGAGCTGTTGATGCGTGTTTAACGGCGTTGCAGGTGATGCGTGTGCAGCTGCTGCTGCTGCGTGTCAACACTGTTGATGCGTGTGCAGCATTGCAGCTGATGCTGCTGCGTTTCAGCGCTGTTGTTACGTAGTTTTTTTATCAGTTATTTTGTTATTGATGTACTTTATTCCAGTTTATAAGGGTCTTTTATATATAAGGTTCTTCTGAAAATTCATCAGTAGTCAAAACATTTCAGTTAGATTATATCGTATATCTGAATCTATGATCGGATGAATAAATCTTTCTAAATATAAAAATAATTTGTTTCAGTTTCAAAAAACTGTAAAGTAATTTAATTTGTCTTACACTTATTATCCTTTTGTGATTATTATTTAGATTTGATGGTTTTGAATACAGATAATAAGTTAAAACATTTATATCTAGTATAGTTAATTTATTCTTCGTTTATACTTAATTTTTTTTATGTAAATAATATATTAAAAGACAAAACAAGTTACATTTAGATGGTGGGTAAGCAGGCAACAAGCCGTGACGCTATCCCCTTTTGAATCACAAAGTCTATCCTGCTAAACACAAACCCTTGGTTCTTAGGGCTCTGCGAGTCACTCTGGACCACCTTATGCACTCGTTTCAGGAACCGTACTGCCTCAGGGGCCAGAGATCCAAATGTGTCAAAAGCAAACGGCAAGAACACATGTTGATTCTCTAAACAGGCTGCTTCGTGCTTTAAATGAAATATCTATTATGTATTTTTTAATGTAGAATATGTGGACTTTGAGCATTGTGTATTTTTTTTTTTATGTTGTTAGCTTTAATGGGAAGTTAGGAAACTAATTGAATTTGGTTATATTATATGTGAAGATTTCATATGTTATGATTTTGTCCGCGCATATATATATAGGGGTGGATATTTTGAAAACCCACTCGAGTTAAGAAAACTCTGAAAACCCTTCAAAAAACTATCTAAAAAAGCTTTTTTTTTTTGAAAAAAATACATAAGGTAACATACATGTTTTTAAGTGTTTTGGGCCAAAAAAATAAAAAAAGCGCCGAACGAATATTTAAAAAAAAAATAAACAACGCAAACTTTGTAACAGCGCTGTTAACATATGTTTTCTGCTTTTTAACATATGTTACAGCGCTGTTTCTGCTTTTTAACATATATTAACATCGCTGTTACAAAGTTTGCGTTGTTTATTTTTTTTAAAAATATTCGTTCGGCGCTTTTTTTATTTTTTTGGCCCAAAACACTTAAAAACATGTATGTTACCTTGTGTATTTTTTTCAAAAAAAAAAAAAAAAAAAAAAATTTTAGATGGTTTTTTGACGGGTTTTCAGAGTTTTCTTAACTCGAGTGGGTTTTCAATTTATATTTTCCCTATATATATATATGTATACATATATATATAATATGATTCTGTACTTGAAAATGAAATGTAGTGAGAATGGAGTACGAGAAAGCGAAAATAGAAAGCATCAAACAGAACGAAGCCAGAATGAATGAACTAGGTGTGCCTTAAGTTAAGTCTTCATTAAAGGGTACAATTCGGATTTCAAAGAACAAGAAGAGAAAATACAAGAACACAAATTTAGAAAAGGATGCGAAGTACATGACATCTACTGGTAATAAGAAATCGAGATCTGGTATGTGTTTTTTCTATTGAGTAAACTGATTTATGCGTACGCATTTTCTTTTTAAATTAACATGATATATTTTATATGCAACAGATCCAATCGATTCACTCTCAAGCCATGAAATTGAAACAATCTCACATTACTAGTTTACTTGCTTTCATTTTATCTTTTTTTTTTATTATTATCTTCAATATCTTCCATTATATGCTATTTTCTTCTTTTGAATTATATATTAGACTAGATATTTAATTACCAGTTCACTGTTTGTGTACTACTTTGTGAACAGTCTTATCTCCAACAAGCATGGTTACTAACGTTGAGCAATTAGACTAGATATTTAATTACCAGTTCACTGTTTGTGTACTACTTTGTGAACAGTCTTATCTCCAACAAGCATGGTTACTAACGTTGAGCAATCTGAAGGACTAGAGAAAAAAATTGTTAATGGTATGACAATCAATAACGCATCTTAATATTTTTGTAGGTAGTGTTGTAAAAGTATATGTTCTTCTTCTTGTTTGTAGACACAACTCATGAGACCGAGGAACAAATCGGTGAAGGTGTGACAAGGCCAACACGTGGCATTACGTGTGGCAAAGGAGCTCGAAATGTAATGAAAGTTTCTAAGAAGAAATTTCCACTAGAGTTCAACTTTCAAATGTTGCAAGTAGTATGCGAAAATGACTCGTCTTTCATGCACGAATGTGGATACATTTTGCGTACCAATTGTAGCTTACAATATAAAGATTGGAGACGTGTACCAAATGCAGAAAGGACCACGTTACGCCACAAGTTAACTGTAAGTTTCTTTTATAAATTAATATGATTTTTAATATGGGGAAAAAATAGTTTGCCGTTACGCCAGAAGTTAACTAGTTTATTATAATTGTTGCTTGAAGATACTTTTTGATATTGATGTGGAGAATTCGAATGTACGCAAAGTTATTGATAGCTACATGTCAAGGGCATGGAGGGGTCACCGAGCTACGTTGCATGCTTACTTCAAAGAAATTGGAGGAGAAGCTGACCCTACAAAGGCAAAGACCACAAATCCCTCTGATGTTAAGAAAGAAGACTGGGAATATCTATGTGATATATGGAGTGACAAAAAATACTTGGTAATATTTTATCGATCTTCTTGTTATTATCTTATTATTTATTATCGAATTTTATCTTTTTTTTTAATGTTAAATTTGGTTGTATGTCCTTGAAGGAAATTGCAAAAAATGAAAGTTATTGCACGTGCAAAACGAAAACTAGGTAGCATAAATGGATCGAAAAGTACAACACGGTATCCCATTGAGCGTGGCTTAGATTAGGAATCTTCATCAGGTCAACTTGAGATTTGGCGGCTTACACACTGGGATGAGGAAAAAGGATGGATATCTAATGTTGCGGCTACAATATATGTAAGTTTACATATTCATTTCTACCACTAAATATTCATTATTTGGTAATTTATAGTGTTTGTCTTCTTTTTTCGTTAGAAGGATGAAATGATGAAGCTGAGAAACCAACATACAGTGGAATCAATGAGCGATTAGAAGATTATTGAGAGTGTACTTGAACGAAGCTCTATTCGTCTGCATAGGTGGGGACGCGATCCAGTTATAGCTGATAACACAATGTGTACTAAAAAATCAAAGCGTCCTACTTATGACGAGCTAGTGGATCAACTTCAAAAAGTGACAACTAAATGTGCAATTATGGAACAAGTACTGATTGATAATAATATTATGCCTCCTCCATCAAGCACATCAGAACAATCTCAAAGTGATACACTAGAGAGTGAAAGTACCGATGATTGAAGCTTTTTTAGTAATTTTATATAACTCGTTATTAACTTATGGCTAATTTTTCTTTTGTTTGTTTAAGTATTTGGTTTGGTTTCTTGAACGATGATGTTTTTATTAATAATGATAATTTGGTCGCATGTCTTTATATACTTGTTTTTGTATTTGTTTGTATATATATTTGAATATAATATATATATATATATATATATATATATATATATATATATATAGGGTTAGGATCGTGTGAGAACCATATTGAGTTGTGAGAACTAGAGAACTCTTGTGGATCATTGATTTTGATGATCCTATGGTTAAGATTGAATCTTGATGTTTTTTTTGTCTTTACATGCCAATTAAAAAATTATTAGTATATTTTAATACAAAAAAGTACAATAAGGGTATTTAGGTAAAACCATTATGAAAGAGAAAATAATTATTATAATAGTATTTTAATTTTTATTTAGTTATTCAAAAAAATCATTTTTTAAAAAGAAAATCTGATGAGATGCACCTTATATTTTACGCTGGTGTAATTATTTTTTTATTTCATTATTAAAAATAATCATATTTTTTAAACTTTATTTTATTTTTTAATTAAAATAATTTACTTCTTTTAAAAAAAATTACTTTTTTAAAACAAAAAAACAAATATGTGGATTTTTTGTCGTCTCCATCTCGTTTTTACAGTTTACACCAGTGTTTACACACATCTATATAAAAAACAACCATCCATGAATCTGTTTTTGTGGCATTTACACCGTGTTTTTGTGGCATTTACACCAGTGTTTTTTTTACATCTATGTAACCAAAAACGTCTATAATTTTTGTGGCATTTACACCAGTGTTTTTGTGGCATTTACAACGGTGTTTACTCACATCATACGTCAAAGAAACAAAAAATATATTGCATAATTTGTATTTATACTTGTACTTTTCTTACATTACATCAGTGTAAAAAAAAACCACAACATCAACAACAAAAGAATATTACATCAGTGTAAAAAACCAAACATCTATAAAAAAAAAATGTATTTTCACTAATGTTTACTTTACATTTTATAAAAAAGAAACCATTGTCGTCATCACCTTCGCATCGTCATCATCCCCTTCAAAATACATACTGTATTTTTATTCACCCAAACTAAAAACACCTTCATTTACACCATTGTAAAAATTAAATAAATAATAATAATAATAAAAATAATAATAATAATAACAAAAATAATAATAATAACAGAAAAATAATAATAATAATAATAATAATAATAATAATAATAATAATAATAATACCTATTGTGGGTATCTTCATCACCATCACTATCAAATCGCCGTAGATCCACCACCCACAGATCCACCACCAGCCTCTGCAACCATCATCAACCCCTCTGCAACCACCATCAACCCTTCTGCAACCACATATCTCGTTCAGTAACCACCACCATTAAAAACCCTCTTCAAAAAACCCTCTACAACCACCACGATCCTAACCCCACCGGTCACCACCATGTCGAGCTACCTGCAAAACCCACCGGTCGCCCTCTCTCTGCTCTCTCTCCCTTTGAGATCTGTTCAAACCACCCCTAGAAAACACCCCACGATCTGTTCGTCCTCAACCCCCACGTTCGCCGCCCCTGCAAACCACCGGTCACCCAAAAACCCACCATCATCAACCCCTCTACAACCACCATCCACCATCACCGGTGGAGAGAGAGAGAGAAGAAAGAGAGAGAGAGAGAGAGCAGAGAGAGAGGGTGAATTTTTAGAGAGAGAGAAGAGAGAGAGAAAGAGTGATTTAAAAAAAAATCAGTAAAGCTTGTTATTTAAAAGGTGAATGGGTGGGGTGGGGTAGGGATGGTAATTTACTATCTTACCCTTTTATTATTATATTGATAATATGGTTATATGTGGTCAAGATGAGTTCTCTAGTTCTCACAACTCAATGTAGTTCTCATATGATCCGGATCCTATATATATATATATATATATATATATATATATATATATATATATATATACTATATTATAAAGCATTTGGGAAGGATGACCGCGAAATTTAAGTAAATACAATTTTTTATGCTTATGGTACAATACCAATTGAAGTTAGTTAGGGGTTAAAGTTGTCTTTTTGGAAAATACTAAATGAAGTCATGTTACACAAATGTAAGTGTTTTTAAGTAATTACAAGTGGTAATGCATATTTTACAATCCTCTTAAACTAAGTGGCTAATTGATTATTCAAATTAATACATAACCCCACTAATTAAAACCCAAATTAAAGGACTTATGTGTTGCCCAATCGTTCAAGAGTTTCTTTGCAATTCATTAATACCCATGAAGTGGAATAACCACTAGACCCTTTATATCCCAAAGCTCACCTTTCATTTCTCTTATGCAACACACACTAACACTCACATCTTTATCTCTCTCTGCAATGATCGAACAATGGACTTCTTTAAGGCTAAGGAACACAAGTCACTCATAATATCTTTAATCTAGTAAGTATATACGAATCTCTTTGCATCTTACTCGCTCTTGTTCATTTTCTTTGACAATCATGATTTTTTTTGCGAAAATCCTAATGGCTTTTTCATGCTCTTGGATATTTAATCGTCTGGGAAGCAATACCCAAAGTGTTGTGACATCAATGAAACAAGATTCTGGTACGTATCTTAATCCATGCATGTTGAAACCCCTTAGTGAATTCAAGAATTTATGAATTATGTTTTTCTTTTTTTTTTTATTCTATCATTATCATCGACTGCCATGGATTTGAGAATTGACATATTTACTTGATAATGCTTTTCAGGAAATTAATCTTGGTAAGATACTCGCAACCCTAATTTATACCTAATCACTTATAGTTTCTTCAACACCATACGTATAACTAAAATGTTTTTTGTTTAGTTTTTTTTATTAAGCCCACATTGTTGTTCGTCTGAATCTTCTAGAAGACCATTCTCATCAATATCTTAACAAGATCCTTAGTTTGGTTTGAAGGTAATGTCTAAAAACTTTTTGCATTTTGGCAACTTAAAGTACGACTCAAGCACTGGTAGATTCTTTAAAAAAATTGTTACTCATTGTTAAAGCTATTTGTATACGCCATCTCCAACCCCAAGATCTATATTTATCACACAAAAAAGGGGTTATGTTTATCTATATCTATTATATATATATATATATATCTATATCTATATATCTATATACTATCTATATATCTATATATCTATATACTATCTTATAAAGCATTTTATAGGGACTTTTTAAAATTTAAGAAGTACAAGTGTAATTTCTTAAGGTACACTACATAATGCACATATTAAAAGCTTTTTAAGGGCAAATTTGTCTTTTATGCATTACTTACACCTTTAACCCATCATAAATTTAGGTCCAATTTTTTCATTAAATTTTAAGTGATACAACTCCTAAGAACACTAAATGGTTTATCAATTTATTACTTGAGGAAATATGACGAGACACTAACTCCTCAACTTTTTAACCCCTCGTAAATTTAAGATCAATTTTTTCATTAAATTTTAAGAAATGCAACTCCTTTGAATGTTAAATGATCTATCAATTAATTAATTGAAGAAATATGAAAAGACATCACGCTCTTATAAATTATATAAAATGAAATGAAAACACCAATGCAAATATTGCAAATGTGATACTGCGTAACAGACAATTTGCATTTGGTTTGTAATTTTCAGAACAGTAGATTCCGATCAAACAACTTGTAAATGCTCCCAAATGATTTGCTACGTGTAGCGCGGGGGAATATATTGATTCCATTATCTTTTGGTGCTATGTTTTTTAAGTTATCTTTACCTAAATTATACTTATATTTGTAAATTGGTTACTCTGCCGCATCGCGCGGGCTCCCCACTAGTATATATATATATATATATATATATATAGGGTAGGGTTCCTGTAGGAAAATGGTTTTGTGTAGGAAGTGTTTTCAACCATTGGATTTAAAGATGGATGGTGGAGATTAAAACTTTAGATGTGTTTAAAATTTAATTAGTATATTATAGAAATTCATGGTAGGATTGTGAATATTTATTTTAAATGAGGGTATAAATGTCATTTTGTTTTAAACTTCTAGAAACCTTTTTAATGCTCTCCTTAAATAACAGTTTCTCTCTCTCTCTCTCTCTCTCTCTCTCTCTCCTTCTCTCTCTTAATTATTATTTGTCATAATCATTTTTAAGTAAATATTAATTCTCACAAAATAACGTAGGAAATATTCTTAAATGTCCTTAAACACAGTGTTTAGTTTCAATATAAAACACTTCTACTGTGTAGGATGAATATAAATTCAATATAAAATAGTAGAAGTCATAATCATTCATAAGTAAACATTCAGTTTTAAAACACTTCTACTGTTTAGTTTCAATATAAAACACTCTTGATGTTATTATAAAACACCCCCGATGATATTATAAAACACTCATTAATGCATACTAGTTTCTCTTTCATTACAAAACACTCCTGACGTTAATATAAAACACTCCTGATGTTAACTTTCTGTCATGACTTGAATAATAGAACAAGTGATAGAGATGGGTTATATGATTGACGAATCGAACAAGTTTTTGGGTATTGATCAACTTATTTGATATGAATATCTTATGATTCTTATGAAAAATAATGAATAATTAGTTAATTTAGGATGATTAAACTTCATAAATATCTAGATGTTAGTTGCTAATTTAGTGGGTTTGTAATAAATAAAAAAATGGACAAAAAGTCTATAATGCCCTTCATCTAAAGATTTAATCAGATTTGATCTAATGAATGAAAACACTTCCTACACAAAATAATTTTCCTATCGGATCCTCTACATACATACATATATATATATATATATATATATATATATATAGGGTCAAGATCGTGTACAAAGTGTTTTTTTTTGTGAGAAGTGTGAAAAGTATTAAAAATTGATACTTAGACATCATTTTTTGAACTTAGTCGTGATATTATGGATTGTTTTGCCTATAAAAACACCAAACATAACAATTAAAAACCGAAAACAATGTATTTTAGACTTAAAACTTAAAACACCATGCTAAGAACATTAGCAGTGTGTTTTAAGCGTTAAGTAGTGTGTTTTAGCTGTTTTTTAAATTTAATGACTCTAATACATTGTATTGTGTTTTAGATTGTCGTGTTTGGTGTTTTTCAAGTTAAAACAACCTAAAACATCATTCCTAAATCCAAAACATGATGTCTACATGTCAATTCTTAGTCCTTCTCACACTTCTCACGAAAAATGTACTTTGTACAGGATCCTAAACCTATATATATATATATATATATATTATATAGAGGAAGTATAGGGAAGAAACCCTCCCAAATGGAAAAACTCCAACAAACCCAATACTTGGCCCATAATCTGCCACATCATCTCACCCACTTCCACTCTATATTATAACATGAAGGTTATTTTGGTCTTTTCATCCTTCAAATATCTATGTCATGTCAAGTGTAAGGCAATGTACTTTTCCCCCCATTTCCCTCTTATTAATTAAGCTTCTTCCCCATTATTATTCAGATCCTCCTTTATTATCCATCATCAAAGCAAACTGATGCAACCACAATTAATAACCTCCATTAAATCACCCAGCTTAGTAAATGCGATGGATGTTAACACAGACTCATCAGATCATTTAATGTCCGATGATTCTGACATCGATGCATTGAATAACAATCTTGTTTTTCAGGCTGTATACAGACATGGGCTCGGATCATCTGAATCAGACGGTATGTTTGGATTTTTGGATTAAACTAACATTTTTATGTTGGGTTTTTATGTTAGGTCCGAGGTTTTTTTGTACAGTGTTATACATGCATATATACATATGAAGTTGTTGGTGTTTTTCCATATATTTTTTGTTTTAATCTTTTTTTTTAATTTGTTTGTGTTTTAACAAGGCGAGGCAACCTACAAAGAAGGAGGTTCACAGGATAAAAGGTGTGTTGGTGTTTTTATGGGGGTTCCAACTGATGCAGGTGAAGGATCATCTTCTGGCTCACCGTTATGTAGTAGGGAATTTCAGACAGCTTCTGATTATGGTGATAATGAAGGTTTGTGTATATTGTCCCCCTTTTTTTACAGTGTGCAAGTACGATTGTTCATGTGTATATACAGTGTATTTTTTGATCATGGTGATGATTGTTGTTTTTTTAGCTTATTGTTTTTTTTTGATTGATGTAGGTGATACAGAACCCCCCCAGCATTATGTGATTGCAACACCTAATGGTACCCAGTTCTGGATACCTAATGTTAGCCCGAGGTTCATACCTGAACATGGCCAATCGTTCACGACTTTCGAAGCTGCGTTGGCGATGTATAAGGACTATGCTGATCAAGCTGGATTCTGTGTTAAGAAGGGCCAAACGAAGGTGTGGATGGGCATTGCAACGCATAAGTACTTACGTTGTGCAAAGTATGGGACACCTCAGTTGAAAAGAACATTTGACACGTTAGATGAAGCGTCGTTAAGGATACGCAGCAGTTCATTCACACTCTCTAACTGCAAAGCTCATTTGTTACTTGCAATCAGTGGCGAAGGGTCTTGTTATACAGTTAGGGGTTTCAATGATGTTCATAACCACGCGCTAGATGATCAGCATAGCCGTGATCTCAGAAAGGTTTCAAGGAAGCTATCATATGCCACCAAACAGTTTATCCACAACATGAGCCTGAATCGGATAGGTCCTGTCAAAGCACACAGGTTTTTAGTGTCGCTTAAGGGTGGGCACCACAATGTCAACGGCACTGTTGTAGACTTTAAGAACTTCAGCAAACAGTTAAGAATTTTTATCGGTGATCGTGACTCTACACTTTTCCTGGAACGGTTGCGTGATCACTTCGACAACCTGCCTGATTTCTATTTTGATTTCGTTGTTAAAGATGGCAAACTACATTCCGTGTTCTGGGCAGACGAGATATCCAAACTTAATTATAAGTCTTTTGGCGACGTCCTCTCGCTAGATGCAACTTACCATACCAACAAGTAAGGCTTTTTTCCAGAACACCGTGCGTTTTAACATGGTTTTAAATCATATACAAAAAATAGAATACTGACACATGTTTGAAAGCGTTGCAACAGTTTTAAGGAAACCCCATATGATGTCTAACACATGTTACTTACACAGCACATGAACACCATTTTTTTCCTGTGCCACCCATGTAGGTACAAGATGATCTTTGTCCCGTTTACCGGTGTCGACAATCATAAGCAATGCGCCACGTTTGGGGCTGGGTTGATAACAAATGAAACAATTGAATCATATGTTTGGTTGTTACAAGCTTTCTTAAAAGCACACGGCGATCAGCCCGCGTTAGTGTTAAGTTATCAGGACCCGGCCCTGTTGCAAGCAATACCCCAAGTTTTCACAGAGTCGCGCCACAGACTATGCATGTGGCATATCATGAAGAAACTGCCGTTAAAGGTTTGCAATACGATTTATTAATTATTGCATATCCACCCAATGGTGAATATTAGTTATAACGCTAACTAATTATTAATTGCATATCAGGTGTCCGGGACCTACTGAACAAAACAGATTTCCGGGCTTGCATCCAACGATTGGTGTGGAACATATATATAAAACCATCGACCTTTGAGACACGATGGCAGGAGCTTCTCGACACATTCGAAGTCGGTGATAATCAATGGTTGAAGGACATGTTTGCAATTAAGGAGTTATGGATTCCATCTTATTTCAGGGAGATCCCAATGTGCTGCCTAATGAAAACAACATCAAGAAGTGAGAGTTCCAATGCAGCTTTCAAGGTGAGTTCTATGAGCGCCAACACGCTCGTGCAGTTTATGCTATGTTTTGAATCGAGGGTTGACAGCCAACGTTATCGCCAAAGGGTGGCTGAGTACAAGACGTCGTCTACTGTTTTTTCTGGTACCACGGATTTACCAATCGAGCAACATGCGTTCAGCTTGTATACGCATAACTTGTTTAAGGAGGTCCATAAGGAGATTACAAAGGGTAAGTTTGCTTGCTACATTTCCAACACCACTCCGCGAGAGGATGCATTTGTTTTTGATGTCACACACTTGGACCGTCGTCGTGATGTTACTAACGTATACCAGGTAACACATTGACTGCCTTCTGTTAGTATCAATTTGTATTATAATTGCAGCTTGCTGTCTAGTAAGAACTTGTAGTATAACTACACTAACACATGTATTTGTATGTGCCCATTCCTATGCGTCAGTTCAGATCAGTTTCTGATGCCTTTTTTTGTTAACTACTACAGGTCAGGTTCGATCCATCAGACCACACAGCTGAATGCTCATGCAGGGGTTTCATCCGTATTAGGATTTTGTGCCGTCATGTTTTCTGTGTCTATATGGTGCGAAAGGTTGACCGTATCCCCGAAAAATACGTTGCAAAGAGGTGGATGCGTGATGTGCTTCCTAAGAAAGTGTTCTCAATTTCTAGTCGTTATGGTGTTGACAACCACCCAGAATCGATCCTGAGGAATGAAATCCTTGAACTAGTGACCGAATGCGTGGATGTTGCAAGGACCAATGAGAAGTCACTTAATGATTTAGCTGAACAGCTACGAATGATGAAGCTTAACTTGTTAACGCAGCTGCCGCTTTCACCACTTGTCCCGGAGTCAGACGAAGCTGTTGTCGAAGACATAATTGGTCAGCCAATTGACTGTGAAGTTGCTGTTGCTAACCCGGATGTGGTCCGAAACAAGGGATGCGGGAAAACTAGGCGCATTACTGGTCCAGGTGAGAAGGCGTTAAAGAAATCAGCCAAGATCCAGAAGGCGCCCCGTTTATGTGCCAAGTGCAAGAAGTATGTAACGGATCATGACTCAAGAAACTACGAGAAGGTTGCTGCGATGAAGAAGGCAAGGAAGCACGTAGCTCGGCTGTTGCGCCACCATAGCTTTGACTAAGCAACGCATTTACGCCTAAGCGGTATGAACATAAATAAGTCGCACTTTTTGGACTGTGTTACGGTACTTGATAACATTTCCTGGTTTTGGCCCCACAACTAGTTGTTATGTCCGTAACACAGTTACTGTTGCAGCTACATAAGTTCTTAGGCGGTGCGCAAACTTATTATCTATGCTTTTAGTATATGTTTTTATGTTTCTATGTATGGTGGCTGTTTTTGGGAAGACATGGTTGCAAAAGTTTTTATGTGGTTTTATAATATGATGTGCCACTTTTATGAAGCCTTTTTACATGTTCCGGATTTTTATTTTTTTTTTACCATATGCCATCTGCTGCATTTCTGCCATGGTTGACAGAACACATACAGGGAAAACCATTGGTTAACACATGTTACCATGGTGATACTAACACATATAATCTGTGTCACTAACATGTGTAATCCATCAATAATGTGTGTACATGATTACTAACATGTGTAAGTTGCATGTCACTAACACACACATGGTCCAAAGCACAATGTACAAACCCCCCCCCCCCATTTGCTTTATCATATGTTATTATGTTTTCACTAACACATATAACCACATGCTATATATGGACACATCACTAACACATATAATCATGTGTCACTAACATGTGTAATCCATCAATAATGTGTGTAAATGATTACTAACATGTGTAAGTTGCATGTCACTAACACACACATGGTCCAAAACACAATGTACAGTGCCCCCCCATTTGCTTTATCATGTGTTATTATGTTTTCACTAACACATATAACCACATGCTATATGGACACATCACTAACATGTGTAATCCATCAATAACGTGTGTAACTAATTTACTAACATGTGTAAGTTCCTTGAAAAAGCTTTATCATATGTTATTATGTTTTCACTAACACATATAACTAAATGCTATATACGGAATAATGACCATTCGCCTAACATGTGTTATTTTTTCAGAGCCTAACAAGTGTTAGTGATAACACTAACACGTGCAACCCATAATATAATGTGTTACCATTGGCTGCTAACATGTGTAAGTTAGGCTTGCTAACAAGTGTTAGTGAATCACTAACACGTGCAACCCATCAAATAGGCTTGCTAACAAGTGTTAGTGAATCACTAACACTTGCAACCCATCAAATAACATCCATAAGCTGCTAACATATGTAAGTTTTTCAAGTTACTAACACGTGTAAGGCTCTGAAAATGTGTTACCATAAGATGCTAACATGTGTAAGTTTTCCACATCACTAACACATGCTTGCTCAAAACCCATTGCTTTATCATGTGTTAGTATGTTATAGGTGCCATTGCCAGTAACTTGAAAATCTTACGTGTTTAAATGGGAGTACTTCATAAACACCACGATATCATACATTAAAAGCATACTAAACGAGAGTACTTCACGATAATTGATAGTACAAAAAAAGATTTGGCCCATTATTTTATAATACTTTAAAGTATGATTTGAACTTTTCCTTTTTGTCTTTTTTAATATTATTATAATAAAGCACACCCACAAGCATTTTTTTGTAATATAGGAAAAGGTGCCATACTTCCCTGGCCATCATAACAACTAGTTATCTTACACACGTTAGTCACAGACACATTTAGTTATCATGATACAGACTATTTAAACCTACAACTAGCTTACCAAAATAAACATAGTTTTGGGGCGATAATATAAAGTGTATGTCTTACACCTACAACCAACAAGCATCAAAATAAACGTCCACACGACCACCATCTCCAAGCGCCCACAATGCAAACTAACCCTTCCTCAACGCATGCTTAGCAACCTCCGCCTTCAAGGTATTAACATCGGAGCATAAAATGTGGGCTGCATACTTTTTGCGTAGCCGGTTCACCTCCCCTTCTTTTTTTCTTCCAGTGTGAACTGAAGTCACACTCAAATGGCTCATGCATCCCCAAGAATCTCTCCATATGTCGCATCAGAAATACGCCGCAGTCCGTTCCATTCCCTGCTGTCGCCCAATCCACATCAAGGTGTTGTATGGCTGCAGCCTCAACCGCTTTTGCCTTTGGGTGCTGAATTCCAAGCAGGAAGTTTACAAACATGTGTTTCTGCAGTTATTACATGTGTTAGTGCCTTAATAAACACCCTAAACATTCAAGCGAATTGAAAGGCAAAAAACTTACGTATTTATGTGGCACATCCATGTTCTTGAATTCGGTGCTTGCTCGGAACCCACGACGGCCTCTCTTCTTATCATTGTCAATCAGAAGAATCGCTACATTTCGAAGCTCAAAAATCAACAAGTAGAAATGCCCTCTCTCAAGAACAGGGAACTGGATGATATCATATTTCCTGAAGTCTTTGGTCTTGTGGTAACTTGGGTTAGCGGCATCCATGCCGGATGCAAACCGCTTCTGTCTTGCTTGGGGATCACAGTGATTATCATTTAGCATCCATGGGATCTGTCAGTTTAAGAAAGGCATAATCCGTAAATAAAAATATTCACAACATAACATAACGTACAAGCTAATATTATCTATTCATTACCACAACTTTGGTTCCTATAAACAGCCGAAGGTACGTGTCATCTGACTTTAAAGTTTCTTCATAATTGAGGACCTCAACCCAACAATCGATTATGCCGTCACCAACCCACTCACCTGGCTTCAACGTCTTAAACAAACTACGCGTACCTTCCACGTTAGAACTACTTCTAAACAACACCTCCCTACACATGTTTAATATTTCATATTAAAACAGACTCAGGAAAATCGTAATAAAAACAAACTATGCGCGACTTACCTAGACAGCGTATCAGGATCGTCATCAACCATTGCATCAGCCTGCTTGCCTTTCCCAGCCCTGCGTCACAACAAACAGAGTTATGCTTTCAATGTTATAAAACAGGATAGCACCACTATATAAGTTAATACGCTAACTTACAGGTCCGATTGAACTTTTTTCCTAGCAAATGTCCCATGCAGCCGATGGATCAAACTTTCATCTATGCATATGTAGCTCCACACTTCTTCGTCATCTTTGGTCACACCCTCCAGCAGGTTCACACCACGTATGAGGAACGGAGATTTGTGCACGTACGCCACGCTTCTTTCCCGAAGTGGATTTCTTTTTCCCTTCTCCAATTCTGCAATCATTCTTTTCCGATCTGCCAACGTTAGATTATCATCATCATCTTGAGTTTTCAAACCCCCAACGCGATATTCATTGTAAACGCCACTACTCGCGTCAAAGGAGCTGATAGGCAAAACCATCGGGAAACGCAAGGGTGTCTCCACGGCTTTCTCAGACGATGTGCACACTGTTGTTTAATCAAATAAATACGGGTTTTTCAGTTACACTCACCACATATTCAACAAACATATAAACTAACATACGAAATAATCAGACTAACATATGAATAAGATAGCATACCATGGAGAGGAACATTCATGGCTTGACCACCTGCGTCGTTGCTTATCCCCGGGTCATTCTGTTCCAACTGTGTTAGCCCAACACTAAAACTTGGTATGTCGTAGTCCTCAACCGGCATAGTTAGTTTTGCCTGCACCTTTCCTGATGGCCCGCGCGATGATCCCACATCATCATGCGCAGCTGGATTAGGCGCTGTGTAACCCGTTGGCGCGTTTGCCGACCACTTTGTTGCTTCGCTAACCTCATCTGCATTGGCCAAAAAAATTGCATAGTCATTACGAAAAAGAATTATCATTTTCGATCAAACTTATCTCTATGATAAAAAGGCTGAGCAAGACTTACTGTTTGTTTCCTTCAATACCGTCTCCGGGTCCGTTTGTCTCTCGACATGAATTGGAACGCACGTCGTCTGCTGCTGGGTATGTTGGATGTTTGCAGCAGTGCTAAGATCAGTAGGACAAGTTTCTGGACCAGCACCTGACTTCTCACCTGTTGGTGTGCATATATATGTGTCAAAAGAAACCGCCTCGCGAACATAGAACATGTAAAAAATAAAAAACAAATGGAAAAAATGAACATCGCCTAACACATGCTAGGGATTACCATTAACAAACGTTTACTAGGACTTACTTTTGGTCGCCCCTGGTTGCATATATGCGCCTACGGGTAACGCGGCATGTCTCGTGGCCAAGGTTTCACTAGCGCTAAGATCAGTTGGATAACTTTTATGGTCAGCAGCTGCGTTCTCATTTGTTGGATTGCCTAGTCAAGAAAAAAAAACAGCAGCCCCGTACATTAACATGTAAAGTTTTGAGAAAAAAAGGGAAGTGCACATTTCCTAACACATGCAAGTGAGCACCAGTAACACAGGTTAGTACATGCTTGAAACGAAGAACTTACTTGTTTGCCACTCGGATTGCATATCTGCTGTTACTGGTGGCCCGGCATGTCCCGTAGAGCAGCTTGCGTCTTTTTCAGTATCTTGATCGCCAGTCCAGACATCAATGGTCGATGGTCGATTTGTAGGATCCACAGCAGCCTTGTCATCTTCCAACACCTTGCCTACTTTTAAAAAAAAATAACAATACATGTCATTGTTAGGTTAGGTTAGCAATCCCAAAATTTTTTGTTTCACTAACAGGACTATTAACACATGTTAGCTACCACCTAAAATACATTTTTTGGAAATAAATACAACAATGCTACATATTTATTCGACAACTTACCATCACCCTTGCTGCGTACATCGACAATGGGTACCACAGGGTCCACTTCCTCACAGCTCATTCCACCGGGCACTGCCTTATCAATATCCAGAACCACGTCGACCAACTTGCGTTTCTCAACATCATGCTGTATCTTTCGGTATTGGCTGTCCACTGGACTAGCATCGCTAACATCATCATTGCCCAACACAGTTTTCTTACGAACCTGCACAGGTGTCGTCAATGGCGACTTCTGCGTCCCCGTGCTTAAGTCATCCAGTCCACCAGCAACGTCAAATTCTGTTCCAGGACCTGTATTGGGTTGTGACGCCATGTATAGACATCAGACTATGTTTTTTTATTAATGTCAACGTTAATCAAATTCGCAGCCGCTTACCAGGATTGGTTGATGCAACCTCTTGAACGGCAGGAATGTCTGACGCAACCTGTTTGACGCCATCTTTGTCTTTCGGCATTTTGCCAAATCTCCCAGTACGCCTGCGATGCTGCATGATACCGTATCGCGGGCTCCAACTTCTTTATTCTTCCACTTGGGTAACTCCTCCGTCACGCTCTCATACTTCGCTTTGACTGCAACCACATCTGCCCTATCAGGATACTCATCATATAACTTGCCAATTGACGTCTCAATACGTTTCTTTGTCTTCACAACAAGATCCACTAACTTGTCAACTTCAATCACCTTTTCCTGTAAAGCAGGGGGGTAAGGTGGTGTAAATATCACACTAAAGCATGAATTCCTATGAATAAATATCATACAATAAATATCAAACAAGTTCTAAAAACCTGAATGCTCATTTCGTCTGTTCCAGTATGCACGTTTTTGCACGCTGACAACCCTTTGAAGTTACCTGTTCCAAACCCACCATTTTTTATTTCTAACTTTTCCCTGTCTCTCAGCCTTTGGAAATTCCAAAAAGTCATTGGATACACCGAATCATCAATGTCAACCCCTTTGCATGTAACGCAATCCACATACACCAGCTGCAGGTTAACAGATGTTAGTCAATATAGTAACACATGTTATAAAATCAGAAAATGTAAAATCAGTTTAAAGGTTTTTTTAAGAACAAGGTTACCGTCAGCAATGCGAGGGGCCCAGCAAACGGTGTCTGTTGGGAATCTCTATTCCATCCATTTTTGCAAGTCCTCAACTTGTCCACTAAGATGCCACACCAATCCACCTTTGCAAAATCCATATTATCCCTTAGATACTCAACTGTTGAATCCTTTAAGCTACCTTGTTTGTGGCATTCAACCATCACAGCATAGAAGCACATTAGAAAATCTAGACGAAAGTCAAAGCTGTCAGCTCCTTCAGACTGATTCTGGATCATATCCACCATCTGTTTTGGCGCAACGTACTTGTTGTCCGGGTACCTCTTACGCCATTTTGCTACTCCTTCATCATACTTTGGCAACCGGTCAAATGAGTTAAATGGAACCCCTCTACGTGGAATCCCAAGTATCCTCTCAACCACCTCTTCATCTATAATAATTCTCCCACATGGGAATGTCATCTCCAGCTATCAGGGTTGAAATTATCAACCACATAATGCCCCAACTTGGATGGTATACCGTCCATCTTAAAGTTTAACAACCTCCCGAACCCCAATTCCTTCACAACCAATCGTTGTTCTTCGCTTAACACTTCCACGCACCTAGCAAATTGAATGGGCGATGACCTAGTCCGTATTCCATTCCATTCATTCTTCTTTGACCTCTTGCGTTTTTTCCTGGGTTCCATGCCAAGCCTATCCACATTTTTAGACCTTTTCCGCTTAACAGTGGTACTTGCACGCGACTCCCTAGTTCCAGTTTTCTTCACATCTGGCGGGGTGGAACTTCCAACTACCCTTGACCCAGACCGGGTTACCCTAACTGACCCGCTTATGGACTCTGTGACAGTCGCCCTTGTCCTAGCTGCAACACGTGGACGACTCAGTCAAAAAATTCACAGGCAATGCCCTGACTAACACATGTTACAATTAGCTAACACATGTTAACATATTGAAAGCGAGAGATACCTTTTGTCTTTTTCCCAGGTGTGCTACTGCTGACCACAATTACTGACTCTTTTCCTTCACACAAACAAGTGTCATAATCAAAATGTAGGACCACATAAATAAATGTATCCATATGCTAACAAACAAAACAAACCTTTATGCTTTCTGCTAGTACTAGCATCTGTTGGCCCAACTGTTTCCTTTGCAATGCCCCCTTTATACATATCAAACACATCAACCAGCACAACAGAACACATTAATATCAAACAAGAACAAAAAAGGGAAACAAAGAAACAAAAAAAACCCCAACAATAATATATTACCTATCCTTTTCCTCTTTAATGTACTTGTAGTGGTGTCAGAATCATACTCTTCCAAAAATAGCAAACAAGAACAACATCAGATTATAACATTTTTTTTCAAAGTGTCTATTGATTTTGCCAGTAAGGGTTTTCATACCTAATGTACGTTTCGTTTCTGTATGGGGAGACTGAGATGGGCCATGATCCTTTAAAACACCCCTTCCATGTGTAGAGTCATCAGGCACAACAACTACATCATGATCAGAGCGTTTTTTATTCCTGAATAAAAATAATCATAAAATGTTAGGGGTTTAAATTTTTTCAAGATTTTTAACAACTCATAACTGTAACTGGTGTACTGTAACAACATCTAATAATATATCAAACCCTAACACTCCAGATATACTAATAAAGATCTAAGCACCTTTTTGATGATTTTTTTTGGAAGATTTCTTCCTGTCCCGTCGTCGTCGGCACCAGAGAGGAGACAAGCCAGATGATTTCATCTTCCTTTGTTGCTTCTTGAATATTTTCTGGATTCTTAATAGAAAGGGGGGGAAGAAAGTGGTTACGAGAGAGAGAGTGGATTATTTTGTGAGAGAGTGTTCTTGTGTGAAATTTGAATTTGTTTAAATGAGAGAAGGGAGAGAGAGAGTTGACATGATCTGCATGTCAGTTACATAGACATGGGGTGGGTAATGACTCCTTTGCCCCTGGTATCATTCTCAACCACACAATAACAACTTGCTTTATATTATTATATAGAATAATTAAGGACCCTTGATCAACCTAGATCAATGGCCATAAGAGGGTTTACAAGGTTTTTCCAAAAGATAGGGTTTCCATATTATCCTAACCCTATATATATAAGATTAGGTTCTATTGAAAACCACATTGAGTTGGAAGAACTAGAAAACCCTCTTAAGCCAATAATAACATGCCATGTGTCTTTCTTTTGTTGTTATTATATGAGGGCAATTATGGTAATACAATAATAAGTGTTTTTTAATTAGATTAATAATTTTATAATATTACAATTAGTACACCAATAATGTTAGACAATTATTTATCCCAATGAATTTTTTCCCTCCCAAATGTTCATTTTATTTATTTTGCTCTATTTAATGATCATCCTCACACATATCTCTCACTCTTCCACTTCCTGATCATCTTCCACCTCCAACCAAAATAAAAACCCAACAAAATGAGTGAAAACCTTAACTTAACAGCGACGAACAAACCTCATCACAACCAACCAGAGTTCGTTTCTGTTGAAGATTTTGAAGTTGTAAAGCGTTTTATTTTGGAAAACCCACAACCAATATCAATGATCAGCCCAACCCATGGAACATCTAAAGGAAAGGGGAAGGAAATTGCATATGAAGACTCTCTGACTGTTGATGAGTTGCGATCAACTATTGATGAAGTTGGATCGTCTCACGTGCCGAATCTTAACAATCAGGAGGAAGAGGGGTTCGTTGAGGGTGAAGGTAAGGGTTTTTTTTGTTATATCTGTGTTTTTTTATCATTGTGTACATGGAGATTTTTTAAGAGTTAGGGTTTTTACTCATTTTGTAAGAGTTAAGATTTTGTTGCATGTAAGATTCCTCACCGACTTGGATAGATCATTTTTTACAAGTTTTTTTATTTTTAGTCAGTATTTTTTTTTAAAAAAAAATGAGAACCTGATCACCATGTGTTATAAAAAGGATCCAACAACGTTTAGCTTTTTGCATCTTTAATGTAACACAAGACACTATACAGAAACATTTGGTTTTAGTTTTTCTTAAACGTTAAACATGTTTTACACCGGTGTAAAGTCGAATTTAACACTCACACCCTTTTTTTGTAGTCACTAGATGTTCATCCTAGTTTACACCATTGGCACTCGTTACTGGGCCCCAATCTTTCCTGAGTGTGATAAGCCGAAGGTGATGACTACCTTTAGGCAGTGGGAAGAGGTTGTAGAGTTCTATGAGGCATACGCCAAGAAGTGTGGGTTTTCGACTTGGCTAGGTACTGTGAAGAGGTACAAAGGTAGGATAACCCATAGGTACATCCTGTGTTCTAAGGCTGGCAAACCCAAAAGAGTAAGAAATTTGACTCAATGGATTAGACATCTCTTAAGGTTAGGCAGTCAACTTACAAAGTTTGTGATTGCAAGGCATCCATTAGGGTGAAGTTTTGTGAGAAAACCACTTCCTGGGATATTTATCACTTTGAGGAACCACATAACCACATGCTTGTGCCCTCTTATAATAGGGACCTTACAAAACTAGGTCGGAGGTTGGATTTTGCGACAAAGGAATTTATTCACAGGGTTAGCATGAACAAAGTAGAGGCAACAGTGGCGCACAAAATCCAGGTTAGTTTAAAAGGAGGGCATCACAATGTGAAAGGGTACTCCAGCGGACTTTAAAAACTTTGCAAAGAGTATTCGGCTATTTATTGGCGAGAGAGATTCACAACTTATGATTGACAAGCTGAACGACAGAGTGAAGAATTTACCGAATTTCTCTTTCAAGTACAGTCTTATAAATGGCGAACTTAGGTATCTTTTCTGGGCTGATGAGATATTCAAGATCAAATATGAAGCTTTCGGCGACGTGGTTGCATTTGATGCAACATACCAAACCAACAAGTAAGTCGCTACACGCCCTTGAATAAGATCAACAATTTTAACTTTTTTTTCCATTTTTACGCCGTAACATGTTTTTTTTTTCCTATGTACAACATGGTTTTAATCCCGTTTACCAGCGTAGACAACAACAAACGGTGCGTTACCTTCGGGGCCGGGCTCTTATACAGTGAAACGGTTGAGTCGTTTTGTTGGTTATTGCATAACTTCCTTGGAGCGCATGGCAAGCAGCCCACGTTGGTGTTAACTGACCAGGACCCTGCAATGAAGTAAGCGGTAGCAGCTGTCTTTACTGAATCTCGACATCGTTTGTGCATGTGGAACATCATGAAGAAACTACCAACCAAGGTATTTTTTTTTACCCTTTTTGGTCTGTGTGGGTTCTGCCACATCAGCGTAAAGTGTGGCATGTGTGACGGGTTTCAAATGTTTTAACAGCTTGCAGGAGGTAGTGTTGATAATCCGGAGGTTCGAGCGGCACTACATAAGCTAGTATGGAACATCTACATCAAACTTACAACCTTTGAAAGTCGGTGGGCGAAGTTGCTGGACAAATATGGGCTCACGGACAATGAGTGGTTTAAGGACATGTTTAGCATCAAAGAGATTTGGGTACCTGCGTACTTCCGCGACATTCAGATGTGCTGTCTGATGAAAACAACCTCCAGGTGCGAGAGTTCAAATGCAGCGTTTAAAATAAACTCAAGCTGGGCCAACACTCTTGTTTAGTTTCTGCTGTGCTTTGACGCAACCATGGATGCGCAGAGGTACAATGTGCGGTTGGCGGAGTTCCAAATAGAGGACAGGGTCCTCGAGTTGAAAACCGGGATGCCATTTGAAAAGCAATATGCCATGGTGTACTCTCAAGCTATATTAAAGGAAGTTCGCAAAGAAATGCTGAAAGGCTTATTGTACTGTTTTATCTCTAATCAAGATGAAAGCGACAGATTGCAGGTGTACACTATCACACACCTTGACAAGAACACTGACGTGGTGAACGATTTTACGGTACATGTCACACACATTGAGTTCTCTTTTCATGGATAACATTTTTTTAATGTTTGGATAACTGTTTTTTAATTGGTTTTACTGTGTCGCCAGATGAAGGTTGATGTTGCCGAGGAAACTACCACATGCTCGTGCAATGGATGGACCCGTATTGGATATTTGTGTCACCATATTTTTTTGCGTTTTCAGGTACACCAAGGTGCAGGCAATCCCGGAGAAGTACATACTTGACCGCTGGAGGCGTGAAGCGATCCCAAAAATTGTCTTTAGTATAAACGCGCGTTACGGGGTTGACAAGAGTGAAGGGGCTGTCATGCATAATGAGCTTTTTGAGATGTTTTCCCAGTGTGTTGATCGAGCAAGTTTGTCGCCTGCCCGCATGGCGTTGTTCACAGAGCTGGTAAAGGCCATGAAATGAAGTTGTGGGAATAGGAGATGATGCAGGTGGGAAAGGTAAGGGAAAGGCTGAAGTGATTAGCCATCTTCTAGGGGTCCCAGAAAATTTGGAGGTGTCATGTAGCAATCCCCAAGGAATTAGGAACAAGGGATGTGGGACAAAGCGTCGGCTTATTGGCCCTGGTGAAAAGGTTGAGAACAAAAAGAAGAAGCACCCCTGCCAATGCAAAACGTGCTATGAATACGTAACCGGCCATGACGCAAGGAATTGCCCGCTGAAGAACCAAGACAAAGAGGAGTAGGTGCATGTGGAAAATTAACCCTATCCCCCGTAGCTACTTTTATTTTGGCGTCGATTTTTTGTGTTGGGATGTATGGTCAAAACGTTTTGGGTCCGCCCATATACATCATGCGTGGAACCAGCATTTTGAAAAGGGTTTTTTGTATGGTTGATGTTTGTGCATGGTAGTGATGATCCGGTCGTTACGGGTCATACAAAACCTAAATAACCTAGGTAGATAGGGTAAATAGGTATCAATCCAAGGAGCGTGTGGTTAGTGATTGTTACTTCGTTGATTAAACAATGGTGCTTATGAAGGTTCTAGATTAATTATGAAGATTGCAGTTTGGCATTTAAGAGTTTTGATTTGAAAGGATCTTAATTGCTTTAATGAGAAATGAATTTACATTGTAAGAGTAGAAAGTAATTTGGATTGTAAATAATTTAATTAAAAAGACCACACTTGGGTTTCAACAGATGAAGTCTAAGGTTTTCACAAACAATTGTAATGCAATTGGTGTTAACGGATTGATGGTTCAATAGGCTTAGGTATCAAGAATCATCAACATTCAAAGATAGACAATACTATACTTCATTACACTAGACATACAACCCTATGTTTGTATTAGAGCAAGAAACCATGTTCATGACATTAGAAATTGGCACAAGATCAATTAACTGGAATGGCTTCAACATAAGATTAATGACAATCTAACACAGTATTTCAAACACACAAACACACAATCAATAGCTTAAGAAACTACCCAAATGTTAAACCCTAGGTCTTCAATTGTCTACTTCCCAAGTGTGATACAAAAGATTTAGCCAAACATGGCCATAAAGTTCTTCAACAATTCGTGTTCTTCGATCTTCAACCTTAGATCTTGAGAATGTGATGAAAGGATGATTGTAGGATGGATCTAGATCAATGAGAGTGATAAGGAATGATGGAAGATGCCTTTCTAGGTCAAGGTAACTCGTTTTTATTGATTCCCCTTGTAATTCCCATCATAATTGAGCAAATTAAGGAATTGATTGCGATCTGACAGCTAATGGCGTAGCCTACGCCAAACCTTTGTTGCCTCATCTTATGTCTGTTGTCCTACGCAACCAACTGCTCTCCACCTACGCCAATGGCGTAGGATACGCCAAAACCTCCAATTTTCTCGAATTTGGTTTTCCTAACTTGTTTTGGCTTCCATATCTCACCCGAGCATCTCCAAAACTCCATATTTGCACTCTTTAGATGTAAAAACCTGAAATAACAAAATACTATCAAAGAACTACCATTCAGCAACTTTTCATTCCTTAAAATTCACTTTAAGACGTGTTAATGCACATCTTTTAACCAACCCATCACATCCCCACACTTACTCTTTGCTTGCCCTCAAGCAAATTACTGAACTTTCACCCGATCAATAATTCAAACAATTTCCAACCTTTTTTTCGATTCTCAAAGAACGGTCTTTAGTCATACCCTAACTCCCAAGACTTACGCCTATCAGTAGATTTACATTCCAAGGTTTTAAAGTTTACTCCATAAATCAAGAATTTGCCTAGCCAAATCCATCTAGATCCAAGTTCACATTCTTGCATACCCCTCACAATGGTTCCCTCGGCTCGGTTGAATCAAAACTAGTCATAATGCACTAGTATATTACATTAATCACTCAAAACTGATTATAGTGCATGTTAGTATAGGCTTCCAACTCAATCGCCTTTCAGCAAATTACACAAAAGCGAACACAAGTCAAAAGGTCTTTAAAGGGTTGTAATGGGGCTAGGCGAAGGGTATGGAATGGGATATTTAAAGTGACTAGGGTTATGAAAATTCGACTTTTATTACATCGAACAAACAACCACTCAAATATAAGGCAAAGTTGTGCCTTTTTATTCAACAACTAACTAAAGCATATTTTTGTGCTTTTCTATAAGAAATTTCATTCTCTAAAGCATATTTGTTTTCATGCTTTTCCAAAAAAAATTTAGCTGAAATCACATTGCAAACGATTTACAATACAAAGCAAAATCCTAGAATCGAATTTTCATCACTCGGGTTTAAAATTGAAAAGGCTAAAGGATCAATTGGGTTGAAATGGGTGGTCAATTGAAAAGGTTTAAGGCTCAAGATTGGTTGACTAAGAGATATTGAAACAGGTCAAGGAAGGTAAAAATGGTTTCAAATAAAAAGGTTTAACCTAATGCCTTAATCATTCTTGTGCTCACAATTGGTCTAAGGTTGCAAACGTATCAAAAGTTGCAAACGCATCAAAAGTTGCAAGTTCTACCTTATGCAATTACAATGGCACACTCAATTCAAATGAACACAACATGCCAATAGATGTGGAATTTTAAAGAGTGTTAGCATGTTGTGGTGGCTCAATAATCTCACATGAATATGAAGGGAAGATGGGTTGCCGACATGCAAAAATGCTATACTCTTCACTTGTCTTTTATAACTAGGCAATCCATATTTT
Organism: Ambrosia x helenae; assembly: GCA_030844895.1. NCBI lineage: Eukaryota > Viridiplantae > Streptophyta > Magnoliopsida > Asterales > Asteraceae > Ambrosia > Ambrosia x helenae. Next base: position 100,408,391 of record CM061231.1, read on the forward strand.
TCTCAAAAAATATCATTGGAAAAACACATCAAGGAACTTAAAAAGTTTATGGCCATGACTAGAGATCGAATTTCATGATCCAATAATCAGGCGGAAAAAGCTTTCTTAAGATCGAGCTTCACACTTGTTTAAAAATTTTTGAGGGTCTTAAAAAAATCCAATTTTAAATAGATATCCCCTCATCCCCACACTTTGAGAATAACATTATCATCAATGTGTATTTTCCATGAATAAGGGGAAACCTATTAGCCAAATTATAAGTGTGAAGATGCCCATTTTCCATCCCAATGTATAACCAATCTAAGGCAAAAACAGAACTCCACCCAACTCCTAATCTAACAACTTGGCACATTAATAAAGGTATTGGATGCACCTGATAAGCAATTGTTGTTTTCTTTCCATGAGTGGATTTTTTCCTATCACAGTCGTCTTGCTCCTTCTCTCCTTCTTCTCCAATCACAGCAGAACACTATATCATCATTAGCCAAGTATGACCTGGGCTCCAACAAAAACATCAAAATACCACAAAAATAGAATGCAAAATAAAACTTAAAAGCATAAAATACCTAGCACACCAAAACACACCAAAATAAAAGAGAATAAAGAAAAACAAGCCATACCATCATACAAACTGTACATAGAACAAACTACCTCAACCTCCTCTCAACGGTAGTACGGGTCATTTGGACCCTTCAACTGGTGGTTGAGGCGGTGGAGTAGGAAGGTAACCGGAAGATACACCTTGAGGCCACCTGACTTGATCAATTACTTCTTGCGGCTGGTCTCTAATGGTGGAATAATCAACATGTGGCACCAGTGGGGAGTGGGGTGTATGGACGGTGTGCTACAAGGTCTTGATGATGTCTGATCTATTTGGCTTCCATGAATTTGTTGACCGTATCTGTTGGATCAGTGGCTCAACTTAACAGTTCTTACTTATGAACACTTGTGTGTTGTAAATGTATCAAAGTAAATTGCACAGCGGAATATTAAAGTGTTCAAGTTAAAGCATTACTTTTATCAGGAGTTATGACTCCCCCTCAATCAATGAACTAGGAAGTTAAAGATGAGAATCAATAGTAAATGAATATAACAGTAAATGCAGAATGATTCTCAACTATATGAAATGTTAACTACAAAGTAAATAAGAAGGAAAATGTTCAAGTCTTAAAATTGATAGTGAATGAACTGCTTCTATAATAGGGGAGTGATCCCTCTATATATAGAAAAGATTACATACAGACTAAGTAATCAAAAGGTAAAAATAATGTAAGATAATACTACAACAGGCTGTAGTTATCGAAACTTGAACAAAGACTTTAACAAAAACTAATATAATACTAAACTGCTGAGTTTAAGGTCGGTTAACACAAGTGCTGATACTTCTTACAAAAGATCTTCAGGAGTTTGGTTTCAGTACTTTGTTCTTCAGATATTTGTCTGGTTTATCTTCAGAACTTCTGATGCTTTTACTCTTCAGAACTTTTGGATATCTTTTACTTCAGCTGTTTCTCAAAATGCAAAGAGGAAGGTCATAAGTACTTTCTAACAATAAGGAAAAACAACACAGGAAACCATTTCCTCTTAGTGATCATAAAAGCTCTCATGTGTGTCAATGAGTGCATATTGATGTGTGGGGTCCTTATAGAGTTGTTGATAGGGAAGGTCATAAGTACTTTCTAACAATTGTGGATGATTTCTCTAGAGTAGTGTGGATTTGCATGATGAAACAAAAAACATAAGTTTTTGAGAACAATAAAGATTTTGTTAACATTGTGTTGACTCAATTTAAACAAAATGTTAAAACATTAAGAAGTGATATTGGGTTAGAATTTGTTAATAATCAGATGGATAATTTTTGTAAAGAAAAAGGTATTGCTCATCAAACCACATGTGCTTGTACTCCACAACAGAATGGCGTTGTGGAGAGAAAATATAGACATTTGTTGAATGTTGTTAGGGCTTTATTGTTTGAGAGTAATATCCCTATTAAGTTTTGGTCTGAATGTTGTCTGACTGTTGCTTATTTAATTAATAGGACTCCATCATCGTCTTGTTGGTGGAAAGACTCCTTATGAAAAATATTTGGTTTTAAACCCTTTCTGGATCATCTTAAAGTTTTTGGGTGTCTGTGTTTCTCAACTGTGTTAAACAATTCTAATAAACTTGAAAGTAAGGCAGAAAATGTATCTTTAATGGATACTCAAATAAAAAAAAAGGGATATAAATTATTTAGTCTTGATAGCAAAACTATATTCTTTTCTAGAGATGCCAAAATTTTCGAATCCTACTTTCCTTTTAAAGAAAATTTTGTTTTAAAAGACTTTGATTCAAATATTTTAAAAGAAGTAAATTCTTTAAACTTTTTTGATAATTTTGAAAACATAGAATGTTCTCAAGACTTAGAGATGAATGCCCCCTATGATAAAAGAAAGGGTAATGGTAATGAGGAGTCTAGAAAACATGACACTCAGCAATCAGGTGAATTAGAAACTACTGACGGCTTGGCTGAAGCTCAGCAGCCAAGTAAGTCTAATAAACCTCTTGATGGGGTTGAGCATCTGAATATAGACTATGACTTGCAAAACTTAACTGATGGGGACACTCTAAATTCTAATACTTCTTAATTCATTGTGATATAATATATTGCACTAGTTTCTTGTGCAACATAATTGGTTGATAGTTGGTGTGAGCAACTGATTGTGAGAGCTGCTGTTGGGCCCAGTTGATTTAGTTCATATGCTGTTCAGAAGAGAGGGATAGGGTTTCTCTCGCTTTTAGCATAGTGGGCCCCGGTGGGCCCAGGTTCTTGGCCAATCTTTATTATTAGGCCCCATGATTTGTAGCCGTTGGATGTGTTTAATCTTGACCTTTGGTTTGAGGGTCGGTGGAAGCTTCAAGGCATAAATATAAAAGCCTTTCATCTTCCTTCAACAATGCGTTCATTCATTTTCATTATCTCTTAAGTTTGTACTCGTTTCTAGGGTTTGTAGTAGATCTTCTTAATCTATAAATCCAATTTAGACTGAGTCTTGTAGAGATTATTTAGTTGATAATCTCCTGAATGTTTGTGAGAGTTTGTTTTGTGAGTTTGTTGTATTCTTTTGTAAAGGATCAATATATTTGAGTTGAATCTTTTGGAATAAAATGTTGTTTGTTCTTGATATCCATGAAAGTTGACATACATTGAGCTTGAAATATGTTTGGGTTGTCTTTGTAATCAACACATTTCCAATCATTATTCTCTTCAACGTCATATACACCTTTTTCCTTAAAAGTTGCAGCTTTTATAGTAGCAAATAATGATTTCCCTTGCTTTTTTTTGTAAACATATATGGCATCAAACCTACAAACAAATTCTGCTATAACCATAAAAAGATTATGTGCTTTGCGTTCAACTATTACTTTTCTTGATGGTAATTGTTCCAGCTTAGACAAAGTTGTTGATGTTTGCTCAAAAGTCATAAGCAAAACATGGTGAATTGATGGCTTAAAACCATTTCAAATCTCTAGTACATTTTGATACAAATCAACCCCATTATTTTCGTGCAAACATTAATGTCAAGTTGGTTAAATAGAAATTAAACCAACTTCCAAGACCTTGTTTTCATTTGCTATTTTTGCAACAATCACCATAATCACAATATCTTTACAATCTAGATTACCAACCCAACTGGTATTTTTCATTTTATTTGTTTCTTCTATTTTCCATGGACCAATTACTAATATTTAGCCTAAGACTTTTAACATGGTCAAAAAATTTAGCATGATGCCCAAAAAGGAGACTCAACTTCACCCACCCATAAACTACCTTTGACTTTAACCCCATTTCACTTGATTAATGACTGTTGTATGAGGCAAAATCAAGGAAACTAATTTCTTTTTCCTGATATCCTTATCCTACACATCAGTTCCAAAACTATTATTTCCTTTAAAAGTATCACTCTTTATGTCAATTATTCTCAAGATTTTTGGTAAAATAATCAATATGATCATCTTTTTACACTCTTATGCCAATAATAATAAGTATACCAAAAATCCAGCTCTGTGATTAGATGCAAACGGTAGTTGTGTAGACAATTATGAAAACAATAGCAGGGCAACTTCGTAAAAGCCCTTTAAGATTAGTTTTGACCCTCCCATAGTTTGGATTTCCATTTATGCCACATGTATACCCATGCCTTCATCTTGAAGATATTTTGGTCTATCACTTCAGGAATGACCACAAGAACTGGTCCTTGTTTCATCATCTCCCAGTGAGCCACTCCGAATTTGATACTAATATCTACATCATCATGAATAACTAAAGAAGTTGATTCATCTTTCATTTTTTTCAGATCATTTTCTCAAATTCACAACCTACATTTCTAATTTTATCATAAAAATAACCAAAGAAACCAACCCATTGTTGATGCTTGACTGATTTTCTCGTTTCATTTCATGACCAATATTAATATACTCATCATTATCACAAAGATTAATTCGAGTCTAATCATTTTTACTTTCTTCTTGATTTTCCTTTGCATTAGCACCGCCAGTCGATTTATAAATCTTACTCAAAAATCTTTTAGGCATCTCATCAAACACATTGTGTGCATACTCAATTTTTGCGAGTTTAGGAAACTGAGTGATACGAAATCTTCCTCATTATCACCATTAGAACTAGATTTGTTTTTTTTTTTTGAAACCAATATGCTCACCTCATCTTGCTTTCAAGAACCTTTTTCTTGAAATCACTCTTGTAGAATCATCTCTGTCTCTTTCAAATATTCCATATCTATTTCTTAAACAAAATCTGAATTGCTTTGATAATGATTGAATTACACAAATGAGTTTATTTGAGTGGTTAGTTATAGGTTTTATTTGAAATGGTGTGAAGACTATTACTAGATCTGTTAATTGGCATTTTTAGCCATTACCGACAAGAATAGTAGTTGAGGAAATAGACAAGGGAGTAGTGATTTTACCAGAGTGAGCAGTAACTGTGTCAATGTTCCAAACCAGTCCTGAAAAATCATTGACCTGCATCATTGAAAGTGTTGTACCTAGATCTGTTGGGCTCAAAGAATTGATCGTTTTCGTGTTCGGGAACTAGGCCTGTTGGTTTTGAGCTTGCGGTAGAAAGCCGAGGGGTGGGCCATTGAATTAGGTTTGAAAATGGGCCTATTGATAAGGTATGTGGGCTTGATTGTATTGGGGCTGTGGGTACGATCCAGTTAGTGGATTTGAAGGGGCCCATGCCTATGAAGGGTAAGGTGGGTGGCACATGCCACACATTGGTTTGGGCCAGTGGGTTTGGAGATGGATAGGAATTGGGCTGGGGGTTTTGTTGTGGCCACAACCCTTCCTATCTTAATAGAAAAGGGTCCTATGATCCTAGACAATTACTTAAAAGTACATTTTGTGCTACAACCCTTCCTATTAATGATCTTACCTGGGACTGCAAATCCCAAATTTGTTTATTAAGAGCAGATCTAATTGTATTAGTATCTGTAATTGATCTTTTCTGTGTAATACTAATCGATAGGGCCTCATTGATAACTGCTATAAGATCTCTTGCATTGGAAGCAATGGTTATAGACATGAATCCATTAGTATTGAACAGTTTCTTTTTCAAATGAAATGCCTAGTATATGAAAGAGTGAAATAGCGCTTTCGTTATTGTGGAATAATAAGCCTTCGTATCTTCATGCACATATTTAATTTATTCGGAGCTAATAGAGCGGGATCCACTTTTGGGGAATATGAGTCTAAGCAATAAGAAGAATCTTTCTAGTTTCATAATCTCTGGAGAGAAGGTTCACTAATAGACTTAGAGAGAAGTAGTTTGACTCATTCATATCCCATCATGAATGTTTGGAATCCATATTATGCAAGGAGACATTGCTTTTGCTAATTCGAAGTGAAGGATGATAGAATATTGGAACACATATTTGATAATTGTGTTTTGTATATGTCACACTATAAAATCATACATAATTAGTTTAATTACTATAACATCATAATGTAAATTCATAACTTAGCAAGATTCAGGCTAATTTAACAAAACATTACATCTTAGTATGTATAAAATGACATGCAACTCAAGTTCATATTTCCTGGTCGATTTAGTGTGAATTGCGAATGGAAAAATTCATATATTGATTTAGATACCAAAAACTACGTTTGTTTAAACACCCTTAACTAGTATAGTATTGTATTGTCACTACTCTACAACCTATCCAAATTTAAGTCCCATCCAAATCCCCTTAAATATTGAGTATTATTTGTGTCTCTAAGGTTTAAGGAGATAACCTGATGATAAAGTGGTATAATCTTCAATTAAATGGTTATAATTTCATATTATACAAATTGAAGATATGATGATTTATATTATACAAATTGAAGATATGATGATTTAAGCTGTTAAAAATATCACGTTATTTGTGAAACAAGCACCTTAATATCTAGACACCAAAAGTACATTTTGTTCATCTTTATTAGATTTAAAAAAAAAACAAAAAAACAAATACAAATATTAAAAAAATAAACAAAACCATTTATCTATTATAAAACATGAGTTAAGTTATCCTATAAGACCATGTGTAGTGAGGGTAAAAAATTTAAGACTCCCTTTTCTGATTGTTCAACGTAGCAGCTGAGTCAGTATGGGGCTTGAATTCAAAATGGAAGGTCCGACAGGCTCGTTATGATACCCACCACCCATATCTTTGAATGTTGTGCGGTTTGTAATTGGGTTTTTATTTGATAGTGGGTATAAAAATGGGGTTTATATACAGTGTGGGTTATAGTGTAGTTGTAAAAAAATAGTTTGTGTTTATATATATATATATATATATATATATATATAGTATAAGGATTTATTGGAAACCCTTGTTATAGTGAAAACTCTAGAAACTCTAACTTCCCGAAATTTTTTTTATATGAAAATTTTAGGGTATGTAATATACATGATTTTAAGCATTTTGAGCCAAAAAAAATCAAAAAAGCGCTGATCACTTTTTTTTTAAAAAAATAAATAAGTTTTCGGGTAACACATTGTTAACACATATTAATTTCGCTTAACACGTGTTACCTGAAAACTTATTATTATTTTTTTTTAAAAAGTGCTCGGCGCTTTTTTGATTTTTTTTGGCTCAAAATGCTTAAAATCGTGTATATTACATGCCCTAAAATTTTCAGCCCCTAAAAAGCTCGGGAAGTTAGAGTTTCCAGAGGTTTCACTATAATAAGGGTTTTTTCTCTGGACCCCTACCCTATATATATATATATATATATATATATATATAAACTTAAAAAAAAATTAACCGTTTGAAATATACGTTGGGGCCTTCAATTTTTTTGACCGTTAATAAATTAACCGTTTGAAAATTGAACGTGGCAATATTTTATTGGTTGATGATCTTGCAATCAAGCGTTAAAAACATAACGCTCCCGGATGTTTTTGCCTCTTCGCGGCCCCATGTACCGGTGTTACCGACGTTATGTTTTTTTGGCACCCCCTACAACGCTCCATTACGGAGGGTCTAAAAGTTAACAAAAATGAGAATAGTGAAAAGCTATTAGAGAATGACATGTGTCCAAAGAATAAATAAGTGGCAATGGTAGTTTTGTCAAAACAAGAAAAATGAATATGCACATGCAAGTCATATGTTATTAACCCCGTATTTTTTAAGCGTTCGTAACTTTTTTATACGTCATACTTTTTTTATAAAAAATAATACCATAAAATCAAGCGTTTTTCATCTTTAATACGAGTACCCTATTGTTATACTTTTGAAAGAAAAATTGAAAACCCAGTTATGTAAGACACAATGAAGAACGTAAAACATAATGAATTCCAAACTAAAAATGATAAAACAATAGGGTATAAGACACATTGAAGAGCAGAATAAAATACAACGAATGACATATTGAAAACACAATGAACAACTGATTAAAACAAAATGATAGTAGACTAAAACACAATAAACAACAAAATAAAACACAATATATACCAGAAACGCAAAACCCAGTTGCGTAAAATACAATGGAAAGCATACTAAAAATTGATAAGGTTAAATTATGTGTAGGCTAAAAAACACAATGAACATATTTGTAACGCACACATGCATACTATAACAAAATGAACGAACATATGACACAATGAAGAAAAAAACCCAGTTAACATGGATTTTTTACCCATACTAAAGATAAAAAAACGCTCATTATTATGGTGAAGTTTAAAAAAAAGAATATCAGTATGAAAAGTTATAGACATTTTAAAATGATGAGAGAAATTAACATATTCCTTACATGTAGAGAGAAAAAGTCAACAAATATGATGTTCCTTTTATACACTTCCTCTAGTTTAATATTTATTTATTTCCAACAAACAAATCTCAACCCTTCAATTCTAAGATCAATGGACATATTTCTCATAATTTTTAGAAAAAGTGTCTTGTGTATTTGATCTCAATCCTATAAAAACATATTTAATCATTGGCTTAGTGGTATCAATGTGTTGAATAAGGCTTTGCCTTTCAAAATGGTGAAGGGTTCAAATTCCATGCGTGGCAAAAATTTAAATAATACTAATTACCAAAGCATGTATGCATTGGTTGTTTGTACTTTAAGCTTTAAGGGTTATATGGTTGTTTTGTAAATCGGCGGGTACTCTCCCGGTCTAGCCAATACACGTGTCTCTTTATCCTTCTTTCACTTTACACATAACCAGGCCAGAGTGCCGGACAACACAACCCCCTCTCTCCCCTTCACTTCAGGTTATGGCTCTCTCTCCTGTTCTCTCACATTTGTTCTCTGTGACATCGTCGACGGTGATTTAAGCCGGTTTGCTTTGGTAATTGGTTTATGTTGAACATGTTCGTTTGCTAAGCACAGATAGATCGCGGATCTACAATTGTCAAGTTTTTTTTACCAGAAAAAGAGGCATTTTAATGTGTCGTTTCCGGCGGCTATAACCATCTATGGCGGCAGCGTTCTAGAGAGAGAAGTTGTTCCTTGCCGCTGCTGTTGGCTCCAGCCGTCTGGTAAGTAATTTCACAAATAGTTACATTTTTTCATGTTTATTTATGTGATTACACAAAAAGTTACACCCATTCATGTATATGTTTATTTTATGTAATGGTGTAGTGGGTTTGATTGAATTGTTCTAATTTTTGTTTTAGCTTATTTGGTTTAGAGTCTCAGTTAGATAATTGTTGGATATTGATTAGGGCAAGAAAATGATAGTGTTTTTCGTGTGAAAATTGTATATATTTTCATAAATCAAGCAAGGGGTGATACAAACAAGCCCCCTCACTATAAAAGATAAAGTTGATCCGGTGACCTTGGCTCGCCGAGAAACTTTTCAGGTGGCGGGAAGGGCGGTGGCGGTTCCACCGGCTCGCACTCTTTTCCGTTTTATTTGGGTAAAAGGTTAAAGGAATTTAGGATTTGTGTGAATAAAGGATTATTTTGATTTGGTTTAATGGTTTTAATATTATGTTCGTGATTGTTTTATATCTTCAAGAAAGTGGTTAGTAATGCACAAGGTGTGCAGGCATGGGTAACGGGTCCTGAATCCGAAATCGAATGTGGGTTCAGATGGCTCTTCAAATCCTTCGACTGGCGGGAAAGGTCTGCAGAATGGCGCTCACTCTCAACCGCCAGTGAGAGGTATGTTTGTGGTTTGTGGCTGCATTTAATTTCTATTACTTTTCGCTTTTTATTGAACTTTATGCTTTGTGTTTAACTATTACAGGAACGCCTAATGGGTCATCTATTGGTGCTATGTAAAGTCGGCTGATGCACCGGTTAAAAAAGCACGTTGGGCCTACCAAAAGCTCTAACGGGTAACGTGCTTCATCCTGGTTCTAGCATTACTGGTCCGTCTACTTCTATAAAGGATATTTCAGGATAAAGATTAGGTTTTTAACCCAAGAACAAGCACATGTTGCTTTAAGTGTACTTAAAAGTTGTTTGTTGATGATTTTGTTTATGGCTAGGTCTGATGATGAGTCTAAGGGGTTTCCTTCTCAATTTGGGTCAATGGGTCTCGGTGTTATTAGTGGAATGCAGGTATATTTTACTGCTACGTGGAAAGAAGACTTCTTTGACTGTGTTAATCTAGATATTAGAGGTGGGATGACGGACAGCTCAGGTAATTGGTCAAGAGAAGCAATAGTGTCACAATAATAATAATGATAGTCTGAATGTTTGAATAGAACGGAATTAGATAGTTGTATGCTATAAATAAGACTTTGGGCGACTTTTCTTCAATTCGAGTTATTTGACAGTTACCCTTTAGCTTTGTTTTCTATATTAGATCTGTTTGGGATGATACACTACCGACAGTACCCATTCATAGGTAACAGTTGAAAACTTGAAATAGCCATTTCTACTAAATGGGCGTATGGTTTCACAATCTGTATATAAATTATAAGCATCATGTTTTTACAGGTACCTGCACGAACTAGCTTTTGGCCCACCAAATTTGGATGAGCAGAAAAAAGCCCAGGTATGTTTTTGTTTATCTTTGCTCACACATGTTTGTTAAAGAGGCACCTATCTTTCTTTTTTTAGTTAATATAAGGCACCACTTTGTGTTGTTGGCTATCTTTGCTTCAAATCCCATCAATATCTTTCTTTACAGTTGAGATAGGTTTGGTGAATATTATAATGAACTTAATGTTGTTTGTGCTTAGTGCTAGATTTGAGAATTGCACCATTGCTTTTAGTTCAGCTTGCTAATGCAACAACCGAAAATCAAATGATTATCGATAAACACGATCACACTGCTAGGGGGTGTGCCGCCCCGAGGATGAGTACAGAATAGTAAACCCATGCTAGCAGCAAATAGTTCTTTCGGATGTGTGCAAGAAATTTAAAATTATAAGTTTTGAGATATTAAAAATTATAATAGATTTTGTGTGGGAAATATATGAAAATAAAATAGTGAAAACTTGAAAGACAGTTGGCTTCATGCTAATTCTTTATAATGGATAAGCTGCAAGAATAGTTTTTTCCTAACCAATAGGATGACTCTTGGGCTTCACACAAGTAGAAAAAAAGTCGTCTGCGTGTCCCTGTGAAAGGTCGCATACAATTGTTATGTTAATTATTTCTGCTTTAGTGTGCATGCTCATTTCTTTTACGAGGATGATTTTGCATATTTGTTCTATATGAACATAGAGCATGAGGCCGACTGTTATTAGATTTGGTAAACCAAAAGATTGTTGTTGTCAAGCTGGAAGGTAGTGAGAATGAATCAGAGATTATGGCCCTGGGTTATAATTCACTTAATAGTAATGTATGCATATAGAACTTTGGTGGTGTTGTCGATGTGACCATCTCCTTGCCTGCCACCTCCAGCCACCACGAGCCTCCCCGCCCCCACATGAGGTCGTCGGCAACTTTCTTTCTATAATATAGGGTCGGAATCATGGGGCTTCCGTTTGGTAAGAGAAAGCAAGTAGGGTCATTATGGTGGTGTTTTGCGACTGTTAAGGAGACTGTAGGGCGTAGGCGGCCGCAACGACAGAGACGATGACCTCAGACCGCATATTGGTGGTAAGAATTTTCGGGTTTGAATTTTGTCGTCTTAATTTGCTTTCGAATAAAGGTCTACTTCGTATATCTTTACAATTTTTTTTATCTATTTAAACAAACTTTAGTTAAAAACTTGAAACAATAACTCATTTTTTTCATATAAAGTTCGCCTATTCTACTCTCTTTAAAGTTTAATATATATAATGTAAAAATGACAGGTAAAGAGTGTTAGGATCAGAGTTTGATTGTTTTGATTGTTTAACTAAATATGGTAATAGAGAAATGAAAATAGAATGAAAGTGCAGCGGAATAATAAACTGTTAATCAAAACAAGAGAGTAAATGTTTTCAGATCGAAAGCTTTCATTTATCTAAAAGATTACAATCGTACAATTACTCCCCCTCAGCCTGATCACACAGTGTTTGTCTGAGAGAATGTTTGTGTGTGTGATACAATAGAACAGTACAAGCACTGTTCTATTTATAGACAGACTCAAACTACTGATGACCTAAGCTGACGTCACCTAAGACAGTGACCTCTAACAGAATAACAAACATAAACATCTGCCTATTACAAACTACTGTTACATTGAAAGCACTGATATTAAACAGCTGTTGTAGGAAAACTCTGATGGTCTTGTATCCATTGCTGAAGCCTAAGTGCTGTTGGTTCCAGCAGTGCTTTAGTCTTCAGTACTTGAATCAGCAGTTGTTCTTCATCAGACCTTTGGTCAGCAGTTGTTCTTCATCAGTTGTTTATTCAGCAGTCCTTTGTATCAGCAGTTGTTAAGCAGTTGTTTGGATAGAACAGTTGTTAGAGTCAGCAGTCTTTTGGGAGAAGTAAGTTGTAAAGACTGTTTATTCAAAGGATCAAACTGTTAGCATATTTTGGCTTTCTAATTATCTGTTCTTCTCCTGGTCAGCAGACCCAACAATCTCCCCCTAGAACAGATGATGCCAAAACTCAGCTTTATTTATTGATCTTTATTTCTCATCAGACTTTCTCTGATTTGACCTTTGAATTGTAATTCAAAGTTCAGAGCAAACAAGCCTTCTTCATCTCTTTCTAGGTCCAGATTTAGTAATGTTTGGTGATCTTCTGCAATAGGCTGTAAGCATCATCCATGCTGATCTTCTGAACCCTTCCATCTGACCTGAGCAATGTCAATTCATGGTTGTCTTTGTTGACTTTCCATTTTAGAATCTTTGAGTCAGTGGATTTGCTGAGCTGAATTTTTATTCTTGATGAGTTAGGTGAAGGTGGTCTTCCAATGAGTTCTCTGAGCTTCTCTGTTGTAGGATCAGAGAAGAAATGTACTTGATTAAAGAGCCCTTCCTTGATGAATGTATCAGCAAACTTCCTCTGATCTTCCTCTGACATTTCCTTATGTTTCTTGAACTGTCTTCTTGCAGCAGTTGTTAGATCAGAGGTATCAAGTAAGCTGTCCAAGGTAAAGGTCTGTTGGGGTCTCTTCATCATTGGCTCATCAGTGTAAACTGGTTTTCTTGGTAGGCTGGGATCCTTCTTCCTATTTTCTTCCAGACTTTTGTATGTCTCAACCAACCTTAGCTCAGACCATCTGGAAACTGACCTCATTTCCCCATAGTTGGCAGCTACTATCTCTTGCCTCATCCTTTTAAACTTTAAGGCTCTGACTGGGTCTCTGCCTTTGCCAAAGTTAGGAGTAGAGACTTTAGCCTTGGGGTCTTTGGCCATTTCTTCAATTCTGAGTAGCTCTTCTCTCAAGGCATGTGTGGTCCAACCATTGAACTGCTTCTTGGTTGCTTTGTAAGGCTTGGTTGCCATAATCTGTTCCAGAAGAGAATCCCTTACCTCCTTTTCCAAGTCAACACTGAGAGGCATGGAGGACATGGAATTGCTCAGGGTCTTAGCAAAGTCTTCAATCCTTCTGAGTTTGCTAAGCTCTGCTGAATGGATGCCCTGAGCAGTCCTGTCATCCTTCCCTTTGCATTTCTCCCTAATGATGGCATCCACCTGTTCACCCTTGTATTTCAAATAAGTATCAATGTTGAGGGGAACAGGGAAGTTTGGGAGAGATGGGAAGGATCTGTCTGATGGCTGTTCAGTATTGTAGAAGGATTGTAATTCCCCTTGAGTAGATCAAGTTCAAGGGGATTCTGAACAACCAATGGTGTGATGGTTGGTGGTGGTCTATGGGATCTGAACTTGGATGTGTGTGGTGAGAATGATGTGATTGGAATACTGTGATAGGAGGAGTGGATTGTGCAGTTGAGGTGGTGTTTGGTGATGTGTGTATGTTTTCATCATGTACAACAAAGGTTGATTTTCTCTTCCTTGTGTACATGATTTTAGGGGATGGTGATTTGGTAGCAGTGGTTGGATTAACATCTGTTGGCCTTTTAGTAGAACCAGCAGATGTTGGGGATTTGGTTGGTGATGTAGGTTTGGTGGTTGTTTGTTCAGGTGTGTATGTTGGTTTGGGTACAGTGGTTTGGGAGGCAGTGTTTTGGGTGGTTTCAGTGTTTTGGGTGGCAGTGGTTTCAATAGCAGTGGTTTTGTCAACAGAGGTGTTTAACTTGGATGGTGGTTTTCTGACATGGTTAGCAGGTCTTTTCATCCTTTTAGAGGATCCCACATCTTCAGTTTCCAGCTGTTGTTTCTTCTTGAGTTCAACTAATGATTCTGCTTTAACTTCCAAGGTGTCAGCTCTTTTCTGTTTTTCTTGAGCAGCCTTTTCAGCTTCTATATTTGCAGAGTCATCTACTGCTTTATTCTTCTCAGTGGTTTGTTGTGGTGCTGTTGTTGTTGGTGCTTTTGGTGTTGCTTGTTGTTGCTGTTGTGGAGCTGATTTGGTAGACTCTGGTTTGTTGGCAGACTTGGCTTGGCCTTTTTGAGAAGGAGGACAACCAAAGGGATCCAACTTTGGTAGCCTATCTCTGCCACTCTCCCCCTTTTTGGTATCATCAGCCGTGAAAGCATCATCATTTTCATCCCTGAGGATGGTGGTAGGGGCAAAGCCAGTAGTCTTCAGCAGGTGGTCCTTGATGGCTTTAATATCAGCATGGGTATCTTTGTACCTTGCATATCATCATCATTTTCATCCCTGAGGATGGTGGTAGGGGCAGAGCCATTAGTCTTCAGCAGGTGGTCCTTGATGGCTTTAATATCAGCATGGGTATCTTTGTACCTTGCATCTACCATATTTCTGATCTCAGCCATGTAAGTCTCATGTGTCTGATCAGCCAGTTTTCTGTGAGCTATGATGATGGGGGAAACTGATTTCCATAACTCACTGGCTATATCAGTTGTTGATGGTTGACTCTTGGAAAGGTCTGCAATGGAGCTCAGTATAAGCTTGACATCAGATTTGATGTCGGCTACATAGGTTTCAATTACAGAAACTCTGTCCGTCAATTCTTGGTATTTTGACTCATCTCCTAAGTTAATAGGATCATCTGAGTCCCTACCAGTGGTAGTTCTACCTGATTCAGTCCTAATAGGTGAATCAGATGCCCCTTTTTTCTTGGTACTGGGGACTTCCAACTGTTTTTGGTGACACTATAGTGGCTTCAACAGTTGTTGCCTTCAAGGGAGTCTTAGCTATGTAATCACTGTCCTGATGTGAGACAGTGGTCTCTACATCAGTAGTGGCTGCTCCACTTGAAAACTCACCTAGAGTTGCATTGAACTCAGGTGGTGTAACCTCCTCTTCTGTTTGTTGGATAGCAGATTGAATATTCTCAGGACCAGTCACATGTGGAAGTATACTCTCAGTGACAGGTGGAAGAGAGGAACTGGGATCTTCCTGAGATTTGTCAATTGCTTCAAACAGAGGTTGCATGGTTTGTGGGACATGATGTGATGATGATGGTGGAGGAGTAACAAGAGAATTAGCCCTGGGAGAGGGGCTTGTGAACATTTGGTCAAGTGACTCAAATGTATCATGATGTGTGTCCCCTTGGCTTACAACATGATCCTTTTGGGAGGATTCATGAGGAGTTTGGTCAGGTGGAGGTATATCCAACTGTTGTGAGGAAGTAACAACAGTGGTTTCAGGTTGCTTTTGTTGTGCAACAGAGGTTTCTTCTGGTACCTCAACATCCAGAAGCCTCATTTGTGGTTGAGTGGTGGTTTTTGTGGATGGATGTTTCTTTTTGGAAGTGGCTGGTGTTGGTTTCACAGCACTGGATGTAGTGCCATGATCACCAGGAGCAGTGGGCTCAACAACAGAGGTTTTGACAACAGTTGTTGTCTTTGTCCTCTTTGTTTGTGTTTTAGAAACTTTTGACACTTTAGACACTTTTTCTTGGGTGCTTCCACCCAGCATTCTAGTGAAAGTTTCATCAGTTAAGCTTTTCATTTGCATAGCCTCACCCTTTTTGAAAACTTTTTCTGGTAAGACTTTTTGTAAGATTACACTAAGAATTCTTGGGTAAATAAGAAAAGCATTGTTAGACCCAGACTTGACTGCTTTCACATTTGATACTAAGTCCATGAACAATCCCTGGGAAAGATTGAAGTCAGAGTTTGACAACATGGCATAACCCAGATATTGCATCCTTAATGGAATTTCATTAAAGGATGTGGACTTAGCAGAGACATAAAGAAGAAGAGTATGGAAGAAAAATTTCATGACTGGAGGGAAAAACTTTTTGAAAAGAGTTGATCCAGTCATCTGACCATCATACCCTCTCTCTTGGAACTCAGTGTGAAGCTCTGTTTTAGTAAAGGAGTCCTTACCTGCCAGGTCATTCAGTGTGAAGGTTGTGGATATGGTTTCAGGGGTAATTACGATACTGGTTTCTCCAATTTTGGAAATAATGGAAGTAGGCTTTTTGTCTTGGAGTAGAAACTCAACATTCAACCAAAATTCTTGGAGAGTATCAAGATAAATGGGGGCGTTAGCGGTTAAGATGGGTAAGTATTTGGAGTTTAGAAAAATGTCGATGGTGGAATGGAATGAAGCGTTGTCATCTGTTTTAATCAGATAGGGGAGACAATTGTGGGTGGCTTTAGCTTGAAGGTCCATTGTAATGGATTTCGAAGATGAAGATGATTGAAATTTGATGGAGGGTTTGAGAATGAAGAAGGCGGTTTTCAGTATTTTGAATACAATGAGACAGTGTAACGTCTGTTGTGGTAAAACAGGGTTTTTATAGGCTCAATGAAACCGCTGATGTGGCCAAACCTCTGCTTATATGAGCAGACGTGGCAATCATATGATGGATGAAACATCTGGTGGAGAACAACTGTTTTTGGCAAACAACTGATACAAACAGCTGATAGCCCTGTGAACTTCCTCTCGGATCCAGCAGAAGGGAGATCCACTCTACGACCAGCAGATCTCCTTGTCTTTGGGTGGGCCGGGGGAAGCATGCTTGTGTTGACCTAACGGGTGTATCTCCCCTAGTTGGGTTGAGGGATAGTGGTTTTGTAGCAGGGCAAGCGGTGCGGAAAGCAGAGGCAAAGAAGGTAGAAAAACATGCTAAAGCCTGTGAGGAGAACCAACACGTTTTTGTGCCCTTGGCCTTTGATACATTTGGCTCATTGGCACCGGAGGCTACCTGTTTCTTGACCAGGGTCCAACGGGTTATTCATAGTAGTGTCTCAGCTCCGGGTGGGCAGGGTTACGTTTTTAGTAGATTAGGATTTGCTATTCAGAAAGGGTGGCGGCGCAGCTTGTTGCTCGCCTGCCCGTTATCTTGATGTAATTTTCCTTGTTCTGGAATTGTTTCAATATGCTTTTAACAGTGAAAAAAAATAGATATAGTATAAATATATAAGGAAACAGTTGTTTTATCTGAACAGATGATCTGAAACAGATTTTTCAACTAACAGTTGTTTGATCTGATCAGTTGTTTTGAAACAGATTTTTCAACCAACAGTGGTTTTGAATGAAACAGTGGTTGTTTTATCTGATCAGATGTTATAAACAGATTTTTCAACCAAACAGCTATTTTAAAAAAAATTAATTTTCTGAAACATTTTATTATGATTTATTGAAAATTTATTTGTTTAATCCATGTTTAACATACCAATTCTGGAAATCAGATTTGTAAAGGTAGATGTGTCTAAAGCTTTTGTTAACACATCTGCCAACTGATCCTCTGTTGGAACATGGTGCAAGGAAATCAAACCTTTTTCATAGCTGTCTCTGACAAAATGATGTCTTATGTCAATGTGTTTGGTAGTGGAATGAGAGACTGGATTCTTGATGATATTTTCAGCAGCTTGGCTGTCCAACATGAGTGGAGTCCGAAGTGCAGTTATCCCAAAATCCAGTAGTTGATTTTGAAGCCACATGAGTTGGGCTGTACAGCTTGCAGCAGCAATGTATTCAGCTTCAGCTGTTGAGGTTGAAACAGCTGCCTGCTTTTTGCTTTGCCAGGAGACTAAGGCATTCCCTAGAAATTGGCACCCTCCTGATGTGGATTTTCTTGTGGTGTGACAGCCAGCAAAGTCACTATCTGAATAACCTAAAAGCTCAATGTTTCCATTAGCAGGATACCAGATACCAAGTGTGGGAGCACCTTTGAGGTATCTGAATATCCTTTTCACAGCAATAAGGTTTGACTTTCTGGGTGAAGCCTGGGATCTTGCACAGACACAAGTAGCAAACATAATGTCTGGCCTAGATGCAGTTAAGTACAATAAAGACCCAATCATACATCTATAATGTGTTTGATCAACCAGTTCATCCTTGTCATCAATAGTGAGCAGCTTGACTGTACTCATGGGTGTACTACATGGCTTACAATCATTCATCTCAAATCTGGTTAATAAATTCTTTACATATTTGTTTTGGTGAATGAATGTGCCATTTTTCAGTTGTTTCACTTGAAGACCAAGGAAACACTGAAGCTCACCCATGGCACTCATCTCAAACTCTGCTGTCATGAGTTTTCTGAACTCTTCACACATTTGGTTACATGTGGATCCAAAAATGATGTCATCCACATATATTTGAACAATCATTAAGTGTTTCCCTTTCCATTTAAGAAATAAAGTTTTGTCTATTTTACCTCTTGTGAAGCCAATGGATAAGAGAAATGTGGAAAGAGTTTCATACCAGGCCCTTGGTGCTTGTTTGAGTCCATACAAAGCTTTGTTGAGCTTGTAGACATAGTCAGGATGGAATGTGTCTTCAAAACTAGGTGGCTGACATACATAGACCTCCTCCTGAATTTGGCCATAAAGGAAAGCACATTTGATGTCCATCTGATACACCTTTATGTTGTGGTTGACAGCAAAGGCTAAAAAGAGTCTGATGGCTTCTAGTCTTGCTACAGGAGCAAAAGTCTCATCATAATCTATTCCTTCTTCTTGTCTAAAGCCTTGAACCACAAGCCTGGCTTTATTCTTGACAACAATACCCCTTTCATCAGTCTTGTTTTTGAAGACCCACTTTGTTCCTATAGGACAAACATCCTTAGGAAGTGGTACAAGCTCCCATACTTGTTGTCTTTTGAATTGAAGGAGTTCTTCTTGCATGGCTTCTACCCAACTGTTGTCTTTCAGTGCCTCTTGGTACTTGACAGGTTGTGTGAGGGATAAGAAACCTGCAAAAAGACAGATATTTGAGGATTGGCTTCTTGTGAGCACACCCTCTCTGATGTTTCCAATGATCTAGTCTGGTGGATGAGCTCTTAAGTAAATAAGATCTCCCTGATATGGAACAATGGCATTTTGAGGTGATGGACAGAGGTTTGGTGACTCTGTTGGTGTAACATCTGTTGGTACTTCTGTAGTGCCATCAGATGTTTGAAATGGTAATGGAAGAATGGGTCCAAGTGGTGTGAAACTTGACTGACTTTTGTCAACAGATGATTGACTTTTGTCAACAGATGATAGTCAGTGATTGTGAGGGGTGAAGCAGTGGTTTGAGGATAAGACTGGCCAACAGTGGTTGACACAGCTGTGGCAGAGTTTTGACAATTGTTTTGAACAGCTGCTTCCTCTGATGCAGAATAGATTTTGTAGTGACTGTGGATCACAACATCTGTTCTGTAATCTTGTTGTGCAGACTATGGAATACCTGCATTGTTAGCTTTAACAGTGATATCTTCAAATTTGAATTTATCTAAATCAAATAGTTCAGCAGGGTTTGCAGGGATTTTAAGAGATGAAAGTTCATTGAACTTTACATTCAGAGTTTCTTCTATTGTTTTAGTCTTTGTGTTAAACACTTTATAGGCCTTTGCAGTAGAAGAATATCCCAGAAAATAACCACAGTCTACTTTGGCTGCAAATTTTGAAATGGAATCTTTGAGATTTAAAATGAAACATGGGCAGCCAAAGATTTTGAAGAATGAAATTAATGGTTTGATTTTGAACAAAATTTCATAAGCAGTTTTTTGATGTCTGGGGTTGATCAAAACTCTGTTTTGAACATAGCAAGCAGTGTTTACAGCTTCTGCCCAAAAGGACAGTGGCAAGCCAGAATCTGCTAGCATGGTTCTTGCAGCTTCTATAAGAGTTCTATTTTTCCTCTCAACCACCCCATTTTGTTCTGGTGTTCTTGGGATGCTGTACTGCCTCACAATCCCTTTTGACACACAGAATTCATCCAACTCCTTATTCTTAAACTCTGTTCCATTGTCACTCCTGAAGACTTTTACTGGCAAGTCATATTGTTTTTCAACTTTGGTGACAAAGTCCTTCAATATACCTGCAGTCTCATCCTTAGAATGTAAAAAGTAAGTCCATGTAAACCTAGAAAAATCATCAACTATGACAAGACAAAATCTCTTTCTTCTTAGACTCATGATTTTAACAGGGCCAAACAAGTCCATGTGCAACAGTTGTAGACACTGACTAGTTTTGGACTCATCAATGGATTTGTAAGAGCTTTTATGTTGTTTCCCTTTTAAGCAAGACACACAATGCTCATCACATTTAAATTCTTTTGATGGTAAACCTCTGACAAGGATTTGTTTGGAGAGTGTGTTGATAGTATTAAGGTTGGTGTGACCCAATCTCCTATGCCACAATTCTGTCTCCTTAGTGGAGGCAGCAGAAAATAGACAGACATTTGCCATAGGATTGTCCTTTAACATATCAACAACATACACATTGCCACTTCTATGAGCAACAAGTTGTGCTTTGCTCTCAGCAATAATGGTATCAATCTTTTTCACCACTTCTGGCCCAATAATCTTACAAGTTTTCTTTGTGAAAAATGAGCCATAACCTTTGTCACTCATTTGTGAAACACTCAGAAGATTAAACTTGAGATTATCAATAAGATTGACATTTTCAAACTTGAGTTTTCCAGCTTGTACAGTCCCTGAACCCAACACCTTACCTTTTGAATCATTACCAAAGGATATATCACCCCCTCCATGAGCCAAGAAGTCCAGAAGAAGGGCTCTACATCCTGTCATGTGCCTGGAGCCCCCACTATCTACATACCAAAGACTATCTAAACAAGCAGAAGCTCCCTACACATCAGTAAATGATTAGTTTTGGTGAGTGTCCAAAGCCAGTTGGCTTTGGATGGGTCCTCAGACCTTTCAGACTCAAGCTTTGGAAGGTGATTAGTGGTTTGGACCAATTTTTGAATTAAGTTCAACAACTGCTGCTGACCATTTGCCAGTGCTTGGATGTCAACACTTGGGGCAGCAGTTGTTTGATCACTTCCTGACAGATGATAATACCCATATGGATTTCTGTTCACTCTTGGTTTAGAGGGTCTTTTTGGCTCCTCATAAACATGTGGCAGACTGTGACATGGAGGTTGACCATAACCTCTTGGGTATTTGCTTGTGGGTGGAGCATCTGTTACTTGGACATCTCTAGAAGCAGATGTTTCAAGCCTTTTTGTAACAGATGTTTGGACAGGGGTGAAAGTCTGTTTGGGCTTTCCTTTTGAAGTACTAACCACAGGGTTTGCAAGAGTTTTAGCTTTGTATTCTTGTATTTTAACATCAAAATTTTTGAGATACAAGCACTCTTTGGTCTTGTGATTCTTTTTCCCACATATTGAGCATATGGCTTTGGAATCACATTCACTTGTTCCTTTGTTAATGTCATATGCTTTTAGAAGAAAACAGTTTTTAGTGACATGATTCTTCTTTTCACAGAAATCACAGAACAAGTTGACAGTCTTTTCTTTCTTCTTCCCCTTTTCAGCCTTCTTTTCAGCAGATGTTTGAGCATCTGCTGGAAGATTTTTCAGGGGAATAACTTTTGCAAGGGAATGACCTTTGCCTGAGGAGCTGTCTTTCCCTCAGGTGTTTTGAAATCAACAGGTTTAAAATTCTCAAGAGTATCACACTCATCAGACCAAGTAGGTTTAAATTCATACTTTTCAAGTTCAGTAAAAGATGAGGAACCTTCTGGTTTTTCAAGAACAATTTTCTTACCATTTGGTTCAGTGATTTTAATCTCTTGACCCTGCAGGTTTGTTGGTACTACCTCAACAGACTTTTGACTCTTTTTGTCAGTGTTTTCAAAAGCTGGAGCAGTAGTTTCAAAACCAAAGCCAAACTTCACATGACTTTTAGTTTGTTTGTTGAGTAGCATTTCAAAACCTCTACATGATTCCACCCATTTCTCACATTCAACTTGGGTGGACTCAAGCTCACTTTTACAACTTTGATATTTTGCTATCATAGTTTGGAGCTGGTCTTTGGTTATGGTTGCTTCATGTTTTAAGCTGCTTATTTCAGATTCTTTTGCAGTTAAACTTGTTTTTAAATCTTTTGTAAGTTTTTCAAATTTAACTTCATCATCCAAAATTTTCTTTCTAAGGTTTTCATTCACCTCTTTGATGTTAGAAAATGCTATTACACATTTGTCAGAACACAACTCTTTAAGAATTTGAGGAGATACCTTAGCGGCAGCCATCAATGCACAATCACACTTGCACTCACAGTCATCAGATGCACCCCAGGGATCTGAGAGATTCACAACCTCTTCTTCAGGTTTTTCACCTGTAACAACTTCACTAACAACATCATCAGTCACAACATCAGATTCAGTTACCACCTCCTCAGATTCAATCTCATCCACCATGGCCATGAAACAAAAATTTTCTGGTTCATTTTCAGCTTTGGCAACTAGTGCAAAATTTTCATCTGTTAGCTCATCAGGTAGACTGCTCCAATCAACAAAGCCTTGTGTAAAGAAGCTCTGTTGACTGGTCTCTGCAGGAGCAGAGGATGAAGCAACAGTCGTTTGCACAGGTGCTTGAGCAACAGGTGTTTGCACATAGTGGATCTGAGGAACAGTGGTTTGGACATACTGGACAGGAACAGTGTTTGAGGACTGTGCAAAATGAGCAGTGTTTTGCACATTTGGTCCAGGGGCATTATAGGAATTCTGATAAGTGTTGGTCTGTGGTCTTTGATTTGGATAGGTTATTATAGGTGTACCATGTTGACCCCTACATTCCCTAGCAAAATGACCAAGTCTATGACATTTGTAACACTTTATCTTTGATTTATCCAACCCAACCTTAGATCTGCCAGTTAACCCTGGAAACCTTCTCCCAGTTTTCTTGTAAAAATTATTAGTTCTTACACTGAGAAGGGCCAATTGGTGCATAATGTCCATTTCTTCCAAATCATCAGGGTCAAAGTATTTCAGGTCATCATACTCAAAGGATATATTGTCAGATGCCTGGATATCACCACCACTTGCTGTGAAAGCATAGTTTGGTGAATAAGAATCAGAGTTAAAACCTGAGTTAAAACCTGAAGTTATGTCAATGAAATGATCATAACTCTGATCCTTAGTGTTTCCAGGCACCTCATCATGACCCAAAAGTGCTGTATTCCCAAATACATAGTCATCAGACACTTTTTTCAGAGTCTTGGAGCTTCTTTTTCTGGTTAAGCTCTCTCTCATAGGTCAAGAGCTTACCATGAAGCTGGGTCAGTGATAGGTCTTTAAATCCAATTGAGTTTCTCATCACAATAGCAATAGTGTCCCATTTGTCTGGTAATGATCTTAAAAACCTATGGTTCAAGGTTGAATGAGGGTAAGTAAGACCAACCAATTTTAGTTCACTAATTAAGCAATTAAACCTCTCAAATTGTTGAGTTAATGACTCTCCTTTGACATGACTGAATGTTTCATATTGTTGGTTAAGTATTTCACGATTGTTTTCAATAACCTCCTCAGTCCCACCAAACTATTCTTTCAGTGCATCCCACAACTCCTTTGCACTGTTACAGTGTAACAACCCAGCATATATATCATTGGGTAGAGCCATGGCCACAATACTGAAGGCCTTAGCATCTAGCTCAATTTTCTGAAAATCCTGGTCGGAGTAGTTTTCAAGTTTCTTTGGCTCAAACACCTTGGGATCTTCAGTACTCGGCACAGTCGGAACATGTGGTCTGAAGATAACGGACTTCCAACACCCAGTGTTTTGTTGAGCTAGAACATGGCTCATCCGACGTTGCCAGATATTGTATTCAGATCTGACAAGCATCGGTGGCTTGTTGTTCGTGCCAGTGTTATGTGGATCGTGATTGATTGAAGCCATTCTCTGATTTTTCAAAAAACAAAGTCTGTTTAAAAACGGTTGAAACGAAATTAAACTATTACTCTGTTTTCAATCCAACAAACAAACGATATCAATAATTGTGAGCTGATTATTAAATTGATTTGTTAGATCGAATTTAATTGACCAAGCTCTGATACCAATTGTTAGGATCTGAGTTTGATTGTTTTGATTGTTTAACTAAATATGGTAATAGAGAAATGAAAATAGAACGAAAGTGCAGCGGAATAATAAACTGTTAATCAAAACAAGAGAGTAAATTTTTCAGATCGAAAGCTTTCATTTATCTAAAAGATTACAATCGTACAATTACTCCCCCTCAGCCTGATCACACAGTGTTTGTCTGAGAGAATGTTTGTGTGTGTGATACAATAGAACAGTACAAGCACTGTTCTATTAATAGACAGACTCAAACTACTGATGACCTAAGCTGACGTCACCTAAGACAGTGACCTCTAACAGAATAACAAACATAAACATCTGCCTATTACAAACTACTGTTACATTGAAAGCACTGATAGTAAACAGCTGTTGTAGGAAAACTCTGATGGTCTTGTATCCACTGCTGAAGCCTAAGTGCTGTTGGTTCCAGCAGTGCTTTAGTCTTCAGTACTTGAATCAGCAGTTGTTCTTCATCAGACCTTTGGTCAGCAGTTGTTCTTCATCAGTTGTTTATTCAGCAGTCCTTTGTATCAGCAGTTGTTAAGCAGTTGTTTGGATAGAACAATTGTTAGAGTCAGCAGTCTTTTAGGAGAAGTAAGTTGTAAAGACTGTTTATTCAAAGGATCAAACTGTTAGCATATTTTGGCTTTCTAATCATCTGTTCTTCTCCAGGTCAGCAGACCCAACAAAGAGACATTACATAATAACTTTTTGTGCACACACTGTCATGGTAATTTTACCAACAGATGAGACAAAAGTTTGAAAATTTCAGTGATTTCTTTGAATTATACGTGATAATATTTTCTAATATTGTAGGTTAGGCGACTGGATGTGTATGGGTTCATAGCAAAGGGTATGTAGTTAAAACAATGATCGAAATGTTGAAGGATGAACTTAGATTCATCATAAGGCGACCCAGTTCTTTATTTCTTAATTTTCTCTATCTGGTACTTTTTGTATATCAAGTGTCCTTGATGCAAATGTGAAGCTAATCGTTTTATTTACTAATAGTTTATTCCTCTCAATAGTTGTTGCTCTATAGTAAGATAATATAAAAAAATATTTATGGTGCTTATCTTTGAAATTTTACTTACGTTGGTTCCTGAATTTGCTTTTTGTAGGCTAGAAAAAAAAAAGAGTTGAAGGCTTACCTTGCGAATAACTAAGAGCTGATTAAGAAGTCCTCAAATATCTGGTAAGGTTCAGCATGAGAAACTATGTTCTAATTGTTTATGAATTATAGGTGCGGTTTTGGATACACACATGATCGAGATTAGCGAAATCGTTTATTCAAATTTTGATCTTGAGGTTTGTTTATTTGATTTCGTATTAACTTATTCAGAATGGAATGGAATATGTTCTCCAGCCCAACTTATTTCAATAATCAGGTATTTTCATTATAAGTTAGCATTACATTTGTTTATTGTATAATGTTCTCCAGCCCAACCTATACACAAATTCAGCATGGAATGGAATATGTTCTCCAACCCAACCTGTACACAAATTCATCTGCTGAATCGATGTTGAGATCAAGGGCTATGATGGTCAGTGGTGAGCTTTTATCTAAGGAGAACACTCTGACTTTAATAAAGATGGTGTTCTTCATGGCTGATGTTATGGTTTGTAAAAATGCCTGAAATTAATTTGTTGTATTATTATTTTTGAAGTAAATTTTGTTTGGAAACAATCGGTCAATTCAACATTGTAACTTTATATTAAGTTTGATTGTAGTTGTTAGGACAAAAAGGATTGGTGAAACCACTTTTGCAAACCTTATTCTAATTCACTTCTGTCAAAATATTCTAAGTATAGAACTGCTGAAGAAGGAAGATCAAACTGCTGAAGAAGAGATTCCACAAGTGCTGAAGAAGAAAAGTCATTAGAAGTTCTGAAGTTCAAACCAGACACTTCTACTGAAGAACTGCTGAAGACAAACTACTGATCAGTAGTTTGTCATTCATCAGCACTTATGTGAAGATCTTTTCCACTGCCTTTTTGCATCAGTAGTTTATTACTTTAGTATTACTTTTGCTTTATGTACAAGTTCCAATGCTGCAACTTGTTGCAACTTGTTTCTGAACTTGCTTTTTGGCAAGGTTCATGTATTTGTAAAGTCTATAAATAGAAGGGTTCATCCTTCTGTTTTAGACATTGATTTTTAATACAGAAATCCTTCAACACATATTATTGTTATTTCCATTTCATGTTTATTGAGAATCTGTCTAAGTGTTTCATTCTCATTCAATACTTAGATTCTCAATAAATACTTATCATTTATTAGTGTTTCAATCCAGGGGGAGTCATAACTCTCGTTGATAAGTGTAGCTTTAAACTCATAACATTCCGCTGTGCTATCACTGATCAAGAACTTGCTAAACACTTAAGTGTTCACTAGCAAGTTCATACAAAAGAGCAATACTGATCCAACAATTGGTATCAGAGCTTCTGGTTTATCTGATCACATATCAATCTAACACATTGAGAATCAGACACAGGCTCTTATTGATATTCAATAAAGGATTATAAGCTCACTTTTATCAACATCCATCACTTTAAGAGATATTTGACAAATCAATACTCTTTAAAATGGATCCTCATAATACTGGTTCTGCCACTAAACCTGCTATGCTAGTAAGAAATGAATATAACATCTGGCAAAAGAGAATGGCACATACCTTATCACAGACCAACACAGGTTGCTGGAAATCTGTGATATATGGTCCTCATAAACCAGTAAACATTAATCTTGAAACTAAAGAAGAGATTCCAAAAGACCCAAAAGACTATACTGATGATGATTTCCTAAAACTTGAGCTTGATGCAAAAGCTTTCTCTATGTTGGCAATGGCACTCCCAAATGAAATCTACTCTGGCCTATTACATTGTGATAGTGCCAAAGAGCTTTGGGACTGCCTCAAAGAACAGTTTGGAGGAACTGAAGAGGTGATTGCCAACACCAGAGAAATCTTGGCTCAACAATATGAAACTTTTGCTCACATTAATGGGGAAACTTTAACACAACAATTTGAAAGATTCTCCTCATTAATATCTGAGCTAAAACTAAATGGTCAGACCTACACAACTGTATCTATGCTTCATAGATTTTTAAGATCTTTACCTGAAAAATGGGAAACATACTCTATAGTCTTAAGATCTTAACCAGACTTTAGCTCCCTCACTCTTACAAAACTTCATGGGAGATTACTTACTTTTGAGAGAGAAATTGATCAAAAGAAAAAGTTACAAAGTTCTGGCAAAACTGCTGATGACTATCTACCAGGTAGTACAACACTATTGGGACAAGACTCACCAACTTGTTCAAATAGTTTTGGATCTTTTGACCATATTGACATAACTGCTGGGATCTCATCTGAAAGATCATTCCCAGGTTATGACAATAATGATTTTGGTCAAACTGCTGATAACATGTGTTTTATCATGGATGATTTAAATAATTTCAGCAGTGATGACCTAGAAGAAATGGATATTTTGCACCAACTGGCCATGTTAAGTTTAAAAACAAATAAATTTTACAAAAGGTGAGGAAGGAAGTTTCTAGGACTTAACAGTTCAACAAAAATTGGTTTTGACAAATCTAAACTTAGATGTCACAAGTGTCAAAAGTTGGGACACGTTGCTAGAGAGTGTAGAAGCTCTGGCTTTAACCAATCTCAGTCTGGAAACAATTTTAACCCCAATTATAATAGGAATAATGGAACACAAGGGAGTGCACATTTTGTACAGGCACAAGCTCCACAACACCAATATGTGCCACAAGTACAATATGTACAGATGCCTGCTCAACAGATGCAGAGCCAACAATCAATCCCTCCCTTTCCAGCTGCTCAACAACCTCCACAGCAACAGCAACCCTCTCAACAAAGTTTATTTACTTCAGGGTATGTTGACTGGAGCAGTCTTCCTTTTGACACCACAGAGTGCAATCCTGATGCAGACAACAAAATGTTTGACATCAACTGGGGAGAGCCTGACAATGGCAGAAAGAACTTTGCCTTAATGGCATTTGAGGGATGCACCTCAAAATCTGCCTTGTCACAGGTATCAAAAGAGTCTTTGACAAAACTGTGTTCAAATTCTTGCAAAGAATCTTTTGCTCTCATAAGAGAGACTAATGTGCACTTACAAGGAAAAGCAAATGACTCTGAGAGAAAATTCACTCAGATGAAATGTGATTTAGAAAGAAAACTTTCTGCAAAAACAAAAGAAGTTTCTAAATTAACTAACACTGCTATTGAAACCCAAGCACAAATTAAAATCATGATAAATGACCTAGGAAATATCAGACAAGAGCTTGCTGACACCAAGGTCACATGTGAAAAATGGGTTGAATCTTGTAAGGGGTACCAATTATTGCTAAACAAACAAAGTGCTTCAAATGTTAGGTTTGGCATAGGGTACAATCACACTGAAACACCAACAGATTTTTCCTCCAAAACTACTGAAGATGGGAGAAAAATTGTTTCAGGTGAAACTTCTAAAGAGGAAGAATGCACATCTTTCCATGAGAACTTTCTAAAAACACACAAAGAAAGTTCTTCAGAAGTACTGATTAAATCTGACTTTAAGCCATCAGTAGTTCCAACTACATCAGGAGTTGAGAACCTGAAAACTACTGATGACCTAAAACCAATCAAAACAGTCAGAAACTTGTCTTTGAAAGAAAAGACAAAAGAATGTGAAATTTGTGGTCTGTTCAACCACAAAACAGAATTTTGCAGATATAGAAAAGGTATTCAGTTCAACAAGAAAAATCAACAACTGGTTGTGGGAAAACAAATCAAAAATGATTTTGTAAAAACTTTTTCTCCCAAGAAACAACAACCAGTAAACACCTTTTCTCAGAAAAAGACAAAATCTCAACAAAGATCTTTTTCTCAAAATTCTCTTTCAGTAGTTAGACCTGAATCATCAGCAGTTTCACAAACTGCTGAGATTAAAGATTTTATGAACTTGGTACAACTACTGATGACCAAAGTTGATGGTGGTCCTCAAAAGGATACCACCATTGTTTTTAATGAAAAATCCATTGCCAAAAAGACATGGATTTCTCAACTTGGTCAAGAACAAACTATAAATGTTCTCAAGAGCAAACCCAAAGCCAAACTGGCTTGGGTTCCTAAATCTAACTGATTTGCTATCTTGTGCAGAGAGTTTCCAGAGGCTTAAATAGCATTTGGTACGTAGACAGTGGAGGCTCAATGCACATGACAGGATGCAGAAACCTGATAAACAATTTTATCAGTCAAAGAGATGGATCTGTATCCTTTGGGAACAATGCTAAGGGATATGTGCTAGGACATGGCAATGTCTCCTCTGGAAAAATACAGTTTGACAAGGTCAATCTGGTTGAAAACCTTGAGTACAACTTGCTGAGTGTGTCACAAATGTGTGATAAAGGATATTCTTCCTTTTTCACAAAGACAGCATGCAAGATCATATCACCAGAAAGCCGGAAGTTGATAGAGAAGATTATTGAAGATCATACTTTGTTAATAGCCAAAAGATGTGACAATGTCTATGCAGTGGACATTGAAAAAGACAAAGTACTGAACAACACTGCCTGTTTCTTCTCAAGGGCATCAACTTCAGAAACTGATCTCTGGCACAGGAGACTTGGCCATGTGAACATTAAAACCATAAATAAAGTCACAAAAATGGGCTTGGTCAGAGGTCTACCCTTAAAAGTATACCAGTGTCAAGAACACTGTGTATCCTGTTTAAAGGGAAAACAGCATAAGTCCTCCTATAAGTCTATTGAAGAATAAAAAACAACTGCATGTCTTCAACTACTCCATATGGACTTATTTGGGCCTGTCAAAATCATGAGCCTTGGTAAGAAGAAGTACTGCTTAGTCATCATTGATGACTACTCAAGATTTACATGGGTATTCTTCTTGTTTTCCAAGGATGAGGCTGCTGAAATCATCAAGTTCTTCATTCTACAAGTAGAGAAGCAATACTCTCTACCTGTCAAAACCATTAGAAGTGATAATGGGACAGAGTTCAGGAACAAAACTCTGGATGAATTCTGTTTGTCTAAAGGGATTATTAGACAATTTAGTGTTCCCAGAACTCCTGAACAAAATGGTGTGGTAGAAAGGAAGAACAGAATTTTAATAGAAGGAGCAAGAACAATGTTAGCTGATTCTGGCCTACCATTATACTTTTGGGCAGAAGCAGTTAACACATCATGTTATGTTCAAAATAGAGTTCTTATTGTCAAGAGACATTCAAAGACTACCTATGAAGTTCTTCATGGCATGAAGCCCCTTATCTCCTTTTTCAGGGCTTTTGGGTGTCAATGTTTCATCTTGAACATTAAGGAATCTATTTCAAAGTTTGCTGCCAAAGTTGATTCAGGTTACTTTCTTGGTTATTCTTCAACTAGAAAAGCCTACAAGGTTTTTAACTCTAGAACCAGGATAGTAGAAGAAACACTGAATGTCAAGTTCAATGAGTCAATACACACTCTCATTCCAGCACATCCTGCTGAACTTTTTGACCTTGACAACTTCCATTTTGGACCTGAAAAGACTGTCAATTCATCCAAACCTACTTATTATAGTGATCAAAGGTTTGATGATGAGGATCCAGCACCATGGACTCCTCAAACAGTCATTAAGTCAACTTCAAAACCATCAGAAGTTTCACAAACTTCTGATTCAACAAATACTGAAGGACAAACTCAAACATCTGCTTCAACACCTGCAACTACTGAAGACACTGAAACTGCTGAACCAGATATAATAGACCTCAGTAGTTTGTTTGAAGAACATGAGCCACCAACACCTGTCAGTGGTTTACAACAACTGATCGAGCACAAAGACCATCCACTTGATCAAATCATGGGTGATATTGCATCAGGTGTTCTTACAAGAAACCAGCTTTCCAACTTTTGTCTATTCTCAGCATTTATTTCACAGTTGGAACCAAAGAAGTACCAGGAAGCCCTCAAAGACAACAATTGGGTGCAGGTAATGCAAGATGAATTGCTTCAATTCAACAAGCAACAGGTTTGGGAAATCTGTCCCTTACCACCAAACAAGCAACCAATTGGCACAAGATGGGTTTTCAGGAACAAACAAGATGAAGCTGGTATTATAATAAAGAACAAGGCAAGACTGGTAGTACAAGGTTACTCTCAAGAAGAAGGAATTGACTATGATGAAACCTTTGCTCCAGTTGCAAGGCTTGAAGCCATCAGGTTATTTCTGGCCTATGCCATTTCCAACAAAATAAAAGTTTATCAAATGGATGTTAAAAGTGCATTTTTGTATGGAAAGATAAAAGAGGAAGTGTATGTCTGTCAGCCACCTGGGTTTGAGGATCCTTCTCATCCTGAGTGGGTGTACAAACTAGACAAAGCTCTTTATGGGCTCAAACAGGCTCCAAGAGCCTGGTATGACACACTTTCAACCTTCTTACTCAAAAATAACTTCACAAGAGGTGCCATTGATAAAACTCTTTTCATAAAACATGTTGGAAATCATGTCTTACTTGTTCAATTAATATATGTTGATGATATCATTTTTGGTTCAACAAACACAAAATTGTGTGATGAATTTAAGAAACTCATGCAATCAAAATTTGAGATGAGTACAATGGGAGAACTGCAGTACTTTCTGGGACTGCAGATTAAACAACAATCAAATGGAACTTTTATACATCAATCAAAATATGTTAAAGAATTATTAAACAAATTTTCATTACAAGACTGTAAATCATGTTCCACTCCCATGACACCAACCACACAAGTTGAACCAGATGATCAAGGAAAACAGGTTGATCAAACCATGTATAGATGTATGATAGGTTCCCTTTTATATCTAACTGCTTCTAGACCAGATATTATGTTTTCAATATGTGTCTGTGCTAGATATCAATCAGCTCCTAGGGAATCACACCTCATTGCAGTCAAAAGAATCTTCAGATATCTGAAAGGAACTCCAACTCTTGGAATTTGGTATCATGCTTCAAGCAATACCAAGTTATCAGCTTTTTCAGATAGTGACTATGCAGGGTGTAAAATGTCAAGAAAATCAACATCTGGTGGTTGTCAATTCTTGGGAAACTGTCTAGTGTCCTGGCAATCTAAGAAACAAACATCTGTTGCAACTTCAACTGCTGAAGCTGAATACATTGCAGCTGCAAGTTGTACATCACAGATACAATGGCTCCAATATCAACTTCTTGATTATGGAATCAAAGAGACCAAGACACCATTGCTTGTAGACAGCGAATCTGCCATTAGCATCATTCAAAATCTTGTTCAGTTTTCAAAGACTAAACACATTGAAATCAGGTATCATTTCATCAGAGTTTGCTATGAAAAAGGCAAGATTGAAGTGAAACATGTAGCAACAGCTAATCAAATAGCTGACATATTCACTAAAACCATTGACACATCAACATTTCAGAAGTTAGTATCCATGCTAGGGATGCTAAATTTGTAAGTGTTTCTCTTTACGTTTCTGCATAAATTTTTATTTTTCACTTACATCTATTTTCAAAAATTGAAAAACTTCTGAAAAACAAACAAGAGAGAAACTACTGATGAACAAAACATCAGTATGGGGATATTTTCTAAAAAGTGATTAACTTCTGATAAAACAACCTTCAGAAGTTATGAATAAAGTATTTCTCATCAGCTGTTCAAAACTACTGAAGAGAAAGTGGGAACTACTGATGAAAATAATTCTTCATCAGCAGTTTAGTCAAAAAGGGCAAATCAGACTTTTCCCACATCAGAAGTTTGACCTAGGCGGTTTAAAACTTCTGATAAAGAGGTGTTTGACCTAGGCGGTTTAAAACTTCTGATAAAGAAGTTCCAGGCGATTTAAAACTTCTGATAAAGAAGTTCCAAGCGGTTTAAAACTTCTGATAAATATCTTTTTTCAACACTTATCCATTCAAAACAAAAATCCCCTCCTTCTCTCTCAAGAAAGCTCTCAAACCCTGAACCTGCAAAAACACTGTTCAATTCAAAACACACACAAACCACATGGCTTTAGTTCTTAAACAGGGACACAATCTCAGAGCCTACTTAGAAAAACAAGAAGGTTGGTCCCAATACGATGAGATCATTGATCTCGTCGTCAAATCCCAATATTTCACCGCTCTCACAATAGACCCACCAATACATCCTGAAACTCTCAATGAGTTCTGGGCTAATGCTGAGACAGTGATGGTGGACGATGAGGTAATCTCTCTCAACTCAACAATTAAAGGGAGACAAATGGCCATCACAACGGCCACACTTGCAAACAGACTGGGGTTGAATGATGTGAATGCCCCTGAAAAGTTTGAAAACTCTGCAATCCACCTAACCATGACTGAGTGTGGTTATCAAGGTACTCTCTCACAAGCTACCATCTTTAAAAAATATTTTGAACCAAAATACAAACTTTTGTTTCATTATATAATTATGTGTTTGAGTCCTAAAACAGGGTCTTATGACCAGATGCCCTCAACCTTTCAACCAATTTTTCATTCAATAGTGAAGGAAACAAATTTCAGGGCATCAAAACTTTTCTTTAATGAGTTGGTGTTACATCATAATAACACTAAAAAGAAGTTTTTGTTATATCCAAGGTTCATTATGCAATGCATAATAAAAGAACTGGGTGATGAGGTGCTTGTGGGTAAAACTGAAATTTTAAAACCCTTAACCTCACAAGCATACTCTAGGCACAACAAACAGGCTGCCTGGCCAGAAGATGACCAAGGGGAACCAGAACCAGTCCCCATGGAACCCTCATCTTCCAAACCTACACCCCCAAAGGCCAAGAAACCCAAGGTACAAAAACAAAAGCCCACCAAACCTAATAGAAAAGCTGTTCAGGAGGTTGAGATGCCTGAACAACCTATTGTGCAATCTGCACTTCTTAAAGATGTGACTGAAACATCCTCTCAGTCTCATCCATCTCAAACCCCACCAAGAGCACCAATCACAATTCTTTTCAAAAGAAAAAGACTTAAGAAAACTATTCCAATTGATTCCTCTTTTGAAACTGCTGAACCCATTGGCCAAATTACTGAAACAGCACCCCAACTTTCTGAACCAGATATTGAAATAGCCAAACTTCTCTCTGGGCTAAAAGAGAAAGTCCCATCTACACATGTCAGTCCCCATCAACCACATCAAACAGGGGACATAGCCTCAGAATTTGACATGGATGTGGACACTCAAAGCCCTGACCAAAGAGATGAGGATGAACCAGGGTCTCTAAGCCCAAACTTAGAAACTCTTGGTACTTTTGAGGCTGCTACTACTCATTTACCACCCAGTGGTGGACCTGAGGATAGAAGTAACATAGCTAAGACCTCAACTGTGGCAACTACTGATGAAGGCTTAATGCCTGAGGTAGGAAATCCTCTGAACCAAGAAAAAGAGGTACATGAGACAACTGAGTTGGGCTCAGCTCATGATGTAACTGATACAGTCCTCATTGAGGATGTAGTCAGGGATTCAGATGAATCCATTGACTTGGATGATGTTTCAAAATACCAAACTACTGAATTGACGGCTACAAGTGAAGGTCCTGCACCTGGTGTATCTAAGCTCAAGAAGCTAGTCACACCAGATCAGGTTAAAGCCCACTCAATCCATGATTCCCCTAGAGTGGCATCTTCTGTACAAAAAGAAGATCAACCAAAAACACACCCCTCACTACAAATGCCTACCCAATTCCCTGGGCAAACAAGCATAGACATGAACCAGCTATGCAGCCCAGATGGTCCCTTATACCACATGATGAACACCCTCATCAAGAATCACTTCCAAACATACACAGCTAACTTGGAGCTGTCCATGAAGAACCAATCTGGAGTGATACAGACAAAGATGAATGATCTGTCTAACAAGATTGACTACAACAGCAAACAGATTGCTAATCTTACAGGTCAGTTCTCCCAAGCTTCAATTTCAAAAACTGATGAAGCCAAAAAGGGGGAGAAAATTAAGGTACCTATGGATACACTTGAAGCCAGGAGAAAGGCAAGAGTGGCTATCCTAGAAAGAGATCAAAAAGATCAAGCCAGAAAAGAAAAACTGGCCCAACAATTTGGTGTCTCTATTCAAGAAGTAGAAGATGCTGAAAAGACTGATGAATCCCAAGGGCACAATGAAGAAACCTCTGATGGACAAACTTCTGATGAAGAATCAGAAAGTACTGAAGACAATCCTTCAGTAGTTGACAAACCTTCAGTTGTTGTCAACCCATCAGAAGTTAACACTTCCAAAACTCAAACTGCTGAACCTTCCAGATCAACTGAACCTACTCAACCAACTCATGTTCCTACTAGGCCTATTACCACTATGACTGTACTAAACCCTTCTCCAATATCTCAATCAGCAGAACTTCTTGAGAAGAGTTTAGTGGCAGCCCAAAAGAAGGCCAGAGAAGATCAGATTTGGAAAGCACTGGAAGAAAGGGATGACTTAGACTTAAGCCTGGATGAAAAGCTACAGGCTTATGAAGCTGAACTTCAAAGGCAGGCTAGCCTAGACAAGATTGCTGAGGAAGATAAAAGACATCAACTGATGTCTTACATTACTAAGAACAGCAAGATCAAAGCCCACACATTGAAGAGACTCTCTATGGAAGAGCTGACAAGAAGAGCTCAACTTATTGCAGACAAACTTGCAACAAGTAAAGATACAAAAGCCAAGAGAGCTCAAATGATAGAAGAGTTAGTAGCTAATGGTTATGGTTCAAAAGCCTCTGTGTCCAAATGGAAAGAAGAAAGATTAGTGGACACTTATAGAAAATATAAGGCTGCAAGGGCTGCAAATCCAGAGAAGTTTCAAACTGCTGAAGCACAAACTTCAGTAGTTAGAACTTCTGGTGTTCAAAGAAGACCAGCTACTCAGAAGAAGAAATCAGAGGAAAATGTGAAGACTGATTT
The DNA here is from genome assembly GCA_030844895.1 of Ambrosia x helenae. NCBI lineage: Eukaryota > Viridiplantae > Streptophyta > Magnoliopsida > Asterales > Asteraceae > Ambrosia > Ambrosia x helenae. Next base: position 100,444,503 of record CM061231.1, read on the forward strand.
CAGAATGGTACTACTAGAAGGTAGTATAGTAGTTCATTCTGACTTTGACATAGAAGAAAAGCCTCTGATCACACAATTCAGGGATCCTTCCACCTTTGCATATCAAATCCAGAAGACCATCAAAGACAAACTGCACACTAAGGTAGTAACTGAACATCATTTGCCAACATTTCAGATACCTAATGTGATGCAACAACAACAAGGAAGTGAATCCCACCTGAGAGTCACTGAAGTTGAAAACATCCAACACTCAGGAGAATCCCAGGGTACCACCATGGTTCCCTACACTTTAGACTTTGACAAGTCTAAAGTACCAATCATCAGATGGTCCTTTACTGATAACAACTCAGTACTTGTGACAAGAAGAGATCAGACAAGCAGAGCCTATAGGTCGATGAATGATCTGAAGAAGCTATCAACTCAAGACCTGCTTACAATCCAACATCTAGAACCACAGAAAGGGTCTCCTACTGATGAACAGCTGAACCAGCTGAAGAATTCCATGTTCAAAGGAATATGGAAAATTGTGAAGGACAGAAGAGAACAATAAGGAATTAGTAAGGTTTTGGCTTCATCAATCCAGGGGGAGATTGTTAGGACAAAAAGGATTGGTGAAACCACTTTTGCAAACCTTATTCTAATTCACTTCTGTCAAAATATTCTAAGTATAGAACTGCTGAAGAAGGAAGATCAAACTGCTGAAGAAGAGATTCCACAAGTGCTGAAGAAGAAAAGTCATCAGAAGTTCTGAAGTTCAAACCAGACACTTCTACTGAAGAACTGCTGAAGACAAACTACTGATCAGTAGTTTGTCATTCATCAGCACTTATGTGAAGATCTTTTCCACCGCCTTTTTGCATCAGTAGTTTATTACTTTAGTATTACTTTTGCTTTATGTACAAGTTCCAATGTTGCAACTTGTTTCTGAACTTGCTTTTTGGCAAGGTTCATGTATTTGTAAAGTCTATAAATAGAAGGGTTCATCCCTCTGTTTTAGACATTGATTTTTAATACAGAAATCCTTCAACACATATTATTGTTATTTCCATTTCATGTTTATTGAGAATCTGTCTAAGTGTTTCATTCTCATTCAATACTTAGATTCTCAATAAATACTTATCATTTATTAGTGTTTCAATCCAGGGGGAGTCATAACTCCTGTTGATAAGTGTAGCTTTAAACTCATAACATTCCGCTGTGCTATCACTGATCAAGAACTTGCTAAACACTTAAGTGTTCACTAGCAAGTTCATACAAAAGAGCAATACTGATCCAACAGTAGTGTATCCGTTATCATGTGACGTCCACGTTATCAAATCGGAAACATTTCAATTTAGCACGCCTATATAAAACACGATTACCAGATTGCCCCCCGCCGCAACGCGCGGGGGTCAACATCTAGTTTTAGCTATTAAACAAAAGAACATACTTAGGCTGGACGGTGCAAGCAATACGCGTTGCCACACATTTTTTCAAAGAAATAGCTCACCCCTGTTTTCCGGGTGCCTTTGGGGGGGGGGGGGGAGGCACCATTGAAGGCTCGTTAGCCTAATAACGAGGGCCAACGAGTGTATTTTCCATTTCTTGGAGGTTATTAAAAGGAAAAAATGAAATTCCCTCTTAAAGTGGCGCTAAGGTTGAGTTGAGATGACGCAATAAAGCCATTAGGGGCTCCATTCCACACCATATAGCCTTAATCTTTACCCATGACTTCTTGGTCTAATGGTATGGTGTCTCCCTTACAAATATAAAGTTATGGGTTCAAATTCTTAAAAATGCAAGGTAAGGTAGAATAGAGGTGTAATAAAAATTTGTCATACAAAAAAAATATTGCCTTAATCTTTGTTTCTCGATAGTTTAATTTGTAAATAATTTAATGCTCCCATTAAAAACTTTTCTACCAAATGTAATATTATGATATTCAAAGTATCTAGTCATGTTCACACTCAAACCATAAGGAGGCTAACTAAACATATCACCAACAATAAATACCCTCATCATATCCTCTATCTTGTCACACAAAATTCTTTTTCATGTACCCACTGGCCATGGATGTCACCACAGTTTCTTGTGTTCTTGGAGTAGCATCATCAATCTTCTTGTATTTTATATGGAGGATTTTAAATTGGTTGTGGTTCAAACCAAAGAAGATAGAGAAGTTTCTAAAAGATCAAGGACTTAAGGGTACCCCATATAAATTCTTGTATGGAGATCTCAAAGAGGTAGTGCAGATGATGAACGAAGCCAAATCTAAACCCATGAATCTTATTCATGATATCGCGCCTCGTGTCTCACCCTTCTACCACAAATCACTCACAACTCTTGGTATGAAACTTTACGTATTTTTTTTTTTTTTATATATATACATGGTATACCATCTTTTATTGATTAATTGGAAATGTTGTCATAGTATTGCTTGCCTAGGTGTATTTTTAGTACATGTAACTTCATATGAAGTAAATTAAAACATAAAATGAAAATCATACAAGTGAAATCCATTATCGATAAACACAAAGGATGTATATGAAGAAGATCTGGCTTTAGGGACTTGTACGGCGCTTTAGCGAGTTGTATTGACGGAAACAGTAATGTTCCCTCACAACCAAAGTTACCTTTTAAATATATATATATAATAATCTATCTTCTGGGGCTATTCACACATTGAGCTACTCGGGATCGGCTTGAATATTAAATGACTCGTGACAGTGGCTAGCAGCGGTGTTTCAAATCAAAGAGGAACAATGGTGAGCGTTCAATGATGAGGCGGTAGTGACCGGTGGTTTAAGACAGAGAGAGAGAGACGTGGACTTGTGGTTGTGGGATGAGTGTCTCAAATCAAAGACGTGTTTATCTTTATTTCTTGTTGATAAATAGGCAATTCACACGGAAGAAAAAAGGTAATATATAGAGAGACACAGAGCCAAATTCTCATATATCAATATCTACGAATTAATGAAAAAGAAAGAAACTTGTATAAGGCTAAATATTGGCAATTACAATTTACATGTATCCCCTAAAACTTTATAAATAAAATCGTGGTAATACACGTGACTTGAAGCTGTGTAGGTCAAACCAAGAAGGCAGCATGTGTACACACACAACATTTTGGTCCATTTGTGAGCCAACACCTGTCCAATGGTTCAATAAACACCTGCCACTCTGCCAGTGTTGTCTTCTACTTTTTTTGAACGGTAACGAATCAATTTCCGAGCACTCTTGGACATCATTTTGGCGAATCAGGTACTTGAGAGTACCCGGGCCATCAATTGCCACCAGTTCCCGGGAAAACCCGACCACTCACCCGCCCAAAGGCATGACAGTGAAATAATCGGTAAAACCGGTCGGGATCAGGACTCGAACCCAAGCCAATAGCCGGGTCATCCCTCATTTCTCCTCCACCAATGTCCTCCAAATATAGCTAGTGTTGTCTTCTACTATTCATAGAAAATATTAATATATAGATAGATAATTATGTATTTATCTAAGCAAAAAATTTAAATTACCTATTTTCGTTTCTTGAAAGTTAAAATTATCATATATATACTCATTTAGTTAAAAATCGATTAGAGAGTGACTGTTTTGTCATTTTCTTTACTAAAAAAATAAAAAACTCAAATTTACTCTTTATAATCTATACTATACTAGATTATATCCCGGGAGCATCTCATGATTGAGAAATCTAACATGACACATCAATTTTACATATGATCAATAGACTGATGCGCTTCACATTTACATGCAAGAACCTAAAACAATAAGTAATGTATATCTCCAATGTTAACCTCTTTCCTAAAATAGTGTATAACTTCGTTGTTAACACTTAACGTTAAACAATATAATTTTAATGTTAACATGTAACCTAAAACAATTTATAACTGTAATATTAATACTTAACTTAAAACAATGTGCAACTAATCATTTGAATAACAATGAAAATGTATATTAAAAAGAATATATGTTTGGATGAGGAGCAGTGCCAGAAGCAACTATTGAAGAATGTGATTGAAGCAGTGATCTTGAAGATGTGATTTTTTTTTTGAAAATCATGAGTGATTTTAACCTCCCGGGAATGAGAAATTTAATATGACACATCAATTTTACATATGAAATAGATTGATGTATAACTCTAATATTAATATCTAACCTAAAACAATGTACAACTCCAATGCTAACAACTAACCTAAAACAATGTAGAACTCCAATGTAACTTTAATATTAACACCTATCCTAAAGACTAAACAAATGTACAACTCTAACATACTAATATTGATATCTAAATTTTAACTTCCCGGGAATGAGAAATTTAATATGACACATCAATTTTACATATGAAATAGACTGATGTATAACTCTAATATTAATATCTAACCTAAAACAATGTACAACTCCAATGCTAACACCTAACCTAAAACAATGTAGAACTCCAATGTAACTTTAATATTAACACATATCCTAAAGACTAAACAAATGTACAACTCTAACATACTAATATTGATATCTAAATTTTAACTTCCCGGGAATGAGAAATTTAATATGACACATCAATTTTACATATGAAATAGACTGATGTATAACTCTAATATTAATATCTAACCTAAAACAATGTACAACTCCAATGCTAACACCTAACCTAAAACAATGTAGAACTCTAATGTAACTTTAATATTAAAACATATCCTAAACACTAAACAAATGTACAACTCTAACATACTAATATTGATATCTAACCTAAAACAATGTATAACTCTATTAACCTATTCGGCTCTGGTTGAAAATAGAAATCATATTTACTGGTTGGAACATAACTAGTGACTTGCCTATACATGATTAATGAATTACTTGAATACGTGTTTTTTCCTGTATGAACAATACCTCACAAAAAATAGTCGTTTTTTCTCCGTTTTTTATATAGCACTACCGTATACCATCTTTAATTGATTAACTGAAAATGTTGTCATATTAATGCTTGCCTAGGTGTATTTTATATATATATATATATATATATATATATATATATGGTATACGGTATACCATATATAAAGATGGTATACCGTATACCATCTTTAATTGATTAACTGAGAATGTTGTCGTATTAATGCTTGCCTAGGTGTATTTTTAGTACATGTAACTTCATAAGAAGTAAATCAAAACATAAAATGAAAATCATACAAGTGAAATCCATTATTTATGAGTTAATAATCTATCTTCTGGGGCTGTTTACACGTTAAACTACTCGGGATCGGCTTGAATATTAAATGACTCGTGACAGTGGCAAGCAGCGGTGTTAATTTCAAATCAAAGAGGAACAATGGTGAACGTTAAATGATGAGGCGGTAGTGACCGGTGGTTTAAGAGAGAGAGACGTGGACTTGTGGTTGTGGGATGAGTGTCTCAAATCAAAGACGTGTTTATCTTTATTTCTTGTTGATAAATAGGCAATTCACACGGAAGAAAAAAGGTAATATATAGAGACAGAGAGCCAAATTCTCATATATCAATATCTACGAATTAATGAAAAAGAAACAAACTTGTATAAGGCTAAATATTGGCAATTACAGGTATCACCTAAAATCCTGATCATGTGGTCTAGGTAAAAGGGTCGGTTCTCTTTTTTGGGAGAGCCGGGTTCGATTCCCACGGGAGGCATGTGATGGATACCCCCACCCTTGTGGTGGGGTAGGTGGTTGGGAAGTGATGGAGAGACCCTTGACCCTTGTGGTCATGGGTTCGACTTCTGATCCCTCCAGGTTTTACCGGTTCACTACCGTCGTGCTTTCGGGCGGGTTTGTGGGCCGGGTTTTTCCTGGAACAGGAGACGGGTGGGCCGAAGGGCTCTGTCCGTACGGACTAGAGGCCGTCTGGGGCTCCTTTCAGCCATTGGGGGCCGCGTACAAAGTACACGGCAATACTTTAGTTGATCTTTCAAAAAAAAAAACCCATGTATCACCTAAAACTTTATAAATAAAATCGTGGTAATACACGTGACTTGAAGCTTTGTTGGTCAAACCAAGAGGGCAGCATGTGTACACACGCAACATTTTGGTCCATTTGTGAGCCAACACCTGTCCAATGGTTCAATAAGCACCTGCGAGTGGTGTCTTCTACTATTCACAGAAAATATTAATATATATAGATCAAGGTTTTCAGAACCGGACCGGACGTCGAACCGGCCTGCTTACCGGTTTATTGGTCGGACCGGTTGGACCGGTCGGACCGGATTTAAGAACCGGACAACGTTATAAATATTATAAAAAAATATATAAAATTCATAAAAACTCAAAAAAAAAAATATAAAAGTTCATAAAAAGCATAAAAATTCAAGAAACCCCATAAAAATAAAAATAAAAACTATAAAAATATAACTAACCTAAACATTACACATACATACATACATACATACATACATACAAGTATACAACTAATCTGAACATTTCACATACATACATACAAGTATATCAACTAACTCTTTACTATATGCTCATACCCATTACACATGTCCATTCTTGATTACCCCATATATGAAGAGTCACCAAAGCTATATTTTTTCATTCCTTTTCTTTCTTTTAACATCCAACATATGTCCTTCTTGTTTGACAACCCATCCCCCATTTTCAACACACACAATCTATAGATACACCAAAATAATACCCTTAACCACCCAACAAAACTTCTTCCCTTTTCTTACTGAACCGACCACCCGAGTTCTAAACCCAACAAGCCTTTTTTTTTTGTTCAAAATAAACCCAAATGGTTTGATCTTAGGCTTTGATCGGAAAGGAAAACAAACTAACAGAGTAACAGAAGGGTACAGATGCTACCTTGAATCGACGGGTTGGTTCGATGAGGATGAACCTGCAAATCTGCAATGAAAGAGATCGATGATGATGATGAATTAATTGATGATGAAATGAAACTTGAAAGATGATTAAAGATTAAAGGTTCTTCATTGTTTTGGTCATGGTGGTTGCAAAAGAAAACAATATACAGACACTACAAGAAATATAGGTCTTTACCCACACATAGTATGTGTGGGAAAAAGGCTATAATGTGTTGGACTTTGTATTTACCTACACATAAATTAAGTGTTAGGATGTGTAGACTCAGGACTGTGGGTATAGATCATTAACCACACATAAATTATGTGTAGGTATACAGCAAGCTATACCTACACATACATATGTAGCTAAAAGTATGTTATATGTGTGGTTAAAACTATACCAACTTGTTAAGATAGATTATGACATGGCATCTGACGTGGCCTATGACGTGGTAGATGACATGGAAGCTGACGTGGCGCATGACGTGGCAGCTGACGTGGCGCATGACGTGGCACGTGACGTGGCATCTGACGTGGCACGTGACGTGGCATTTGACGTGGCGCGTGACGTGGCGTATGTTGATGTGGCCGATGACATGGCAAGTGACGTGGCACATGACATGTCATCTGACGTGGCACATGACAAGGCAACTGAATTGCACTATGATTATGACACGTGTCATAAATATATATGTAGTTAAATGTAAAATTATGTGTAGGTAAACACTCACCACTATATATAATAATATTCAAATATATATATAAACAAATACAAAAACAAGTAAATAAAGAAATGCGACCAAATTATCATTATTAATAAAACATCATCGTTCAAGAAACCAAACCAAATACTTAAACAAACAAAAGAAAAATTAACCATAAGTTAATAACGAGTTATATAAAAATACTAAAAAAACTTCAGTCATCGGTACTTTCATCACTCTCTAGTGTATCACTTTGAGATTGTTCTGATGTGCTTGATGGAAGAGGCATAATATTATTATCAATAAGTGCTTGTTCCATAATTGCACATTTAGTTGTCACTGTTTGAAGTTGATCCACTAGCTCGTCATAAGTAGGACGCTTTGATTTTTTAGTACGCATTGTGTTATCAGCTATAACTGGATCGCGTCCCCACCCATGCAAGCGATTAGAGCATCGTCCAAGTACACTCTCAATAATCTTCTTATCGCTCATTGATTCCACTGTATGTTGGTTTCTCAGCTTCATCATTTCATCCTTTTAACAAAAAAGAAGATAAATGCTATAAATTACCAAATAATGAATATTTAGTAGTAGAAATGAATATGTAAACTTACATATATTGTAGCCGCATCATTAGATATCCAACCTTTTTCCTCATCCCAGTGTGTAAGCCGCCAAGTCTCAAGTTGACCCGATGAAGATTCCAAATCTAAGCCACGCTCAATGTGATACCGTACTGTACTTTTCGATCCATTTCTGCTACCTACTTTTCGTTTTGCACGTGCAATAACTCTCTTTTTTGCAATTTCCTTCAAGGACATACAACCAACTTTCACATTAAAAAAAGATAAAATTCGATAATAAATAATAAGATAATAACAAGAAGATCGATAAAACATTACCAAGTATTTTTTGTCACTCCACATATCACATAGATATTCCCAATCTTCTTTCTTAACATCAGGATGAGGTGTGGTCTTTGCCTTTGTAGGGTCAGCTTCTCCTCCAATTTCTTTGAAGTAAGCATGCAACGTAGCTCGGTGACCCCTCCATGCCCTTGACATGTAGCTATCGATAATTTTGCGTACATTCGAATTCTCCACATCAATATCATAAATTGTCTTCAAGCAACAGTTATACTAAACTAGTTAGCTTCTGGCATAACGGCAAACTATTTTTCCCCATATTAAAAATCATATTAAATTATAAAAGAAACTTACATTTAACTTGTGGCGTAACGTGGTCCTATCTGCATTTGGTACAAGTCTCCAATCTTTATATTGTAAGCTACAATTGTTACGCACAATATATCCACACTCGTGCATGAAAGACGAGTCATTTTGGCATATTACTCTCAGCATTTCAAAGTTGAACTCTAGTGGTAATTTCTTCTTAGAAGCTTTCATTGCATTTCGAGCTCCTTTGCCACACGTAATGCCACGTGTTCGCCTTGTCACACCTTCACTGATTTCTTCCTCGGTCTCATGAGTTGTGTCTACAAACAAGAAGAAGAACATATATATTTACAAGACTGCCTACAAAAAATATTAAGATGCGTTATTGATTGTCATACCATCACCAATTTCTTTCTCTGGTCCTTCAGATTGCTCTACGTTAGTAACCAGGTTTGTTGGAGATAAGACTGTTCACAAAGTAGCACACAAACAGTGAACTGGTAATTAAATATGTAGTCTAATATATATTTCAAAAGAAGAAAACAACATATAATGTAAGACATTGAAGATAATAAAAAAAAAATGAAAGCAAGTAAACTAGTAACCTGATATTGTTTCAATTTCATGGCTTGAGAGTGAATCGATTGGATCTGATGCATATAAAATATATCATTTAATTTAAAAAGAAAATGCGTACGCATAAATCAGTTTACTCAATAGAAAAACACATACCAGATCTCAATTTCTTATTGCCGGTAGATGCCATGTACTCCGCATCGTTTTCCAAATTTGTGTTCTTGTCTTTTCTCTTCTTGTTTTTTGAAATCCGAATTGTACCATTTAATGAAGACTTTATTAAAGGCACACCTAGTTCTTTCATTTTGGCTTTGTTCTGTTTGATTCTTTCTATTCTCGCTTTCTCGTACTCCATTCTCACTACATTTCATTTTCAAGTACAACATCACAATAAAACCTACTCAATTTGTAAGAAAACATCAAGAAAAACTACAACACTTCAAATACTAAATATCTTGGATCAGATATCATTATGGAACTAGAAACCTAATATAATGGTGAATGGTTTGAAAAACCTTAAAATATACTCTTTGGTTTGAAAAAAAAAAAAAAAGAAACAGAATGCATTTATGATGCCAAAAGGCTCGTACTTTGAACTTATACATGGCAAAGCGAGCAGGCCTGTTTCAAAGAATTAACCCGTTTCAAACCGAATCCGTTCTGACCCAGCCATGCGTATTTTATTAGTCAGTATGGGTCAAGCCCCTAAGCAGTCTTTTATTTTCAAATAAGGACCTTAGTAGCACAGCAAGAAAATAAAAATAAAAAACATCACAAAATTCTACCTATTGGGGTCTTCAAAGCATAAGACCGCTACAGTGCTACTAGTTCTACTATTAAAAAGTTTCCAACATCACCTATCCTAAAACCATTGACGTTAAAATTCAAGGAAATGTGAATTAGGATGTTTGGACAAGCTAAAATGGGAAGTCATACCATCAAAGCCGTTCATGCTTTAAACAGTTTGGTGATTAAGAACTTTGGACCAAATGATGAAGTACATTTACATAAAAGTTAAGGCGTTTAAGAAACCGACAAAAACATATTCCTTTACGCATTTTCTTTTAGGAGGTTATATGCTAAGAAAAAATTGTTGCTTTTTGACCCGTTTGATGTGTTTCTTTGTTAGCAAAAACTTTTCTTTGACCTTTTAAAATAAAACATAAGCCAAATGCAAATCTCACCATGCCTGCTGATATTATCAAAGACATAGAGAGAAAGCCATGGGAAACTGAACAAGGACTCGCTCTAAATCTCATTCAATACCAATTAACCCCTTTACTAGCTTCTAATGCCCACCATACACTACCCTCTTCCCTCACCTTCTCCCTAACCTCATTCAATATATTAGCATCATCAACATTGACTACAACTGTAAACCCGTAAAGATCTTGAAACTTTACAGTATTAGCTCTTCTAGAATGAATCCGTGGTCTTAAAATAGGTATCTGTGATTGGATTTCAAGAGACACATCTCTCTTCCTTTGAGTTCCAAACATTTCTTATGTAAAACCAAAATAATAACACACCCTTTATAAAACTATGAGCAGAACTAATCAAGAAAACCTAAATTATTTAGCATCAAATATAACATACATACCTATTTTGAAGATTGGATGATGAACAGGCGGGTCTTCGGATGAAACGATGGGTATGTTGTACTTTTTTTTATTTTTTAGGGTTAATTGAAGATATATAGGCAGAGAAGGGTTATTGCTAGAAGATTGGATGATAAAGGCGGGTTGTTTGATTTTATTTAGGTTGAAAATGGCGCTTATGAAATATTTAAATGCAAAGAGAAAATGGTGGGCTTATGAAATATTTAAATGCATAGAGAAAGAAACCGGGTAATTAAAAGGGATTGAGGGGGAAAATTTTTAGGTGAATATTAATAATACAAGAAAAATATAATATATGACTAGTTTATTACATATTACTAAGGGTAATGATCTCCAGCCCAGCTGGTTTGAGGTGGGAAGGTTTACCTCCTTAGAGGGTTCCTACCCGGGTTTGGTCTCAGGTTCGAATCTCACGCTCCACCAAAAAAATAACCGCTTGGGTTTGAAAGGAGAAACCCGTGTGGTGCTATGAGATTCGATCCTGGGCAGTGGTCGCTTTGCAACACAGGATTTACCGCTGAAACACTACTCTCCAAAAAAAAGATAGAACCAGAAAACGGTTCACAGGACCACTACCAACATGGGTGGCGGCGGTATTACTGTGTTGGTAGTGGGATACCCGTGACCAATTCGGGTGGCGTCCCGTCCCCCTAACCCAACAATTTAATTTAGGTATGCGATTGATTCAATATTATCATACACAAAATAATAATAAAAGAACATTACTAGAAATTTCCTCGTATGCTAGAGCAAAAGTTATAAAATCATAAAAGAACAAAAGTTATAAAACCATCAAAGAACAATTCGAGCCTCACATTCACGAGAATGACTATGATGAAATTGCACTCATCATGCCAAAGAGTCATCATCATCACAATTTTGATTTGGATCATCGGAATCATGCTCAATCTCAGAATCAAGTATAGATTCGTAGTTAAAAAAATTTTTACCCCCGTCATCAAATTCGTCATCAATATCTTCTAAGTCATTCACAGGGGCATTTACATTACGTATTGCTAGAACTTCCTCGTATGGTAATGTTTCGGGTTCTACTTCATTTCGAATAATGAGAGACGTTTCAGGTAATTCTTCGGTCGGTTGAAAAGGTGGCAACTCACTAGACTCATCCTCTTGAAATATATCATTCATCGATACTTCATGTTCATCTTGCTCAGGTATATCATATATGTTGCGATGTTGTACATTCTGTACCACCATCCAATTCTTTCCACGTGCCTTATTATTCAGATAAAAAACTTGTTGAGCTTGGCTAGCCAAAATAAATGGTTCGTCTACATACCAGTTAGATGAAATGTCAATTGATGTCAATTTGTTATCAACTGCCATCCGTTTTCCCTTTGGATTGGTATTATACCATTTGCAACGAAACATAAATACCTTTCTACCAAGTATAAAATCCAACTCCAAAACTTCAAGTAACACGCCATAAAAAATCATTGATTCGTCCTCACCCCCTACACAAACTCCACTGCATTGTGTACTGAACTTGTTATCACGCTCCTTGCAACGAAATCTAACACCATGCACAATGCAACTTTGCCAGCTGTTGTAGCGATCATCAGGAAATTGTGATAATGCGTACAAATCATCTGTTGCTCGGGGATCACCGTTGACTCTCAGAATAGCCATCTGTAAACACATAAGTTAAGTTATCATTGTGCTTAATATCAATTAAATTAAATTAGTACATTTTTAGTTTTACCCTTTTCTTGAACCATGAGGGAAATTCTTGTTTTTGTATGCTATCTACATTTGCTTCACTTATACCTCTGGACGATAATGCCTCTTTGTGCTCCCTAAATTCAAGACAAACGAGTTTTTATTTTTCAATTGAATATTAAATACAAAATAAAATATTGTTAAATACAGTTAACTCACTTTAGGTAACTATCAAGTTCAACTCCGCAATTGTTGTAGATATACCATTTCACCACATTAGCATAGTCCCCAAGTTGTTTGAATTTCGAAGCCCCCAATGTACGAACTTTATTGTTGAATAAATCCATCTCGTACTTAGTGGTCGGTACATCCCAATTACGGTCTGCACGGTTGAATCTTGTCTCGATATCATCTACATAACGAGATAAAAACGTGATAGCCTCGTCGACAACATACGCTTCAGTAATTGAGCCACCAGGACGTGCAAAGTTACGGACATATCCCTTGTATGTACCCATACGACGTTCGATCCCATACATCCATCTTTGGCTTACCGGACCTCCTAATAATGCCTCTTCAGGTAAATGCACACACAAGTGAACCATGATCGTAAAAAATGCCGGAGGAAATATTTTCTCAAGTTTACACAATATAATAACAATCCCGGTCTTCATATCCTCGAGTTCTTTGGCATATAGTGTTTTAGAGCATATTTTTTGAAAGAATTGGCAAAACTCGATCAAAGTTTCACGTATATCTTTTGTCAAAAAAGGGAGAATGGCTACTGGGAGTATCTTCTGAAGCAATACATGACAATCGTGTGTTTTCATCCCTCCAAGTGTATTGTGGTCCGTCACACATCGACTGATGTTAGACGCATAGCCATCAGGTAGGCGAACAGACTTGATAAATTTGCAAAACTCCACACATTCATCTTTAGTCAATGTGAAGTTGGCATGGGGTTTCTCAAATCTTCCATTTCTCTCTTTCAACCACTGCTCCTTGCGAATGTTCAGATCCTCCAAGTCTAAACGTGCTTTTGTAGTATCTTTTGATTTCACCGGATCATTTAGTAGCGTCCCTACTATATTATCACATACATTTTTTTCTATATGCATGACATCCAGATTATGACGCATCAATATGTAACACCCCAACCGATGGCGGAATCATCGAGGTGCCACGTAGTGACGATTGTTCAAAAGCTCATGGTACTAAAATGTAAATATTATTGAATAATCAAAATCGTCTTACATGGAAATGGAAAATACATTGTCTAAATGAAATGTAAATATTGAAATAACTGAATTAAAATAAAGCACTAAATGTTCCTTGCTAGAGCACTAGATCAAACTGCACCTGAAACATGTACAAAATAGGTTTGGTCAACATATGAAATGTTGGTGAGCATTCCTAGATTTGATATATATAGTAGGTTAAAAAGTTATACAATTCAAGTGCAAGCTACAGTGTGGATATGTAAACCATGTATCAAACAAATGAGCGAAATCAACCCTGTGACTGTATAATGTACTGTATGAACTGTAGTGTACTTATCCAACAAGTGGATAATAACTTAACAATGACCACGGATTCTCCGATGAAAAAGGGGGAGAATCAACCTAGGCGGGTTGTCAATCCAAATAGCGCTATCCAATGTTAAGGTCGGCTTGTACCATGTTAATGATTTCACTAAGTACAAATGTAATCCACATGTAATGTCTAAGCATAAAGCACGTTGTAAGCAATGCACATAGTACTAGAATTGTATTGTAAAAATGTAAACTTGTATTTGAAATTGTAATAGTGTACATGTAACACCCCAAAAATGTATAAAAGCAAAAAGGGGTAGGAATACTCACAGTTTACGTAATAGCTTGTAATGGAACTGGACAACGAAATATGCGTTGGAAATATTCCAAAGAATCAACCTAAAGAATTTAATAATGTGTGAGGAATATCTCTAGGATACATGGAGTTCTAGGGTTTTGAATTGGGGATAAACGTTTATTTGATTAATAAATAAATTGTTTATTAAAATATAAGAAATTTAATAAATAAATAAATAAAGGTCTTTTTGTAACATTTTAAGTTAAACATTGTCACAGCATAAGATTTTAAGTATGAAAATAATTTTTATAAAATTATCTTCTTGAAAATAGAATATTTAATCTAGTTATTTCAAATTGTCAAAATACGACTTTAATATCTAAAAATATTGAAATCAAAGAATTCTTGAATTAAAAATTGTATTTCTGTTCCAAATGTATAGAAATAATTTATGTAAAATTTTGGTACAAAAATATTGTAAAATGAATTTATTATGAATTATTTATGATTAAAACTAACAAAAATTAATTAAAAATATAAAATAAATGGTTTTTCTGAAATAAAAATATTTTCTGGAATGTTTAAGAATATATAAGTTTAGAATAATTTTTGTGAGATTTAATAAAATCGTTTAGATATTTTTATAGAATTTTACAATTATAAATGAATAAACTTGTAATATTTATTATATATATTAAATAAATTGTTTTTGTAAAACTAAAAATTGGACAGCAAAGTTTATCCTTGAAAGAACATAAAATAAATTTTGTAGGATTTATAAAATAGTTTTAGTATTTTAAAACGATTTTTAAAAAAATAAAGGAAATTATAAACATAAAGGTTAACAAAAAAAAAGAAATGTTCATGATGGGGGTCGAACCTGGGTACAAACCCGGTTCACTAATTTAGCCAACCATTGTGTTACCAACTGATCTGGGTGATCAGTTGGTGGTAGTTTTTGTTTCAAAATAATTAAATAGGCTAACTGCTTCAAGTGTTCTTCCCCAAATTCAAATCTATAAACCCTAGAATTTCCAATCAACTTATATACACGATTATAAGCCAATTAATCATGGGGCTTATGATTATGAAGGGCCGATAAGCAAAACCCACAACAAATATTGAACTTACAATGTTTCTACGATGCACGATAATAAGTCAACGAAAAGTCAACTCGGCACAATCGAAGCGAGTATGAGTATATGTGTGAATTTTAAAGAGAGATGAGTGATTTCTGACGAGTCTGAGCATAGAAACAGAGTCAAATTTATAGAGCCATGGCCATTTTAGAAAGGTTTGATCTTTGACCATACATGCGTGATTCATGCTCAACGAGGTGATGTTTCGTGATAATTGACTGATTATAATTAGTAAATTTATAATAAACATCTTACGAAATTAATTCCTAGATTTTAGCTTGCTTTGAAGGGTAAATGTCAAAAAAAAAGGAAACATTTGACTACCCTCCTTTGTTGCAGCGAACGACCAAGGAAGAAGGAGAGGGAATCAGCGTTTTAAAGAGGGTTTAAATATAATATATGTTGAAATTAAAACAGATTTAACATGTAGCTCAGGTGGTGGACGTGAGGGTGTTGTGCTGGAGCCTGCCCGGGTTCGAATCCGGTCTGGAGCAAGCTTTTCTTTTCTTTTTTTGTAATCAGATAAGGGAGGGTTGTGAAGTGGGCTGGGCTATGGTGATGGGCCAGTGTTGTGGGCTTAGAAGTTGGGCTCAGCAAAATGGATAAAGGGATATGGATTGGGTTGTGTTGGGTTAAAGGTTATGGTTTGGTTAATGGGTTAGGATGATGGTAAGATATAATAACTAACCTTATTATTTTTATTATCATTATTATTATTATTATTATTATTATTATAAATATATATATATATATTATGAAAAAGTGACGGATGTCACAGCATCCCCTACTTTTTGAAACTTCGTCCCGAAGTTATTAGAAACATAGGGTTTTTGGGTAAAAATTAAGATAACTGTGGTTTGGAAAATTTGAGTTAAGTACGGCGTGAATTTATAGGTAACAAAGTAGACTGTTTTAAATGATTTGGATAGGAGGTTTGATAGGTGTGGGTTAAGGATTTGGTTCGTCTCGAATAATAAGAATCTAGTAAATCACTTAAATTGCAAGTTTAGGATTCCTAAAATAAATGTACGAGTTGATTGACTATAGAAAGACCAAATGAACTATCAAGTAACTAGAGTTTGTTCCTGGTCCGACTTCCAGTCACACTTTCAATGCATCATTAGTGTTTGTATACAGGGTGTACCGCAGCTAACCCACCACACCTTTGATACCTTGAAAACGTATTGGACGCCTACCAAAAACTCTAATAGAATTTCACACTACCCTAAGGTACCTGTAAATTCATGATTACGTTCCGGACCGGAATCATCAATTTACCTTACATTAGGGTTTTATGTCCTTCTATGATCCCACCGATTGTTGAGCAGGTTCGATAGCCTCCACCAGCCGTGGAGTAGGTTGTAGGGCCTCTCCCGACTGTTTGAAAAGGCATAGTGACCTCTACCAATCGTTGAGTATGTTCGATAGCCTCTACCAGTCGTGGAGCAGGTTGTAGGGCCTCTCCCGACTGTTGAAAAAGGCATGATGACCTCTATTAAGTGCAACAATTATTATTCACATAGATTGCAAATTGATAGCAAGTTTATGCAAGCAAGTTTGTAAGTACTACAACCATTAAGTGTAAGTGTTATCATGAATAATTAAATGTTGTACGAGTATCATGAATAATTAGATGTTCAATGAATAGTCAAGTTAAAGGAAAAATCAAGTTTCATATAATAAGCAATGATGTTTTCTTAGAAAGGCTCTGTAAAATTAAGTATCAAGTCTAAACGTTTCAAATAAATGTAAGTGTACGATAACGTAACCAATATGATAGATTACCAATTTGTGTTCGTACATAATAGCGTGCAAGGAAATCTCTAGATGTTATATGCCTATGAGTATGTCATAATTGGGTACAAAATGATAATAAGATCAAGAAAATGAAAACACGAGTATCAAAAATAATTAAATGTCCAGTGAATAGTCAAATTAAGGGAAAATCAAGTTTCATAAACAATGATGTTTTGAGAAAATCTTGTAGAATTAAGTATCAGGTTTTTAGTAGTTTGATTATCATGGGTAACTAGTTCATGTGTGAGAAGGTGAAGGATATGAATTTAGTTCTTGGGAGGATGATGAAAAATCTTGAAGCAGAATCAAGGTTGTGAGCGATATTGAATGTGAAGATAGTTGATAAAGGGTTTATTTTATAGTAAGGAGATTATATAGCAGTGTAAATTTTGGGGTTTGGATTAAAGGTTATAATCAAGTGTATAAGAAAACATAATTGTGGTATATGCAAAATATTGTAAAAATTTGAACAAGTTGAAAATGGGTGAGTGTTGATGGAGAATCTAGAGACTAGATATTATTCCAAAAAAAAAAAAAATATATATTTTCAAAATTTGGTTTTGTACATAAGGCAAAAGTTGTTAAATAGTACAAGCTAAGTAGGCTTTGTAATAGTTTAAAACATTATATAGAAAATCGTTTGTTACGTAAATAAATCAATTTAAGTTCGAGGAAATATGTACTTTGTAAAGTTGCTAGGTAATACAACTAGTTTTAGAAATCTTTAGTTTGTGCTAAAGTATGAGGTTATAGTTTTTAAAATAAATAACATGTGGAGAAAAGAAATAATATGATTTGGGTAGGGTGTTGAATATTTAAAAAGTGGCTAAGAGGGTAAGGTGAAGTGTGATTGTGAAATCCATAGATTGTTATGAAAGTATGAACTTGTAAGCAATATATGAAAATCGTAAAATACATAATATTGTATATGAACCGAGAGAGTATTATTGAAAAAGTTTGCATGAAATGCTTGGAGTGCCCTTGTCTAGCTGTAAAGCTCAACAAGAACGTTGACTTTTCAAAGGAATTGAACCCAATGGTGATCAAAGAAGACATGCTTTAGCCTATAAGTGGACACTCACTCCAGGAATCCCCAGGTAAGCATAACAGGTCCGTAAATGGATTTATGCGCTATGCTTGCCTATGCCAGAAAACCCAGTGTACAGGCGTCCACCCTTCCAGATTGCACGTGTCCTTATCACACTCATTAAAGTTCAACAACTTTGAAGGAGCAAAAGTAAGAGTAGGCATTATGCCTAAGAGTGTCTTCATGAAAGGTACTGCTCCTGTTCCATGGTGATGTAGGCTTTCCACTCCTTGTAGGACACCATCTCTATGCACCATGATGAAAGATGAGAAGAATGGAGAGAGAGAAGAAGGGAAAGATAGAAGAAGGAAAGTAGAGGGAAATGAGGGGTAGGGTAATTCAGGAAATATTATGCATGCAAGTTAAAGTTCGGTTATAGTCTAGGTCATTTTATCTAATAACCTAATTCCCTATAACCATGGCTCTGATACCAATCTGTAACACCCCAACCGATGGCGGAATCATCGAGGTGCCACGTAGTGACGATTGTTCAAAAGCTCATGGTACTAAAATGTAAATATTATTGAATAATCAAAATCGTCTTACATGGAAATGGAAAATACATTGTCTAAATGAAATGTAAATATTGAAATAACTGAATTAAAATAAAGCACTAAATGTTCCTTGCTAGAGCACTAGATCAAACTGCACCTGAAACATGTACAAAATAGGTTTGGTCAACATATGAAATGTTGGTGAGCATTCCTAGATTTGATATATATAGTAGGTTAAAAAGTTATACAATTCAAGTGCAAGCTACAGTGTGGATATGTAAACCATGTATCAAACAAATGAGCGAAATCAACCCTGTGACTGTATAATGTACTGTATGAACTGTAGTGTACTTATCCAACAAGTGGATAATAACTTAACAATGACCACGGATTCTCCGATGAAAAAGGGGGAGAATCAACCTAGGCGGGTTGTCAATCCAAATAGCGCTATCCAATGTTAAGGTCGGCTTGTACCATGTTAATGATTTCACTAAGTACAAATGTAATCCACATGTAATGTCTAAGCATAAAGCACGTTGTAAGCAATGCACATAGTACTAGAATTGTATTGTAAAAATGTAAACTTGTATTTGAAATTGTAATAGTGTACATGTAACACCCCAAAAATGTATAAAAGCAAAAAGGGGTAGGAATACTCACAGTTTACGTAATAGCTTGTAATGGAACTGGACAACGAAATATGCGTTGGAAATATTCCAAAGAATCAACCTAAAGAATTTAATAATGTGTGAGGAATATCTCTAGGATACATGGAGTTCTAGGGTTTTGAATTGGGGATAAACGTTTATTTGATTAATAAATAAATTGTTTATTAAAATATAAGAAATTTAATAAATAAATAAATAAAGGTCTTTTTGTAACATTTTAAGTTAAACATTGTCACAGCATAAGATTTTAAGTATGAAAATAATTTTTATAAAATTATCTTCTTGAAAATAGAATATTTAATCTAGTTATTTCAAATTGTCAAAATACGACTTTAATATCTAAAAATATTGAAATCAAAGAATTCTTGAATTAAAAATTGTATTTCTGTTCCAAATGTATAGAAATAATTTATGTAAAATTTTGGTACAAAAATATTGTAAAATGAATTTATTATGAATTATTTATGATTAAAACTAACAAAAATTAATTAAAAATATAAAATAAATGGTTTTTCTGAAATAAAAATATTTTCTGGAATGTTTAAGAATATATAAGTTTAGAATAATTTTTGTGAGATTTAATAAAATCGTTTAGATATTTTTATAGAATTTTACAATTATAAATGAATAAACTTGTAATATTTATTATATATATTAAATAAATTGTTTTTGTAAAACTAAAAATTGGACAGCAAAGTTTATCCTTGAAAGAACATAAAATAAATTTTGTAGGATTTATAAAATAGTTTTAGTATTTTAAAACGATTTTTAAAAAAATAAAGGAAATTATAAACATAAAGGTTAACAAAAAAAAAGAAATGTTCATGATGGGGGTCGAACCTGGGTACAAACCCGGTTCACTAATTTAGCCAACCATTGTGTTACCAACTGATCTGGGTGATCAGTTGGTGGTAGTTTTTGTTTCAAAATAATTAAATAGGCTAACTGCTTCAAGTGTTCTTCCCCAAATTCAAATCTATAAACCCTAGAATTTCCAATCAACTTATATACACGATTATAAGCCAATTAATCATGGGGCTTATGATTATGAAGGGCCGATAAGCAAAACCCACAACAAATATTGAACTTACAATGTTTCTACGATGCACGATAATAAGTCAACGAAAAGTCAACTCGGCACAATCGAAGCGAGTATGAGTATATGTGTGAATTTTAAAGAGAGATGAGTGATTTCTGACGAGTCTGAGCATAGAAACAGAGTCAAATTTATAGAGCCATGGCCATTTTAGAAAGGTTTGATCTTTGACCATACATGCGTGATTCATGCTCAACGAGGTGATGTTTCGTGATAATTGACTGATTATAATTAGTAAATTTATAATAAACATCTTACGAAATTAATTCCTAGATTTTAGCTTGCTTTGAAGGGTAAATGTCAAAAAAAAAGGAAACATTTGACTACCCTCCTTTGTTGCAGCGAACGACCAAGGAAGAAGGAGAGGGAATCAGCGTTTTAAAGAGGGTTTAAATATAATATATGTTGAAATTAAAACAGATTTAACATGTAGCTCAGGTGGTGGACGTGAGGGTGTTGTGCTGGAGCCTGCCCGGGTTCGAATCCGGTCTGGAGCAAGCTTTTCTTTTTTTTTTTGTAATCAGATAAGGGAGGGTTGTGAAGTGGGCTGGGCTATGGTGATGGGCCAGTGTTGTGGGCTTAGAAGTTGGGCTCAGCAAAATGGATAAAGGGATATGGATTGGGTTGTGTTGGGTTAAAGGTTATGGTTTGGTTAATGGGTTAGGATGATGGTAAGATATAATAACTAACCTTATTATTTTTATTATCATTATTATTATTATTATTATTATTATTATAAATATATATATATATATATTATGAAAAAGTGACGGATGTCACACAATAATTTTGACCAGTATGGAAGCTCAAATAATATACTCTTTTTTGACCAGTTCAATTCATCTGTACCTCGTTTACGCTTCCTATCCTCGTTACATGGTGCTTTTCCGGTAGTGCATGTAGGTATATCCTCCAACTGTCGCAAAATATCATCACCTGTAAATTGACGAGGTTGTTGTCTTTTCTCTTGCTTTCCATCAAACTCTAAGTTCTTTCTCCACCTATGTTTTTTATCTAAAAAACACCGGTGCCCTGTATAACATTGTTTACCTCGAATCCGGTTCGAACGAGTATCCTCTAGGCATATTGGACATGCCAATTTGCCCATAGTGCTCCACCCAGACAAGTAAGCATAAGCGGGGAAGTCACTAATCGTCCAAATTACTGCAGCATAAAGAGTGAAATGGGTTTTCAAATATCCATCATATGCTTCAACCCCATCATGCCATAAAACTTTAAGCTCGTCTACAAGAGGCCTTAAGAATACATCAAAGTCTTTGCCAGGAGATTTTGGACCTGGAATCAATAAAGTTAGAAGGTAATTGCTCTTATGCATTGTACACCAAGGTGGCATGTTATATGGCATCAAAATGACTGGCCACATACTATGTGTTGTTGTCATATTACTAAAAGGGTTAAACCCATCCGAAGCCAGCCCTAATCGTACACTCCTCGAATCATTTGCAAAATTCGGATACAACTCGTCAAAATGTTTCCAAGCCCTTCCATCAGCAGGATGACGCAAAACTCCCTGCTCATCCTTGCGTACCTCTTTGTGCCACCGCATGTCTTTAGCTGTGTGGCGTGATGCATATAAGCGTTTCAAACGAGGTGTTATTGGAAAGTAACGCAACTTCTTATACGCAATTTTGTTTTGCACATAACGATTACTTTGACAAACTGGACATACTATGGCATCTTTGTTTTCCCCGTAGAATATAGCACAATCATATTGACAAACATCAATAAGCTCATAACCTAAACCGGCTTCACAAAGCATCATTCTAGTATTGTAATAACTCTCTGGACAATTATTACCAAGAGGAAGTACTTCATGCAACAATCTGAGCAACATCTCAAAAGAATTATCAGTCCATTTGTTCATCACTTTCAAATTCATCAGTTTCACAACAAACGTCAAGGTAGAAGAATTATTGCATCCTTCATACAAGGTATTATTTAGAGCTTCATGCAGCTTCTCATAACGAGTATTTCCATTAACTGACTGCTGATTTCCAATTAGATCATCCGTAGGGCCAATATTAAAACATGGATGACCGATCGCATCCTCCAATCCTGCTCTTAAACCAGCAGATTCTTCATTAACAAAATCATCAGGTCCCTCATCTTCTTCATCGACTTCATTCTCACCATGGTACACCCAGCAAGTATACGATTTATCAATTCCAGCATTAATCAAATGGGCAGTAATGATGCGTATATTTTGCAGTCTCGTATTAAGACAGTTAGTACATGGGCATAAAGTTAGCCCTTTGGAGTTCAACGTTTTTCGGGCAACATCTATAAATTCCTTTACCCCATCCACATACTCAGTTGATACACGGTTTTCATTCTTTACTCATTGATGACCCATATCTGTAAATGTAAGATGCAAATAATATATTATAACACATATAACTGCTGCAAAATGTTAAAAAAAGGATTGCATTATCAATTTCAAAAGGTAGTAAACATTGAAATTCTAATAATAAAAATAATATTAAAACATTAGACTAGGAACAACTTGATGGTTGGATTAACGTCAAATAGACAATTGATGTTATTTGAAAGCTACATGAACTAATAATGTCACAATTTCGTAGTTTTGTTATAGCTACCAAATTCGCTTCTTTTAAGTGAAACTATTAAACGATCATATATTATGATCCAAAATAATACTTGGAGCCCAAACTCTATGTTATTGGAAGCTTGAATGTCTTATTGATGCAAAGAGGCTCATTTAGGCTTTTACCCATTGTCACATATTCATAGTTGACTCACGTGTATTAGCATGCGAGGATCATTGGGCGTCACTCGCTTAAAATCCGTAAAGTTTGGTATATGATTACTTTGATCTGTGACATTTTTTAATCATTGTTATGGTTGTAAACCTTATTACAATTACTTAGGGTTGCAAACAAGTTGAGCCGTTCGTGAGCTACTCGAGCTCGGCTCGGTAAAAAAACTCAAAACGAGCCGAGCCTTATCGAGCTCGAGCCGAGCTCGAGCCGAGCTTGAGCCTAAAATAAAGCTCGTTTATTTATCGAGCCCAAGCTCGAGCCTGTCATGTGAAGCTCGTTAGGCTTGTCGAGCCTTATCGAGCTTAGTATAATATTATTTTTTTAAATATTTAATTATATTTACCACTCATTAAAGTTGTTTAGTAAAGGATCCTGAGCTCTAGCTTCACTTATCGAGTTCACGAGCTTAAACGAACTATTATTTATATTATTTTTATTTAATATATTAATTAATAGATAATAAACAAGCTGAGCTCGAGCTCTTATAAATTAATCGAGCTCGAGCCTGGTCGAGCTCGAGCTTGGCTCGGCTGCACCCATAGAATTACTAGTAGACATAGTTATTTAGAAGATTTTTCTAGTACCAAATTACAATTAAGCCCACAACTGCTTTAGTGATTTTCTTTTTTTTTTTTTAATTAATTTGGGGATGAAAAAAATGCTGATAAATTTTGTTTTGTCATAAGTTTTATTATTTGATTGATTAAACACTTTTTTTTACGTAAACCATCATATAAAAAAAAAAGGACCGCAAGGACCGAACCCAGGTCCTTTGCTTAATCACAAGAAGTCCTAACCAACTGGGATATTACTGAACTTGTTTATATTATCTCATATATTATTATAACCAATGTAGCAGCTGCCTTTCTTCCCAAAATTTTCTTAAACCAGCAGCGACAGCCACAAACATGGCTAAATTAGACATTCATTCCCGACTCGATTAGGAAGAATTTTATAGGGGTTTTATTAGAATATGAATGAAGACCACGGTGCAAAAATTAATTTAAGTATTAACATACCTGGTTCCAGTTTAAGATGAAAGTATGATCGGATTTTGAAGTTCGATTTCGACTGATTTATTGAACTTAATGAGAAATTTGATGAGGGGTTTGTTTTTTTCGAAATTATATGTGTTTATATAAGATTTAGTTTTTTAGGGATTTATAATTAGGAAAGGATTTGCATCTTATAAATTGGTCATGATTATCTTTATAAAATTTCAATTATCACAGAATAGAAATCAACTCTATAATTATAATTATATATATATATAATATATATATAATTATAATTATAATTATATATATGTATGTATATATATACTAGTATGGTACCCGCGCGATGCCGCGGCGAAAAGTTACAACGCGCGAGAAGTCGCGGAGATGATAATTTACAACCTGATACTCGTTTTTTGCTCGAACCGAGCCGAGCACGAGCCCACTCAAGCTCGGCCCGTCTCGTTTACACCCCTACCCAAAATAGATAAGAAAACCAAGTCTAAATGAAAAATAACCCCTGCCCAAAATAGATAAGTAGGTTGGGTGATACGCCAAAATGAATCTGCATCACCTAATCGATCAATTTTTCTAAAACTTTATTATATACGAATAAAGTTTAGGATATATATATATATATATATATATTGGAAATACTTGATTAATTTAGAATTTAATCCCAATAGTTATACTAAATTTAATCTGGTATTGATTTTTCCCATGTCATGCTTAATAAATTAAATAAAATTTGTTTACTTGGTTTAGCTACATATTTATTTTAAACTAGTATGTGTTGGTAAATATTATCATTTACCTACACATACATTAACTTTTTATACATGTGTAAATAATTTACCTACACATTATAAAATTTTACCACTTGTGTAGGTATTTCATATGGTGGGAAATTTTACCACCAACTTCAAAGTGTAGCTAAAACATATTACTTACACATATTAAATGTTTGTCAATATGAAAATATATTATCAACAATTACCCACACATTGACAATTATGTGTAGGTATTTACCTACACATTTACATGTGTAGGTAAATTACATGTGTGGGTATTTACCTACACATTTACAGAATGGTACTACTAGAAGGTAGTATAGTAGTTCATTCTGACTTTGACATAGAAGAAAAGCCTCTGATCACACAATTCAGGGATCCTTCCACCTTTGCATATCAAATCCAGAAGACCATCAAAGACAAACTGCACACTAAGGTAGTAACTGAACATCATTTGCCAACATTTCAGATACCTAATGTGATGCAACAACAACAAGGAAGTGAATCCCACCTGAGAGTCACTGAAGTTGAAAACATCCAACACTCAGGAGAATCCCAGGGTACCACCATGGTTCCCTACACTTTAGACTTTGACAAGTCTAAAGTACCAATCATCAGATGGTCCTTTACTGATAACAACTCAGTACTTGTGACAAGAAGAGATCAGACAAGCAGAGCCTATAGGTCGATGAATGATCTGAAGAAGCTATCAACTCAAGACCTGCTTACAATCCAACATCTAGAACCACAGAAAGGGTCTCCTACTGATGAACAGCTGAACCAGCTGAAGAATTCCATGTTCAAAGGAATATGGAAAATTGTGAAGGACAGAAGAGAACAATAAGGAATTAGTAAGGTTTTGGCTTCATCAATCCAGAGGGAGATTGTTAGGACAAAAAGGATTGGTGAAACCACTTTTGCAAACCTTATTCTAATTCACTTCTGTCAAAATATTCTAAGTATAGAACTGCTGAAGAAGGAAGATCAAACTGCTGAAGAAGAGATTCCACAAGTGCTGAAGAAGAAAAGTCATCAGAAGTTCTGAAGTTCAAACCAGACACTTCTACTGAAGAACTGCTGAAGACAAACTACTGATCAGTAGTTTGTCATTCATCAGCACTTATGTGAAGATCTTTTCCACCGCCTTTTTGCATCAGTAGTTTATTACTTTAGTATTACTTTTGCTTTATGTACAAGTTCCAATGTTGCAACTTGTTTCTGAACTTGCTTTTTGGCAAGGTTCATGTATTTGTAAAGTCTATAAATAGAAGGGTTCATCCCTCTGTTTTAGACATTGATTTTTAATACAGAAATCCTTCAACACATATTATTGTTATTTCCATTTCATGTTTATTGAGAATCTGTCTAAGTGTTTCATTCTCATTCAATACTTAGATTCTCAATAAATACTTATCATTTATTAGTGTTTCAATCCAGGGGGAGTCATAACTCCTGTTGATAAGTGTAGCTTTAAACTCATAACATTCCGCTGTGCTATCACTGATCAAGAACTTGCTAAACACTTAAGTGTTCACTAGCAAGTTCATACAAAAGAGCAATACTGATCCAACAGTAGTGTATCCGTTATCATGTGACGTCCACGTTATCAAATCGGAAACATTTCAATTTAGCACGCCTATATAAAACACGATTACCAGATTGCCCCCCGCCGCAACGCGCGGGGGTCAACATCTAGTTTTAGCTATTAAACAAAAGAACATACTTAGGCTGGACGGTGCAAGCAATACGCGTTGCCACACATTTTTTCAAAGAAATAGCTCACCCCTGTTTTCCGGGTGCCTTTGGGGGGGGGGGGGGAGGCACCATTGAAGGCTCGTTAGCCTAATAACGAGGGCCAACGAGTGTATTTTCCATTTCTTGGAGGTTATTAAAAGGAAAAAATGAAATTCCCTCTTAAAGTGGCGCTAAGGTTGAGTTGAGATGACGCAATAAAGCCATTAGGGGCTCCATTCCACACCATATAGCCTTAATCTTTACCCATGACTTCTTGGTCTAATGGTATGGTGTCTCCCTTACAAATATAAAGTTATGGGTTCAAATTCTTAAAAATGCAAGGTAAGGTAGAATAGAGGTGTAATAAAAATTTGTCATACAAAAAAAATATTGCCTTAATCTTTGTTTCTCGATAGTTTAATTTGTAAATAATTTAATGCTCCCATTAAAAACTTTTCTACCAAATGTAATATTATGATATTCAAAGTATCTAGTCATGTTCACACTCAAACCATAAGGAGGCTAACTAAACATATCACCAACAATAAATACCCTCATCATATCCTCTATCTTGTCACACAAAATTCTTTTTCATGTACCCACTGGCCATGGATGTCACCACAGTTTCTTGTGTTCTTGGAGTAGCATCATCAATCTTCTTGTATTTTATATGGAGGATTTTAAATTGGTTGTGGTTCAAACCAAAGAAGATAGAGAAGTTTCTAAAAGATCAAGGACTTAAGGGTACCCCATATAAATTCTTGTATGGAGATCTCAAAGAGGTAGTGCAGATGATGAACGAAGCCAAATCTAAACCCATGAATCTTATTCATGATATCGCGCCTCGTGTCTCACCCTTCTACCACAAATCACTCACAACTCTTGGTATGAAACTTTACGTATTTTTTTTTTTTTTATATATATACATGGTATACCATCTTTTATTGATTAATTGGAAATGTTGTCATAGTATTGCTTGCCTAGGTGTATTTTTAGTACATGTAACTTCATATGAAGTAAATTAAAACATAAAATGAAAATCATACAAGTGAAATCCATTATCGATAAACACAAAGGATGTATATGAAGAAGATCTGGCTTTAGGGACTTGTACGGCGCTTTAGCGAGTTGTATTGACGGAAACAGTAATGTTCCCTCACAACCAAAGTTACCTTTTAAATATATATATATAATAATCTATCTTCTGGGGCTATTCACACATTGAGCTACTCGGGATCGGCTTGAATATTAAATGACTCGTGACAGTGGCTAGCAGCGGTGTTTCAAATCAAAGAGGAACAATGGTGAGCGTTCAATGATGAGGCGGTAGTGACCGGTGGTTTAAGACAGAGAGAGAGAGACGTGGACTTGTGGTTGTGGGATGAGTGTCTCAAATCAAAGACGTGTTTATCTTTATTTCTTGTTGATAAATAGGCAATTCACACGGAAGAAAAAAGGTAATATATAGAGAGACACAGAGCCAAATTCTCATATATCAATATCTACGAATTAATGAAAAAGAAAGAAACTTGTATAAGGCTAAATATTGGCAATTACAATTTACATGTATCCCCTAAAACTTTATAAATAAAATCGTGGTAATACACGTGACTTGAAGCTGTGTAGGTCAAACCAAGAAGGCAGCATGTGTACACACACAACATTTTGGTCCATTTGTGAGCCAACACCTGTCCAATGGTTCAATAAACACCTGCCACTCTGCCAGTGTTGTCTTCTACTTTTTTTGAAACGGTAACGAATCAATTTCCGAGCACTCTTGGACATCATTTTGGCGAATCAGGTACTTGAGAGTACCCGGGCCATCAATTGCCACCAGTTCCCGGGAAAACCCGACCACTCACCCGCCCAAAGGCATGACAGTGAAATAATCGGTAAAACCGGTCGGGATCAGGACTCGAACCCAAGCCAATAGCCGGGTCATCCCTCATTTCTCCTCCACCAATGTCCTCCAAATATAGCTAGTGTTGTCTTCTACTATTCATAGAAAATATTAATATATAGATAGATAATTATGTATTTATCTAAGCAAAAAATTTAAATTACCTATTTTCGTTTCTTGAAAGTTAAAATTATCATATATATACTCATTTAGTTAAAAATCGATTAGAGAGTGACTGTTTTGTCATTTTCTTTACTAAAAAAATAAAAAACTCAAATTTACTCTTTATAATCTATACTATACTAGATTATATCCCGGGAGCGTCTTATGGTTGAGAAATCTAACATAACACATCAATTTTACATATGATCAATAGACTGATGCGCTTCACATTTACATGCAAGAACCTAAAACAATAAGTAATGTATATCTCCAATGTTAACCTCTTTCCTAAAATAGTGTATAACTTCGTTGTTAACACTTAACGTTAAACAATATAATTTTAATGTTAACATGTAACCTAAAACAATGTATAACTGTAATATTAATACTTAACTTAAAACAATGTGCAACTAATCATTTGAATAAGAATGAAAATGTATATTAAAAAGAATATATGTTTGGATGAGGAGCAGTGCCAGAAGCAACTATTGAAGAATGTGATTGAAGCAGTGATCTTGAAGATGTGATTTTTTTTTTGAAAATCATGAGTGATTTTAACCTCCCGTGAATGAGAAATTTAATATGACACATCAATTTTACATATGAAATAGATTGATGTATAACTCTAATATTAATATCTAACCTAAAACAATGTACAACTCCAATGCTAACAACTAACCTAAAACAATGTAGAACTCCAATGTAACTTTAATATTAACACCTATCCTAAAGACTAAACAAATGTACAACTCTAACATACTAATATTGATATCTAAATTTTAACTTCCCGGGAATGAGAAATTTAATATGACACATCAATTTTACATATGAAATAGACTGATGTATAACTCTAATATTAATATCTAACCTAAAACAATGTACAACTCCAATGCTAACACCTAACCTAAAACAATGTAGAACTCCAATGTAACTTTAATATTAACACATATCCTAAAGACTAAACAAATGTACAACTCTAACATACTAATATTGATATCTAAATTTTAACTTCCCGAGAATGAGAAATTTAATATGACACATCAATTTTACATATGAAATAGACTGATGTATAACTCTAATATTAATATCTAACCTAAAACAATGTACAACTCCAATGCTAACACCTAACCTAAAACAATGTAGAACTCTAATGTAACTTTAATATTAAAACATATCCTAAACACTAAACAAATGTACAACTCTAACATACTAATATTGATATCTAACCTAAAACAATGTATAACTCTATTAACCTATTCGGCTCTGGTTGAAAATAGAAATCATATTTACTGGTTGGAACATAACTAGTGACTTGCCTATACATGATTAATGAATTACTTGAATACGTGTTTTTTCCTGTATGAACAATACCTCACAAAAAATAGTCGTTTTTTCTCCGTTTTTTATATAGCACTACCGTATACCATCTTTAATTGATTAACTGAAAATGTTGTCATATTAATGCTTGCCTAGGTGTATTTTATATATATATATATATATATATATATATATATATATATATATATATGGTATACGGTATACCATATATAAAGATGGTATACCGTATACCATCTTTAATTGATTAACTGAGAATGTTGTCGTATTAATGCTTGCCTAGGTGTATTTTTAGTACATGTAACTTCATAAGAAGTAAATCAAAACATAAAATGAAAATCATACAAGTGAAATCCATTATTTATGAGTTAATAATCTATCTTCTGGGGCTGTTTACACGTTAAACTACTCGGGATCGGCTTGAATATTAAATGACTCGTGACAGTGGCAAGCAGCGGTGTTAATTTCAAATCAAAGAGGAACAATGGTGAACGTTAAATGATGAGGCGGTAGTGACCGGTGGTTTAAGAGAGAGAGACGTGGACTTGTGGTTGTGGGATGAGTGTCTCAAATCAAAGACGTGTTTATCTTTATTTCTTGTTGATAAATAGGCAATTCACACGGAAGAAAAAAGGTAATATATAGAGACACAGAGCCAAATTCTCATATATCAATATCTACGAATTAATGAAAAAGAAACAAACTTGTATAAGGCTAAATATTGGCAATTACAGGTATCACCTAAAATCCTGATCATGTGGTCTAGGTAAAAGGGTCGGTTCTCTTTTTTAGGAGAGCCGGGTTCGATTCCCACGGGAGGCATGTGATGGATACCCCCACCCTTGTGGTGGGGTAGGTGGTTGGGAAGTGATGGAGAGACCCTTGACCCTTGTGGTCATGGGTTCGACTTCTGATCCCTCCAGGTTTTACCGGTTCACTACCGTCGTGCTTTCGGGCGGGTTTGTGGGCCGGGTTTTTCCTGGAACAGGAGACGGGTGGGCCGAAGTGCTCTATCCGTACGGACTAGAGGCCGTCTGGGGCTCCTTTCAGCCATTGGGGGCCGCGTACAAAGTACACGGCAATACTTTAGTTGATCTTTCAAAAAAAAAAAAAAACATGTATCACCTAAAACTTTATAAATAAAATCGTGGTAATACACGTGACTTGAAGCTTTGTTGGTCAAACCAAGAGGGCAGCATGTGTACACACGCAACATTTTGGTCCATTTGTGAGCCAACACCTGTCCAATGGTTCAATAAGCACCTGCGAGTGGTGTCTTCTACTATTCACAGAAAATATTAATATATATAGATCAAGGTTTTCAGAACCGGACCGGACGTCGAACCGGCCTGCTTACCGGTTTATTGGTCGGACCGGTTGGACCGGTCGGACCGGATTTAAGAACCGGACAACGTTATAAATATTATAAAAAAATATATAAAATTCATAAAAACTCAAAAAAAAAAATATAAAAGTTCATAAAAAGCATAAAAATTCAAGAAACCCCATAAAAATAAAAATAAAAACTATAAAAATATAACTAACCTAAACATTACACATACATACATACATACATACAAGTATACAACTAATCTGAACATTTCACATACATACATACAAGTATATCAACTAACTCTTTACTATATGCTCATACCCATTACACATGTCCATTCTTGATTACCCCATATATGAAGAGTCACCAAAGCTATATTTTTTCATTCCTTTTCTTTCTTTTAACATCCAACATATGTCCTTCTTGTTTGACAACCCATCCCCCATTTTCAACACACACAATCTATAGATACACCAAAATAATACCCTTAACCACCCAACAAAACTTCTTCCCTTTTCTTACTGAACCGACCACCCGAGTTCTAAACCCAACAAGCCTTTTTTTTTTGTTCAAAATAAACCCAAATGGTTTGATCTTAGGCTTTGATCGGAAAGGAAAACAAACTAACAGAGTAACAGAAGGGTACAGATGCTACCTTGAATCGACGGGTTGGTTCGATGAGGATGAACCTGCAAATCTGCAATGAAAGAGATCGATGATGATGATGAATTAATTGATGATGAAATGAAACTTGAAAGATGATTAAAGATTAAAGGTTCTTCATTGTTTTGGTCATGGTGGTTGCAAAAGAAAACAATATACAGAGGAGAAAGATAGAGGGGTAAAGACGAAAGAAAAGAATATATAGAGGATGAACCGTCCGGTCCGGTCCAAATGCCCCGGTTCCCGGTCCGACCACCCGGGTCCCGGTCGAACCGCCGGTCCTGTGCACCATCCGATCCTTATCTGTGAACTGGCCCGGCCCACCCTCCGGAACCCGATCCGACCGGTCCGGTCCGGGTTTCAAAACCATGATATAGATAGACTAACTGATTATTTCGGGAAAGTCCCGGGGTTGAAAATTTAATATGATTTAATAAAAAATGATAAAAGAAGAAAACTTAAATAACGAAAAGAGCACTACTAGAAAAATACCTCTATCTTGACGCGCATTGCGCGTCATAAAAGGGTGTTTATGACACACAAAAATGTGTCAAGGAAGAACATGTCATTAAATTTTTATGACATGCAAGCGTGTGTCATATTTTAATGACACGCGTTAATGACACTCTTTTATGATACGCTTTTTTGACACACATTTATGACACGCTTTAATGACATACATTTTTGACACACCTTTATAACACTCATTTTGCGTGTCATGTTTTTTTTTACCTAAATTTTTTTTTTCTACAAAATGACTAATATCCCTGAATTTATATTTATACTTATAATTACAAAATCAATAAATTTGATAATAAAACTGCATATATTATATATACCACAAAAAAAACCCATTACAATCATTTGTCGAATCCTACCACAAGTATTAACGGTTACAAAAACATTGTGTCAATACATTACGTTAGTCGATCTAGCTCTAAACATACAGATCACTTGAAATTGAAGGTCGCGGCATAACTTGACCATTCTTCATGGATAAAATCAATATCCGCATCCGTGTAAACATCCACTCCTCCCCCAACATGAGACACAACGAGTCATGAAGTAGACGGGTCAGTTTACTATCCCTGGAAATTAAATGGATTCATACATTTAGCATACCAAAAGTGCCATATATGACAGAAAAAGGAAGCATGGCATATAACAACAGTTTTACTAAAGCTTAGAAACATTGCCAACTTAAAGAAACATACCCTAAACATGATTCAAGATATAATCCAAAATTCCAAACCTATAAGGAATGTGTCCCAACGTTTATAAACTTTTATTTATTTCTCCGGCTTCTCTTGCACGAACCTAAAATAATTAACAAAAAAAAATTACAAACTTTTACCGTATATATTACAAAGAACATAATATTCTCTGTAACTTGAAAATCATAACTTATATCTATACACAGGTCATTCATTATACAGTGAGTTCAAAAAATATTTATGAAAAAAAAAAACTTGAACACAACTCGTAGACATTTAAGTAATGTCTTGCTTTCAGATGAACCATAAGTAACATACTTAAGTAATGCCACCCTCAGTTTATCTCAGGAAAAAAACAATTCCTAATCCGGGCCAACCTTTTTTCATTACAAGTCCTTTCACAATCTACTAACCAAACACACTACAAACTTCTATAAAAGTTGGTTCTAATTCCTTCTAACACATTCCAATTCCTCAGAACCAATCACTCCCTAAGATCCAATATATTCTACTGATTTTTTCTAATATTTTTGCCTAAATATAAGACAAAACAAATATAAAAGGCGCAATCAGATTGTCCACAAAAGAAAAGGTCACAAGTTAACTAAAACTATGGAGTTATTAAATAACTGTACCAAATACCCTGTGCAAACCATTCATGTTCATAACACATTGGCACAACTTAACCAAACCTAACACCTTCATCTTTCTTAATCACCAAACTGATCACGGCTCGACGACTCGCCAGCCGCCTGGTTCTCATTTCTCTGCGCTTCATCCATGGCAAGCCTCATCATCATCTTCATCCGCATTCTCTTTGCATGATAAGCCTCTTGGTTTGATGATTCACCAACCTGACCAAACTTCCTTCGCACTCTAACCTTGCTACTAGAGCCAACTACCGCACCCTGCTCCAAGCTGGTTCTTGTCTTGGTGCAAGCCTCGTGAGAATCAACCTCTGAAAGACCATTCTCTAGTGCCCGAACCAAATTCTCAAAATACGACCGAAGGGTCAAAACTAACGACATAAACTATTGAACTTCAACCTGATTAGATTTTGCAGTCGCGCAACTTCAATTGAAAAATCGCCATCTTAGATAGCGTCTAACCCAATAGAAAATTCCAACCAAATAAAACCATCTATTTGTTATGATGGGCAAAACACATTTTCAAGGAAGATCCTACAAATAATCAATGAATGCTCAAAATATGCATACCTTCCTGAAGTCACCCTCTATCAAGTTTTCAGCCAATGACGGGCCGACAGCTAAGAATCCCCTGCCAATGGGACTGTAAGGAACAATCCCAATGCCAAGTTCTCTGCAAAACAGATCACAACAATCATATCATCAACATCAAACTTCAAAATAAACAAGTCTAGAATTTTGTTAACAGCAAAACCTCTTGAAGATGACTTGCTAGTAGGAATAATTTCACTTTCCAAATCTCTTGACCATAAAGACCACTCATTCTGTACTGCTGTTATCGGATGAACGGCACGAGCCCTTCTGATTGTTGAAGCACAAACTTCTAATAATCCCACATACTTCACTTTCCCTTCCTCAACCAGTTTCAGCACGCGCCTGCACTCAACTATCTGCAGCCAAGCATGTTTAATAAACCGCAACTGTGTATCCGGTTGACAATAAGTCAAACTAAGTTTCTTTAAAATAACAGTTTCAATTCTATGCCAAAGTTTAAAAGAACGGAAACGCGCCTCGAGGCGTTTTCCCTTCGCCTCACGAGGCGTAAGCCCAAGGCAGAATTAAAAAATTAAATTATTAATTATATATCTTTCAAAAAATAAAATGCTAACTCATTTCATCATCAAATTCATCAAAAACACACATAAAAAAGAGATAAAATGTCACAAAAAGTCGAAAACATAAAAAATATACCTAAAAACCCCCTGAGGCGCAACTTTTCATAACGCCTTAGTCCTGTGAGGCGCATACCACTGTTCAAACACCTGAGGCGCGCCTCGAGGCGCACACCTCAAGCATTTTTTTTAAACCATGTCCTATGCAATGTTACAAGCGCTTGTTTCCTTGACCTCTCATTCGCAGCCCAACGCTCATAATAATGAGTGTACCTTCCAATCGCTTTCTTAGCCACCACCCTTTGTTGTTCAACTTCACAAACAGGGCCCTCTTGTTTACTAAACCGATTACAAGTTCTCCCGTCATGTCCCACATACGGGCCAAGACATAACCAACATAATTCATATCCACAAGGCTGACTACAAGTCATATGACTACTGGCCAAGCAAACACAGAGTCTCAACACACACAAATCCATAAACACAATTCAGCTACAATTGCACAAACAAAAACAAGAATATACATCTCATGACAAATGAAAATTTCATCTGAACCAACAAAAGCACACTAACTAAAATATGTAGCAGCAACAAAATCATAAAAAGAGCATATATCAAACACGTATCGGTAAACATCGGGGAATAATTATTATTATCATGCTTTCGATGATGAATGTCTGAAACTTAATTAATATTATCGGTAAACCAAGAGATGAATGAAAAGCGTCAAAATATGAATTATTTTCGCCTCATAACCCAAATATGAATTATTACACTATTAATAGAAGACTAAAGTTAGTCGACATACATCAACATTCGTTTGCAGTTCAGCATTGGCTTCAGGAGCATCGATTGCCCTTGCAGATCTTTCAATTGAGGGATCTCGATTGAGGGGTTTCAGAATGAGGGTTTCTGATAATGGAGGGGTTTCGATTGAGGGTTCAGAATGAGCTAGGGTTTCGATGGAGGGGTTTTAGTATGTATGTATGTGTTAGTAGAATGAGGGTGTTTTGTTTCTAAGAAATCTAAGGATACAGTACATGATAAGTGAGAGGGCGGGACTTAAATGTATGGGAGGGAAATTAGAAATGTGTGAAATCTTGACACTAAACATGACACACAATTGGTATACCGTCATGCTTTTTGAATTCTTGATATTAGATTGTTGACACGCAAAAAAGCGTGTCATTATTTAACCATTTTTTTAAAAAAAAACGACAATTTTTTAATGACACACGTTTTTTAGTGTCATTAATAGGTGTGTGTCATTAAATGCGTGTCAAGATAGGTTATTTTTCTAGTATTGGAGTAAATCACTTAAACATAATCAATCTTAGTTAAAAAAACATTTATTTAAAAAGTTAAAAAAATAAAAAGCATAAACCATATTAAACATAATACAATATTAAAAGGATAACCTTCAACATATAATCATCTTCACGTAATTTAAAATATGTTACAATTTGACTTTGACTTATATAGATGTAAAATTCATGATCACATTGAAAACAAAAACACTTATTTCAATATAGCGACTTTGTAAAGAAAAGCATATACAAATTTTCTTTGAATACATGAATTTAGATTAATAAATGTTTATTAATCTAAACATAAATCACTTTCAATAATCAACGAAGGAGAAAACACTTCTAAGTCTTTTAAAAAAAAATTAACACTTACTTCTTGATGAACAGAAGGAGAATTCAGAATTTTTTTAAAAATGAATGGTTTGATGTTAATGTAATCATATATTTATAACGACTACTCAATAATTCTATATTATATTAAATTAATTTGTAAATAAAATCTTCTATTTTAAATTAGAAGATATGCATATCTTCTTTTTATTTATTTTAAATAAATATTTTATTAAACTTACTGTAAACAAATAAATATTTAAATTTTTATGTTAATCCTTATACATAATTCGAAAACAATATTTATATATAGTATAAATCGAAAATAATAT
Source organism: Ambrosia x helenae (assembly GCA_030844895.1). Taxonomy (NCBI): domain Eukaryota; kingdom Viridiplantae; phylum Streptophyta; class Magnoliopsida; order Asterales; family Asteraceae; genus Ambrosia; species Ambrosia x helenae. Next base: position 100,481,902 of record CM061231.1, read on the forward strand.
TTAAATTTTAAATATTTTCAATTAGAAGATATGCATATCTTCTTTTATTTATTTTTAAATAAATATTCTATTAAACCTCTCACCTCAACGTACCACGTGGCACATTCAATGGGGGAGGGGGGTTGAGGCCTCCATTAAACGCCATATCATCATAAGTCAATTCTTTTATTAATAGTTATAGATTATAGATAATTATGTATTTATCTAAGCAAAAAATTAAATTACCTATTTTCCTTTCTTAAAAGTTAAAATTATCATATATACTCATTTAGTTAAAAATCGATTAGAGAGTGACTGTTTTGTCATTTTCTTTACTAAAAAATAAAAAATTCAAATTTACTTTTTATAATCTCTACTAGATTATATCTCGGGAGCATCCCGTGGCAGAGAAATCTAATATGACACATCAATTTTACATATGAATTAGACTGATTCGCTTCACATTTACATGCAAGAACCTAAAACAATAAGTAATGTATATCTCCAATGTTAACCTCCTTCCTAAAATAGTGTATAACTTCGTTGTTAACACTTAACATTAAACAATATAATTCTAATGTTAACATGTAACCTAAAACAATGTATAACTATAATATTAATACTTAACTTAAAACAATGTGCAACTACTCATTTGAATAAGAATGGAAATGTATATTAACAAGAAAATATATGTTTGGATGAGGAGCAGTGTCAGAAGCAACTATTGCAGAGTGTGATTGAAGCAGTGATCTTGAAGATGTGACTTTTTTTTTGAAATCATGAGTGATTTTAACCTCCCGGGAATGAGAAATTTAATATGACACATCAATTTTACATATGAAATAGATTGATGTATAACTCTAATATTAATATCTAACCTAAAACAATGTACAACTCCAATGCTAACACCTAACCTAAAACAATGTAGAACTCTAATGTAACTTTAATATTAACACATATCCTAAACACTAAACAAATGTACAACTCTAACATACTAATATTAATATCTAACATAAAACAATGTATAACTCTATTAACCTATTCGGCTCTGGTTGAAAATAGAAATCATATTTACTGGTTGGAACATAACTAGTGACTTGCCTATACATGATTAATGAATTACTTGAATACGTGTTTTTTCCTGTATGAACAATACCTCACAAAAAAATAGTCGTTTTTTCTCCATTTTTTATATAGCACTACGGTACTCATTAGAAAGATAATAAAACACTCGTTAATTTGGTATATTTTTTTCTTTAAAAAATCTCGTAGATAAAAGATATTAACGTTTAAAAATTATAGGAGAAAACATTAGAGAGAAATCCAATTTTGTTTTTAAACTTTTTTCCATTAAAATTAGTTAAGTGCACATGGTACTCTCAAAAGAGAATGATTATGTAAGTGCCATGTAAGATTTTATTACTGAATCAAATACAAACAAAAATAAAGAAATAATAAAAAAGACTACACCAAGAAGTAACAAAATACATCATGAATCTTCCATCAATAAAAAAAAAATTAGTGAATAAACATCATAAAAAACACATGAAGAATCAAACATAAAAAAACGTCCAGAACAAATATTGTGCTTTTCTTTGTTTCTTTGAGTACCTTGTTTCATTTCTTGTTTGCAAAGGAAAGAAAACAAGTACAAGACACAGAAAGCAAATTTCACATAAAACATATAAAGCACAATGTCAATCATGTTATCTTCTCCCCTTACGTTAGGGTTCTGAGCACGATGATACCTGTTATGGTCGCTGGTAATTATAAAAAAGCGCACCAGGGAGAGTCTCATCGGCTGTTCTAAACACCATGGTCCTTATCACCGGCTTGGTGGTTCGCTGATGGAGGATTTGGAAACGATCGTCGTTGCAAGTGGATGGGTCACCACTCACCGGAGAGAGTCGTCTTGGAGGGATGGTGTGAGGCAAGGAATGGAAGGTCCTTATATTTTTTATGTTTGGATGGGTAATTTTGTCATTTTGTTGCAACGAGTGGAAATATGTAATTTAGTTTTTGAGTTGGGTAAATATGTAATTATTGTTTAAAATAGGGGGGATAGAGTTGAGTTATCCTCCAAAGGCTAAAAAATGAGAAAGGTGAGCCGCCACTAGAAAGTGAGATGTGTCCAAAGAATAAACAAGTGGGAGGGGTAATTTTGTCAAGAGAAGAAGTCCGTAACTTTTTTATACGTCATCTCGTTTGAAATAAACTTATACCATAAAATCAAGCGTATTTTTATCTTTAAAAATAGTACCCTATTGTTATATTTTTGAAAAAAAAAATTGAAAACTCAGGTTACGATAAACCAATTTGGTTTTATGCCAGGAAGGTCTACTACAGAAGCGATTCACATTCTAAGAAGACTGATGGAAAAATATAGAGAGAAAAAGCGGTATATTTAAAGGGGAAATTTATAGGGTAGCAATTAGACCTGCTATGTTATATGGGACGGATTGTTGGGCCATCAAGAAAATACATGCACATAAGATGGATGTAGCAGAGATGAGGATGTTGAGGTGGATGTGTGGGTACACATGGTTAGACAGGATAAGAAATGAGGTTCTTAGAGAAAGGTTAGAAATTGCTAGGATATCCGATAAGATAAAGGAGGGGAGATTGAGGTGGTTTGGGCATGTGAAAAGGAGACAGACGACGGAGCAAGTTAGGGTGGTGGAAAACCTCATTGTGGAGGGAAGGAGGGTAGGGGTAGGGGTAGGCCTAGGTTAACGTGGGATGAAAGGATTAGGAAAGATTTACAAGAGTTACATCTCTCTAAGGACATGGTCCAGGATAGGAGCTTGTGGAGACATATGATTAAGGTTAAAGACAGCTAGGATAGGTTCATAAGAGTTGACAGATGTGTCATAGAAAATAAAATTTGCTCACAACACTTTTTTTGTTGGTCTTTACATGTGATTGTTGCCTTGTGCTTTATAGTTTCTTTATAGTGGTATATCTTTTCCATTTTTACCATGTATTCTTTTTAACATCTTGATGATATTGGTAGCTAAAAATATTATTATCACTATTATTATATTTTTATTTAATTATTTTTATTATATTTTTTTATTGTTTTTATTATTATTATCGTCGTCGTCGTCGTTATTATTGAGCCGATGGTCTCTTTGAAAGAAGCCTCGATCTATTCTCAGGGATAGAGGTAAAGTCTGTCTACATCTCACCCTCCCCAGACCCTACCAATAGTTCTCTATTCGTGGGATTTCACTGGGTATGGGATTTAATATTTTTAACAATCGTATTTTAGAATATAATTCCATTTTATTAGTGTTTATAATGGTGATATCAATTCATTGTTACGATGATATTATAATATTTAGTTGAACAGAAAAACAAAAACAAAAACATGCCATGGATTACTTTGTAATATTTAGATATTAATGGGTATAAAAAATGTGTTATGGTAATTACGCTTATGTCTTGATTATATAGGTAAGAGTTGTTTTACATGGATGGGAACAAGACCTATGGTACACATATCTGAGCCTGCCATGATCCGAGAGGTCTTGGCTAATTATAATACATATCAAAAGCAAAGGGGAGGTAATCCATTAACGAAGTTGCTAGTTAGAGGAATGGTAGATGCCGAGGGTGATCAATGGGTTAAACATAGAAAAATCATCAATCCTGCATTCCACATGGAGAAGCTCAAGGTTACGTTCTTGCTATTGTTTTTCTATTCTCAACAAGATCGATTTACCCTCAATTTATTACGCCTTGTAAACCATTATATGTATGTCTAATTTCTTTTGCAGCATATGATACCCGCTTTTTACGTGAGTTGCAATGAGATGATCGACAAATGGGAGAAAGCTTTAATCCAACAAAACTCGTGTGAAGTGGATGTGTGGCCTTATCTTCAAACTTTTTCAAGTGATGTAATTTCACGTACGGCTTTTGGTAGTAGTTTTGAAGAAGGAAGAAAGATATTTGAACTTCAAAGAGAACAAGCAGGGCTAGTTATGAAGGCTGCAAATTCAGTTTACATTCCAGGATCAAGGTAAGTTAGTTTCCAAAATTTATTTTCACATGTATTAGATGCTTAGAGTGGTATTGCTAGAACTTGTGCTAATAAAGTAAAATTTGATAGATTTTTTCCCACAAAAAACAATAATAGAATGAAAGAGATTGACCAACAAGTGAAGGGTTCAATAAAGAGCATAATCAATAAACGAGTTGTTGCGATGAAAGCTGGAGAAGCTAGCCATGATGATCTCTTGGGCATACTTTTGAATTCCAATTACAATGAAATTAAACAGCATGGAAATAGCAAATTTGGATTAAGCATTGAAGATGTCATTGAAGAATGCAAACTTTTCTACTTTGCTGGGCAAGAGACTACTGGAACTATGCTTGTTTGGACTATGATTTTACTAGGTAAACACTTGGAATGGCAAACACGTGCTAGGGATGAAGTTTTACGTGTCTTTGGAGATACAAAACCAGATATTGATGGCTTGAATCATTTAAAAGTTGTAAGTATCCGTACTATAAAACTAAATATTAGATATTGACGACTTAAGTATATGTTGATGTTACTATTCTTGTGTATGTCACCTTGTAGGTGAACATTATCTTCAATGAGGTTCTCAGACTATATTCACCTGTTGTATTTCTTAGACGACTAATACATGATGAAACTAAGCTAGGTAACTTAACTTTACCAGGAGGAACCCTTATCCAAATAAATGCATTGATTTTGCATCATGACAAAGATATGTGGGGTGAAGATGTAAACGAGTTTAATCCTCAAAGATTTTCTGAAGGTGTTTCAAAGGTTACTAAAGGACAAGCTGCTTACCTTCCATTTGGTGGTGGCCCACGTATATGCATCGGCCAAAATTTTGCTAATCTGGAAGCGAAAATGGCTCTTGCAATGATTCTACAACGCTTTACTTTTGAGCTTTCTCCATCGTACTCGCATGCTCCTAGTGCAATGCCTAGTTTACAACCTCAGTTTGGTGCTCACTTAATTCTACAGAAATATTAATATTAGGGAATGTTTCACATATATTCTAGTCTAATTATTAAGATAGCCATATATAAATGGTCTTTATCTATTTCATATTGTAGACATTTATAATAAAACTTGCATTTGGTGTATTTAAAGAAGCTACATAATTTTCTGGACATGTAAGAAATTTTGGAGGATCTATAGTTATGTAATGCCCCCGATCCATCCAGGTCGCTATCTGTCAATGGAATATTGACGTATAGAGCTAAAGCATAGAAAACAATACTAAATAAATCTAATAAGAGGTACAATGCACCTTATGGGTATAATTGGACCATTGAGATTGTTGAGGATATTCATTTGCACCACCTATAATACTTGATTCAAGTTGCACCTCAATTTAAACTCTAATGTCATCAAATCAATCTTTAAACCTATAACCCTTAACACCTCTTAAGGTATCCTAAAAAAATTAATTTCGTGCCTTTGGTAGGGCTGCAAGCGAACCAAACGTTCACTGAACAGTTTGTGACCTATTTAGCGGGAAGTTTATTTGTGTTCGCTTAACGAGCACGAACAAGAAAGCTCTTTTGTTTAGTTAAACAAACTAACACAAACAAAGGCAAAGTTAGTTCATTTATGTTCGTGAACGTTTCATAACGCCTTCATTTATGCTTGTTTGTTTTATTCGATCTCCATTCATGCGGGGGATTGTTAGAAAAATAGTACTGGAAATGATTTTCACTAATTTTGGATTCAATAAATGTATCTATTTTTTAGTTACACAATAACCATTTTTGGGTTTGCATCAAATAGTTGGTGTGCACGTCAGCCATTCAGTTTTAAACAACATAACAAGAAGAATAGCTCCAAAACCTTAATATATTCAAACCAAAACTAAAAAACTCTTTAGAGTTAAGTACACAATTAGTCCCTGTGGTTTTGCATGAATCAGAGGTTTGGGTATTAACCTTTTTTATTAACAACTTTGGGGATTGAGATTTCCGTTCTTAATTTAGGTATTAACACTAACGTTCGTTAGCTTTTCTCTTAAGTTTAAGTAGATTGACAAAATTACCTTCCCTTATTACAATTTTATACTTCTTTTATTAATAGAGGGATAATTCCCGTAATTGATTATAAACCATATATTAAAACCCACTATGACATCCATCACCTTTTACCATCTCTAAGTCTAGAGTCCTATGTGAAGCGTCAAGCAAAACTTGAAACATGTACGAAAATAATTTTGTCAACATAAATAATGTTGGTGAACATACTTAGTTTAGTGTACATATAGACACAAGACTTGAAGCATGTTTCAAGGGTGTGTAAAGACTTTTTTGAGGCTAAAATAACGATAAAATCAGCTCGGAATCGTGCTCGTCCCTTGGAACGATTGTGCTTGACAAATTGTTCAAACAGTCTGTTCCCTGCAGCAACAGAACATACGTGTAGCAGCATGCACATGCGTGCCACCTCGTAAGCACGGTCATGCTTAGTTTAATTTTTTGACTATAAATAGCAACTTCAACTCAACCAAGTGTGTGCCGATTTTTACCCTTCTTGGGGACTCTTGGGAGGCCTTAGGGCCGACCAAACACCTCTCAAAGGTTTAGAGCTTTCCTAACTTGGGTTCTCGATCAAGAAATCATCTGATCTTCAAAATAGGTATGTATGTTATATTTGATGCTATATTTAGGTTTCTTGATTAGTTATGCTCAAAGTTTTATAAAGGGTCTGTTATTATTTTGGTTTTACATAAGAAATGTTTGGAACTCAAAGCAAGCGAGATCTGTCTCTTGAATTCCAGTCACAGAGACCTATTTTAAGACCAAGTATTCATTCTAGAAGAGCTAATATTACTGTAAAGTTTCAAGATCTTTATGGGTTTACAGTTGAAGGCAATGTTGATGATGCTAATATATTGAATCAGGTTAGGGAGAAGGTGAGGGAACAGGGTAGGGTATGATGGTAGGCATTAGAAGCTAGTAAAGGGGCTGATTGGTATTTGCAGACACCCGCTGCTGTCGTTGCGCCTAATGCAGCTTCTTTGCACTGCACCCAATGCCTCAACATTTTTGCACAGTGAGCGGCCACCAGGGCGACTGCAGACGCTAATGCAGCTTCCCTTGTTTTGGAGGAATTTGAGCCAGACCCGGACCCAGTCTAATTGCAGAATCTGACCCGGACTGCCAAGATGTTGGGTCTGGTCGAGACATTGCGTGTGGGCAGTTGTCCGAGTGTGGTCTAAATGTCTCGTGTAGATAGCTATCCGAGTCGGGTCTAGACATTGCTGTAGGCATGTTTATTAAAACATGTGTAGGCTTATTAAAACTTAAAGAACACGAAGCTGTTGCTGAATATCATCTATGTCTTGACTTCTAGAATTTATAAAATAGGAACAATCTTCATTTACTTGGTAGTAGAAATGGAAAAACCATACTGTTATTGTTTTTCAATTTTATAAACATAGTACCACATAATTATTACCATCTCTATGTTCGAATGTCGCATTAATCTTTTCACAGGTCCCACATAGAACAACTAGAAGAATCCCCTTGCCACGACCACTTGTCATTCCCCAGCTTACCTATAATCAGAACATTAATGTCTACCCCTGAAAAACAATAGCAATACAAGTAAATGAAAGTCAAAGGTCTGGTTATGATGCACGTCTAAACAGTGTTTCAGAGCTGTTGATGCGTGTTTAACGGCGTTGCAGGTGATGCGTGTGCAGCTGCTGCTGCTGCGTGTCAACACTGTTGATGCGTGTGCAGCATTGCAGCTGATGCTGCTGCGTTTCAGCGCTGTTGTTACGTAGTTTTTTTTATCAGTTATTTTGTTATTGATGTACTTTATTCCAGTTTATAAGGGTCTTTTATATATAAGGTTCTTCTGAAAATTCATCAGTAGTCAAAACATTTCAGTTAGATTATATCGTATATCTGAATCTATGATCGGATGAATAAATCTTTCTAAATATAAAAATAATTTGTTTCAGTTTCAAAAAACTGTAAAGTAATTTAATTTGTCTTACAAAACCACTAATGAAATTTCATCCTTGAGTTAGTTTATGATCTTTACACTTATTATCCTTTTGTGATTATTATTTAGATTTGATGGTTTTGAATACAGATAATAAGTTAAAACATTTATATCTAGTATAGTTAATTTATTCTTCGTTTATACTTAATTTTTTTTATGTAAATAATATATTAAAAGACAAAACAAGTTACATTTAGATGGTGGGTAAGCAGGCAACAAGCCGCGACGCTATCCCCTTTTGAATCACAAAGTCTATCCTGCTAAACACAAACCCTTGGTTCTTAGGGCTCTGCGAGTCACTCTGGACCACCTTATGCACTCGTTTCAGGAACCGTACTGCCTCAGGGGCCAGAGATCCAAATGTGTCAAAAGCAAACGGCAAGAACACATGTTGATTCTCTAAACAGGCTGCTTCGTGCTTTAAATGAAATATCTATTATGTATTTTTTAATGTAGAATATGTGGACTTTGAGCATTGTGTATTTTTTTTTATGTTGTTAGCTTTAATGGGAAGTTAGGAAACTAATTGAATTTGGTTATATTATATGTGAAGATTTCATATGTTATGATTTTGTCCGCGCATATATATATAGGGGTGGATATTTTGAAAACCCACTCGAGTTAAGAAAACTCTGAAAACCCTTCAAAAAACTATCTAAAAAAGTTTTTTTTTTTTGAAAAAAATACATAAGGTAACATACATGTTTTTAAGTGTTTTGGGCCAAAAAAATAAAAAAAAGCGCCGAACGAATATTTAAAAAAAAAATAAACAACGCAAACTTTGTAACAGCGCTGTTAACATATGTTTTCTGCTTTTTAACATATGTTACAGCGCTGTTTCTGCTTTTTAACATATATTAACATCGCTGTTACAAAGTTTGCGTTGTTTATTTTTTTTAAAAATATTCGTTCGGCGCTTTTTTTTTATTTTTTTGGCCCAAAACACTTAAAAACATGTATGTTACCTTGTGTATTTTTTTCAAAAAAAAAAAAAAAAAAAAATTTTAGATGGTTTTTTGACGGGTTTTCAGAGTTTTCTTAACTCGAGTGGGTTTTCAATTTATATTGTAACATCGCGTGATTTTCACTTTTCTTGTATTAAAAATTCTATACTTCACAAATTCCAAGTTTGCCTTTATTCGCTCCTACCAATTCTTGACGAGTCGTCATTATAATATACCTATTCAATTTAGGCGTCATAACTAGAAACTCTTTTAGTTAAGATCTTAATACATATTTATTTAAATAAAACATATATTTTTATTATAATAATACTTTAAGATTAATAGAAATAGAAAAAAAAAACAAGAAAAGAAAACGTGATTGTAATGGTTTAGTTTGACTTTTGGCAACTAACATAATACAACATAAAAGTTTATGTTGTTGGTTTGTTTTATTTTTTTTTTTTTGTTAATCGATGTCAACAGCAGCAGTAGAACATAAGCCATCACCACCCCACATTAATCAAACTTAACCCCACTTAATCACCTCCCAACCACCCTAATAACTCTATTTAATACCTAACGAACTCACCCCACCTATAAATACAACCCCTTCCCACTCCATAATCTCTTGTTCATCACTTTTCTCTTTAAAACTCTCTCTAATCTTCAAGGTTTTTGAGCAAATTTCCTGAAAACACATCAGTAAGTTTCTAGGCTCAAACCTTCAATTCCTTTTTGTTTTTCCTTCTCTTTTCTATCCAAAACTCCTTGGAGAACCCTCTAGGATCTTCTCCATGTTTATCCACATAAGTGTGATAAGGGTAGAGCACCTAAAAGAGGTCCCAAATGGGTTTGTTTTTCTGAATTGTTTTTATGTCCTAAGAAATATTAATATAAGAATATACTTTCAAGTTCCTATCTTACTAGCTTATTATTAATCTTTGGAAGGTTTGTGGTTACACCCTACCTTACCAACTCTCTTGACCCTTCTTGTGCTACGGATTTATCCACACTAGAAAGGGGAAATCCCATGTCAAAAACCCACGTTTATTCCATAAACGAAGTGGTTATGACATGAACCTATCAAATGGATTCACATTCCTAACCTTATACCATCCGAATCATCTATGATGATTTTGTGCTTGGTCTAACTTAATCTCATGACCATCCGGATTGCCCTAAAGGCAATTTGTGCTTGGTTTGCCTAAAAGGCTTGCTTGACTCTCTTGAATCTATAATCTAAACTCAAACCTAAGACTATTTATTTTTCTAATTCTAGTTAACCAAGGCTAAGGAACTAATCCCCCAAGACTCATTCTTTTGGAACCTTGCTAAAACGCACCCAAAGGTGAGTTCATACTTGTCCCCCTTTTATCCTTTATTCTTTGGGGCTCAACATGTATCACTATCAAAACTCAAACGATTTTAAACTCTACAATCTATTATGCTTAGTCTAAAGTCTATCATATTCTAAATTCTATTATGCGCAATCTAAAGTCTATTATATGCTTGTACGCTATGCTATGTAGAATTATTTACTCTAACATACAAATGTTCATATAGTTGACAACCCACCTTGCATGTATAGCGCTATAGGATTGGCTATCCGCCCCCTACATGGGTCATGTTAAGCAAAATTCTTCGTGGCTAGTCGCCATTTGTATGGTTCTCTTGCATATGCCTATAAGCAAAACTTTATTATACTATGTATGTATGTCAAAACTAGTATGCTCACCAATGCTTTATGTGTTGACGGATATTTTATACATGGTGCAGGAAATATTTGTTGCATGACATTTCAAGAAAACTACTTAGGATTGGACATAGAAACTCACTCTAGTTCAAGTTGTCATATTCTTGTTGTTGTGTTTTTCGTTATTTAAACTACTTGTATTTCTATTTTTAGACAATAAATGAAATTCTATCTTTAAACTATATTGTCACAAAATCTAGTGTTATGAAGTCTTTGAACAATCTACCACTAAGTCTCACCTCGATGATTCCGCCATCGGTTGGGGTGTGACAGATTGGTATCAGAGCCATGACTATAGGGATCTAGGAAAAATTGCCATGTTTGACCTAGACTATAGTTAAGAACCTTTTTGACCATTCCTTTTATCATGCTTAATATACTTGTTCTCCCTATCTTACTTCTACTCAATTCTTTTGGTCCTTAAAATTTACCTTCCGATTTGTGGATTACTCTACACTCAAAGACGTTCGTATAACACAAACGAAAGGAAATCACCGAAATAGGCGTGAAACCCTCACTTTGGTGATAACTTTCAATCCGCGTAAAATCTTTGTGTTTTTGAAACTACACAAAGATAGGAGTGATATCCTCACCTTGGTGGAAATTTCACAATTCTCGTTCTAGTGGACACTTACCAATTGAAGGTTAGAATTAATTTTCTTACTACGTTGGAAAAAGTGTACAAACCACACTTAAAGAAACGACCTCGCTAAGATAGGAGTGAAATCCGCAACTTAACGACTAGTTTCAATCCTTGATATTTTTTTTTAATCTCGCCAAAGTCTCAAATTTACTAATGACAAGGAACATGTAGTAACTGAAAGGGTGAATACCGTTAACCGAAAGCTTCGGCGAGAGTATTTCCACCTATTAGGCCAAAGCATGTTTCCAAACTCAAAGGTAAATTCGAATCACTTTGGTTAGTCTTAGTTCCGTTCCGGAACACTCCAATTGCTTGTTTAAAACAAGCCTCTCTTTTTATGATAATACTACTTTCATTTATGTTTTCATGCTATGTTTTCATTATATATTCGATTTATTTCACTCGCATACAATCTTAAGACTCGCATTACAAGCTACTCTCACAATCTCCAAAGAATACTAATAATCGCAAACCAACATAAATCAAAACTCTTTTATGTTAACTAAGTGCACTACACTTGCTTATACATATGTGTTACGCTATTTGAACAATGTGAAACTTGCATACTATACGTGTAACTTTAACTTGCATACTAAGTCTATGAGAACAACTTAAGCTTATGTATTTTTCTTATCTAAATTTGCATCAATTTCAACGATCTAATCTTACCCACAAGCTTTTCATTGTTAACCAAAATTCTAGTAACTTATTTCCTAAATTCAAAAGTCACTTTGTTTAAAAACGCTTATACAAATCTTCTTATGTATGATTCTCGTAGATGTCTTCCCGTCTCAACAGCATCGATCTCAACCAACTGGCGAGTCTTATTGCCTAAAAATTAATCAAGATTCTCCTTAACCTAGAGACCTCAACAAACCCAATTCCAAACTCTGGCGATACCATCCAGGACAACCCAAACCATCCACCCATACCCCTACCAAGCAAACGAAAAAGGGTAACCGAAAATGCAAAACCCTCAAACGAAACCACACTTCGACAACTCCTGAGACTCCGAATTCCAACAAAAAGCAGTACCGTGGAACCTTTCCGCTATGCGACAGTTGTAAATATCACCATCCCACTCACACACAATGCCGCATATTCGCCAACTGTGGTGCATATGGTCATTTAGCCAACACATGTTGCCACACCACTAAACCACGACCCGAAAAACCTTCTAGCACTACCTTATTCACTAAAGCCAATGGATGGATATGCTCCGAGCGCAACGACCCAACCCATGTACGCAACCAATGTCCAAGACTTGCCTTGGTGATCTACGATGCTGGAAGACCCACTCACCACACTAAAGAAGATTGATTTTTCTTTTCTTTTATAAAAAAATGAGAATTTCCATATGTAATTTTTTCAAGAAATTATTCAGATGTGAAATTTTCTTTTATAAATGATGAAATACCATCATTATCTTAGGTTACAATCATAATTCAATCCAAAACCCTTTTCTTCTCGCGCACAATTTTTTTCAAAATTTTGAGCAAAATTCTTCCTACTATTCCTAAGAGGATGCTTATTCTTCTATAAAATCCTCACTTTAAACCTTCAACCCACTAACAAATGTGTCAAGTCGGTATGACCCGAGATTTTAAATGGTAAAAGCGTTTAAAATAAATTTTGCTTTAAGGACCCCAATGTCGTCCATAACAAATTTTTTTTTTCTTTTAGCAAACAAGACTTATGAGCAAAGACACGCTAAATCAGACAACCTACTTCTTTATAATCCCAAAACCTTTTCTCTTGAAATCGTATCACGACTCAAAATATTCACCAACGCCAAACTAAAATTCTCAATAAACTATTTTTCTCGCTTAATAAAATGAATTTTTCATAAATCAAACGTCCATCTTCGTAAGACTTTTACACTAAATTTTCCCCACTTCAAATAAATCTGTTATCTTTATTATCCAACAGACTAAATTCTTCTACCATCAAACTTGACCCCTAGTCTTGAAAAGCTAAAATTTATCGCGAACTCATTAAACCTAATTTGTAATAAACCCGAATTCTATGTTGCCCACAGTCAAAACATTTTGTGCGTTTTCATTAGGAATCCAATTGTCTATTCTTTTGTTTGCTTTATACATCTGAACATAACCACATATGCACGAGTCTACACCGGTATGTCACGAAACCATACATCTACGCCAAAAACACGTACGGTTAACAACATCAAAGACCTGCTTAATGCCTTTTCACATTATGTGTTTGCATATCACGTTGCTTGCTATGTTTACAACATCAAAACTGTTTAAATGTCTTAGTTTAATGTCGTTTTCTTGTATAAATATTTTGCGTCAACCCACACATAACTAAGACAAATTATGTGGACCATACGACAATTGGACTAATTACGGGTGCACACGTAATTACAGAAATTGGGCGTATGAAAAACAGAACAAGTCCCGGTGTATGTATAACCTATCATGACTTGAATAACAACATGGATGAGGTATGATAACGGCATGGTGGGTACGCCGCCGGTACATCATATACATAAATGTCGTGTCATACTAGCAAAAGTAGAGTTATTCATGCCATGAGAAGTTTTGGGTGTCGAGTTAAAAAAATTTGACCAACACTTACGTTATTTATCTTTTGCGATACCGTTTATGTTATAGTTTACAAGTCTAATTACGCTTGCATTATTTATCTTTTATGCATATTATAACCTTGTTTTGAACCACACTTTCCACTATGCAACATCATCTTTGCTATGAATAATCTATACTTGCAATCTCCATCAAACTTCGTTCCTTCCTCGTGCTTTCCTTGCTTAATCAGCAATCCTTCCATTATCAAGATCTATTTCTAAATTCCGTAAGCTCTGGCCTTAATCTCTAAAAACATTTATACATGTAAAACAAGATCTGTCTCTCACTTTCATATATTTTCTTGACTACTTATATACTGGATTTCAAAACTAAATAAATACTATTTATATCACTAAAAAGTTGTTTTCAAATAGTGCAATTTCTCGTTTTAAAAAAAATTGGTAAAATTTTCAACCTTGTGCAAACCAAATATTTATTACTAAATATTGTTCATTCCCACCTCTAGTCACTCATTATACTCACAATTTTACTATTCCACCCAATTACCCAAGGACACCTCTTTTACAAGCCAAAATTTCCACTATTTCATATGTGATATATCGTATAATTACTTATTTTCCCAAAATTTCTATATGTTCTACAATATACTTACATATCTTCAATTTTCACTATTTCATATCGTATAAATACTTATTTTCCCAAAATCTTTACTATTTCTTATACACAATATACTTACCAGCCTTCACAGGATTTTTACTATTTCATACCGCACACTTACTTATCTTTCCAAACTATTGCTACTTCATATATGTTATACAGAATAAATACTTATTTTCTTTACTATTTTATGCATGTGATACTGTATACTTACTTACCTTTCAAAAAAAAAAAAAAATTACTGCATTAACTCCATATACAAACCTACATATACGTACTCCCTCCCTTCATTATTTACAAAACACTTTAGTCGGTCAAAATTTCAAATTTCTACGTACGACCTTGGGTTAAAATTTTAAAAGTACTTTTCGTACGAGCATAATCATCGCACAAGTGACTAGATACCGTATTTGATTTAAACATAATAAACTAACAAGTTTTGTTCTCATTAAACCCATATCAAACTACTTACCATTTTTCAAAAGGTTGACTC
Organism: Ambrosia x helenae; assembly: GCA_030844895.1. Classification (NCBI taxonomy): domain Eukaryota; kingdom Viridiplantae; phylum Streptophyta; class Magnoliopsida; order Asterales; family Asteraceae; genus Ambrosia; species Ambrosia x helenae. Next base: position 100,496,967 of record CM061231.1, read on the forward strand.
TTAATTAAATTTCGAGACGAAATTTCCTAAAGTAAGGGAGACTGTAACATCGCGTGATTTTCACTTTTCTTGTATTTTAAATTCTATACTTCACAAATTCCAAGTTTGCCTTTATTCGTTCCTACCAATTCTTGACGAGTCGTCATTATAATATACCTATTCAATTTAGGCGTCATAACTAGAAACTCTTTTAGTTAAGATCTTAATACATATTTATTTAAATAAAACATATATTTTTATTATAATAATAATTTAAGATTAATAGAAATAGAAAAAAAAAACAAGAAAAGAAAACGTGATTGTAATGGTTTAGTTTGACTTTTGGCAACTAACATAATACAACATAAAAGTTTATGTTGTTGGTTTGTTTTATTTTTTTTTTTGTTAATCGATGTCAACAGCAGCAGCAGAACATAAGCCATCACCACCCCACATTAATCAAACTTAACCCCACTTAATCACCTCCCAACCACCCTAATAACTCTATTTAATACCCAACCAACTCACCTCACCTATAAATACAACCTCTCCCCCACTCCATAATCTCTTGTTCATCACTTTTCTCTTTAAAACTCTCTTTAATCTTCAAGGTTTTTGAGCAAACTTCCTGAAAACACATCAGTAAGTTTCTAGGCTCAAACCTTCAATTCCTTTTTGTTTTTCCTTCTCTTTTCTATCCAAAACTCCTTGGAGAACCCTCTAGGATCTTCCCCATGTTTATCCACATAAGTGTGATAAGGGTAGAGCACCTAAAAGAGGTCCCAAATGGTTTGTTTTTCTGAATTGTTTTTATGTCCTAAGAAATATTAATATAAGAATATACTTTCAAGTTCCTATCTTACTAGCTTATTATTAATCTTTGGAAGGTTTGTGGTTACACCCTACCTTACCAACTCTCTTGACCCTTCTTGTGCTACGGATTTATCCACACTAAAAAGGGGAAATCCCGTGTCAAAAACCCACGTTTATTCCATAAACGAAGTGGTTATGACATGAACCTATCAAATGGATTCACATTCCTAACCTTATACCATCCGAATCATCTATGATGATTTTGTGCTTGGTCTAACTTAATCTCATGACCATCCGGATTGCCCTAAAGGCAATTTGTGCTTGGTTTGCCTAAAAGGCTTGCTTGACTCTCTTGAATCAATAATCTAAACTCGAACCTAAGACTATTTATTTTTCTAATTCTAGTTAACCAAGGCTAAGGAACTAATCCCCCAAGACTCATTCTTTTGGAACCTTGCTAAACGCACCCAAAGGTGAGTTCATACTTGTCCCCCTTTTATCCTTTATTCTTTGGGCTCAACATGTATCACTATCAAAACTCAAACGATTTTAAACTCTACAATCTATTATGCTTAGTCTAAAGTCTATCATATTCTAAATTCTATTATGCGCAATCTAAAGTCTATTATATGTTTGTACGCTATGCTATGTAGAATTATTTACTCTAACATACAAATGTTCATATAGTTGACAACCCACCTTGCATGTATAGCGCTATAGGATTGGCTATCCGCCCCCTACATGGGTCATGTTAAGCAAAATTCTTCGTGGCTAGTCGCCATTTGTATGGTTCTCTTGCATATGCCTATAAGCAAAACTTTATTATACTATGTATGTATGTCAAAACTAGTATGCTCAGCAATGCTTTATGTGTCACACCCTCAAATTACCACTTGCGGGGTTTTACCGCGAGGCGCATGACAAACCAGGATCCAAGTCAACGATCACAATAAACAACTCTATATGAAAAACTTAAACAGACATAACCAGTAATTTAACAAGCGGAAGCGTTTCAGTAGCATTTAATTAGCTATGCTATCATCTCAAAAGTCGTTCAAAATACTTTTATTACAAAACGTGCACTAAATCTAGACGCCAATGCAGACCCGTGCGCCTAGTTCCGTTCATTGCTACCTTAGCGACCTGAGAAAAACATGTCAAAAGATGTCAACATATAATGCTGGTGAGTTCACAGGTTTGTTCAAAATGTTACTAAAATGTTACCATGTCCATACTATATCAATGTTACCAAGTACGCTAGCTAGGCGTAAATTTTATTACTACTACAATTGGAAACCATTACTAGACACGTTTAGCAATGTTCAGCATGTTTAAGCAGCCCGTATGTTCAGCATGATACCAATGTACCTGTTCGAGACAATATGCACCCGCCCGGCCCTCCAAGCCGACGAGTGGGGCAGGTCACGCCCAATAGATCTATCCACATTTCCCCCGTTGTGCAACCCCGCACATTCATGGTTTCCCCCGGGACTTTCCAAAAGATCGTATAGCAATATAAAGTTAAAACCATAGTATGACATACGTTACCAAAACCGTTTAGCGCATGTTTTCTCCCCCAAAAGTTAAAGCAGTAAAAGTGGGGCCGTGAACTCACCTTAAGTAGCGTTCTTCAAATACAGTAAATATGTTTAGCCCTTGATAATCCCTCTACCGGAGATCTATCAAAATGTTCACATAAGTGTTCCGACTAATAACCATAAGGTTATCTAGTCCCTGATTGTCCAGATCGTAACCAAGTATGTTTTAAAACGTGTTTAAATGTTTAACCGACACACTAGACCGACCCGACATCCCGTTGGTGACCCATTACCCTAACTAATCAAGTACACATAGATTACACACAAGGTTCAAGCATAAAACACTTAGTTTGTATCAAAAATCTCATTTCTGCATCAGAACGGTCGAACCAGTCAGTTTTAAGTCTCCTTCACACCTTTTTGTCTCCTTCGCACCTTTTACATCTCGTTCGACCGTTTGATGCTTCCTTCGCCCGTTTATCACATTCGTCCAAATAAAAACCCAGGTTCGACCCTGGATCCCTCCTTCGCACCATCGACTGGTCGAAGGAGGCCAGGTTCGCCCCTGTTGCATAGTTTTTCCTAAAAACGCTTGAAACACATTCAAAACGACTCGAAACATCATCAAACACAGCAGTCAAGGATGAATAACTTATCCCTACAAAACCCCATCGATTTCCCCCGATAATACGTCCGTTTCAGCCATTTCCCAAAATGGTAAAGATTATGGAAACATCACTTTCATGCATGAATTATTTACCCAATTTGGAAACTTTTGAAATCGATTCATGTTTAGCTTGAAATACTCAGTTTGTCGATTATCCGGTCTTTCTTATTCATTCTATTGATCATAAATATTCATACATCAAGTATTAATCCAATAAAACCCCCAAATATCAATATATCCAATCCTAACCCTAGACAACAATATTCCCTCATTATCAACAATCCTATATCATGTTTCTATCATAGATATAGCAGCAAATCAGTGAACAATACATAACACCACATAACACACAATTTACACATGTTATTCATTATGAAAACCTATGTTAAATGATCATGTTTTGATTTAGAAAGATGTTTAAAAGGTTTTTAATCATAAAAACACCCTTAGAACAGATCCGGACAATTAGGGTTAGATGAAAACGAATTAAAATGCTTTTAAAAGATTTAGGATTATGAACACACCTTGGATTCTTGTTTAGATGTTGTAGATAGGTTAGATTATGAAAAAGAAGAGCAAAAACTCCTTCCTTAGTGTTTAAGATCGTTTGAGAGCGTTTTGGGACGGTTAGGGTTTGTGAAATGATGAAAAATGACAAAGGTTGTTATTTATACTAGTCTTCCTTCGCACCAACTCATTGGTCGAATGTAGTCTCCTTCGCCCCTTTCACAGGGTCGAATGAGCCTTGTTTGGTCGAAGGGAATTTCTCAAATTCCACTTCCCTGGTTCGCCCATTTTACAAGGGTCGAACCAGGCAACTTCTTCTCCTTCGACCACTCGAAGTGGTCGAACCAAGACCTCTTTTAAACTAGTTTTCCAGTTTGTCGTGTTTAACGCATTCTAACACATCCTAACACATAAGCATGCATCCTTAGTCTATATTTAACACATTTAGGCACAAATAATCATTTACACATCATTTAAACATATCTATGTATATAATCCACCACACAACCCATAATCTACACATATACTTAATTAGTTCATGTAATGTCACCAACAACGGAACCCGGTACTAGTGTATTACCAAAACGACTCCCAATGATCCTCCAGATCATTGTACCCTGGACAATCCTAACTTGACCCGACTCAACTAACCCAGTTAAGTTTGTTTATAAACGTTTCTCGTTAAGGTAGACTTAGATGTTACTAATATGTTTAAGCCGAACATGCCGGGTGTCACATCATCCCCACGTTGAAAGAATTTTCGTCCCGAAAATTGCGCAAAGCCCAAAAAGAAAGAAACGAAAAGAACAGAACGAAAAGAAACTTACCGGATGTCACATCATCCCCACGTTGAAAGGAATCTCGACCCGAGATTCATTCCGCTTCAGCAGTAACATGCCTCGATTCGAACGCGCGCTTCGGAAAAAGATGAGGATACTTAGATTTCATCTGATCCTCCCGTTCCCATGTGAACTCCGGTCCACGGTTCGAGTTCCAACGGACTTTAACGATGCGGATTTTACTCCGACAAAGGCTACGAATCTTGTAGTCGAGAATCTCGACAGGTTCCTCCACAATGCGAAGACGATCATCAACCTTGATCTCTTCCAGTGGTACAATGAGAGATTCGTCAGCCAAACACTTCTTCAAGTTAGACACATGGAAGACGTTGTGTACACTACCGAGCTCCGCTGGTAAGTCAAGTCTGTATGCCACCGGTCCAATCCGATCCAGGATTGCGAACGGTCCGACATAACGAGGGTTAAGCTTGCCACGCTTTCCAAAGCGTATGACGCCCTTCCATGGTGAAACTTTCAGAAGTACCTTGTCCCCAACCTGGAACTCTAAAGGTTTTCGACGGCGATCGGCATAGCTCTTCTGACGATCCCGTGCAGCAGCCAAACGTTGACGGATCTGTACGATTTTCTCCGAAGTTTCGTACACGAGTTCCGGACCAGTGAGCTGGCTCTCGCCCACCTCGGCCCAACAAAGTGGTGATCGACATTTCCGTCCGTAAAGAGCCTCGAACGGAGCTGCCTTGATGCTGGAGTGATAGCTGTTGTTGTAGGAGAACTCCACTAACGGCAGGTAGATCTCCCAACTTTTGCCAAAATCGATAACACATGCCCGAAGCATGTCTTCCAAGGTTTGAATTGTCCGCTCACTTTGTCCATCAGTTTGCGGATGATAAGCCGTACTCATATCCAACTGAGTACCCAAAGCCTTGTGCAGAGCCTTCCAGAAACGCGAAGCGAAACGAGAATCACGATCAGAGATAATAGAAACAGGCACCCTGTGCCGAGAAACCACCTCCTTAAGGTAAAGTCGAGCTAACCGCTCGAGTCCATCGGTTTCCTTAATAGGTATAAAACGTGCTGATTTCGTCAGCCGGTCAACAATCACCCAAATCATATCATAACCACTAGGTGACCTTGGCAGCTTGGTGACAAAATCCATCGTGATTCGTTCCCACTTCCATTCTGGAACCTCTGGTTGTTGCAGGAGACCAGACGGCCTCTGATACTCCAACTTGACTTTAGCACAAGTCAAACATTTGCTGACATAAGAAGCTATATCAGCTTTCATGTTCGGCCACCAATAAAGTATCTTCAAATCCTGATACATCTTATCGGAGCCAGGGTGAATAGAATACCGGGATTTGTGAGCTTCATCCAGAACAAGCTCGCGCAATCCCCCGAACAATGGGACCCAAACACGTCCCGCAAAATAGTGTAAGCCATCAGTCCTGAATTCGAGATGCTTGTCAGCACTGTGCATCGTTTCAGCCTTAAGGTTTTCCTCCTTCGAGGCTTCCAACTGTGCAGAACGGATTCGGTCAGGCAACGACGAATGAATGGTGAGCTGTAAGGCTCGAACACGGCGAGGGTTCGCAGACTCCTTCCTGCTCAAGGCGTCCGCCACAACGTTCGCCTTGCCAGGATGGTACTTGATGGCAGAGTCATAATCGTTCAGGAGTTCAACCCAGCGACGCTGCCGCATGTTCAACACCTTCTGGTCGAAAATATGCTGAAGACTCTTGTGATCGGTATATACTTCACACTTGGTACCGTACAAGTAATGCCTCCAGATTTTCAACGCAAAGACCACCGCACCCAGTTCCAAGTCATGAGTAGTGTAGTTCTTCTCATGAACTTTGAGTTGACGAGAAGCATAAGCAATAACCTGCCCGCGCTGCATCAACACGCAACCGAGACCACGAATAGAAGCATCACAGTACACGACGAAATCATCCGTACCCTCAGGTAGGGATAGGATAGGTGCAGAACAAAGTTTAAGCTTCAGCATTTGAAATGCTGATTCTTGTGGTTCATCCCAGTCGAACTTTCGATCCTTCTGGGTAAGAGCAGTGAGGGGTTGAGCGATCTTCGAAAATACCTCAATGAAACGACGATAATAACCCGCAAGACCTAGGAATTGCCGCACCTCAGATGGCGTCTTCGGTGCTTCCCAGTCTTTAATAGCTTCGATCTTAGCTGGATCGACATGAATTCCCAGTTCATTCACCACATGTCCTAGGAATTGAACTTCACGCAACCAAAAATCACACTTTGAGAACTTAGCATACAACTGCTCCTGTCTCAAAAGTTCCAAGACCAACCGCAGGTGTTCCTCATGATCCGCCTTGTTCTTGGAATAGATCAGAATGTCGTCAATAAACACGATGACAAACTTATCAAGGTAAGGTTTGCAAACACGGTTCATCAAATCCATGAACACCGCCGGTGCGTTAGTGAGACCGAAAGGCATGACCAAGAACTCAAAATGGCCATAACGAGTGCGAAAAGCAGTCTTCTGAATGTCAGCCTCCCTGACGCGCAACTGGTGATAACTGGACCGCAAATCAATCTTCGAATAATAACTGGAGCCCTGAAGCTGGTCAAAGAGATCATCAATGCGAGGAAGAGGATAACGATTCTTGATGGTCACTTTGTTCAGCTCACGATAATCAATACACATACGAAGACTTCCGTCCTTCTTCTTTACAAACAAAATAGGAGCTCCCCACGGGGAAGAACTCGGTCGGATGAAACCCTTTTCCAAGAGTTCCTGTAACTGGCTGGACAACTCTTGCATCTCGGGAGGTGCAAGACGATACGGGGCTCGGGCAATAGGAGCTGCGCCCGGAGTGAGATCAATACCAAACTCAACTTGACGATGGGGAGGAAGACCAGGTAAATCATCAGGAAATACATCAGAAAAGTCACGAACCACCGGAATATCCTCCATCTTCTTCTCATCGTCAGTAGAAACGTTAACAAGTGCCAGAATGGCCGAACAGCCCTTCCAAAGATACTTACGGGCTTTCATGCTAGAAATGATACTCAGCGGAGCACCGCTTTTCTCGCCACGAACAGAAAGAATCTCTCCATCAGGGAGAGGGATCCGAATAACCTTGTCAAAACAAACGATCTCCGCGCGATACAACGATAACCAATCCATGCCAACCACGACATCAAAACTACCCAGAGGTACCGGCATAAGGTCAATGGGGAAAGACAAACCCGACAGTTCCAAACGACATTCCCTAAGGGTGTGTGTCGCTTCGATTTTCTTACCATCAGCCAATTCTATTAAGTACTTAGCCTCTAAAGGTGTGGGTACTATATCTACCAATCGACTAACACCCAAAGATACGAAACTCTTATCGGCACCAGAATCAAACAAAACAGAAACATAGCGATCATTAAGAAGGAACGTACCGGTAACTGTGTCTGGATCCTGCCTAGCCTCTGCAGATCCAATGACGAAAGCACGTGCAGTCCTGCCTCCGCCGCCATTGTTCCCGTTACCGTTCCCGCCCCTCCCATTATCGCCCTGCTTCAGTTTGGGACAATCACGCTTGAAATGTCCCGTGTCACCACAGTTATAACACCCCTGCCTCCCCTGAGTCCCCTGAGCAGCAGGAGCAGGAGCAGCCGCAGGAGTCTGAGTTGGAGTGAGCGTCACCTTGCAATCCTTAGCATGGTTCCCCAACTGATGGCACCGATGACAACGAGCCCTATCACAACTCCCCGAATGATGAAAACCACACTTGTTGCACTTGGGATGCTTCCCAACATACCCACCCATCTTCGACCCAGAAGAAGACCCAGATGTATCAAACTTCTTCGCCGGCTGAGCTGGCACCACACTCTTCCCCACACACTCCCACTTCCTCTTGTTCCCCTCAGCAGCCTTCACAGTAGCGCCCTTGGGTGGCAAAACGCCTTCCGCCACCTTCAGGTTAGTCATCCGATGAGCTGATCGGACGACCTCAGCAATAGTGGGAAGATTCCCAGCAGCCACCAACCCAGCAATCTCGGGCACTAGTCCAGACACATAGTGCTCGATCCTCCTGTACTCGGGTGTGTGTAAGTCAGGACACAACACTGCCAGCTCGTTCCTCCTCACAGTGTACTCCTCAATCTTCGACCCAACCATCTTGAAACTTCAGACCTCATGCTCCAACTTCTGTATCTCCTCCCTCGGACAATACTCACCTCTCAAAAGCTGCACAAACTCCGCCCAAGGCATAGCAATAGCCTCCCCCAGTCCCACGTTCTGAGTAGTAGCATTCCACCACGACAATGCAGGCCCCTCAAATGTCGCAGTAGCATACTTCACTCGGTCCCCAGCAGGACAGTTACACATAACGAACACAGATTCCACCTTTTCCAGCCATCGGAGCAGTCCCACCGCTCCCTCAGTTCCAGCGAAGTTATGGGGCTGACAGTCCCTAAACTTCTTATAAGAGCACTGAGGTGGGGGTGGATTGGCACCAACACCTGAAACACGGTACACGAGGTGCCAATCTGTAACACCCCAACCGATGGCGGAATCATCGAGGTGCCACGTAGTGACGATTGTTCAAAAGCTCATGGTACTAAAATGTAAATATTATTGAATAATCAAAATTGTCTTACATGGAAATGGAAAATACATTGTCTAAATGAAATGTAAATATTGAAATAACTGAATTAAAATAAAGCACTAAATGTCTCTTGTTAAAGCACTAGATCAAACTGCACCTGAAACATGTACAAATAGATTTTGGTCAACATATGAAATGTTGGTGAGCATTCCTAGATTTGATATATATAGTAGGTTAAAAAGTCATACAATTCAAGTGCAAGCTACAGTGCAAATATGTAAACTATGTATCATACAAATGAGCGAAATCAACCCTGTGACTGTATAATGTACTGTATGAACTGTAGTGTACTCAACCAATGAATGGATGATAACTTAACACTGGCCACGGATTCTCCGATGAAAAAGGGGAGAATCAATCTAGGCGGGTTGTCAATCCAAATAGCGCTATCCAATGTTAAGGTCGGCTTGTACCATGTTAATGATTTCACTAAGTACAAATGTATTACACATGTATTGTCTAAGCATAAAGCACGTTGTAAGCAATGCACATAGTACTAGAATTGTATTGTGAAAATGTAAACTTGTATTTGAAATTGTAATAGTGTACATGTAACACCCCAAAAATGAATAAAAGCAAAAAGAAAGGGGGTAGGAATACTCACTGTTTACGAAATAGCTTGAGATTTAACTGGACAACGAGATATGAATTGAGATTACTCCCAAATGATCAACCTAAAGTATTCGATAATGCGTAAGGGAAATAACTCTAGGATATATGTATTTCTAGGGCTTCGAATTGGGGATAACGTTTATTTGTTTAATAAACAAATTGTTTATTAAATATAAGAAATTTTAGTAAATAAATAAATAAAAGTCTTTTCGTAAAATTTTAAGTTGAATATAATCACAACATGAGGTTTTAAGCATGAAAATAATTTTTATAAAATTATTTTATTGAAAATAGAATATTTAATCTAATTATTTCAAATTGTCAAAATACGACTTTAATATCTAAAAATATTAAAATCAAAGAATTCTTGAATTAAAAATTGTATTTCAATTCTAAATAATTAGAAATAATTGATATAAAATTTTGGTGCAAAAATATTGAAAAATGAATTTATTATGATTTATTTATGATTAAAACTAACAAAAATTAATTAAAAATATAAAATGCACGATTTTTCTGAATTAAAAATAATTTCTGAAATGTTTATTGTCATAAGAGTTTAGTATAATTTTTGTGGGATTTTATAAAATCGTTTAGATATTTTTATAGAATTTTATAATTTTAAATGAATAAACTTGTAATATTTATAATATATATTAAATAAATGATTTTTGGAAATCTAAAAATTGTATGACAAAGTTTATCATTGGAATGACATAAAATAAATTTTGTAGAATTTATAAAATAGCTTTAGTATTTTAAAACGATTTTTAAAAGAATAAAGAAAATATAAGCTTAAAGGTTAACACTAAAAAAAAATGTTCATGGTGGGACTCGAACTCCAGACCAAGGCTCTGTCATAACTTTATCATAACCAACTGGGCTACCATTGCATTCTGATCTAATCTCGTTTTAAAATTTATAAAACATATATCTCAGTTTATCCCCAAATTGGCTATAAACCCTAGAATTCAAGATCGACCAATAGATCAACCAACTGATTTCATTAACATAATTAATGTTGGGGCTTTTAATCATAAGTCAAAATCGACTCAAAAGCACATATAATTCAAAGTTAGAGTGTACCGATTGACTGTGAAGATCAAGAACCCACTCGCGAGACAAAGTGCTTCCAATCCGTAAGTTTTAGAGATTGTAACGTGGTTTTGATGAAAGGGTTATTGTAATCGGCCCTTATTGAGATTGTGTGCAAGTTTAATCAAGCTAACTACGTGTATTTATACGGATTGGATGTGGGTTCAAGCTCGGTCAAAAAAACGAGTCATAAGGCTTCAATTAGAGCTGAAATCACGCGAATTAATGACCAGAGATGGATGGATTGACTGTGTCGTTCGTTACTATATGTTCAACATTGATTTTGCTTTCCAAAAATTAGGGTGATTGTTTGGTCAAAAAAAAAAAATGTTGGTTGACTGTCTGGATTGCTGCTGCTCGTAACAGCCAAGAGAAGAACAAAGGAGGGAAAAAATCGGGTTTTTATATAATATAAGTTGGGATTTGTTCAGTAGTCATGTGCAGCTCAGGTGGTAGTGGTGCGGGTATTCTGCTGGGCCGGCTCCGGTTCGAGCCTTGGCAGCAGTAGGATTATATATTTTTTTTTTAAACGCACAAGAGGAGGGGAGGGGATTGGGCCTGCTTCTTGGGCTGCTGTGTTATTGGGCTCAGGAGTAATTAAAGAAAAGGGGTTTGGGCTTTGGGTTGTAGGTTTGGTTTGGGTATGGTTAACTAGGTAAAACTCTTATACATATATATATATATATATATATATATATTTTATAAAATAAAAACCTGAAAATTATTATTATTATTATTATTATTATTATTATTATTATTATAATTATAAAATAAAAGAAAAGTGACGGATGTCACAGCATCCCCTACTTTTAGAAACTTCGTCCCGAAGTTAATAGTAACATAGGGTTATGGATGCTTGGGTAAAAATTAAGATAACTGTGGTTTGGAAAGTTCGAATGAATTGGATATGAGGTTTGATTGGATTAGGTTCGTCTCGAATAATAAAGAGAATAAGAATCTAGTAAATCACTACTTCAAGTTTTAGGACTCCTAAAATAAATGCATGAGTTGATTGACTATAAAAAGACTAGATGAACTACCAAGTAAACAGAGCTTGTTCCTGGTCCGACTTCCAGTCTCACTTTCAATGCATCATTAGTGTTTGTATACAGGGTGTACCGCAGCTAACCCACCACACCTTTGATACCTTGAAAACGTACTGGACGCCTTTCCAAAAACTCTAATAGAATTTCACACTACCCTAATGTACCTGTAAATTCATGATTACGTTCCGGACCGGAATCATCAATTTACCTTACATTAGGGTTTTATGTCCTTCTATGATCCCACCGATTGTTGAGCAGGTTCGATAGCCTCCACCAGCCGTGGAGTAGGTTGTAGGGCCTCTCCCGACTGTTTGAAAAGGCATAGTGACCTCTACCAATCGTTGAGTATGTTCGATAGCTTCCACCAGTCGTGGAGCAGGTTGTAGGGCCTCTCCCGACTGTTGAAAAAGGCATGATGACTTCTATTAAGTGCAGCAATTATTATTCACATAGATTGCAAATTGATAGTATGTTTATGCAAGCAAGTTTGTAAGTACTACAACCATTAAGTGTAAGTGTTATCATGAATAAATAGATGTTTTCGAGTATCATGAATAATTAGATGTTCAATGCGTAGTCAAATTAAGGAAAAATCTAGTTTCATGTAATAACCAATGATGTTTTCTTAGAAAAGCATCTGTAAGATCAAGTATCAAGTCTTTAGTAGTTTGATTTTCATGGAAATCAAGTCCAAATGTTTCAATAAAATGTAAGGTAGAGTCTGAAACTTATACGATATAAAATAAACGTAATCGAATATGATAAATTTCCAATCTGTGTACGTACACAATAGTATGCAAGGAAATTTCTAGATGTTATATGCCTATGAGTATGACATAATTGGGTACAAAATGATAATAAGATCAAGAAAATGAAAACACGAGTATCATGAGTTATTAAATGTCTAGTGAATAGTCAAGTTAAGAGGAAATCAAGTTTCATAAACAATGATGTTTTGGAAAAAAAATCCTGTAGAATCAAGTATCAGGTTTTTAGTAGTTTGATTAGCATGGGTAACTAGCTCATGTGTGAGAAGGTGAAGGATATGAATTTAGTTCTTGAGAAGATGATGGAAAATCTTGAAGCAGGATCAAGGTTGTGAGAGAATGTGAAGGTAGTTGATAAAGAGTTTATTTTATAGTAAGGAGATTATGTAGCAGTATAAATTTTGAGGTTTGGATCAAAAGTTATAATCAAGTGTATAAGAAAACATGTTTGTGGTATATACCAAATATTGTAAAAATTTGAACAAATTAAAAATGAGTGAATCTAGAGACTAGATATTATTCCCAAAAAAAAAAAATTATTTTCAAAATTGGTTTTGTACATAAGGCAAAAGTTGTTAAATAGTACAAGCTAAGTAGTCTTTGTAATAGTTTAAAACATTATATAGAAAATCGTTTGTTACGTCAATAAATAATCAATTGAATTTAAGTTCGAGGACATCCTTTAAAAAAAATATTATGTACTTTGTAAAGGTACTAGGTAATACAACAAGTTTTAGAAATCCTTAGTTTGTGCTAAAGTATGAGGTTATAGTTTTTTTAAAATAAATAACATGTGGAGAAAAGAAATAATATGATTTGGGTAGGGTGTTGAATATTTAAAAAGTGGCTAAGAGGGTAAGGTGATTGTGAAATCCATAGATGGTTATGAAAGTATGAACTTGTAAGCAATATATGAAAATCGTGAAATACAAAATATTGTATATGAATCGAGAGAGTATTATTGAAAAAGCTTGCATAAAATGCTTGGAGTGCCCTTGTCTAGCTGTAAAGCCCAACAAGAACGTTGACTTTTCAAAGGAATTGAACCCAATGGTGATAAAAGAAGACGTGTTTTAGCCTATAAGTGGACACTCACTCCAGGAATCCCCAGGTAAGCATAACAGGTCCGTAAATGGATTTATGCGCTATGCTTGCCTATGCCAGAAAACCCAGTGTACAGGCGTCCACCCTTCCAGATTGCACGTGTCCTTATCACACTCATTAAAGTTCAACAACTTTGAAGGAACAAAAGTAAGAGTAGGCATTATACCTAAGAGTGTCTTCATGAAAGGTACTGTCCCTGTTCCATAATGATGTAGACTTTCTACTCCTCGTAGGACACCATCTCTATGCACCAGGATGAAAGATGAGGAGAAAGGAGAGAGAGAATGAGGGAAAGATAGAGGAAGGAAAGTAGAGGGAAATAAGGTAATTCAGAAAATATTATGCATGAAAGTTCGGTTATAGTCTAGGCCATTTTATCTAATAACCTAGTTCCCTATAACCATGGCTCTGATACCAATCTGTAACACCCCAACCGATGGCGGAATCATCGAGGTGCCACGTAGTGACGATTGTTCAAAAGCTCATGGTACTAAAATGTAAATATTATTGAATAATCAAAATTGTCTTACATGGAAATGGAAAATACATTGTCTAAATGAAATGTAAATATTGAAATAACTGAATTAAAATAAAGCACTAAATGTCTCTTGTTAAAGCACTAGATCAAACTGCACCTGAAACATGTACAAATAGATTTTGGTCAACATATGAAATGTTGGTGAGCATTCCTAGATTTGATATATATAGTAGGTTAAAAAGTCATACAATTCAAGTGCAAGCTACAGTGCAAATATGTAAACTATGTATCATACAAATGAGCGAAATCAACCCTGTGACTGTATAATGTACTGTATGAACTGTAGTGTACTCAACCAATGAATGGATGATAACTTAACACTGGCCACGGATTCTCCGATGAAAAAGGGGGAGAATCAATCTAGGCGGGTTGTCAATCCAAATAGCGCTATCCAATGTTAAGGTCGGCTTGTACCATGTTAATGATTTCACTAAGTACAAATGTATTACACATGTATTGTCTAAGCATAAAGCACGTTGTAAGCAATGCACATAGTACTAGAATTGTATTGTGAAAATGTAAACTTGTATTTGAAATTGTAATAGTGTACATGTAACACCCCAAAAATGAATAAAAGCAAAAGAAAGGGGGTAGGAATACTCACTGTTTACGAAATAGCTTGAGATTTAACTGGACAACGAGATATGAATTGAGATTACTCCCAAATGATCAACCTAAAGTATTCGATAATGCGTAAGGGAAATAACTCTAGGATATATGTATTTCTAGGGCTTCGAATTGGGGATAACGTTTATTTGTTTAATAAACAAATTGTTTATTAAATATAAGAAATTTTAGTAAATAAATAAATAAAAGTCTTTTCGTAAAATTTTAAGTTGAATATAATCACAACATGAGGTTTTAAGCATGAAAATAATTTTTATAAAATTATTTTATTGAAAATAGAATATTTAATCTAATTATTTCAAATTGTCAAAATACGACTTTAATATCTAAAAATATTAAAATCAAAGAATTCTTGAATTAAAAATTGTATTTCAATTCTAAATAATTAGAAATAATTGATATAAAATTTTGGTGCAAAAATATTGAAAAATGAATTTATTATGATTTATTTATGATTAAAACTAACAAAAATTAATTAAAAATATAAAATGCACGATTTTTCTGAATTAAAAATAATTTCTGAAATGTTTATTGTCATAAGAGTTTAGTATAATTTTTGTGGGATTTTATAAAATCGTTTAGATATTTTTATAGAATTTTATAATTTTAAATGAATAAACTTGTAATATTTATAATATATATTAAATAAATGATTTTTGGAAATCTAAAAATTGTATGACAAAGTTTATCATTGGAATGACATAAAATAAATTTTGTAGAATTTATAAAATAGCTTTAGTATTTTAAAACGATTTTTAAAAGAATAAAGAAAATATAAGCTTAAAGGTTAACACTAAAAAAAATGTTCATGGTGGGACTCGAACTCCAGACCAAGGCTCTGTCATAACTTTATCATAACCAACTGGGCTACCATTGCATTCTGATCTAATCTCGTTTTAAAATTTATAAAACATATATCTCAGTTTATCCCCAAATTGGCTATAAACCCTAGAATTCAAGATCGACCAATAGATCAACCAACTGATTTCATTAACATAATTAATGTTGGGGCTTTTAATCATAAGTCAAAATCGACTCAAAAGCACATATAATTCAAAGTTAGAGTGTACCGATTGACTGTGAAGATCAAGAACCCACTCGCGAGACAAAGTGCTTCCAATCCGTAAGTTTTAGAGATTGTAACGTGGTTTTGATGAAAGGGTTATTGTAATCGGCCCTTATTGAGATTGTGTGCAAGTTTAATCAAGCTAACTATGTGTATTTATACGGATTGGATGTGGGTTCAAGCTCGGTCAAAAAAACGAGTCATAAGGCTTCAATTAGAGCTGAAATCACGCGAATTAATGACCAGAGATGGATGGATTGACTGTGTCGTTCGTTACTATATGTTCAACATTGATTTTGCTTTCCAAAAATTAGGGTGATTGTTTGGTCAAAAAAAAAAAAATGTTGGTTGACTGTCTGGATTGCTGCTGCTCGTAACAGCCAAGAGAAGAACAAAGGAGGGAAAAAATCGGGTTTTTATATAATATAAGTTGGGATTTGTTCAGTAGTCATGTGCAGCTCAGGTGGTAGTGGTGCGGGTATTCTGCTGGGCCGGCTCCGGTTCGAGCCTTGGCAGCAGTAGGATTATATATTTTTTTTTTAAACGCACAAGAGGAGGGGAGGGGATTGGGCCTGCTTCTTGGGCTGCTGTGTTATTGGGCTCAGGAGTAATTAAAGAAAAGGGGTTTGGGCTTTGGGTTGTAGGTTTGGTTTGGGTATGGTTAACTAGGTAAAACTCTTATACATATATATATATATATATATATATATATTTTATAAAATAAAAACCTGAAAATTATTATTATTATTATTATTATTATTATTATTATAATTATAAAATAAAAGAAAAGTGACGGATGTCACAACTTGCTGCTGGAGCAAGTTGTTCAGTTCAGCTTGGGTCATGTTGATGTTCCCACGACCACCGCCTCCGGCACGACCACCGCCGCCAGCACGGCCACCGCCTCCACCACGACGTCCACCACCGCGAGCACCAGACATGATCTAACAAACCAAGAAATCGAGAGACTCAGATTCACTCCCAGTGTCAACCACTAGAAATTTACAAGAGTTAACCTAGGGACAAATTCAGGACTATGCATCCAAACTCGAAGTCCATCGGGATTTTCATGCATTCCAGTTTATTATTTCGTGTGCACCCGGAATGATAAACTGTTCTACATGGTCCTCCAAATGTACCCCTAATCTAGACCTCAGTCTCCGAACATTGTCGCCTATGTGGCAATAGGTGCAAGTGCAAGAAGGCATGTGTGTGCTAGAACCAACAAATCAACCCCTCCTCCTTCAATCCAGAAGAAGAAGACAAGAGTAGGTAAGAACCCAAATAAAAACGGATGATGTAACGGAGAAGCATGATGATGATGTAAGGACACCCCGACAACGTTAGTTCATATCCCGTTAATAGACCCAAAGTATGTGACCGTCTAGTGTGTGCAACTCGGCTATAGACCAGACTCTACATGCAGTCCTAGTTCACTATAACCTGGCTCTGATACCAATCTGTCACACCCTCAAATTACCACTTGCGGGGTTTTACCGCGAGGCGCATGACAAACCAGGATCCAAGTCAACGATCACAATAAACAACTCTATATGAAAAACTTAAACAGACATAACCATTAATTTAACAAGCGGAAGCGTTTCAGTAGCATTTAATTAGCTATGCTATCATCTCAAAAGTCGTTCAAAATACTTTTATTACAAAACGTGCACTAAATCTAGACGCCAATGCAGACCCGTGCGCCTAGTTCCGTTCATTGCTACCTTAGCGACATGAGAAAAACATGCCAAAAGATGTCAACATATAATGCTGGTGAGTTCACAGGTTTGTTCAAAATGTTACTAAAATGTTACCATGTCCATACTATATCAATGTTACCAAGTACGCTAGCTAGGCGTAAGTCTTATTACTACTACGATTGGAAACCATTACTAGACACGTTTAGCAATGTTCAGCATGTTTAAGCAGCCCGTATGTTCAGCATGATACCAATGTACCTGTTCGAGACAATATGCACCCGCCCGGCCCTCCAAGCCGACGAGTGGGGCAGGTCACGCCCAATAGATCTATCCACATTTCCCCCGTTGTGCAACCCCGCACATTCATGGTTTTCCCCGGGACTTTCCAAAAGATCGTATAGCAATATAAAGTTAAAACCATAGTATGACATACGTTACCAAAACCGTTTAGCGCATGTTTTCTCCCCCAAAAGTTAAAGCAGTAAAAGTGGGGCCGTGAACTCACCTTAAGTAGCGTTCTTCAAATACAGTAAAGATGTTTAGCCCTTGATAATCCCTCTACCGGAGATCTATCAAAATGTTCACATAAGTGTTCCGACTAATAACCATAAGGTTATCTAGTCCCTGATTGTCCAGATCGTAACCAAGTATGTTTTAAAACGTGTTTAAATGTTTAACCGACACACTAGACCGACCCGACATCCCGTTGGTGACCCATTACCCTAACTAATCAAGTACACATAGATTACACACAAGGTTCAAGCATAAAACACTTAGTTTGTATCAAAAATCTCATTTCTGCACCAGAACGGTCGAACCAGTCAGTTTTAAGTCTCCTTCGCACCTTTTTGTCTCCTTCGCACCTTTTACATCTCGTTCGACCGTTTGATGCTTCCTTCGCCCGTTTATCACATTCGTCCAAATAAAAACCCAGGTTCGACCCTGGATCCCTCCTTCGCACCATCGACTGGTCGAAGGAGGCCAGGTTCGCCCCTGTTGCATAGTTTTTCCTAAAAACGCTTCAAACACATTCAAAACGACCCGAAACATCATCAAACACAGCAGTCAAGGATGAATAACTTATCCCTACAAAACCCCATCGATTTCCCCCGATAATACGTCCGTTTCAGCCCTTTCCCAAAATGGTAAAGATTATGGAAACATCACTTTCATGCATGAATTATTTACCCAATTTGGAAACTTTTGAAATCGATTCATGTTTAGCTTGAAATACTCAGTTTGTCAATTATCCGGTCTTTCTTATTCATTCTATTGATCATAAATATTCATACATCAAGTATTAATCCAATAAAACCCCCAAATATCAATATATCCAATCCTAACCCTAGACAACAATATTCCCTCATTATCAACAATCCTATATCATGTTTCTATCATAGATATAGCAGCAAATCAGTGAACAATACATAACACCACATAACACACAATTTACACATGTTATTCATTATGAAAACCTATGTTAAATGATCATGTTTTGATTTAGAAAGATGTTTAAAAGGTTTTTAATCATAAAAACACCCTTAGAACAGATCCGGACAATTAGGGTTAGATGAAAACGAATTAAAATGCTTTTAAAAGATTTAGGATTATGAACACACCTTGGATTCTTGTTTAGATGTTGTAGATAGGTTAGATTATGAAAAAGAAGAGCAAAAACTCCTTCCTTAGTGTTTAAGATCGTTTGAGAGCGTTTTGGGACGGTTAGGGTTTGTGAAATGATGAAAAATGACAAAGATTGGTATTTATACTAGTCTTCCTTCGCACCAACTCATTGGTCGAATGTAGTCTCCTTCGCCCCTTTCACAGGGTCGAATGAGCCTTGTTTGGTCGAAGGGAATTTCTCAAATTCCACTTCCCTGGTTCGCCCATTTTACAAGGGTCGAACCAGGCAACTTCTTCTCCTTCGACCACTCGAAGTGGTCGAACCAAGACCTCTTTTAAACTAGTTTTCCAGTTTGTCGTGTTTAACGCATTCTAACACATCCTAACACATAAGCATGCATCCTTAGTCTATATTTAACGCATTTAGGCACAGATAATCATTTACACATCATTTAAACATATCTATGTATATAATCCACCACACAACCCATAATCTACACATATACTTAATTAGTTCATGTAATGTCACCAACAACGGAACCCGGTACTAGTGTATTACCAAAACGACTCCCAATGATCCTCCAGATCATTGTACCCTGGACAATCCTAACTTGACCCGACTCAACTAACCCAGTTAAGTTTGTTTATAAACGTTTCTCGCTAAGGTAGACTTAGATGTTACTAATATGTTTAAGCCGAACATGCCGGGTGTCACATTATGTGTTGACGGATATTTTATACATGTTGCAGGAAATATTTGTTGCATGACATTTCAAGAAAACTACTTAGGATTGGACATAGAAACTCACTCTAGTTCAAGTTGTCATATTCTTGTTGTTGTGTTTTTCGTTATTTAAACTACTTGTATTTCTATTTTTAGACAATAAATGAAATTCTATCTTTAAACTATATTGTCACAAAATCTAGTGTCATGAAGTCTTTGAACAATCTACCACTAAGTCTCACCTCGATGATTCCGCCATCGGTTGGGGTGTGACAGCTATCCACTTTTGAATCACAAAGTCTATCCTGCTAAACACAAACCCTTGGTTCTTAGGGCTCTGCGAGTCACTCTGGACCACCTTATGCACTCGATTCAGGAACCGTACTGCCTTAGGGGCCAGAGATCCAAATGTGTCAAAAGCAAACGGCAAAAATACATGTTGATTCTCTAAACAGGCTGCTTCATGCTTTAAATGAAATATCTATTATGTATTTTTTTAATGTACAATATGTGGACTTTGAGCATTGTGTATTTTTTTTTATGTTGTTAGCTTTAATGGGAAGTTAGGAAACTAATTGAATTTGGTTGTATTATATGTGAAGATTTCATATGTTATGATTTTGTCCGTGCATATATATATATATATATATATAATATGATTCTGTACTTGAAAATGAAATGTAGTGAGAATGGAGTACGAGAAAGCGAAAATAGAA
This sequence comes from Ambrosia x helenae, assembly GCA_030844895.1. Lineage (NCBI taxonomy): Eukaryota > Viridiplantae > Streptophyta > Magnoliopsida > Asterales > Asteraceae > Ambrosia > Ambrosia x helenae. The sequence goes on from CM061231.1 coordinate 100,517,520, forward strand.
AGCATCAAACAGAATGAAGCCAGAATGAAAGAACTAGGTGTGCCTTAAGTGAAGTCTTCATTGAAGGGTACAATTCGGATTTCAAAGAACAAGAAGAGAAAATACAAGAACACAAATTTAGAAAAGGATGCGGAGTGCATGACATCTACTGGTAATAAGAAATCGAGATCTGGTATGTATTTTTTCTATTTAGTAAACTGATTTATGCGTACGCATTTTCTTTTTAAATTAACATGATATGTTTTATATGCAACAGATCCAATCGATTCACTCTTAAGCCATGAAATTGAAACAATCTCACGTTACTAGTTTACTTGCTTTCATTTTATCTTTTTTTTTATTATCTTCAATATCTTCCATTATATGCTATTTTCTTCTTTTGAATTATATATTAGACTAGATATTTAATTACCAGTTCACTGTTTGTGTGCTACTTTGTGAACAGTCTTATCTCCAACAAGCATGGTTACTAACGTTGAGAAATCTGAAGGACTAGAGAAAGAAATTGTTAATGGTATGACAATCAATAACACATCTTAATTTTTTTTGTAGGTAGTGTTGTAAAAGTATATGTTCTTCTTCTTGTTTGTAGACACAACTCATGAGACCGAGGAACAAATCGGTGAAGGTGTGACAAGGCCAACACGTGGCATTACGTGTGGCAAAGGAGCTCAAAATGTAATGAAAGTTTCTAAGAAGAAATTTCGACTAGAGTTCAACTTTCAAATGTTGCAAGTAGTATGCGAAAATGACTCGTCTTTCATGCACGAATGTGGATACATTTTGCGTACCAATTGTAGCTTACAATATAAAGATTGGAGACGTGTACCAAATGCAGAAAGGACCACGTTACGCCACAAGTTAACTGTAAATTTCTTTTATAAATTAATATGATTTTTAATATGGGGAAAAATAGTTTGCCGTTACGCCAGAAGTTAACTAGTTTATTATAATTGTTGCTTGAAGATACTTTTTGATATTGATGTGGAGAATTCGAATGTACGCAAAGTTATTGATAGCTACATGTCAAGGGCATGGAGGGGTCACCGAGCTACGTTGCATGCTTACTTCAAAGAAATTGGAGGAGAAGCTGACCCTACAAAGGCAAAGACCACACATCCTTCTGATGTTAAGAAAGAAGACTGGGAATATCTATGTGATATATGGAGTGACAAAAAATACTTGGTAATATTTTATCGATCTTCTTGTTATTATCTTATTATTTATTATCGAATTTTATCTTTTTTTTAATGTGAAATTTGGTTGTATGTCCTTGAAGGAAATTGCAAAAAATGAAAGTTATTGCACATGCAAAACGAAAACTAGGTAGCATAAATGGATCGAAAAGTACAGCACGGTATCACATTGAGCGTGGCTTAGATTAGGAATCTTCATTAGGTCAACTTGAGACTTGACGGCTTACACATTGGGATGAGGAAAAAGGATGGATATCTAATGTTGCGGCTACAATATATGTAAGTTTACATATTCATTTCTACCACTAAATATTCATTATTTGGTAATTTATAGTGTTTGTCTTCTTTTTCGTTAGAAGGATGAAATGATGAAGCTGAGAAACCAACGAGCGATTAGAAGATTATTGAGAGTGTACTTGGACGAAGCTCTATTCGTCTGCATGGGTGGGGACGCGATCCAGTTATAGCTGATAACACAATGTGTACTAAAAAATCAAAGCGTCCTACTTATAACGAGCTAGTGGATCAACTTCAAAAAGTGACAACTAAATGTGCAATTATGGAACAAGTACTGATTGATAATAATATTATGCCTCCTCCATCAAGCACATCAGAACAATATCAAAGTGATACACTAGAGAGTGAAAGTACCGATGACTGAAGCTTTTTTAGTAATTTTATATAACTCGTTATTAACTTATGGCTAATTTTTCTTTTGTTTGTTTAAGTATTTGGTTTGGTTTCTTGAACGATGATGTTTTTATTAATAATGATAATTTGGTTGCATGTCTTTATATACTTGTTTTTGTATTTGTTTGTATATATATTTGAATATATATATATATATATATATATATATATATATATATATATATATATATGGTAGGGTTCCTGTAGGAAAATGGCTTTGTGTAGTAAGTTTTTTCAACCATTGGATTTAAAGATGGATGATGGAGATTAAAAATTTAGATGTGTTTAAAATTTAATTAGTATATTATAGAAATTCATGGTAGGATTGTGAATATTTATTTTAAATGAGGGTATAAATGTCATTTTGTTTTAAACTTCTAGAAACCTTTTTAATGCTCTCCTTAAATAACAGTTTATCTCTCTCTCTCCCTCTCTATCTCTCTCTCTATCTCCTCTCTCTTAATTATTATTTGTCATAATCATTAATAAGTAAATATTAATTCTCACAAAATAACGTAGGAAATATTCTTAAATGTCCTTAAACACAGTGTTTAGTTTCAATATAAAACACTTCTACTGTGTAGGATGAATATAAATTCAATATAAAACAGTAGAAGTCATAATCATTCATAAGTAAACGTTCAGTTTTAAAACACTTCTACTGTTTTAAAACACTTCTACTGTTTAGTTTCAATATAAAACATTCTTGATGTTATTATAAAACACCCCCGATGATATTATAAAACACTCATTAATGCATACTAGTTTCTCTTTCATTATAAAACACTCCTGGCGTTATTATAAAACACTCCTGATGTTAACCTTCTGTCATGACTTGAATAATAGAACAAGTGATAGAGATGGGTTATATGATTGAAGAATCGAACAAGTTTTTGGGTATTGATCAACTTATTTGATATGAATATCTTATGATTCTTATGAAAAATAATTAATAATTAGTTAATTTAGGATGATTAAACTTCATAAATATCTAGATGTTAGTTGCTAATTTAGTGGGTTTGTAATAAATAAAAAAATAGACAAAAAGTCTTTAATACCCTTCATCTAAAGATTTAATCAGATTTGATCTAATGAATGAAAACACTTCCTACACAAAACAATTTTCCTACCGGATCCTCTACCTATATATATATATATATATATATATATATATATATATATATATATATATATATAAAGATTAGGTTCTATTGAAAACCACATTGAGTTATAAGAACTAGAAAACCCTCTTAAGCCAATAATAACATGTCACGTGTCTTTCTTTTGTTGTTATTATGTGAGGGCAATTATGGTGATACCAATAATGTTAGATTAATAATTTTATAATATTACAATTAGTACACCAATAATGTTAGACAATTATTTATCCCAATGAATTTTTTCATTCCCAAATGTTCATTTTTTTTTATTTTGCTCTATTTAATGATCATCCTCACACATATCTCTCACTCTTCCACTTCCTGATCATCTTCCACCTCCAACCAAAATAAAAACCCAACAAAATGAGTGAAAACCTTAACTTAACAGCGACGAACAAACCTCATCACAACCAACAAGAGTTCGTTTATGTTGAAGATTTTGAAGTTGTAAAGCGTTTTATTTTGGAAAACCCACAACCAATATCAATGATCAGCCCAACCCATGGAACATCTAAAGGAAAGGGGAAGGAAGTTGCATATGAAGACTCTCTGACTGTTGATGAGTTGCGATCGACTATTGATGAAGTTGGATCGTCTCACGTGCCGAATCTTAACAATCAGGAGGAAGAGGGGTTCGTTGAGGGTGAAGGTAAGGTTTTTTTTTGTTATATCTGTGTTTTTTTATCATTGTGTACATGGAGATTTTTTAAGAGTTAGGGTTTTTACTCATTTTGTAAGAGTTAAGATTTTGTTGCATGCAAGATTCCTCACCGACTTGGATAGATCATTTTTTACAAGTTTTTTTATTTTTAGTCAGTATTTTTTTTTAAAAAAAAATGAGAACCTGATCACCATGTGTTATAAAAAGGATCCAACAACGTTTAGCTTTTTGCATCTTTAATGTAACACAAGACACTATACAGAAACATTTGTTTTTAGTTTTTCTTAAACGTTAAACATGTTTTACACCGGTGTAAAGTCGAATTTAACACTCACACCCCTTTTTTTGTAGTCACTAGATGTTCATCCTAGTTTACACCAAATGGGACTTGTTACTGGACCCAATCTTTCCTGAGTGTGATAAGCCGAAGGTGATGACTACCTTTAGGCAGTGGGAAGAGGTTGTAGAGTTCTATGAGGCATACGCCAAGAAGTGTGGGTTTTCGACTTGGCTAGGAACTGTGAAGAGGTACAAAGGTAGGATAACCCATAGGTACATCCTGTGTTCTAAGGCTGGCAAACCCCAAAAGAGTAAGAAATTTGACTCAATGGATGACACATCTCTTAAGGTTAGGCAGTCAACTTACAAAGTTTGTGATTGCAAGGCATCCATTAGGGTGATGTTTTGTGAGAAAACCACTTCCTGGGATATTTATCACTTTGAGGAACCACATAACCACATGCTTGTGCCCTCTTATAATAGGGACCTTACAAAACTAGGTCGAAGGTTGGATTTTGCGACAAAGGAATTTATTCACAGGATTAGCATGAACAAAGTAGGGGCAACAGTGGCGCACAAAATCCAGGTTAGCATCACAATGTGAAAGGGTACTCCAGCGGACTTTAAAAACTTTGCAAAGAGTATTCGGCTATTTATTGGCGAGAGAGAATCACAACTTATGATTGATAAGCTGAACGACAGAGTGAAGAATTCACCGAATTTCTCTTTCAAGTACAGTCTTATAAATGGCGAACTTAGGTATCTTTTCTGGGCTGATGACATATTCAAGATCAAATATGAAGCTTTCGGCGACGTGGTTGCATTTGATGCAACATACCAAACCAACAAGTAAGTCGCTACACGCCCTTGAATAAGATCAACAATATTAACTTTTTTTTTCTTCCATTTTTACGCCGTAACATGTTTTTTTTCCTATGTACAACATGGTTTTTATCCCGTTTACCAGCGTAGACAACAACAAACGGTGCGTTGCCTTCGGGGCCGGGCTCTTATACAGTGAAACGGTTGAGTCGTTTTGTTCGTTATTGCATAACTTCCTCGGAGCGCATGGCAAGCAGCCCACACTAGTGTTAACTGACCAGGACCCTGCAATGAAGTAAGCGGTAGCAGCTGTCTTTACTGAATCTCGACATCGTTTGTGCATGTGGAACATCATGAAGAAACTACCAACCAAGGTATTTTTTTACCCTTTTTGGTCTGTGTGGGTTCTGCCACATCAGCGTAAAGTGTGGCATGTGTGACGGGTTTCAGATGTTTTAACAGCTTGCAGGAGGTAGTGTTGATAATCCGGAGGTTCGAGCGGCACTACATAAGCTAGTATGGAACATCTACATCAAACCTACAACCTTTGAAAGTCGGTGGGCGAAGTTGCTGGACAAATATGGGCTCACGGACAATGAGTGGCTTAAGGACATGTTTAGCATCAAAGAGATTTGGGTACCTGCGTACTTCCGCGACATTCAGATGTGTTGTCTGATGAAAACAACCTCCAGGTGCGAGAGTTCAAATGCAACGTTTAAAATAAACTCAAGCTGGGCCAACACTCTTGTTTAGTTTCTGCTGTGCTTTGACGCAACCATGGATGCGCAGAGGTACAATGTGCGGTTGGCGGAGTTCCAAATAGAGGACAGGGTCCTCGAGTTGAAAACCGAGATGCCATTTGAAAAGCAATATGCCATGGTGTACTCTCAAGCTATATTCAAGGAAGTTCGCAAAGAAATGCTGCAAGGCTTATTGTACTGTTTTATCTCTAATCAAGATGAAAGCGACAGATTGCAGGTGTACACTATCACACACCTTGACAAGAACACTAACGTGGTGAACGATTTTACGGTACATGTCACACACATTGAGTTTTATTTTCATGGATAACATTTTTTTAATGTTTGGATAACTGTTTTTTAATTGGTTTTACTGTGTCGCCAGGTGAAGGTTGATGTTGCCGAGGAAACTACCACATGCTCGTGCAATGGATGGACCCGTATTGGATATTTGTGTCACCATATTTTTTTGCGTTTTCAGGTACACCAAGGTGCAGGCAATCCCGGAGAAGTACATACTTGATCACTGGAGGCGTGAAGCGATCCGAAAAATTGTCTTTAGTATAAATGCGCGTTATGGGGTTGACAAGAGTGAAGGGGCTGTCATGCATAATGAGCTTTTTGAGATGTTTTCCCAGTGTGTTGATTGAGAAAGTGTGTCGCCTGCCCGCATGGCGTTGTTCACAGAGCTGGTAAAGGCCATGAAATGAAGTTGTCGGAATAGGAGATGATGCAGGTGGGAAAGGCAAGGGAAAGGCTGAAGTGATTAGCCATCTTCTAGGGGTCCCAGAAAATTTGGAGGTGTCATGTAGCAATCCCCAAGGAATTAGGAACAAGGGATGTGGGACAAAGCGTCGGCTTATTGGCCCTGGTGAAAAGGTTGCGAACAAAAAGAAGAAGCACCCCTGCCAATGCAAAACGTGCTATGAATACGTAACCGGCCATGACGCAAGGAATTGCCCGCTGAAGAACCAAGACGGAGAGGAGTAGGTGCATGTGGAAAATTACCCCTATCCCCCGTAGCTACTTTTATTTTGGCGTCGATTTTTTGTGTTGGGATGTATGGTCAAAACGTTTTGGGTCCGCCCATATACATCATGCGTGGAACCAGCATTTTGAAAAGGGTTTTTTGTATGGTTGATGTTTGTGCATGGTAGTGATGATCCGGTCGTTACGGGTCATACAAAACCTAAATAACCTAGGTAGATAGGGTAAATAGGGTATCAATCCAAGGAGCGTGTGGTTAGTGATTGTTACTTAGTTGATTAAACAATGGTGCTTATGAAGGTTCTAGATTAATTATGAAGATTGCAGTTTGTCATTTAAGAGTTTTGATTTGAAAGGATCTTAATTGTTTTAATGAAAAATGAATTTACATTGTAAGAGTAGAAAGTAATTTGGATTGTAAACAATTTAATTAAAAAGACCACACTTGGGTTTCAACAGATGAAGTCTAAGGTTTTCACAAATGGGTCAAACAATTGTAATGCAATTGGTGTTAACGGATTGATGGTTCAATAGGCCTAGGTATCAAGAATCATCAACATTCAAAGATGGACAATACTATACTTCATTACACTAGACATACAACCCTATGTTTGTATTAGAGCAAGAAACCATATTCATGACATTAGAAATTGGCACAAGATCAATTAACTGGAATGGCTTCAACATAAGATTAATGGCAATCTAACACAGTATTTCAAACACACAAACACACAATCAATAGCTTAAGAAACTACCCAAATGTTAAACCCTAGGTCTTCAATTGTCTACTTCCCAAGTGTGATACAAAAGATTTAGCCAAACATGGCCATAAAGTTCTTCAACAATTCGTGTTCTTCAATCTTCAACCTTGGATCTTGAGAATGTGATGAAAGGATGATTGTAGGATGGATCTAGATTAATGAGAGTGATAAGGAATGATGGAAGATGCCTTTCTAGGTCAAGGTAACTCGTTTTTATTGATTCCCCTTGTAATTCCCATCATAATTGAGCAAATTAAGGAATTGATTGCGATCTGACAGCTAATGGCGTAGCCTACGCCAAACCTTTATTGCCTCATCTTATCTCTGCTGTCCTACGCAACCAACTGCTCTCCACCTACGCCAATGGCGTAGGATACGCCAAAAGTGGCGTAGGATACGCCAAAACCTCCAATTTTCTCGAATTTGGTTTTCTTAACTTGTTTTGGCTTCCATATCTCACCCGAGCATCTCCAAAACTCCATATTTGCACTCTTTAGATGTAAAAACCTGAAATAACAAAATACTATCAAAGAACTACCATTCAACAACTTTTCATTCCTTAAAATTCACTTTAAGACGTGTTAATGCACATCTTTTAACCGACCCATCACATCCCCACACTTATTCTTTGCTTGCCCTCAAGCAAATTACTGAACTTTCACCCGATCAATAATTCAAACACTTCCAACCTTTTTTTCGATTCTCAAAGAACGGTCTTTAGTCATACCCTAACTCCCAAGACTTACGCCTATCAGTAGATTTACATTCCAAGGTTTTAAATTTTACTCCATAAATCAAGAATTTGCCTAGCCAAATCCATCTAGATCCAAGTTCATATTCTTGCACACCCCTCACAATGGTTCCCTCGGCTCGGTTGAATCAAAACTAGTCATAATGCACTAGTATATTACATTAATCACTCAAAACTGATTATAATGCATGTTAGTATAGGCTTCCAACTCAATCGCCTTTCATCAAATTACACAAAAGCGAACACAAGTCAAAAGGTCTTTAAAGGGTTGTAATGGGGCTAGGCGAAGGGTATGGAATGGGATATTTAAAGTGACTAGGGTTATGAAAATTCGACTTTTATTACATCGAACAAACAACCACTCAAATATACGGCAAAGTTGCGCCTTTTTATTCAACAACTAACTAAAGCATATTTTTGTGCTTTTCTATAATAAATTTCATTCTCTAAAGCATATTTATTTTCATGCTTTTCCAAAGTTTTTTTAGCTGAAATCACATTGCAAACGATTTACAATACAAAGCAAAATCCTAGAATCGAATTTTCATCACTTGGGTTTAAAATTGAAAAGGCTAAAGGATCAATTGGGTTGAAATGGGTGGTCAATTGAAAAGGTTTAAGGCTCAAGATTGGTTGACTAAGAGATATTGAAACGGGTCAAGGAAGGTAAAAATGGTTTACAATAAAAAGGTTTAACCTAATGCCTTAATCATTCTTGTGCTCACAATTGGTCTAAGGTTGCAAACGTATCAAAAGTTGCAAACGCGTCAAAAGTTGCAAGTTCTACCTTATTCAATTACAATGGCACACTCAATTCAAATGAACACAACATGCCAATAGATGTGGAATTTTATAGAGTGTTAGCATGTTGTGGTGGCTCAATAATCTCACATGAATATGAAGGGAAGATGGGTTGCCGACATGCAAAAATGCTATACTTTTCACTTGTCTTTTCTAACTAGGCAATCCATATTTTTCTCAAAAAATATCATTGGAAAAACACATCAAGGAACTTAAAAAGTTTATGGCCATGACTAGAGATCGAATTTCATGATCCAATAATCAGGCGGAAAAAGCTTTCTTAAGATCGAGCTTCACACTTGTTTAAAATTTTTTGAGGGTCTTAAAAAAAATTCAATTTTAAATAGATATCCCCTCATCCCCACACTTTGAGAATAACATTATCCTCAATGTGTATTTGCCATGAATAAAGGGAAACCTATTAGCCAAATTATAAGTGTGAAGATGCCCATTTTCCATCCCAATGTATAACCAATCTAAGGCAAAAACAGAACTCCACCCAACTCCTAATCTAACAACTTGGCACATTAATAAAGGTATTGGATGCACCTGATAAGCAATTGTTGTTTTCTTTCCATGAATGGATTTTTTCCTATCACAGTCGTCTTGCTCCTTCTCTCCTTCTTCTCCAATCACAGCAGAACACTATATCATCACTAGCCAAGTATGACCTGGGCTCCAACAAAAACATCAAAATACCACAAAAAAGAATGCAAAATAAAACTTAAAAGCATAAAATACCTAGCACACCAAAACACACCAAAATAAAAGAGAATAAAGAAAAACAAGCCATACCATCATACAAACTGTACATAGAACAAACTACCTCAACCTCCTCTCAACGGTAGTACGGGTCATTTGGACCCTTCAACGGGTAGTCGAGGCGGTGGAGTAGGAAGGTAACTGGAAGATACACCTTGAGGCCACCTGACTTGATCAATTACTTCTTGCGGCTGGTCTCTAATGGTGGAATAATCAACATGTGGCACCAGTGGGGAGTGGGGTGTATGGACGGTGTGCTACAAGGTCTTGATGATGTCTGATCTATTCGGCTTCCATGAATCTGTTGACCGTATCTGTTGGATCAGTGGCTCAACTTAACAGTTCTTACTTATGAACACTTGTGTGTTGTAAATGTATCAAAGTAAATTGCACAGCGGAATATTAAAGTGTTCAAGTTAAAGCATTACTTTTATCAGGAGTTATGACTCCCCCTCAATCAATGAACTAGGAAGTTAAAGATGAGAATCAATAGTAAATGAATATAACAGTAATGTAGAATGATTCTCAACTATATGAAATGTTAACTACAAAGTAAATAAGAAGGAAAATGTTCAAGTCTTAAAATTGATGAGTGAATGAACTGCTTCTATAATAGAGGGAGTGATCCCTCTATATATAGAAAAGATTACATACAGACTAAGTAATCAAAAGGTAAAAATAATGTAAGATAATACTACAACAGGCTGTAGTTATCGAAACTTGAACAAAGACTTTAACAAAAACTAATATAATACTAAACTGCTGAGTTTAAGGTCGGTTAACACAAGTGCTGATACTTCTTACAAAAGATCTTTAGGAGTTTGGTTTCAGTACTTTGTTCTTCAGATATTTGTCTGGTTTATCTTTAGAATTTATGATGCTTTAACTCTTCAGAACTTTTGGATATCTTTTACTTCAGCAATTTCTCAAAATGCAAAGAGGAAGGTCATAAGTACTTTCTAACAATAAGGAAAAACAACACAGGAAACCATTTCCTCTTAGTGATCATAAAAGCTCTTATGTGGGTCAATGAGTGCATATTGATGTATGGGGTCCTTATAGAGTTGTTGATAGGGAAGGTCATAAGTACTTTCTAACAATTGTGGATGATTTCTCTAGAGTAGTGTGGATTTGCATGATGAAACAAAAAACATAAGTTTTTGAGAACAATAAAGATTTTGTTAACATTGTGTTGACTCAATTTAAACAAAATGTTAAAACATTAAGAAGTGATATTGGGTTAGAATTTGTTAATAATCAGATGGATAATTTTTGTAAAGAAAAAGGTATTGCTCATCAAACCACATGTGCTTATACTCCACAACAGAATGGCATTGTGGAGAGAAAATATAGACATTTGTTGAATGTTGTTAAGGCTTTGTTGTTTGAGAGTAATATCCCTATTAAGTTTTGGTCTGAATGTTGTCTGACTGTTGCTTATTTGATTAATAGGACTCCATCATCGTCTTGTTAGTGGAAAGACTCCTTATGAAAAATATTTGGTTTTAAACCCTTTCTGGATCATCTTAAAGTTTTTGGGTGTCTGTGTTTCTCAACTGTGTTAAACAATTCTAATAAACTTGAAAGTAAGGCAGAAAATGTATCTTTAATGGATACTCAAATAAAAAAAAGGGATATAAATTATTTAGTCTTGATAGCAAAACTATATTCTTTTCTAGAGATGCCAAAATTTTCGAATCCTACTTTCCTTTTAAAGAAAATTTTGTTTTAAAAGACTTTGATTCAAATATTTTAAAAGAAGTAAATTCTTTAAACTTTTTTGATAATTTTGAAAACATAGAATGTTCTCAAGACTTAGAGATGAATGCCCCCTATGATAAAAGAAAGGGTAATGGTAATGAGGAGTCTAGAAAACATGAGACTCAGCAATCAGGTGAATTAGAAACTACTGACGGCTTGGCTGAAGCTCAGCAGCCAATTAAGTCTAATAAACCTCTTGATGGGGTTGAGCATCTGAATATAGACTATGACTTGCAAAACTTAACTGATGGGGACACTCTAAATTCTAATATTTCTTAATTCATTGTGATATAATATATTGCACTAGTTTCTTGTGCAACGTAATTGGTTGATAGTTGGTGTGAGCAACTGATTGTGAGAGCTACTGTTGGGCCCAGTTGATTTAGTTCATATGCTGTTCAGAAGAGAGGGGTAGGGTTTCTCTCGCTTTTAGCATAGTGGGCCCCCGGTGGGCCCATGTTCTTGGCCAATCTTTATTATTAGGCCCATGATTTGTAGCCGTTGGATGTGTTTAATCTTGACCTTTGGTTTGAGGGTCGGTGGAAGCTTCAAGGCATAAATATAAAAGCCTTTCATCTTCCTTCAACAATGCGTTCATTCATTTTCATTATCTCTTAAGTTTGTACTCGTTTCTAGGGTTTGTAGTAGATCTTCTTAATCTATAAATCCAATTTAGACTAAGTCTTGTAGAGATTATTTAGTTGATAATCTCCTGAATGTTTGTGAGAGTTTGTTTTGTGAGTTTGTTGTATTCTTTTGTAAATCAATATATTTGAGTTGAATCTTTTGGAATAAAATGTTGTTTGTTCTTGATATCCATGAAAGTTGACATACATTGAGCTTGAAATATGTTTGGGTTGTTGTAACATCCGGCCCCTCTCACCACCAATATTGTCCGCTTTGCCCCGATGGGTTGCCCATCCAGAGCTCACGGATTTGTTTTTGGTTGCCCCGGTGGAGACTTCCCAGGAGGTCACCCATCCTGGAATTTCTCCCATCTGAGCACGCTTAACTGTAGAGTTCTCCTCTCATCCACTAACATTAAGCTCCAAAACGCGTTGGTGATTTAAGAGGCAAGACATTACTTATGAATCAATGATCTCTCCTGGCCACGGCCGATGTGGGATTTTTCCTGGGGTGTCACATTCACCCCCTGTTAGAGTCTCATCGTCCCTGATGAGGTATGCACCCACCATCCCGAACGGCACAGGAGTGGCTCTGATACCATCTGTAACATCCGGCCCCTCTCACCACCAATATTGTCCGCTTTGCCCCGATGGGTTGCCCATTCAGAGCTCACAGATTTGTTTTTGGTTGCCCCGATGGAGACTTCCCAGGAGGTCACCCATCCTGGAATTTCTCCCATCTGAGCACACTTAACTGTAGAGTTCTCCTCTCATCCACTAACATTAAGCCCCAAAACGCGTTGGTGATTTAAGAGGCAAGACATTACTTATGAACCAATGATCTCTCCTGGCCACGACCGATGTGGGATTTTTCCTGGGGTGGTCATAGTTGTCTTTGTAATCAACACATTTCCAATCATTATTCTATTCAACATCATATACACCTTTTTCCTTAAAAGTTGCAGCTTTATAGTAGCAAATAATGATTTCCCTTGCTTTTTTTGTAAACATATATGGCGTCAAACCTACAAACAAATTCTGCTATAACCATAAAAAGATTATATGCTTTGCGTTCAACTATTACTTTTCTTGATGGTAATTGTTCCAGCTTAGACAAAGTTGTTGATGTTTGCTCAAAAGTCATAAGCAAAACATGGTGAATTGATGGCTTAAAACCATTTCAAATCTCTAGTACATTTTGATACAAATCAACCCCATTATTTTCGTGCAAACATTAATGTCAAGTTGGTTAAATAGAAATTAAACCAACATCCAAGACCTTGTTTTCGTTTGCTATTTGTACAACAATCACCATAATCACAATATCTTTACAATCTAGATTACCAACCCAACTGGTATTTTTTTCATTTTATTTGTTTCTTCTATTTTCCATTGACCAATTACTAATATTTAGCCTAAGACTTTTAACATGGTCAAAAAATTTAGCATGATGCCCAAAAAGGAGACTCAACTTCACCCACCCATAAACTACCTTTGACTTTAACCCCATTTCACTTGATTAATGACTGTTGTATGAGGCAAAATCAAGGAAACTAATTTCTTTTTCCTGATATCCTTATCCTACATATCAGTTCCAAAACTATTATTTCCTTTAAAAGTATCACTCTTTATGTCAATTATTCTCAAGATTTTTGGTAAAATAATCAATATGATCATCTTTTTACACTCTTATACCAATAATAATAAGTATACCAAGAATCCAGCTTTGTGATTAGATGCAAACGGTAGTTGTGTAGACAATTATGAAAACAATAGCAGGTGCAACTTCGTAAAAGCCCTTTAAGATTAGTTTTGACCCTCCCATAGTTTGGATTTCCATTTATGCCACATGTATACCCATGCCTTCATCTTGAAGATATTTTGGTCTATCACTTCAGGAATGACCACAAGAACTGGTCCTTGTTTCATCATCTCCCAGTGAGCTACTCCGAATTTGATACTAATATCTACATCATCATAAATAACTAAAGAAGTTGATTCATCTTTCATTTTTTTCAGATCATTTTCTCAAATTCACAACCTACATTTCTAATTTTATCATAAAATAACCAAAGAAACCAACCCATTGTTGATGCTTGACTGATTTTCTCGTTTCATTTCATGACCAATATTAATATACTCATCATTATCACAAAGATTAATTCGAGTCTAATCATTTTTACTTTCTTCTTGATTTTCCTTTGCATTAGCATCACCAGTCGATTTATAAATCTTACTCAAAAATCTTTTAGGCATTTCATCAAACACATTGTGTGCATACTCAATTTTTGCGAGTTTAGGAAACTGAGTGATACGAAATCTTCCTCATTATCACCATTAGAACTAGATTTGTTTTTTTTTTTTTTTTGAAACCAATATGCTCACCTCATCTTGCTTTCAAGAACCTTTTTCTTGAAATCACTCTTGTAGAATCATCTCTGTCTCTTTCAAATATTCCATATCTATTTCTTAAACAAAATCTGAATTGCTTTGATAATGATTGAATTACACAAATGAGTTTATTTGAGTGGTTAGTTATAGGTTTTATTTGAAATGGTGTGAAGACTATTACTAGATCTGTTAATTGGCATTTTTAGCCATTACCGACAAGAATAGTAGTTGAGGAAATAGACAAGGGAGTAGTGATTTTACCAGAGTGAGCAGTAACTGTGTCAATGTTCCAAACCAGTCCTGAAAAATCATTGACCTGCATCATTGAAAGTGTTGTACCTAGATCAGTTGGGCTCAAAGAATTGATCGTGTTTGTGTTCGGGAACTAGGCCTGTTGGTTTTGAGTTTGCGGTAGAAAGCCGAGGGTGGGCCATTGAATTAGGTTTGAAAATGGGCCTATTGATAAGGTATGCGGGCTTGATTGTATTGGGGCTGTGTGTACGATCCAGTTAGTGGATTTGAAGGGGCCCATGCCTATGAAGGGTAAGGTGGGTGGCACATGCCACACATTGGTTTGGGCCGGTGGGTTTGGAGATGGATAGGAATTGGGCTGGGGGTTTTGTTGTGGCCACAACCCTTCCTATCTTAATAGAAAAGGGTCATATGATCCTAGACAATTACTTAAAAGTACATTTTGTGCTACAACCCTTCCTATTTAATGATCTTACCTGGGATTGCAAATCCAAAATTTGTTTATTAAGAGTTGATCTAATTGTATTAGTATCTGTAATTGATCTTTTCTGTGTAATACTAATCGATAGGGCCTCATTGGTAACTGCTATAAGATCTCTTGCATTGGAAGCAATGGTTATAGACCTGAATCCATTAGTATTGAACATTTTCTTTTCCAAATGAAATGTCCTAGTATATGAAAGAGTGAAATAGCGCTTTCGTTATTGTGGAATAATAAGCCTTCGTATCTTCATGCACATATTTAATTTATTCGGAGCTAATAGAGCAGGATCCACTTTTGGGGAATATGAGTCTAAGCAATAAGAAGTATCTTTCTAGTTTCATACTCTCTGGAGAGAAGGTTCACTAATAGACTTAGAGAGAAGTAGTTTGACTCATTCATATCCCATCATGAATGTTTGGAATCCATATTATGCAAGGAGACATTGCTTTTGCTAATTCGAATTGAAGGATGATAGAATATTGGAACACATATTTGATAATTGTGTTTAGTATATGTCACACTATTAAATCATACATAATTAGTTTAATTACTATAACATCATAATGTAAATTCATAACTTAGCAAGATTCGGGCTAATTTAACAAAACATTACATCTTAGTATGTATAAAATGACATGCAACTCAAGTTCATATTTGCTGGTCGATTTAGTGTGAATTGCGAATGGAAAAATTCATATATTGATTTAGATACCAAAAACTACGTTTGTTTAAACACCCTTAACTAGTATAGTATTGTATTGTCACTACTCTACAACCTATCCAAATTTAAGTCCCATCCAAATCCCCTTAAATATTGAGTATTATTTGTGTCTCTAAGGTTTAAGGAGATAACCTGATGATAAAGTGGTATAATCTTCAATTAAATGGTTATAATTTCATATTATACAAATTGAAGATATGATGGTTTAAGCTGTTAAAAATATCACATTAATTGTGAAACAAGCACCTTAATATCTAGACACCAAAAGTACATTTTGTTCATCTTTATTAGATTTAAAAAAAAAAAACAAAAAACAAATATTAAAAAAATAAACAAAACCATTTATCCATTATAAAACATGAGTTAAGTTATCCAATAAGACCATGTGTAGTGGGGGTAAAAAATTTAAGGCTCCCTTTTCTGATTGTTCCACGTAGCAGCTGAGTCAGCATGGGGCTTAAATTCAAAATGGAAGGTCCGATAGGCTCGTTATGATATCCACCACCCATATCTTTGAATGTTGTGCGGTTTGTAATTGGGTTTTTATTTGATAGTGGGTATAAAAATGTGGTTTATATACAGTGTGGGTTATAGTGTAGTTGTAAAAAAATAGTTTGTGTTTATATATATATATATATAGGGGAGGGTTATCTTGAGAACGCTAAATATTGTGAGAACCGTGAGAACAAGTACAAAAATCAATCAAAATCAATTTTTTTTTAATACAAATCCCATGATAATCAAAATACAACATTAATAAATGAATTTTCTTTTCAAATAATCCATCTTTTCTTGCAAAAACACTTTCAAATTAACTTTTTACACATGTGTAAATGAAACAGTTTACACATGTATAAACAGCAAATTTACACATGTGTAAAAATAAATTATTTTCGTATACGTATGAATTTTTACGCGTAAATTGTGTTTTGGGGATTGTATTTTAGTAATAAAGACAAGTGTAAAAAGAAATTTTGAATTTGAATGGTTTTAGATGCCGTTCTCACGGTTCGCACGAAATATAGGTGTTCTCAAAATAACTTTCCCCTATATATATATATATATATATATATATATATATATATATATATATATATATATATATATATATATATAGTATCAGGATATATTGGAAACCCTTGTTATAGTGAAAACTCTGGAAACTCTAACTTCCCGAACTTTTTTTTTATATGAAAATTTTAGGGTATGTTGTGACACCCGGCAAACTCAGGTTAGTAACGTTGACTAAACTAGTAAGTCTACCTTAGCGAGTCATGCATATTACGTCCTTAACGAGGTCAGTCGAGTCGGTATGATGATTCTGGGAATCATCGGGAGTCGTTATGATGATCCGCGGGGTTATCGGGAGTCGGTCCATAACTATGGGTACAAGGATCGGCGATTCGTGGAATCGCCGGGTTTAATGCACACACGAGTCTCGAGTCCCGGGAATTGGTGAACGGATGTAAACGTGTTAGTTATCATGCATTATATGTTTGGAATCATTATGTGACTTGTCGGTATGTGAATACGTGCTTATATATGTTAAAATAGCGTTTAACGCGCCGAAAACCCATTACAGCACCTTATAGGCGATTAGGAGTCTGGGGGGACTCCTAATCGCATGAACTTAGGCGAATGGAGGGGATTTGGGGCGAGTAGGGGCTCTACTCGCCTGTATATAGGCGAGTAGGAGTCCTACTCGCCTGAAACCATCTGCTACTCGCCTATACTGCTGCACACGGGTCAAAACACCTATAAATAGAACCCTTAACTCCCTAAACACCATTTGTGCAACCCTAACTGACCCTAAGCCTCCCACACACCTTGAAACACCTCTGGAGCTTGCTTTGCTTCAAAACACACCATCACCAAGCTTATACACCCTTCTTTGATAAAATCCAAGGTGTGTTCTTCATCCTACACCTTTGTAAAGTTGTTGTTTTGGTTCCCCAAAAGTCCAGACCTTGTGTTGCTAAGATTGTGTCTTTAAAAACCTTTCAAAAGAGTTCTAAAACAAGTCTACACCATAATACTTGCTATATGTGAAGTATTTGTGCATATGATGATTGTTAGTGATTATAACATGAATGTTTCCATGAATTTGTTGTACTTCTGATGTATAAGTGTAGTTAGAATGATTATCTATGAGTTTAAGCCCTTGTTATGATGTTTAGATACAAGTATGCATTTTGACCCATTTGGGTAATTCTTGAAGAATAGGATGTATGATATGATTCATTGCTTGTTTGTGGTTAGAAATCATGTTAGGATGATGATATAACATAGAGATGATGAATTGCAACTTGTAG
This sequence comes from Ambrosia x helenae, assembly GCA_030844895.1. Classification (NCBI taxonomy): domain Eukaryota; kingdom Viridiplantae; phylum Streptophyta; class Magnoliopsida; order Asterales; family Asteraceae; genus Ambrosia; species Ambrosia x helenae. Next base: position 100,535,677 of record CM061231.1, read on the forward strand.
GAGATGAAATCTGATTGTTTCCATTTAAGGAAAGATAAGGTTGGTTGGTGAAACCTAGTACTTTGCCATTTTTGGAAATAATCGCACCGAGCCCGTTAGAGCAGAGGTAAATTGGGGGTTTTTGCTTGAAAAGGGTTGGTTAATAGTTTAGTTTTGATATTGGGTGTTTTTACATGTTTCGGATCTGATTTGGAGGGTTTAACGCGCGAAAACGCGCAACAGCAGAGCATCAGGCGAATAGGGCCCTACTCGCCTGAAGCTTCATGCGAGTAGGAGCCTACTCGCCTATAGCTTCATGCGAGTAGAGCCTACTCGCCTATACCCTCCCTCCTACTCACTAGTTGACTTTTCCTAATCGCATGAAGGTTTCCTAATCGCGTGTGCTGCTGTCGTAAACGCGTTTTGACATCCCGGAACATGATTTAACACCTAGGAACATGATAGGAACCCCGGGATACACCCAATGACTTAGTAAGACGTATTCGGACGTGATTATGCGTTAAACGGATGTTATGCTAGACTAGGTGAATTATTGCGCGTGCTAAGTGTTTAATTGCATATGTTGCATGATGTCTTGCATTTATCTAACACGTGGGATGTCGGGTCACCAATGGGATGTCGGGTCTTGTCTGGCATGGTCGGTTTAACAGTTAAAGGTGTTTTCAAACGTTTATGGTCACGGTCTGGACATACGGGGACTAGTTAGCCTGCGGGTTATTAGTCCAATACTTATACGCATCTTATGATAGGTCGCCGCTATCTGGGGCTATCATAACATAATTACTTAACTATTTTCAAGTAACGCAAACCAAGGTGAGTTTCACAGCCCCACTTTTACTTTTTTGCTTTTGGGGGGAGAAACATGCTTTGTACGAACTATTTAAAGGTCATGTTATACTATGGGCACTTTATGTTACTATACGGCTTTTATGGAAAGTCCCAGGGGAAACCATGAATGTGCTGGCATGCACAACGAGGGAAATGTGGATAGATCTATTGGGCCTCACAAACCCCACTCGACGGCGGGGCCGGGCGGGTGCATATTGTCTCTACCTATCGGGTTACCGAGGCATCGGTAGCCCAGTCAATCTGGGCTGGTATCAACTTTTGGACACGTTTAGTAATGGGTTCCCAACCGTAGTAGTAAAAACACTTAACGTCTAGCTAACGTTCTCATGACATAGTATTAACGGAAATGATCTTTGTAAAACTTGTGACAACACTTTTATAAAAGAAAACCTGTGAACTCACCAGCATTATATGTTGACATTTTTGGCATGTTTTCTCAGGTCGCTAAGGTAGCGGTTATCGGACTAGGCGCACGGAGTCATGCACGGCGTCTATTATTTTGAAACATATTAAACAATGTCTTTGTAAACAATGATATGTCTTTTGGTTGTAAACAAGAATGCTTCCGCTGCTGGTTTACAGCTCAAAGCATGATATTTTGGTTTAAAACATAATTATGAATGCATGTTTGTTGTATGTTTATTGTGATCGTTGACTGAGATCCTGGTGTGTCACGCGCCTTGCGGTAAAACCCCGCACGTGGAATTTGAGGGTGTGACAGATTGGTATCAGAGCCAACGGTTATAGTGAACTGAGACTGCATGTAGAGTCTAGTCTATAACTGAGTCGCACACACTAGACGGTCACAATTAGTCGAGTCTTAGCAAGTGGATAACAATATGACTTGTCGGGGTGTCGGTGTCATCATCTACTACGCTACGTCATCTATTTACTTCTTATCATCCTATTCCTTGACTCGTCCTTACTTTGATCCGATGGCGAACGATATACTATTGAACTTTCTTGACGGCAGTGTACATTGGGGTAGCTTCGGCGTACTCTTGAGATCTGTCCAGAGATTTGGACATCTCCCCTCTATGCCCTAATGAACACGCCCGTTCTTATGCATATTATCTTGTACTTATACTTATGATAATACCATGATTGGACGCTAGTGTTCGGTGACATGAACTTCAAACTTAAAGCGCGCCTGGAGGACCATGTGGAACAGTTTATCATGTCGGCTGCACACGAGATCATAAACTGTGATGCATGGGATCCCTGGCGGACTTTGGGCTTGAACGGATGGACCCGAGCTGGGCTCGGTCTAATTTCTTGAAATTCCTAATGGGTTATACCACGGGCAAGCCTAAATCTTTTGTTTCATGTTGTGACAGAAGATGTCGGGAGCTCGTGGAGGTCGCAGGGGCGGCCGTGCTGGCGGTCGTGCTGGCGGCCGTGGTGGCGGCGGTGGCCGCGGGAACATTAATATGACCCAAGCCGAATTGGATAACTTAATGCAGCAGCACGTGAATATTGCTCTGGCTGCATTCCAAGCCGCTCATAATGCTATGGGTGGTACGTCGATCCTACCTATTCTACCTTGTTCTAGGGTACTTTACCTTATCTTGATTCTCACCCACGTGTCTGTTCCAGGTGGTGCTGTCAATCCTCCTCCACCCCAGTGTTCTTACAAAAAGTTTATGGATTGTAAGCCCCACAACTTTAGCGGCACTGAGGGGGCAGTGGGACTGCTCCGATGGTTGGAGAAAATCGAATCTGTTTTCTCGATGTGCAGCTGCCCGGAAGGCGACCGGGTGAAGTATGCTTCTGCGACCCTGGAGGGTCAAGCCTTGACTTGGTGGAACTCCACCACCCAGACTATGGGCATTGGGGAAGCCCACGCTATGCCCTGGGCAGAATTCATTCAACTGCTGAAAAATGAGTATTGCCCGAGGGATGAAATCCAGAAGCTTGAGCATGAAGTCTAGAACCACAAGATGGTGGGTTCCGAGATTGAAGCTTATACTGCTAGGCACAACGAGTTGGCGGTGTTGTGCCCCGATCTGCACACACCTGAATACCGAAGGATTGAGCATTACGTCGCTGGGTTGGTACCGGAGATTGCGGGGTTAGTTGTTGCGGGTAATCCCACTGTTTATTCTGAGGTGGTTCGGTCGGCTCACAGGCTGACCAACATGAAGGTGACTGAAGGGGTCTTGCCTCCTCGAGGCGCTACTGTGAAGGCTTCTGATAGTAATAAGCGAAAGTGGGAAGCTGTGGGGAAAGGCTCGAGCTCGGCTCAGCCTCAGCAGGTGAAGAAGTCTGATACTGGGGGATCATCGTCTGAGCAAAAACCAGGGGGTTATATTGGGAAGAAGCCGAAGTGTGACCAGTGTGGATTTCACCACAACGGTCGTTGCGAGGACCGGAACCGTTGCCACCGGTGCCAAAAGCTTGGGCACCAGGCAAAGGATTGCAGGGTTAATCTTCAGGGTAACCGGAACCCTCCTGCTACACCTACTCCGGCTCCTCCTGTCGCTGCTTCCCAGGGAAATCAGGGCAAACAGGGGTGCTACAATTGTGGTGAACTTGGTCACTACAAGCGGGAATGCCCCAAGTTGAAGCAGGGTGAAGCCGGGAAGAATGGGGCGGGTAATGGAAACAATGGAGGCGGAGGCAGGAATGCTCGCGCCTTCGTGATTGGTTCGAGCGGAGCTCGACAAGATCCTGACACTGTTACTGGTACGTTTCTCCTCGATAATCGCTATGCTACGGTTTTATTCGATTCTGGTGCCGATAAGAGTTTTATATATCTTGGGTTTAGCCAATTGCTTGATAGGGTACCTACACCTTTAGAGGCTAAGTACTTGATAGAATTGGCTGATGGTAAGAAAGTTGAGGCGACGCACGTCCTTAGGGAGTGTCACCTTGAGTTGTCGGGTTATTCTTTCCCTATTGATCTTATGCCGGTGTCCTTGGGTAGTTTCGATGTTGTCGTGGGTATGGATTGGTTGTCCCTGTATCATGCTGAGATCGTTTGCTTTGATAAAGTCATTCGACTTCCTCTCCCTGATGGAGAAATTCTGTTAGTGCACGGTGAGAAGAGCGGGGTCCCGTTGAGTATCATATCGTGTATGAAAGCCTATAAGTATCTTCGGAAGGGGTATTCTGCCATTCTGGCACTTGTTTCGGTTTCGTCTGAAGAGGAGAAGAAGATTGAAGATATTCCTGTTGTCCGCGACTTTCCCGATGTATTTCCCGAAGACTTACCTGGTCTTCCGCCTTATCGCCAGGTCGAATTTGGTATTGAACTTGCTCCGGGTGCGGCCCCTATTGCTCGTGCCCCTTATCGTCTTGCACCTCCCGAGATGCAGGAGTTATCGAACCAGTTGCAGGAGCTGTTGAAGAAGGGTTTCATTCGACCTAGTTCGTCCCCGTGGGGAGCCCCTATTTTGTTTGTCAAGAAGAAGGACGGAAGCCTACGGATGTGTATCGACTACCGGGAGTTGAATAAGGTTACCATCAAGAATCGCTATCCTCTTCCTCGCATCGATGACTTATTTGACCAGCTTCAGGGTTCTAGTTTCTATTCGAAGATTGATTTGAGGTCGGGGTACCATCAGTTGAGGGTTCAAGAAGCTGACATTCCGAAGACCGCCTTTCGAACTCGCTATGGCCATTTTGAATTCCTGGTCATGCCTTTTGGTCTCACCAACGCACCTGCCATCTTTATGGATCTGATGAACCGTGTTTGCAAGCCTTATCTTGATAAGTTCGTGATTGTCTTCATTGATGATATTCTAGTCTACTCCAAGAACGAGGTGGACCACCAGGAACACTTACGTCTTGTTTTGGAACTTCTGAGGCGGGAACAGCTGTACGCTAAGTTTTCTAAGTGTAGCTTCTGGTTGCGTGAAGTCCAATTCCTTGGTCATGTTGTTAATGAGAAAGGAATTCACGTTGACCCAGCTAAGATTGAAGCCATTAAAGACTGGGAAGCACCAAAGACGCCATCTGAGGTGCGGCAATTCCTAGGCCTTGCGGGTTATTACCGTCGTTTTATTGAGGGATTTTCGAAGATCGCTCAACCCCTCACCTCGCTTACCCAGAAGGACAGGAAATTCGACTGGGGTGATTCGCAGGAGTCAGCCTTCCAGATGTTAAAGGCTAAACTCTGTTCTGCTCCTATCTTGTCCTTGCCTGAGGGTACGGACGATTTTGTGGTTTATTGTGACGCTTCTATCCGGGGTCTTGGTTGTGTACTGATGCAGCGCGAGAAGGTCATAGCCTATGCTTCTCGTCAGCTTAAAGTTCATGAGAAAAACTACCCCACCCATGATCTGGAGTTGGGTGCGGTGGTCTTTGCTTTAAAAATTTGGAGGCATTACTTGTACGGTACCAAATGCACTATTTACACCGATCACAAGAGCCTCCAGCATATCTTTGATCAGAAGGTGTTGAATATAAGACAGCGTCGTTGGGTCGAGCTTCTTAATGATTACGAGTGCGCTATTAAATACCATCCTGGCAAGGCGAATGTGGTCGCAGACGCCTTGAGCAGGAAGGAAACGGCTAAACCTCGTCGTGTTCGAGCTCTTCAGCTCACTATCCATTCCGGCTTACCTGATCGAATCCGTTCAGCGCAGCAAGAAGCTTTGAAGGAGGAAAACCTTAAAGCTGAAACCATGCATGGTGCTGATAGTCACCTTGAACTCAGGTCCGATGGGTTACACTATTTCGCTGAACGTATTTGGGTTCCTTTATTTGGGGGCTTGCGGGAGCTCGTTCTTGATGAAGCTCACAAGTCCCGGTACTCTATTCACCCTGGCTCCGATAAGATGTACCAAGACCTGAAGATACTTTATTGGTGGCCGAACATGAAGGCGGACGTGGCTTCGTATGTGAGCAAGTGCTTGACCTGTGCCAAGGTCAAGGTCGAATATCAAAAGCCGTCCGGCCTTCTGCAACAGCCTGAAATCCCCGAGTGGAAGTGGGAGCGGATTACGATGGACTTTGTGACCAAACTCCCGAAATCGCCCAGTGGTTGCGACATGATCTGGGTAATTGTCGATAGGTTGACAAAGTCCGCGCACTTCCTCGCTATCAAGGAGACCGATGGTCTCGAGCGTCGGGCACGGTTATATCTCAAGGAAGTGGTCTCTCGGCACGGGGTGCCTGTCTCTATTATTTCTGATCGTGATCCTTGGTTCGCCTCTAACTTCTGGAAGTCTTTGCATAAGGCTCTGGGTACTCAGTTGGACATGAGCACAGCGTATCATCCGCAAACTGACGGTCAAAGTGAGCGGACAATCCAAACGCTAGAAGACATGCTTCGGGCATGTGTGATCGATTTTGGCAAGGGGTGGGAGAGTCATTTACCGTTGGTGGAATTCTCCTACAACAACAGTTACCATTCTAGCATCAAGGCAGCTCCGTTCGAGGCTCTTTACGGGCGGAAATGCCGGTCTCCTCTTTGTTGGGCCGAGGTGGGTGAGAGTCAACTCACCGGCCCGGAACTTGTGTACGAGACTTCCGAAAAGATCGTGCAAATCCGTAACCGCATGGCAGCAGCTCGGGATCGCCAAAAGAGCTATGCCGATCGTCGTCGCAAGCCTTTAGAATTCGAGGTTGGCGACAGGGTTTTGTTGAAGGTATCTCCGTGGAAGGGCGTTATACGTTTTGGGAAGCGGGGCAAATTGAATCCTCGGTATGTGGGACCGTTCGCAATCCTGGAACGGATTGGACCGGTAGCATACAGGCTTGATCTGCCGGCTGAGCTCAGTAATGTTCATAATGTCTTCCATGTTTCTAATCTGAAGAAGTGTTTGGCGGATGAATCTTTGGTTGTTCCTCTCGAAGAGATCAAGGTGGATGATCGTCTGCGTATCGTAGAGGAACCGGTTGAAATTCTTGACTATAAAATCCGTAGCCTTCGCCGGAGTAAAATCCGCATTGTTAAAGTCCGTTGGAACTCTGATCGTGGACCGGAGTTCACGTGGGAACGGGAAGATCAAATGAAGGCTAAGTATCCCCATTTATTTCCTAAGCGCGCGTTCGAATCAAGACATGTCTCTGCTGAAGCTGAATGAATCTCGGGTCGAGATTCCTTTCAACAGGGGGATGATGTGGCAACCGGAAAATTTTTCTTCTCTTTCGTCTCTTCCTTTTTGGCCTTGGGCAATTTTCGGGACGAAAATTCTTTCAACAGGGGGATGATGTGACACCCGGCAAACTCAGGTTAGTAACGTTGACTAAACTAGTAAGTCTACCTTAGCGAGTCATGCATATTACGTCCTTAACGAGGTCAGTCGAGTCGGTATGATGATTCTGGGAATCATCGGGAGTCGTTATGATGATCCGCGGGGTTATCGGGAGTCGGTCCATAACTATGGGTACAAGGATCGGCGATTCGTGGAATCGCCGGGTTTAATGCACACACGAGTCTCGAGTCCCGGGAATTGGTGAACGGATGTAAACGTGTTAGTTATCATGCATTATATGTTTGGAATCATTATGTGACTTGTCGGTATGTGAATACGTGCTTATATATGTTAAAATAGCGTTTAACGCGCCGAAAACCCATTACAGCACCTTATAGGCGATTAGGAGTCTGGGGGGACTCCTAATCGCATGAACTTAGGCGAATGGAGGGGATTTGGGGCGAGTAGGGGCTCTACTCGCCTGTATATAGGCGAGTAGGAGTCCTACTCGCCTGAAACCATCTGCTACTCGCCTATACTGCTGCACACGGGTCAAAACACCTATAAATAGAACCCTTAACTCCCTAAACACCATTTGTGCAACCCTAACTGACCCTAAGCCTCCCACACACCTTGAAACACCTCTGGAGCTTGCTTTGCTTCAAAACACACCATCACCAAGCTTATACACCCTTCTTTGATAAAATCCAAGGTGTGTTCTTCATCCTACACCTTTGTAAAGTTGTTGTTTTGGTTCCCCAAAAGTCCAGACCTTGTGTTGCTAAGATTGTGTCTTTAAAAACCTTTCAAAAGAGTTCTAAAACAAGTCTACACCATAATACTTGCTATATGTGAAGTATTTGTGCATATGATGATTGTTAGTGATTATAACATGAATGTTTCCATGAATTTGTTGTACTTCTGATGTATAAGTGTAGTTAGAATGATTATCTATGAGTTTAAGCCCTTGTTATGATGTTTAGATACAAGTATGCATTTTGACCCATTTGGGTAATTCTTGAAGAATAGGATGTATGATATGATTCATTGCTTGTTTGTGGTTAGAAATCATGTTAGGATGATGATATAACATAGAGATGATGAATTGCAACTTGTAGGAGATGAAATCTGATTGTTTCCATTTAAGGAAAGATAAGGTTGGTTGGTGAAACCTAGTACTTTGCCATTTTTGGAAATAATCGCACCGAGCCCGTTAGAGCAGAGGTAAATTGGGGATTTTTTGCTTGAAAAGGGTTGGTTAATAGTTTAGTTTTGATATTGGGTGTTTTTACATGTTTCGGATCTGATTTGGAGGGTTTAACGCGCGAAAACGCGCAACAGCAGAGCATCAGGCGAATAGGGCCCTACTCGCCTGAAGCTTCATGCGAGTAGGAGCCTACTCGCCTATAGCTTCATGCGAGTAGAGCCTACTCGCCTATACCCTCCCTCCTACTCACTAGTTGACTTTTCCTAATCGCATGAAGGTTTCCTAATCGCGTGTGCTGCTGTCGTAAACGCGTTTTGACATCCCGGAACATGATTTAACACCTAGGAACATGATAGGAACCCCGGGATACACCCAATGACTTAGTAAGACGTATTCGGACGTGATTATGCGTTAAACGGATGTTATGCTAGACTAGGTGAATTATTGCGCGTGCTAAGTGTTTAATTGCATATGTTGCATGATGTCTTGCATTTATCTAACACGTGGGATGTCGGGTCACCAATGGGATGTCGGGTCTTGTCTGGCACGGTCGGTTTAACAGTTAAAGGTGTTTTCAAACGTTTATGGTCACGGTCTGGACATACGGGGACTAGTTAGCCTGCGGGTTATTAGTCCAATACTTATACGCATCTTATGATAGGTCGCCGCTATCTGGGGCTATCATAACATAATTACTTAACTATTTTCAAGTAACGCAAACCAAGGTGAGTTTCACAGCCCCACTTTTACTGTTTTGCTTTTGGGGGGAGAAACATGCTTTGTACGAACTATTTAAAGGTCATGTTATACTATGGGCACTTTATGTTACTATACGGCTTTTATGGAAAGTCCCAGGGGAAACCATGAATGTGCTGGCATGCACAACGAGGGAAATGTGGATAGATCTATTGGGCCTCACAAACCCCACTCGACGGCGGGGCCGGGCGGGTGCATATTGTCTCTACCTATCGGGTTACCGAGGCATCGGTAGCCCAGTCAATCTGGGCTGGTATCAACTTTTGGACACGTTTAGTAATGGGTTCCCAACCGTAGTAGTAAAAACACTTAACGTCTAGCTAACGTTCTCATGACATAGTATTAACGGAAATGATCTTTGTAAAACTTGTGACAACACTTTTATAAAAGAAAACCTGTGAACTCACCAGCATTATATGTTGACATTTTTGGCATGTTTTCTCAGGTCGCTAAGGTAGCGGTTATCGGACTAGGCGCACGGAGTCATGCACGACGTCTATTATTTTGAAACATATTAAACAATGTCTTTGTAAACAATGATATGTCTTTTGGTTGTAAACAAGAATGCTTCCGCTGCTGGTTTACAGCTCAAAGCATGATATTTTGGTTTAAAACATAATTATGAATGCATGTTTGTTGTATGTTTATTGTGATCGTTGACTGAGATCCTGGTGTGTCACGCGCCTTGCGGTAAAACCCCGCACGTGGAATTTGAGGGTGTGACATATGTAATACACATGTTAATTTCGCTTAACACGTGTTACCTGAAAACATATTATTATTATTTTTTTAAAAAGTGCTCGGCGCTTTTTTGATTTTTTTTTTTGGCTCAAAATGCTTAAAATCGTGTATATTACATGTCCTAAAATTTTCAGCCCCTAAAAAGGTCAGGAAGTTAGAGTTTTCAGAGTTTTCACTATAATAAGGGTTTTTCTCTGGACCCCTACCCTATATATATATATATATATATATATATAAACTTCAAAAAAAAAATTAACCGTTTGAAATATACGTTGGGGCCTTCAATTTTTTTGACCGTTAATAAATTAACCGTTTGAAAATTGAACGTGGCAATATTTTATTGGTTGATGATCTTGCAATCAAGCGTTAAAAACATAACGCTCCCGGATGTTTTTGCCTCTTCGCGGCCCCATGTACCGGTGTTACCGACGTTATGTTTTTTTGGCACCCCCTACAACGCTCCATTACGGAGGGTCTAAAAGTTAACAAAAATGAGAATAGTGAAAAGCTATTAGAGAATGACATGTGTCCAAAGAATAAATAAGTGGCAATGGTAGTTTTGTCAAAACAAGAAAAATGAATATGCACATGCAAGTCATATGTTATTAACCCCGTATTTTTTAAGCGTTCGTAACTTTTTTATACGTCATACTTTTTTATAAAAAATAATACCATAAAATCAAGCGTATTTTCATCTTTAATACGAGTACCCTATTGTTATACTTTTGAAAGAAAAATTGAAAACCCAGTTATGTAAGACACAATAAAGAACGTAAAACATAATGAATTCCAAACTAAAAATGATAAAACAATAGGGTATAAGACACATTGAAGAGCAGAATAAAATACAACGAATGATATATTAAAAACACAATGAACAACTGATTAAAACAAAATGATAGTAGACTAAAACACAATAAACAACAAAATAAAACACAATATACACCAGAAACGCAAAACCCAGTTGCGTAAAATACAATGGAAAGCATACTAAAAATGATAAGGTTAAATTATGTGTAGGCTAAAAAACACAATGAACATATTTGTAACGCACACATGCATACTATAACAAAATGAACGAACATATGACACAATGAAGAAAAAAACCCAGTTAGCATGGATTTTTTTTACCCATACTAAAGATAAAAAACGCTCGTTATTATGGTGAAGTTTAAAAAAAAAAGAATATCAGTATGAAAAGTTATAGACATTTTAAAATGATGAGAGAAATTAACATATTCCTTACATGTAGAGAGAAAAAGTCAACAAATATGATGTTCCTTTTATACACTTCCTCTAATTTAATATTTATTTGTTTCCAACAAACAAATCACAACCCTTCAATTCTATGATCAATGGACATATTTCTCATAATTTCTAGAAAAAGTGTCTTGTGTATTTGATCTCAACCCTATAAAACATATTTAATCATTGGCTTAGTGGTATCAATGTGTTGAATAAGGCTTTGCCTTTCAAAATGGTGAAGGGTTCAAATTCCATGCATGGCAAAGATTTAAATAATACTAATTACCAAAGCATGTATGCATTGGTTGTTTGTACTTTAAGCTTTAAGGGTTGTATGGTTGTTTTGTAAATCGGCGGGTACTCTCCCGGTCTAGCCAATACACGTGTCTCTTTATCCTTCTTTCACTTTACACATAACCAGGCCAGAGTGCCAGACAACCCCCTCTCTCCCCTTCACTTCAGGTTATGGCTCTCTCTCCTGTTCTCTCACATTTGTTCTCTGTGACATCATCGACGGTGATTTAAGCCGGTTTGCTTTGGTAATTGGTTTATGTTGAACCTGTTCGTTTGCTAAGCACAGACAGATCGCGGATCTACAATTGTCAAGTTTTTTTACCAGAAAAAAGAGGCATTTTAATGTGTCGTTTCCGGCGGCTATAACCATCTATGGCGGCGGCGTTCTAGAGAGAGAAGTTGTTCCTTGCCGCTGCTGTTGGCTCCAACCGTCTGGTAAGTAATTTCACAAATAGTTACATTTTTTCATGTTTATTTATGTGATTACACAAAAAGTTACACCTATTCATGTTTATGTTTATTTTATGTAATGGTGTAGTGGGTTTGATTGAATTGTTCTAATTTTTGTTTTAGCTTATTTGGTTTAGAGTCTCAGTTAGATAATTGTTGGATATTGATTAGGGCAAGAAAATGATAGTGTTTTTTGTGTGAAAATTGTATATATTTTCATAAATCAATCAAGGGGTGATATAAACAAGCCCCCTCACTATAGAAGATAAAGTTGACAAGCCCCCTCACTATAGAAGATAAAGTTGATCCGGTGACCTTGGATCACCGAGAAACTTTTCAGGTGGCGGGAAGGGCGGTGGCGGTTCCACCGGCTGGCACTCTTTTCCGTTTTATTTGGGTAAAAGGTTAAAGGAATTTAGGATTTGTGTGAATAAAGGATTATTTTGATTTGGTTTAATGGTTTTAATATTATGTTCGTGATTGTTTTATATCTTCAAGAAAGTGGTTAGTAATGCACAAGGTGTGCAGGCATGGGTAACGGGTCCTGAATCCGAAATCGAATGTGGGTTCAGATGGCTCTTCGAATCCTTTGACTGGCGGGAGAGGTCTGAAGAATGGCGCTCACTTTTAACCGCCAGTGAGAGGTATGTTTGTGGTTTGTGGCTGCATTTAATTTCTATTACTTTTCGCTTTTTATTGAACTTTATGCTTTGTGTTTAACTATTACAGAACGCCTAATGGGTCATCTATTGGTGCTATGTAAAGTCGGCTGATGCCACTACGCCAAAATAGGCCTACGGCCACACTTTTTCAAAAACAACCATGCCACACTTTCGATTAAATGTGTGGCTAAAGGTCATTTTTCATATTACAAAACCTTCCAGCATACTTTTTGCCACACATCTTATGTATTCATGTGACCAATGTATAACATCTCAAAACCTGTAGTCACACTTTAAGAAAAAATTGTGGCGTTTAGTAGCCACACTAGAAAACGTGTGGCTATTTATGATCTACGACCACATTATTTGTTTCATGTGACCAAAAATACATCTGATCAAAATCTTTAGCCACACATTAAGAAAAAACCGTGACATTTAGTAGCCACATTAGAAAGGTGTGACCAAATGTAATCTACAATGACAGTATTTGTTTGATGGTGTAGCTAAAAGTTTAAAATTATGGCCACATATATTATAATGTGACCAAAAACTAGACAATAACCACACTTAAAAGTACAAAATTTCGTGTGGCTTTACATAAGCATTCGTCACATTATGGTCACGTTGTTTATTTTTGTGTGACGGAATGATAGCAAATGTTATGTAAAATATGTGTGACCAAAGGTTACACAATAGTCACACTAATGTCATTGTTTAGTTTTGTGTGACGATATGATAGCAAATGTCATGAAAAAAAATATGTGTGACAAAAGGTTAGACAGTAGAAACAGTTAAAATTATAAAATTTATGTGGCTTTATATAACAATTAGCCACACCATCGTCACTTTGTTCTTTCTTTGTGTGACAGAATAATAGTAAAAGTCATGAAAAATATGTGTGGCTAAAAATTAGATGATAGCCACACTTAAATTTACAAAATTTCATGTGGCTATACACACACTACTAGAAAAAAACACATTTCTTAACGAGCAATGCACGTCATAAAAGGGGTCTAATGACACAAAAAGTGTCGTTGATGACGGTGTTATAAATTTTACATGATATGCACGCACGTGTCATCTTTTAATGACACGCATAACTGACACTATTTCATCACACCAGTTTATGACGCGTGTTTATGACACTTTTTCATTACACACATTTACGATACACTATGCGTGTTATCTTTCCTGACCAAACAAAAAAGAAAGTAATAAAATTACTAATTAACCCTAATTTCATATATATTTCAATAAATCTATTTCACAATTAAATATAATGATTGAGTTTGTTACTCATGTATCAAAAAGAAAGATATGTTGAAGATTATAAACAAATTAAGCTAACAACGGTATGTATTTGACAATTTTCTTTTCTTAATTTTCCACATGGTTGCTAATTTTTCTTACGTCGTTAATTGAATTTTTTAGGGATGTGTGAAAACCAGAAAAAAAAGTATTTCATCAATGCCCGAGACTCCACTTCTTGAAACGCCATCACATTTGGAATCTCAAGAAAATGTTCCACATGTATGTATTGCGCAAAATGCAAATACATATTGACTTTAACTTTATCATGTTAATATGCCATATTTTTTTTGTAGACATTTAAGTGTGTTCTGTATTCTTGTCGCGTGACCAACCGCGTGGCATATGGTACAATTTACTACTCAATGGAAAATCAAACCATTCATGGAGTTCCATTACAAGATAATTACTATAAAGTTTCTGTTGATGAAGCTATAAAGGAGGCAGCACATTTACCAATTCAAACAGGGGAGTTAGAAACAGTTGGCGAAGCATTAGGTTCTTTTGTTCCTTGGCCAAAATCCCTTGTCAAACCTGACAAAAAGGTTTGTTTTTTAATTAATCTTGAATTAAGTATAACTAAATTAGGAATTTTTTATATATGTTTTCTTGTTTTTGTTTCTCCAGCTACCAGATTCACCATCCAGTCAAACACAAAACACCACACCTAAGCTCGCCAAGAAGCAAAAGAAGAGTTTTACTACTCTAGATGGATTAAAAAATTGCAGCAAAAGAACAAGAAGATGAAAACCGGCTGAGAATTAGATTTTTAGTATTTAAGTTTGAAACTTATGTATGGAATTTGGTTTATTATTTTTATAATATCATTTGGTTTTCTCATTTTAATGGTCACAAAGAATCACAGAAAATATGTGTCACCAAAGGTTAGAAAATAGCTACACATAAAGTTATAATATTTCATGTGGCTTTATATAACAATTATGTGTGACCAAAGATTAAACAATTGTCATATTAAAGATTATAAATTTCATGTGGCTTTACATGACCATTAGCCACACAATCTTAATTTTGTTTATTTTTGTGTGACGGAATGATAACAATTGACATGGGTAAAATGAAATATGTGTGACCAAATGTTGGACAATAGCCACGGAAAAAATTACAATATTTCAAGTGGCTTTATATAATCATTAGTCACACTCTCATCCATTTTTTTTGTGTGACAGAATGATACCAAATGCCATGGACAAAACGGATTATGTGTCACTAAAGTTAGGCAATAGCCACACCATTGTCACTTTTTTATGGGACAAATAATAGCAAATGCCATAGGAAAAAAAATATATGTGACCGAAAGTTATAGTATAGTCACACATATAATTACAAAAATGTTTCGTGTGTCTATAAATAGTTTTTGACCACACTTACAGTAAATTCATGTGACTATATAATACAAACGGCCACACTTACAGTGAATTCATGTTGCCATTCCTACCCTTTAGCCATACTTAATAGATGGAAAGCTTATTAAAACAATCATTTTTGCCACATATTTTTTTAATTGATGTGGCTAAAATATAACTTTTAGTGACTATATAACTAAAATGGCCACACTTAGAGTAATTTCATGTGGCCGTTACTACCCTTTAGTTACATTTAATAGACAAAATGCTTGATTTCAAAAAGAAATATTGGTATCCTTTAGCCACACTTTTTAAGTGCTACGACCACTAAATGTGAATGTGGCCGTATGATACCTACGATGACTCGACCTATGGTCACACTTGAGCTGGAAAAAAAAGTGTGGCGAAAGGCATATGGTCACACTTTTTTTGTGTGGACGTAGGCATATTTTGGCGTAGTGTGCACCGGTTAAAAAAGCACGTTGGGCCTACCAAAAGCTCTAACGGGTAACGTGCTTCATCCTGGTTCTAGCACTACTGGTCCGTCTACTTCTATAAAGGATATTTCAGGATAAAGATTAGGTTTTTAACCCAAGAACAAGCACATGTTGCTTTAAGTGTACTTAAAAGTTGTTTGTTGATGATTTTGTTTATGGCTAGGTCTGATGATGAGTCTAAGGGGTTTCCTTCTCAATTTGGGTCAATGGGTCTCGGTGTTATTAGTGGAATGCAGGTATATTTTACTGCTACGTGGAAAGAAGACTTCTTTGACTGTGTTAATCTAGATATTAGAGGTGGGATGACGGACAGCTCAGGTAATTGGTCAAGAGAAGCAATAGTGTCACAATAATAATAATGATAGTCTAAATGGTTGAATAGAACGGAATTAGATAGCTGTATGCTATAAGTAAGACATTGGGCGACTTTTCTTCAATTCGAGTTATTTGACAGTTACCCTTTAGCTTTGTTTTCTATATTAGATCTGTTTGGGATGATACACTACCGACAGTACCCATTCATAGGTAACAGTTGAAAACTTGAAATAGCCATTTCTACTAAATGGGCGTATGGTTTCACAATCTGTATATAAATTAGAAGCATCATGTTTTTACAGGTACCTGCACGAACTAGCTTTTGGCCCACCAAATTTGGATGAGCAGAAAAAAGCCCAGGTATGTTTTTGTTTATCTTTGCTCACACATGTTTGTTAAAGAGGCACCTATCTTTCTTTTTTTAGTTAATATAAGGCACCACTTTGTGTTGTTGGCTATCTTTGCTTCAAATCCCATCAATATCTTTCTTTACAGTTGAGATAGGTTTGGTGAATATTGTAATGAACTTAATGTTGTTTGTGCTTGGTGCTAGATTTGAGAATTGCACCATTGCTTTTAGTTCAGCTTGCTAATGCAACAACCGAAAATCGAATGATTATCGATAAACATGATCACACTGCTAGGGGGTGTGCCGCCCCGAGGATGAGTACATAATAGTAAACCCATGCTAGCAACAAATAGTTCTTTCGGATGTGTGCAAGAAATTTAAAATTATAAATTTTGAGATATTAAAAATTATAATAGATTTTGTGTGGGAAATATATGAAAATAAAATAGTGAAAACTTGAAAGACAGTTGGATTCATGCTAATTCTTTATAATGGATAAGCTGCAAGAATAGTTTTTTCCTAACCAATAGGATGACTCTTGGGCTTCACACAAGTAGAAAAAAAGTCGTCTGCGTGTCCCTGTGAAAGGTCGCATACAATTGTTATGTTAATTATTTCTGCTTTAGTGTGCATGCTCATTTCTTTTACGAGGATGATTTTGCATATTTGTTCTATATGAACATAGAGCATGAGGCCGACCGTTATTAGATTTGGTAAACCAAAAGATTGCTGCTGTCAAGCTGGAAGGTAGTGAGAATGAATCAGAGATTATGCCCTGGGTTATAATTCACTTAATAGCAATGTATGCATAAAGAACTTTGGTGGTGTTGTCGCTGTGACCATCTCCTTGCCTGCCACCTCCAGCCACCACGAGCCTCCCCCGCCCCCACATGAGGTCGTCGGCAACTTTCTTTCTACAATATAGGGTCGGAATCATGGGGCTTCTGTTTGGTAAGAGAAAGCAAGTAGGGTCATTATGGTGGTGTTTTGCGACTGTTAAGGAGACTGTAGGGCGTAGGCGGCCGCAACGACAGAGACGATGACCTCAGACCGCATATTGGTGGTAAGAATTTTAGGGTTTGAATTTTGTCGTCTTAATTTGCTTTCCGAATAAAGGTCTACTTCGTATATCTTTACAATTTTTTTTTATCTATTTAAACAAACGTTAGTTAAAAACTTGAAACAATAACTCATTTTTTTTCATATAAAGTTCACCTATTCTACTCTCTTTAAAGTTTAATATATATAATGTAAAAATGACAGGTAAAGAGACATTACATAATAACTTTTTGTGCACACACTGTCATGGTAATTTTACCAACAGATGAGACAAAAGTTTGAAAATTTCAGTGATTTCTTTGAATTATACGTGATAATATTTTCTAATATTGTAGGTTAGGTGACTGGTTGTGTATAGGCTCATAGCAAAGGGTATGTAGTTAAAACAATGATCAAAATGTTGAAGGATGAACTTAGATTCATCATAAGGCGACCCAGTTCTTTATTTTTTAATTTTCTCTATCTGGTACTTTTTGTATATCAAGTGTCCTTGATGCAAATGTGAAGCTAATCGTTTTATTTACTAA
The DNA here is from genome assembly GCA_030844895.1 of Ambrosia x helenae. Taxonomy (NCBI): domain Eukaryota; kingdom Viridiplantae; phylum Streptophyta; class Magnoliopsida; order Asterales; family Asteraceae; genus Ambrosia; species Ambrosia x helenae. The sequence continues at coordinate 100,553,443 of CM061231.1, forward strand.
TAGTTTATTCCCTCTCAATAGTTGTTGCTCTATAGTAAGATAATATAAAAAAAATATTTGTAGTGCTTATCTTTGAAATTTTACTTACGTTGGTTCCTGAATTTGCTTTTTGTAGGCTAGAAAAAAAAAGAGTTGAAGGCTTACCTTGAGAATAAGTAAGAGCTGATTGAGAAGTCCTCAAATATCTGGTAAGGTTCAGCATGAGAAACTATGTTCTAATTGTTTATGAATTATAGGTGCGGTTTTGGATACACACATGATCGAGATTAGCGAAATCGTTTATTCAAATTTTGATCTTGAGGTTTGTTTATATGATTTCGTATTAACTTATTCAGCATGGAATGGAATATGTTCTCCAGCCCAACTTATTTCAATAATCAGGTATTTTCATTATAAGTTAGCATTACATTTGTTTATTGTATAATGTTCTCCAGCCCAACCTATACACAAATTCAGCATGGAATGGAATATGTTCTCCAACCCAACATGTACACAAATTCATCTGCTAAATCGATGTTGAGATCAAGGGCTATGATGGTCAGTGGTGAGCTTTTATCTAAGGAGAACACTCTGACTTTAATAAAGATGGTGTTCTTCATGGCTGATGTTATGGTTTGTAAAAATGCTTGAAATTAATTTGTTGTACTATTATTTTTGAAGTAAATTTTGTTTGGAAACAATCGGTCAATTCAACATTGTAACTTTATATTAAGTTTGTTTGTAGTGTATCCGTTATCATGTGACGTCCACATTATCAAATCGGAAACATTTCAATTTAGCACGCCTATATAAAACACGATTACCAGATTGCCCCCCGCCGCAACGCGCGGGGTCAACATCTAGTTTTAGCTATTAAACAAAAGAACATACTTAGGCTGGACGGTGCAAGCAATACGCGTTGCCACACATTTTTTCAAAGAAATAGCTCACCCCTGTTTTCCGGGTGCCTTTGGGGGGGGGGGGGGAGGCACCATTGAAGGCTCGTTAGCCTAATAACGAGGGCCAACGAGTGTATTTTCCATTTCTTGGAGGTTATTAAAAGGAAAAAATGAAATTCCCTCTTAAAGTGGCGCTAAGGTTGAGTTGAGATGACGCAATAAAGCCATTAGGGGCTCCATTCCACACCATATAGCCTTAATCTTTACCCATGACTTCTTGGTCTAATGGTATGGTGTCTCCCTTACAAATATAAAGTTATGGGTTCAAATTCTTAAAAATGCAAGGTAAGGTAGAATAGAGGTGTAATAAAAATTTGTCATACAAAAAAAATATTGCCTTAATCTTTGTTTCTCGATAGTTTAATTTGTAAATAATTTAATGCTCCCATTAAAAACTTTTCTACCAAATGTAATATTATGATATTCAAAGTATCTAGTCATGTTCACACTCAAACCATAAGGAGGCTAACTAAACATATCACCAACAATAAATACCCTCATCATATCCTCTATCTTGTCACACAAAATTCTTTTTCATGTACCCACTGGCCATGGATGTCACCACAGTTTCTTGTGTTCTTGGAGTAGCATCATCAATCTTCTTGTATTTTATATGGAGGATTTTAAATTGGTTGTGGTTCAAACCAAAGAAGATAGAGAAGTTTCTAAAAGATCAAGGACTTAAGGGTACCCCATATAAATTCTTGTATGGAGATCTCAAAGAGGTAGTGCAGATGATGAACGAAGCCAAATCTAAACCCATGAATCTTATTCATGATATCGCGCCTCGTGTCTCACCCTTCTACCACAAATCACTCACAACTCTTGGTATGAAACTTTACGTATTTTTTTTTTTTTTTATATATATACATGGTATACCATCTTTTATTGATTAATTGGAAATGTTGTCATAGTATTGCTTGCCTAGGTGTATTTTTAGTACATGTAACTTCATATGAAGTAAATTAAAACATAAAATGAAAATCATACAAGTGAAATCCATTATCGATAAACACAAAGGATGTATATGAAGAAGATCTGGCTTTAGGGACTTGTACGGCGCTTTAGCGAGTTGTATTGACGGAAACAGTAATGTTCCCTCACAACCAAAGTTACCTTTTAAATATATATATATAATAATCTATCTTTTGGGGCTATTCACACATTGAGCTACTCGGGATCGGCTTGAATATTAAATGACTCGTGACAGTGGCTAGCAGCGGTGTTTCAAATCAAAGAGGAACAATGGTGAGCGTTCAATGATGAGGCGGTAGTGACCGGTGGTTTAAGACAGAGAGAGAGAGACGTGGACTTGTGGTTGTGGGATGAGTGTCTCAAATCAAAGACGTGTTTATCTTTATTTCTTGTTGATAAATAGGCAATTCACACGGAAGAAAAAAGGTAATATATAGAGAGACACAGAGCCAAATTCTCATATATCAATATCTACGAATTAATGAAAAAGAAAGAAACTTGTATAAGGCTAAATATTGGCAATTACAATTTACATGTATCCCCTAAAACTTTATAAATAAAATCGTGGTAATACACGTGACTTGAAGCTGTGTAGGTCAAACCAAGAAGGCAGCATGTGTACACACACAACATTTTGGTCCATTTGTGAGCCAACACCTGTCCAATGGTTCAATAAACACCTGCCACTCTGCCAGTGTTGTCTTCTACTTTTTTTGAAACGGTAACGAATCAATTTCCGAGCACTCTTGGACATCATTTTGGCGAATCAGGTACTTGAGAGTACCCGGGCCATCAATTGCCACCAGTTCCCGGGAAAACCCGACCACTCACCCGCCCAAAGGCATGACAGTGAAATAATCGGTAAAACCGGTCGGGATCAGGACTCGAACCCAAGCCAATAGCCGGGTCATCCCTCATTTCTCCTCCACCAATGTCCTCCAAATATAGCTAGTGTTGTCTTCTACTATTCATAGAAAATATTAATATATAGATAGATAATTATGTATTTATCTAAGCAAAAAATTTAAATTACCTATTTTCGTTTCTTGAAAGTTAAAATTATCATATATATACTCATTTAGTTAAAAATCGATTAGAGAGTGACTGTTTTGTCATTTTCTTTACTAAAAAAATAAAAAAACTCAAATTTACTCTTTATAATCTATACTATACTAGATTATATCCCGCGCATCTCATGATTGAGAAATCTAACATGACACATCAATTTTACATATGATCAATAGACTGATGCGCTTCACATTTACATGCAAGAACCTAAAACAATAAGTAATGTATATCTCCAATGTTAACCTCTTTCCTAAAATAGTGTATAACTTCGTTGTTAACACTTAACGTTAAACAATATAATTTTAATGTTAACATGTAACCTAAAACAATGTATAACTGTAATATTAATACTTAACTTAAAACAATGTGCAACTAATCATTTGAATAAGAATGAAAATGTATATTAAAAAGAATATATGTTTGGATGAGGAGCAGTGCCAGAAGCAACTATTGAAGAATGTGATTGAAGCAGTGATCTTGAAGATGTGATTTTTTTTTTTTGAAAATCATGAGTGATTTTAACCTCCCGGGAATGAGAAATTTAATATGACACATCAATTTTACATATGAAATAGATTGATGTATAACTCTAATATTAATATCTAACCTAAAACAATGTACAACTCCAATGCTAACAACTAACCTAAAACAATGTAGAACTCCAATGTAACTTTAATATTAACACCTATCCTAAAGACTAAACAAATGTACAACTCTAACATACTAATATTGATATCTAAATTTTAACTTCCCGGGAATGAGAAATTTAATATGACACATCAATTTTACATATGAAATAGACTGATGTATAACTCTAATATTAATATCTAACCTAAAACAATGTACAACTCCAATGCTAACACCTAACCTAAAACAATGTAGAACTCTAATGTAACTTTAATATTAACACATATCCTAAACACTAAACAAATGTACAACTCTAACATACTAATATTGATATCTAACCTAAAACAATGTATAACTCTATTAACCTATTCGGCTCTGGTTAAAAATAGAAATCATATTTACTGGTTGGAACATAACTAGTGACTTGCCTATACATGATTAATGAATTACTTGAATACGTGTTTTTTCCTGTATGAACAATACCTCACAAAAAATAGTCGTTTTTTCTCCGTTTTTTATATAGCACTACGGTACTCGTTAGAAAGATAATAAAACGCTCGTTAATTTGGTATATTTTTTTCTTTAAAAAATCTCGTAGATAAAAGATATTAACGTTTAAAAATTATAGGAGGAAACATTAGAGAGAAATCCAATTTTGTTTTTAAACTTTTTTCCATTAAAATTAGTTAATGCCACATGGCACTCTCAAAAGAGAATGACTATGTAAGTGCCATGTAAGATTTTATTACTGAATCAAATACAAACAAAAATACGTCATGATAAAAAAGAAAATAATAAAAAAGACTACACCAAGAAGTAACAAAATACGTCATGAATCTTCCATCAATAAAAAAAATTAGTGAATAAACATCATAAAAAACACATGACGAATCAAACATAAAAAAACGTCCAGAACAAATATTGTGCTTTTCTTTGTTTCTTTATGTACCTTGTTTCATTTCTTGTTTGCAAAGGAAAGAAAACAAGTACAAGACACAGAAAGCAAATTTCACATGAAACATATAAAGCACAATGTCAATCATGTTATCTTCTCCGCTTACGGTTAGGGTTCTGAGCGCGATGATACCTGTTATGGTCGCTGGTAATTATAAAAAAGCGCACTAGGGAGATTCTCTTCGGTTTTTCTAGACACCATGGTCCTTATCACCGGCTTGGTGGTTCGCTGATGGATGATTTGGCAACGATCGTCGTTGCCAGTGGATGGGTCACCACTCACCGGAGAGAGTCGTCTCGGAGGGATGGTGTGAGGGAAGGAGCGTAAGGTCCTTATAATTTTTATGTTTGGATGGGTAATTTTGTCATTTTGTTGCAACGAGTGGAAATATGTAATTTAGTTTTTGAGTTGGGTAAATATGTAATTATTGTTTAAAATAGGGGGATAGAGTTGAGTTATCCTACAAAGGCTAAAAAAATGAGAAAGGTGAGCCGCCACTAGAAAGTAAGATGCGTCCAAAGAATAAACAAGCGGGAGGGGTAATTTTGTCAAGAGAAGAAGTCCGTAACATTTTTATACGTCATCTTGTTTGAAAGAAAATAATACCATAAAATCAAGCGTATTTTTATTTTTATCTTTAAAAATAGTACCCTATTGTTATATTTTTGAAAAAAAAAATTCGAAAACTCAGTTGCATAAGACAAAATGGAGATAACGAGCTATATTTTTACCAATCGTGTTTTAGAATATAACTCCATTTTATTAGTGTTTATAATGGTGATATCAATTCATTGCTACGACGATATTATAATATTTAGTTGAAAGAAAAAAAACATGCCATGGATTAATTTGTAATATTTAGATATTAATGGGTATAAAAATGTGTTATGGTAATTACGCTTAAGTCTTGATTATATAGGTAAGAATTGTTTTACATGGATGGGAACAAGACCTATGGTACACATATCTGAGCCTACCATGATCCGAGAGGTCTTGGCTAATTATAATACATATCAAAAGCAAAGGGGAGGTAATCCATTAACGAAGTTGCTAGTTAGAGGAATCATAGATGCCGAGGGTGATCAATGGGTTAAACATAGAAAAATCATCAATCCTGCATTCCACATGGAGAAGCTCAAGGTTACTTTCTTGCTAGTGTTTTTCTATTCTCAACAAGATCGATTTACCCTCAAGTTATTACGCCTTGTAAACCATTATATGTATGTCTAATTTCTTTTGCAGCATATGATACCCGCTTTTTACATGAGTTGCAATGAGATGATCAACAAATGGGAGAAAGCTTTAATCCAACAAAACTCATGTGAAGTGGATGTGTTGCCGTATCTTCAAACTTTTTCAAGTGATGTAATTTCACGTACGGCTTTTGGTAGTAGTTTTGAGGAAGGAAGAAAGATATTTGAACTTCAAAGAGAACAAGCAGGGCTAGTTATGAAGGCTGCAAATTCAGTTTACATTCCAGGATCAAGGTCTGTTACTTTCCAAAATATATTTTCATATGTATTAGATGCTTAGAGTGGTATTGCTAGAACTTGTGATAATAAAATAAAATTCGATAGATTTTTTCCCACAAAAAACAATAAGAGAATGAAAGAGATTGACCAACAAGTGAAGGGTTCAATAAAGAGCATAATCAATAAACGAGTTGTCGCGATGAAAGCGGGAGATGTTAGCCATGATGATCTCTTGGGCATACTTTTGGATTCCAATTACAATGAAATTAAACAGCATGGGAATAGCAAATTTGGATTAAGCATTGAGGATGTCATTGAAGAATGCAAACTTTTTTATTTTGCTGGGCAAGAGACTACTGGAAATATGCTTGTTTGGACTATGATTTTACTAGGTAAACACTTGGAATGGCAAACACGTGCTAGGGAGGAAGTTTTATGTGTCTTTGGAGATACAAAACCAGATATTGATGGCTTGAATCATTTAAAAGTTGTAAGTGTCTGTACTATAAAACTAAATATTAGATATCGAGGACTTAAGAATATGTTGTTACTATTTCTTGTGTATGTCACTTTGCAGGTGAACATTATCTTCAATGAGGTTCTTAGACTATATTCACCTGCTGTATTTCTTAGACGACTAATACATGATGAAACTAAGCTAGGTAACTTAACTTTACCAGGAGGAACCCTTATCCAAATAAATGCATTGATTTTGCATCATGACAAAGATATGTGGGGTGAAGATGTAAACGAGTTTAATCCTCAAAGATTTTCTGAAGGTGTTTCAAAGGTTACTAAAGGACAGGCTGCTTATCTTCCATTTAGTGGTGGCCCACGTATATGCATCGGCCAAAATTTTGCTATGCTGGAAGCGAAAATGGCTCTTGCAATGATTCTACAACGCTTTACTTTTGAGCTTTCTCCATCGTACTCACATGCTCCGAGTGGAATGCCTACTTTACAACCTCAGTTTGGTGCTCACTTAATTCTACAGAAATATTAGGCAATGTTTCACATATATTCTAGTTCTGGGTTAATTATTAAGATAGTCATATATAAATGGTTTTTTTTATCTATTTCATATTGTAGACATTTATAATAAAACTTGCATTTGGTGTATTTAAAGAAGCTAATAATTTTCTGGACATGTAAGAAATTTTGAAGGATCTATAGTTATGTAATGCCCCCGATCCATCCAGGTCGCTATCTGTCAATTGAATATTGACATATAGAGCTAAAGCATAAAAAAAAAATACTAAATAAATCTAATATGAGGTACAATGCACCTTATGGGTCTACGTTGGACCATTGAGATTGTTGAGGATATTCATTTACACCACATGTAATACTTGATTCAAGCTGCACCTAAATTTAAACTCTAACATCATCAAATCAATCTTTAAACCTATAACCCTTAACACCTCTTAAGGTATCCTAAAAAATTACTTTTGTGCCTTGGGTAGGGCTGTAAGCGAACCAAACATTCATCGAACAGTTTGTGAACTATTTAGCGGGAAGTTTGTTTTTGTTCGCTTAACGAACATGAACAAGAAAGTTCTTTTGTTTAGTTAAAAAAACTAACACAAACAGAGGCAGGGTTTGTTCATTTATGTTCGTGAACGTTTCATATCACCTTCATTTGTGCTTGTTTGTTTTATTCGATCTCCATTCTGTTGGGTGTGAAGTCCTTGGGTTAGTTATTGCTATTGGGCTTGTTTTGTTGGATGTTTAGAAAACCCATTTAGGTTTTCTTGTTCACTAAGCCTAAACCCTAGATTAGTTTCTATAAATATCATGTTTATGTAATTGTAATAGTGGTCTGAGCTAAATACTATGTCCCTAGTTGCAGCTCGTGGACGTAGGTTCCCCACTGGAACCGAACCACGTAAAATTCTCGTGTTCGTGTATCATGCTTTATATTTTCTCGGTGGTTATTGCGTTTTCGTTGTGAATCGATTATTCCGCTGCACCACTTAATCCTAACACATTCATGTGGGGGATTATTAGAAAAATAGTAGTGGAACTGATTTTCATTAATTTTGGATTCAATATATGTATCTATATTTTAGTTACACAGATAACTATTTTTGGGTTTGCATCAAATAGTTGGTGTGCACTTCAGCCATTCAGTTTTAAACAACACAACAAGAAAAATAGCTCCAAAACCTTAATATATTCAAACCAAAACTAAAAAACTCTTTATAGTTAAGTACACAATTAGTCCTTGTGGTTTAGCATGAATCACAGGTCTGGGTATTAACGTTTTTTATTACCAACTTTGGGGATTGAGATTTCCGTTTGTAATGAGTTTAGGTATTAACACTACCGTTCGTTAGCTTTTCTCTTAAATTTAATTAGATTGACAAAATTACATTTCCTTATTATGATTTTATACTTCTTTTATTAATAGAGGGATAATTTCCGTAATTGATTATCTATATTATCTTATTAAGGAGGAGTGATGGCTAAGATAGTCATTTTCATTTCCGTACAACTTAACAAACAAGATGTACAACATATTTAAGCAAAAAAATTAAGGGTATTATTGGCATACTTGTGACTTTTAAGACACTTAGGATGGTAGATTAGTAAATTTAACATAATCCAATACCTCACATCCTAAAATCTTATCCCAATTATGCCCTTATATCCAACTTTTAAAACACAAAATACAACCTAACCTATGATGCATCTTAAATGTGAGACCTTTCAACCCCCCATCTATATTATTATATATACCTCATTATAATCAATTTCTTGAATGCTAATAGTCTTTTCATAACCTCAAACAAAATCTTAGAGCTAATTTCATGCTTTGAAACATTGTTTTGTCCAAAAATTTTATGTCTTCATTAGATTTTTTTTTTTGAACGACAAATTTCTATTCCTTGTGGGACTTGAACCCATGACATCCCCTTAGGTGTTCCTAGAAACTTTGCTTCTACCATTGGGCCACCAACCCCAATGGCTATGTCTTCATTAGATGAGAAGAGAAAAAAATCAATGAGAAGTTAAGACTCTTGGAAGATATGGTTCCCGGATGCTACAAGGTATAAAGATATGAGTTAATCTTTATATACATATATACATTTTTTTCTACTTGTTCATATGTTCTTTGACAATTACAAAAATTTATCTTCATTATATATCATTGTTTTGCTCCATTTAAATTTAGTTATTTACAATAGACAACGGGAATGCCAGTGATGTTGGATGTAATAATCAACTATGTTGGATCGTTGCAGAATCAAATTGAGGTAATTTAGTTGTGCAACTAACAATTTAAACAATAAATAAAAAATATTCAGAATTATTGATGAGAAAATATTTTTCTTTGTGTATTTTTAGTTTCTCTCTGTGAAGCTTTCAGAAGCCAGCATGCTCTATGACCTATTGACCTCAACTCTACTGAATTGGATGATATGACCCATATGAAGGTGACAGATCGTTTTCCTAACTATCTTTGTTAAGAAGTTGTGTATCTTGAATCATATATATTGTTAACTAAATAAAACGGACAAAATTATAAATATAACATTCTAGATTTGCTAATATGTTTCTAATATATTATAAATATTACTTCCACTTACTGCATGGGATGAAAACTGATGTTGCATGGAACAAATGGACATAAAGGACAGATGATGGAGAGGATGGTTGGAGAAGGGTGTGGAGACTTTCCTCAATTTCAATCAACATGGTCTCCTTGAACGTCATGAAATAGTTAACTCGATCTATACGTAAAGGTATTTGTTGATCTATTTAATGTTCTTGTTAAACGTTGTATGAAGTGTGGTTCACAATATTTTTTTTGCTTTCGGAAAATGTATATTGTTTAAGTTCTAATTCTAATTAATAAAATAAATTAAACACTAGCATAAAGAGAAAACAAAAACTTAACTATGTGTTAATTACTTATGTTATTTGTGTTAAGAAATAAGAAATCGAAAAGCCATAAATTCATGCTCACGCTAATGAATCAACCCGAATCTTTATCTTCTATACTATATTATAAAGCATCAATGAAGGATACCCACAAAATTTAAGTAAATACAACCTCTATTGCTTATAGTACAATGCTTATTGAAGTCATTTAGGGGGTAAAATTGTCTTTCTACTTAAATATTAAATTGTTGAAGAAATTAAAATAAACATAATTATAAAATTGATGAGGAAATTACCAATAATATGGTGACTCTTTACATTCATAACCTCCATGTCTTTATTATGTTCGTATCAATGTTATAGTCTTATAAATAGTGGTCATGTATTTGGTATATAAATAATGTAGTGACTCTTCACATACATAACTTACATATCCTTCAATGTTTATAGTAAATAAATTACATCATATATTATATACTTATATCTTCTTTTTAATTTATGTGGTTGCAGGATGGTATGATGTGACACTTCTGCACACAAATGAATATGTAGGCTTGAAGTTTGCCAACACACCCAACCCATGACACGTTTCAACCCATTAAAGTGGGCGATATATGTAGGCTTGATATTTATACAAGCAAATATGGTAAAGATACTTCATGAGCACCGTCATCGTCTTCCTCGATGTTTTTTGTTTTCTCTACTACTATAAGCTTCTAGGAATAGAATTTAAGTTTCTGATCTCACGAAGTCACCAATTGTTTACATATCCAAAAGAAGACAAGTTCTTATCAGTCGATTTGGTAGTTTTAACTATATTGATTAGTAATTTGTTTGGTCCAATATATTTGTTACGGGGCTTGTCAAACTAACATAAAACGAGAATATCTATGCAAATCATTGACTCCGCTGCATCTCGCGGGTGCCCTAAAATAATAAAAATATGTTGCACACTACAAACTGCATTTTAGTAATTACATCACTTCCACTACAATCTTATGGTCATTAAGAGATACAACGCCACTTCACTACGCTAAGCACCGCTCTGCGATGGTATACTTATATGCCTTCGAGATACATAAAAGGGTCCCACCGAAGGACGTGGGACAATTTAAGGGTGTTGCAAGGAATAGTACGGCCTATTGTTATGTACCATTTAAAATTTTCAGAAGATATACTTATGAGTTTCAGTTTTTAATAACATATATTTTATACATCGTTGTTTTCTACTTCATCATAACGAATAACCAACAAACACGATACACGAGGGGCAAAACAGTTGCACCCGCCGCAACGCGCGGGCATTCCTTCTAGTAAACAATAAATTAAAACCCACTATGACATCCTTCACCTTTCACCATATCTAAGTCTAGAGTCCTTTGTGAACCATCAAGCAAAACTTGAAACATGTACGAAAATAATTTTGTCAACATAAATAATGTTGGTGAACATACTTAGTTTAGTCTACATATAGAGACACGAGACTTGAAGCATGTTTCAAGGGTGTATAAAGACTTTTTCGAGGCTAAAATAATGATAAAATCTCCAACATGTTTTATGAAAAGAGTTTTATTAATGTGTGGAGGATCGTTTTGACAAAAACAAGTTAGTTGATCATACAAGTTTACCAATTTAGGTGTGGAATCCCTAAATCAGTTACGAAATGATAATAATTGAGTCAAAACATGCAATTCACCTTTTCACATCCAGTTCATTAATAAACAAGTTGATAAAAGCTTTACAATGATGTTTACAATGAAATAATCAAGTTTCAGAAGTTTCTAAAACACCTAAAGAGAATAACAGGTCGAACCAGACACGAAATGACAAAAAGTTAACTTGAAAAATGAAATCAAACTATATATAGGCCTGCACATTCCCCCCCCCCCCCGTAAGGGTCGAATGTGCAGGTTCGACCCTCCAAATGGTCGAACAAACACACTGTCTTCAAATCTCCACGTTCGCCTGAATTCTTCACCTTCGACCCATGTAATCCACCCTCGACCTTCCAAATATCCACCTTCGACCCTACGACTTTGACAAAACAAATTATAATGTACAATCCAATAGGATTAGTCGCAAAACGTGCATCAACAAACTCCCCCTCAACTATTGCTTGGATTGCCTTCGCGCTTCGTCCATCTGTTTATTCATCAGCTTGATGCGCAATAACGTCTTCTGCTCTTTAGTCATAACTGGTTCAAAAGTTTGTTTAGGTTTCTTCTTTTCTTTCATGATCTTCACAAACTTTCCCATCTTCTTATCGTAATCACATCCCGCATTGACATCCCAAGCGAAACACAAGCATACCACACGCTGGTATTTCAGAGCTTGTTCGCTATCTTTATCTTCACAGTAAATTGGGTTGTAATACAGCATAATGATGTCTTCATGTGAGCAATTGATCAACCACATCGGATCAAAAATATGAATCTTCTTAAACTCATCTCTTCCATCCTTCAGCAAGATAACAGCTTCTGCGGTCTTCCAATCATAGTACCACCACATGAATTCTTTAGAAAAGTGTTGTGGAATCGGCATCAAAGGAATATTTTTCAGTACGGTCGGTGGTTTATACTTTAAAGTCACCTTGTTCATCCCAGTAATCGGATCTTTCTTCTTTTTGTGAACTATCCTTTTAGGATACTGCGGAGTGAACACATCCCATTTTGTTCTGCTCTCTCTTGCCATGCGATCTGCGAAATATCCAACTGTATCGTTGTTTATAGTTGCACCTGACAAAGTATGTCGGTAGACGTCACGTACAGCCCAGTAAGGTAGTGTTTTAATGTCATGCAATCTGTTGAAATACAGAATTCCCTTCTCCCATTTCACAGCAACACACCTTAGCTGTCTCAGGTATTTCCAACCAAGAGCTCTTCCTTTGAATAATTCGTTATGAAATTTGTAGAAACCTCCCTGAATTTCAGTCTTCGGTCGGTTGGCTTCTTTTTCTTTCAATTTTCTCAACAAACTTTTCAGATCATCAAACTGTTCAACATTCGGTTTCCGTCTTTCTGAATTCTTGAATACTTCATCAACGAATGTTTTACTCTTTTCTCGTGCAAGTTTCTAAGCCTGATTCAACAATTCTTCAGAAAATTCAGGAAAAGCATCATCCTGTTTATCTTTAAAGTACTCTGGATATTCCTCACTGGTAATATCCTCAATCTCAACATCTTCAAATACTGGTGCATCTCTATCATCAGAGTGATTTCCTACTTCTTTCTCAGGAATATTAGGAATCTGATTTTCACTCATCAACTCTTCAAGGGATTTACCGACTTGTCTTGCCAATCCTTCAAGTATCTCTTTAGATATGGCTGCAGAAACTTCACCATCTTCAAGATCAGGATCATTATACTCAAGCTCAAATCTCATATCGTCTGACTCAAATATCTCTGGAAATTTTCTTGTAAGCTCAATCGTCCAAACTTTCTTAGTCAACATCTGACGATATAACTTCTTGTCTTCATCTGATAATGATCTAATCTTTTCATTCTAGAAAATATTATCATCATCTTTTCATTCCAGAAAATATTATCACCATCAGTGTTACCACCAGGAGCTTTCGAGCTTGATTCTCCTGCATCTTTACTAGAATCTCTCTTTTCACACTTATACTTATCTGTATCATCATCATCATCGTCATCATCATCATCATCATCATCATCATCTGCAGAACTGTTATCTCCAGAATCATCTCCAAAACCATCTTTATCATCATCATCCTTATTCTCAGGAGCATCACCAGCATCCTGTTCTAATTCCTCATCATCTTCTTCTTCTTCAGATTCAGACGGTTCGAAATCAACGTGTTCTTCTTCAGGCTCTTTATCTTCCTTTCCAGCTTTCAACTGTGGAGCTTTCAAGTATAGATCATCAATAAGTTTCCTTAACTTCTTATTATCTTTCTTCACTTGTTTGTTCTCGAGTCTCAAAGCGATGTATCTTCTTGTATTTTTCTGTTCATGAGTTAACAACTTCTGATTTTCTTCCTAAAGTTGTTTGATCTTCGCTTCCAATTCTTCTTGACTCTCCTGTGAAGATTCAACAATATCCAACATCTTTTTATCATTCTTTCTCAACTGTTCTGTTTCTTGCTGTTGTTGGTTAATCAAATTCATCATTTCTGCAAGCTTCTGGTTAACTGCATTCATCACATCATTTGATATAGTAACCTGTGGTGTTGAAGCCTCAGCAACATGAGTGTTTTTCTTAAACTTATTCAAGACTCTTTCCATAGCAGCATCAAAATTAGCAGAAGTATCAACATTCTTTTCTTGAGAGTTAATTGCAGTTTTCGTCCCTGTGGTTTGCCTAAACTAACAGGTTCAGCCAGGACTTAACACCCTGAGTACCTGTGCTTTCATTTTCTAACAGTTTAGATCCCTCGACCTAACGGCCGTTAGTTGTTCCGTTAGTTTTTGGGTAAATTGACTAATATACCCTCATCTTCTCCAACCACCACCTATAACACCACCTGCAACACCAATCACCACCACCATCACCATCACCACCACCTGCAACACCACCACCACCACGTGCACCACCACCACCACCATCTCCACCGCCACCCTCCCTCTCCTCTCTCCTCCACCATCTTCACTTCTTTTATACCCTTTCATCATCTTCTCCAATCAACATACCCACCACCCACCACCACCACCTCCACCGCCACCCTCTCTCTCCTCACCATCTCCTCTCTCCACAATAATAATAATATATTAAAATCAAAGAAATCGATGATAAAAAACTTACATAGTCTAAGGTAGTGGATAAGGATCGAGTTGATTGAAGAAATAAAAACAGGAGGGTTTGAATTAGAAAGATGGATCGAAGGAATGGGATGAAAATAAAATAGAGAGTCGGGAAGATGAAGATGATGGATAAACCTGAGGGTGTTGACGGAAAACTTGACGGATCTCGAGGAGACGTTTGGAGGCGAGACGACCTAGCATTTTTGCTACGGTGGTGACGAACCAAGTATGGAGATTTTGGGGAAAATGAATATCGATGAGTGGAGGGTTGGTGGTGGTGGTGGTGATTGGTGTTGCAGGTGGTGTTGTAGGTGGCGGTTGGAGAAGATGGGGGTATATTAGTCAATTTGCCCAAAAACTAACGGAACAACTAACGGCCGTTAGGTCAAGGGATCTAAACTTTTATAAAATGAAAGCACAGGTACTCAGGGTGTTAAGTCCTGGCTGAACCTGTTAGTTTAGGCAAACCATAGGGACGAAAACTGCAATTAACTCTTCTTTTCAGCTGCTGATTTCTTCAACTTCTTAGCAACCGGGGATGTCACGGGTGTAGCATATTTTGAACTAGATACTTCAGGAACTTTCTATCCTGTAAGTAAGATCTCAACTTCTTTCGCCCGTCTCTTCTTTGGATTCTCTTTATCATCTTTCTTCTACATGGTTTTGTATTTGGGCTTCTTCTGTTTTTCACCAACCATTGGAGATCCACTGAAATCTTGTTCATCAATACCAAGACTTAGAACTATATCGTCCATTGCAATCGGACTCTTCAGTCTTTGCTCCTCTAAAGTTTTATTAAGACTTTCAGACTCACCAGCCACAGGGGCCTTGGGCTTGGTTTGCTTTACAGTCTCTTCACCCGAATCCCATCTTTCTTCTTCTTGAGTCTCCTCAGAATCGCCAGACTCTTCATCCACTAGCATAATACCTTTTCTCTCTAGGCTTTTCTTTCTTCTTGATGTTTTCTTTGGTTGTTCATCTTCAACCTCCTTTTCTTTACCTTTCCCTTTTCCACTCTTTGCACCAACATTAACCACTTGTCTCTTCCTCTTTGCTTCTGGATTAATGTGAAACAGAGGATCATCATTATCTGATTCACTGTTAGCATTTCTAGCCTTATCTACACCCGGATCCTTATAATCTGGATTAATCAAATGCCTAAACAAATTCTTGTGAGGTGGTCTTTCATTCTCAAGAACCCCTTTGTATCCTTTCATTCTGATCAAAGTGTTCAGACTCATATGATCTTGGACTAGAATCTGTGTAGGATCTTTTCTCAGCTTCTTATACTTCTGATAAAAAATCATTTGTAGGAATCTGGGATATAACAAAAACTTCTTGTGCTTCAAACCTTTCAGAGGTTCAAGCATGTGGTCCAAGATCATTCCCGACACATTAAACGGCTTGTTCAGTACTAGAGCAACCATTAACAAACTGATGCTCTTCCTCATAGCGTCATAACCACCACTAACGGATCCAAAAACGTGTAACATCACATGAGCTAGATACTTAAACTATGGGCACAGTTTTCCTTTATGTAAAGATCCATCTGTGATAGGTCCGTTATACTTCATGCGGAGAAAGCATTTTCTTTGTTCAATCCAGGACAAACTTCTAGGATTTGTCGGCTCATCCTTCGGTCTCAAGGCTTTCCGAATATCACTCTCAGTAACTATTGCAAGCTGTCCCTGAATGTTGCTTACAATAGCTGTCTGATTATCCCAATAGTCCATCTTTGCATTCTTCCAGAATTCCACTTGATGATCTTTATAGATAATAGCTGGTGTAGCTATTGCATCAACGACTCTGCTTCGCTTTAGAAACTCTACGATGCCAGAGAATTCTGTGTTTCTTGACCTCACCAAGAAATGCACAGCAATTGTGGGCTTCTTCAAACGGCAATTCTTCTTCTGGTTTCTTTCCAGCAGCTTTTCCAGAAGATCCAGCTGGTATATCTGTGTTTTGTGGTTCTGCCATTTGGAATTCTGCAGAAACGAAACATGAAAATTCATTAGAAACGGACAAAATTTACAAAATTGAAATTTGGTTTTGGAAAGTCCACATTCAACCCATCGGGGGTTCGAATGATGATTTTCCAAGGTTCGAATGTTAAAAATAAGGATCGAATGTGAAAAATTTGTTTAAAATTGTTCATTCTACCTTAAATCCACATTCGACCCTATGAACAAGTCACCTTCGACCAGAAAAGCCACATTCGACCCTTCTTGAATGGTCGAACCTGACTGTTCATATGACCAAAATTCCAAAGTATAATCCAGTCCATTTTAACATGTAATTTTCATTTGTTTAGCCTCTAATATGACTGATTAATCATCCTCATCAATCAATTGTAACGATTATTTAGTTTTAGATTGTTTTTATTAAAATCTAGGGTTCATCCGGTTTTAAACAATCAATCAAGTAATCTGACATGTTTTAAACCTAGATTTTGTTATATTCTCCCCATAAAACAATCAACAACTAAATCCTAAGCATCAATTGCATCAATAACACCCTCTAAATGATCCAACAGTCCAATCTAGGGTTCGGTCACAAAATCAATGAATCTGGCTTCGTTTCTTGTTCATTACCTGTAATTATGGTATGAAAATGATCAGAAACTAACGAGGAACAAGATTATAAGGTCTAGAAATCACGAGCAACAAGGGTTGGTTATCTCAGATTTTTGAAAAAAATTTGAATGAGAGGTTCGAATGTGCAGAAGGTATATATAGACTCCCACATTCGACCGTTTTATAAGGGCGAATGTGAAACTATTTCTACATTCGACCCTACTGAAAGGCTCGAAAGTAGGAATAGGGTTCGAATGTACAAAATACACTGGAACACTCACATTCGACCAAATTAAAAAGCTCGAATGTAAGAAAAATTCCACATTCGACCCATCGAAGGGGCAAATGAAGATTGGAATTTTTGAACATTTTACCAAATCTCAAAATCGAATCTCGTTCAATCTTTTTCACACCTTTTAAGCTTCAAACATTCATCATTTCACATTTAAAAGTTACAAAACTTAAATTGGTTCATCAAGTTTCAGAAAACAACCATCAATCACCATCAGTTATAAAAAATAACGCAGAAATGTAAAATCTTTTTGGTTTTTCTGAAATTTATGCTAAAACACACCTAAAATCTTTTTGAGTTTTTGTAAATTTTGAACAAATGTAGAATGCAGAAATGTAAACATAAAGCAGTAAACATTTTGTGATTTCCGATAAGAGGATCATATCAATTTTTGAGAAATCTGATCACACCGTTGATCTTTAGTGTTTCTTATCATTAAAGACAATGTGTGATCCAGCAACTGCTGATATTGTTATCCACATAAGCTCTCATGCAGAATGTTATGCAGTGTTTGATACGTTTAGTTAGAGTATAAATAAAATTGTCTATGGTTCCCACACACATGACATACTCCCGTATCAAGGAAAATTTGCACAAAGACTCATTGTAACACGTGATTATGCTTTTGTTATCTGTAATTTACAAGGTATTGAGGCACAGAGGTGTACAGGTCAGCAAATTAATGCTACAAAGTAACTTGTGCACTCTACCAGGTTGAGGGCTAATATCAATCATGATTTTCATCAATGATTGGATACTATGCATTAGATAATCTTTGATTATCGTCATACATGGAAAGTTCCTCAATTCGGTAACTTTAGGTTTTGGCATTAAAACTCTTTTAGAAAGATACCCAGTCTGATCTAGGTCCGTAAATCCTTATGACGGAAGATCAGAAAGGCTATCCCCGAATAACTAGTAACATAACGACCCGAAACCTCCGAATTTTGTACAAAAACCCTATCAAACGAAATTACGATACTAAGACCATATGCCCATGAGGAGTTCATCCACATAACAATTCGTTTGATATGTATGTATCTAACACGCAGTAATAGGTCTACGAAGCCTACCAGCACATCACGTAGACTCAACACACGGCTTATATAACATTTCAAATCCTTAGCATGTGTCAGATCGCCACTGATGTACTATCATTTCCTTTTTTAATCCTGGAAAATCATTTTGTTTTTTCTAATTTTTATGGCTTTTTGGATTTTTCAATGTTTTTGGTTTTTCTGAAAATCTAAAGACTCCCCCTAAAATGTAAATCATATTTTTGGGTTTTTGGATTTTTGAAAAACAGTAAAAACTAAAACTAAAAGTGATAAACCGAGGTGATGATTAGTCTTGTTTCTCTTTTATACCATTAGCTTTTAATAAAAATTCGAATCGAGATCTATCGAAAGCTTTGGTAAAAAGATCTGCACGTTGGTAATCAGTGTGGATTTTGACCATATCAATCAACTCTTGGCATAACAATCACGGATAAAGTGATACTTAATCTGGATATGTTTAGCTTTTGAGTGATCGACCGTGTCTTTAGTTAATGCAATTGCGGCTTCGTTGTCACAGTGAATAGGGGTTTTTAGAAATTGCAAACCGTAATCAACCATCTGCTGCTGGATCCACAGAACCTGTGAACAGCAACTTGAGGCTGCCACATATTCTACTTCGCAAGTAGATAGTGCGACTGTTTTCTGCTTCTTACACTGCCAGGTCACGAGCCTGCTCCCCAAAAATTGACATCCAGCCGTTATGGATTTGCTGTCTTTGTTACAACCGCCCCAATCTGCATCACTAAAAGTAACAAAGTCAACATTATCATCATTAGGGTACCATAATCCTCTTGACGGACAACCCTTCAGATATCGTAGGATCCGTTTGACGGCTACAAGATGACTTTGTTTCGGCTTCGACTGAAATCGTGCGCAGAGACATGTAGCGAACATTATGTCTGGTCTAGATGTGGTGAGATACATCAGAGATCCGACGATTGCTCTGTATATAAAAGGATTAATCAGCTCCCCCTTAGCGTCAACTACAATCCCGTGATTAGATTGTATTGGGGTATCCATTGGCTTCGAATCTTGCATTTGGAACCAGCTCAAGACTTCAGATACGTATTTAGTTTGGTGAATAAAGATCCCCGTTGGTCTTTGTTCCACCTGCAAGCCGAGGAAAAACTGCATTTCTCCCATCGCACTCATCTCGAACTTTTCCTTCATCACTTTTTCAAATTCTCTGCACAAAAGTTCGTTAGTAGATCCAAAAATAATATCGTCAACATAAATCTGAACTAGAAGCAAGTCATCCCCTGTTCTTTTGGTAAACAAAGTACATTCTACCAAACCGCGTTTGAATCCTTTGGATAGTAGGTACGTACTCAGCTCCTCATACTATTGGCGTGGAGCTTGGTGTAACCCGTATAGTGCTTTGTTGAGAACGTAGACCTTATCCCGGTGGATAGGATCTTAAAAGCCTGGAGGTTGACCTACGTATACCTCTTCCTTGACCACACCGTAAAGAAACGCACTCTTGACATCCATTTGGTACACCTTGAATTTCTTGTATGAGGCAAACGCTAGAAACATACGAATAGCTTCTAAACGTGCCACCGGTGCATAGATCTCATTGTAGTCAATTCCTTCAACTTGATGAAAACCTTGAACTACCAGTCGAGCTTTGTTTCTCACAATGATGCCTCTGTCATCCTTTTGCACTTAAAAACCCATTTGGTTCCAATTTTCTTCCTTCCTGGAGGTAAATTTGTTAATGTCCACACACCCAGTTTCTGAAACTGCAACAACTCTTCTTGCATCGCCTCAACCCAAGCATCATCAAATAGAGCGTCCTTGTATGTCCACGGCTCCACCTGCGAAACATAAAAAGCAAATGACCAGTCATTCTGACAACCAGATTTTTGAATTTTTGCATATAAAGCTAAAGCGCCAAGATTTACAGGTGAGTTTGCACTACGAAATTGTCCTCTAGTCATGACACTACTACCAGGGTCACCAATAACTTGCTCCAGCGGGTGAATACGATGAATCCGAGATTCTGGATAATCATGTACTTGAACTGCCGTTTGAGTAGTCAAATTCTCTGCCGAATCCAGATCATTACTCATATTAGAAGATGAAGCAACATCTGGATTTGGGTTCACTGGAGGTGTCTCTGTTACCTGTTCTAGAATAGCTTCACTTGTGACATCAACATCTTCCGATTCTGATGAATTAAGAGTAGTGGAAGCTTCCTGGAAAATTTCTTCTTCAGCTGCAGGAACATTGGTATCATTAGAAGCTGCTAGAGGAGTTACGGTGATCGGACGCACCAACGGTGAAGTCACTACGTTTTCACACTCGTAATAAAGTCTTAATACAGCCTCTTCAACCAAGTTATCTAGATTGAATGATTCGAAGAAGTCTTTGTAATCAAACATCCAATCTGGACCGCTACCCTGTACGTTCTGAGTATACCGTTGAACTTCAACGTTAGCCCACTCCTCTACCTGACGAGTTCGTTTGTTGAATACCCGTTTGAGCGGGGTTGCATATCCAACAAAGAATCCCTCTTCAGCTTTTGGAGCAAACTTCTCATATGGATTAAGCATAGTACACGGTGCTCCAAATGGTTCTAGATACTCCAAATTCGGCTTTCGTCTGTTCAACAGTTCATAAGAAGTTTTGCCAAACTTCTTCACTGTTAACACACGATTCAATGTGTAACATGCTGCGTAAATGGCTTCATTCCAGAACATTACTGGAAGGTTAGAATCCGCAAGCATTGTTCTTGCCGCCTCTATTAGAGTCCTATTTTTCCTTTCTGCGACACCGTTCTGGTGCGAGGTATACGGAGCACTGTATTCATGATGAATTCCTTTTTCTTCACAAAGAGCATCCATCTGTGCATTTTTGAACTCCGTCCCATTGTCACTCCGAATTCTTTTAATTTTCAAACCATAGACATTCTCTAAACGAGTGAACGGAACTTTCAAGTTGTTAAACGTGTCGCTTTTGTATTGCAAGCACATTACCCACGAAAATATAGAATAGTAGTCAATAACCACAAGACAGTAAAGCTCTCCGCAATGACTCTTACGCCTGACAGGTCCGAATAGGTCCATGTGCAAACGCTCAAGTGGCATTTCAACAGAGTTCACTTTCTTTGGTTTGTGGGACTGTTTGTGTTGCTTCCCCTTCTTTCAACTCACACACTTGTCATTGAGATGAAAATGTTTGACATTAACGCCTTCGACAAGTCCATTCTTCACCAAATGATTCATTTTCCTGAGGTGAATATGTCCCATCCTCCTATGCCTCATAATTGATTCTTTCTCTATAGCCTTTGAGAGGAAACATGTAACTTGGCCCTGAGTTGTCATTGCCTTTGAAATATCAAGAATGTAAAGACTATTCACTCTTGGTGTTTTCAGCATGATCCACTCTTTTGGAATAACAAATCCGGGTTTGAGGATATAACAAGATTTATCATCAAAGTGTACAGAAAACTGTTTGTCGCAGATTTGACTCACACTCAACAGATTATAGTCGATCTGTTTCACATATGAAATCTTCTTAAAGCTAACAATCCCGTTACTCACACTTCCCTCCATTGTGATGTAACCTCCTTTATTTCCAGCGAACGCTACATATCCTCCATTGATGTTTCTAATATCAAATAGCAGCGTCAAATCCCCTGTCATGTGACCAGAAGCTCCACTATCAACAATCCAAAGACTGCTAACAAGGCTAGCTGGAGCTCCTTGCACATATCAAGAAAATCATTAGTTCTTTCGGGGAGCCAAGCTTGTTTGGTCTTGGGTCTTTGAATATTTGATTTAAAAGATTCATTAACAAAACATTTGAATTTGAATCGATCTTTTTCTGATCAATCAAATTTTTCTCACTTTGAGATTTTTCATTGACTTTTGAAGTAGAAGCACCTAGAGAACCCACCGGTGACCAAGATTGTTCCGAAAGTTTCAAATCCTGATCTGAGATTTTGGGGTCTCAGTCGGTTTCTTTGTATCGTTCTTAAATGAAACCTTCTTAGTTACCTTCTCTGATTTAACAGAGACAGGTCCAACTGATGATTTAACAGCAGATTTTGGTGGTACCTTCTGTTTATCAACAGTTGAGTTCACCACTGGTTTCTTCAATTATTTTTCCATAGCAATCTGGTTACGACGATCATATGCAATTTTACGATTATCCCTCCTTTGAAAATAACGGCTTTGATTATAAAACGGTGCTAGTTAGGGACAAAGCGTCTTTGAGGATAACAATGATTATCGAATGGACTTCTATATGTCTGCTTCATCTCAAATTCGTGCGTCTTATGTCTCACGTACGGGCAGTGAGCAAGTAAATGCCCTCTCTCCCCACACTTGAAACATGCACGGTATTCCTCAAAAACATTCTTGGCATTCGACTTAGCATAAGAAGTGATAGGATATTGATCATCCAAACACCTCCGTCTCAAACTCTCAGGAGCTGGGTCCTTTGAGTAAGTCGGCTCAAGAAAACTGTTAGCCTTTTCTTTCGGCTTGATGAACTCAGTGACATGGACCTTAGGTTCTTTTGGAATATCCAGATATATTTTCTTTAAAATTTTTGGTGGTACATCATTGGTCCTCTCATGTTTAGGAAACTAAATAGTACTCTCCTGCCAGATTTTCCCGATCTTTGAGTAATTGGCAAATTTTATCGGATATTCCTCGTCAGAAATAATCTTATTGGATCCTTCCATCCGATAAAATACTTTGACGGGTTTGTCAACTGGTTCATTTTTCTCAACTTTCTTTACTGACTGATTCACTCAATGAGCATTTGCCATCGGATGTGAAATCTGAGAAGGTGATACAAATTCATTTGTGATAATGTGATTTTCCATAGGAATATCACTCACTTCTTCAGGTTCCTCATCATCTGAGTCAGAATCATCAGTCACAGCAATCACTCCCTCATTATTCAATCCCAAAATCTGTCTAACATCGGAATGTGGATCCCCAACACTAGAAGTCTTAGATTCACAATCCGATGTAGAATCAAATTTGATTGAACTCTCCGGTGTTATTGAATGTAAAGTGTGGTTCTCAAATAACACTGGGGATGGAACAACCTTGTAGTTTGCACTACTAGGTTGTGAGGGTTCTTCAATGATATGGTCAACCACATAAGCAATATGTTTGTAACTTTCTAGCTTTTTGTTGACCTTTTCAGCAAAGCATTTGATGGTTGCCATTTCTAGTTTAGTTTCTTCAAGTTCATTGATATAACTATTTATGGCCAGTTGTTTTAAAGAAAGAGTTTTCTTAAGATCAGAAATGTCCTTTTTATAACCATCAAGCACTTTATTGAACTCATGTGCTTCTTTGCGATAAGATTGACAGTTGATTCTAGCACTCTCAAGTTAAACCCCGAGTTGCTTGTTTTCCTCTATCAATCTATCACAGGTTCCATAATATTTATCACTGTTCATATCTATGGTGGATTCAGAACTTACCTATTTCGGAGGATCAGTCATAGCCATCAAAGCAAAATACGCTTCCTTTCCAACAAAGACTTTGGAGTAGTCAATCCTTGTGAAAGCATCATCAACTATGCATGACTTTCGAGTCATTAGAAAATCAGCTTCGGCCAAGAGTTGATCAATATCATCATCCAATGAATTGACACTATATTCCGAATCTGCTTCACTCTCCGAATCAGAATATACCGAATCACGCTCATCAGGAATATCAGTGACCGAATCAAGAATCATTCCTGAAGTCTTCACATCTTGTGATTCAACAAAAGTATCAGGTTCATCTATCATCTCCTCAATCTTCACTTCAGAAACCTTCTCTGTCTCCAAAGCATCTCCAACTATTACCGGTTCCTCTAAATCAATCTTCTGAGCAACACATGGTACATTCTCAGCAGTAATTTCTTCAACACCCAGTTGCATCCCAGTCTAGTCAAAACCTTCATCTTTTTGGATCACCAAATCCTGATTTTGGTTTTCAGTTTGGGTTTGGCTATTTGGTGTGGAAATTGGAATAATAGTTCTGGTTGGGTTATGTGGTGTTTGAGTTTGAGTCTGGTTGGGTGTAGTTGTTTGTCTAGCAGAGTTATTTTGTGAGGTGTTCTGTTGGTTTTGGTAATTGTTTTGTGATTGATAGTTATTGTTGTTTTGGCTTTGGTATGTTACCTGATTATGAGATTGACGGTTTTGGTAATTTGTATTAAAAGGATTTATATTACTTTGTTGAGCTGGCTGAGTGCATTCCCTCTTGAAGTGACCTTTACCACCACAATTAAAACAAGTGACTTTGGCTTTGCTGAAACCATAAGTGGTGTTAGGTGATGTTGACAAATCAGTTCTTCCTATCTTCACAATGAACTCAGTTGCTCGTCTCATAACACTTGCAAACGCCCACTGAATATCAATAAGGTCCATCTCCTCCTTATCGATTTGAGCATAGTCTTCACTGGTTAGATTGTTGTTACCAATTTGACTAGCCACCAAACCATTGTAAGAAGCAACCATTGCCGATACCAATGCGACATGTTGCTGAGAAACTTCAACTATGACGTTGTTCATGTTGGATATCTCCAACACTATTGGACTTTGACTTGGTTGAATTGGGTGTGGAATGTAAGATTGTTGTTGAGGTTGATTAATGCTAGCTGTATAACATGCTGCTTGTTGCATTGGTGAAAAAGGTGGAATGTAAGTGGTAGTGTATGATGGTGGTGTGTAGGATGAAGTTTGAGCAAGGTAGGTTATCGGGTTTTAGGTGGCTCCATAACACTAGATACACAAGCAATATGTGGTGCAACAGTACCACTAGCGCTAGAACTAGTCAAAGTAGAAGATGTACCACCATGATATAACTCCGGATTCTGAGGAAATTATGATCTTTTTGCTTTCCTCTTCTCTTCTAACTCTTTGTTCTCCAACTTTTGAATAAACTCATTGATGGTCCAATATTGATAAGCATCTTTCTCCTTTAGGACCTTAATATGTTGGTTCCAATATGGTGGTAAAGAATTTGCAAATTTGTCTACCAACTCAGACATTGGAATCTGAATCTCATAATTCGACAACTCCGTCAAAAGATGACAATATCTGGGAATAAGCTCCTTTAGAGTCTCATTTCCAACATAGATGAAGTTCTCAAATTCCTTCTTCAACTCTTCAATCCTCAACTTCCTGGTTTTCTCGTTACCATTATGACGATTCTTCAACATATCCCAAAGCTGTTTGGAAGTATTACATGATCCAAACTGGTGTAAGAGATCAGTAGTGATAGCCTGAGATAGTTGGGAGAACGCCTTATTCTCCACCGCAAACTTCTTCTTTTCATCCTCAGCTAAACTCTCCAGGGGAATTGGTTCACCTGTATTCTCCGGCACTGGTGCAACATATCCCTTAGCAATCATTTGCCATGCCTCAGTACCTTCTAATCCCATTCCTTCCAAGTGAATCTTGAACTTTTTCTGCCATTGGTTGTAGTCTATCATCTCCATCAGCTTTGTGGTCGACTCCCGCAACCTGAAGACAAATCATTAATTAGAGTAGAAATAGGATTGGTAGTTTGAAAGTGTACCGCGGCTGCGGAAACTCCCCAATAATCATTCATGGGTTGTTGTGGAGGTTGAACAACGGTCTGTGGCATCGAACTAGTCATCGCGAGGTAATTGATCGGCTGAGATGGTTGACTGTTCGTCTTCTGTGCACCTACAGTCCAAGGATCCATAGTAACGTGTTGTTGTTGTGTAGTATTAGGCCTAGGTGTTGTTTCCACATATCGTCTACGAAGTCCGAAATGCGAAACACTTAGAAAAATTTTCACACAGCTTCTACGTTCGACCCTTTTCAACTGACGTGGGTTCGAATGTGGAAATATTCCTGGTTCGACCCCTAAAATTAACTCGAATGTAGAATGTATAAACTCTGTCTCACTTTCGACAACTAAAATCCCACTTTCGACCTCCCGTAGGGTCGAATGTACCAAATACTGGTCGAATGTACAAAACAACACTCACAACCTCTAGGTTCGACCTAAAATGATTCACTTTTGACCTAAAAATCTCAGGTTCGACCCAAAACAATACACGTTCAACCTTTCTCTCCTAGGTTCGACCCTTGTCATTTGAAAAACGGTTATTCTTTGAAAATCAGTTATTTTGATCCCAATTTTTCAAAAGTTGATGAATTTTGATGATGTTTTGCAGGTTTTGCTTCAGAATTGATTTGGAACAAGTTTAATGAAGAGAATTTTTGATTTTATCCGTGAAAACTAGTCCGAATCAATCAACTATCAACAAAACTCATTGTTCATTCAAAACAGAAAAATTTTGATCAAATTCGGGTCCAAATCAGTTCAAAAACTATCAAATCGTAGTTGTATGATCCGTATAGGCTCTGATACCACTTTGTGGAGGATCGTTTTGACAAAAGCAAGTTAGTTGATCATACAAGTTTACCAATTTAGGTGCGGAATCCCTAAATTAGTTACGAAATGATAATAATCGAGTCAAAACACGCAATTCACCTTTTCACATCCATTTCATTAATAAACAAGTTGATAAAAGCTTTACAATGATGTTTACAATGAAATAATCAAGTTTCAGAAGTTTCTAAAAAACCTAGAGAGAATAACAGGTCGAACCAGACATGAAATGACAAAACGTTAACTTGAAAAATGAAATCAAACTATATATAGGCCTACACATTCACCCCCCCCCCCCCCCCGTAAGGGTCAAATGTGCAGGTTCGACCCTCCAAATGGTCGAACAAACACATTGTCTTCAAATCTCCACGTTCGCCTGAATTCTTCACCTTCGACCCATGTAATCCACCTTCGACCTTCCAAATATCCACCTTCGACCCTACGACTTTGACAAAACAAATTATAATGTACAATCCAATAGCATTAGTCGTAAAACGTGCATCAACACACTGGAACCTCTTGTAAAGTGATTTTTGAGTAAAAAGTTGGAAAGTGTTTCATACCAAGCTCTGGGAGTCTGTTTTAGCCCATAAAGAGCCTTGTCAAGTTTGTACACCCACTCATGATGAGAAGGATCCCCAAACCCAGGTGGCTGACAGACATACACTTCCTCTTTTGTTTTTTCATATAAAAATGCACTCTTAACATCCATTTGAAAAACTTTAATTTTGTTGGAAATTGCATAAACCAAAAATAACCTAATGGCTTCAAGTCTTGCAACTGGAGCAAATGTTTCATCATAGTCAATTCCTTCTTCTTGAGAATAACGTTGTACCACCAGTCTTGCCTTGTTCTTAATAATCATAGCAGCTTCATCTTGTTTGTTTTTGAAAACCCATCTTGTGCCAATTGGTAGCTTGTTTGGTGGTAAGGGACAGATTTCCCAGGCCTGTTGCTTCTTGAATTGGAGCAACTCTTCTTGCATAGCTTGAACCCAATTGTTATCTTTGAGGGCTTCTTGATACTTCTTTGGTTCCATCTAAGAAATGAATGCTGAGAAAAAGCAAAAGTTGAAAAGTTGGTTGTGAGAACCCCTATTTCAATATCACCCATGATTTGATCCAATGGATGATCTTTGTGTTCAATCAGTTGTTGTAAACCACTGACAGGTGTAGGTGGCTCTTGTACTTCTTCAAACAAACCACTGAGGTTTATAATATCTGGTTCAGCTGTTTGAACATCTTCAGTAGTTGTAGGGGAGTGTTAGTCTCTCTTGCCTTTTTATCCATTTCTGCACTTAAAATTTATATCAAAATTTTAAGTGTGGGGTGGAACCCTTTTTGCTGCTTATTTTATTTTATCTCGCGGGTCACTTGTCATTGGTCATACGTTATCCAGTACCCTCTTTACGGCTTGATACCCGTAGCGTCATTCATGGTCACTTTTGACAAGATTTGTATAGTCTATTAGGCTTGTCCAAGTGATACCTATTAGGCATTCATGCCGAACAGTTCACATTAAAAGACGGTCGCAGTTGATGATGTTAATTAAGCCCGTAGGTCCATTTGAAATAAAATTAAGTAGAAAAATAGGTTGCATGGCACCTAGAAAAACACCCCAAAATTTATGCTTAAAATGGTACCTTATCCTACCCGATTATCCGTGTGAGAGTTTTTGAGCCTTTTATCGAGCACCGTACTTACATCTATATCATATTTTGCTCGCTTCATTTGGCATGAGAGATATCCGACTTTAATCCGACTCGGTTTGAAGTTGTGTGTTTATGCATATCCTTGTTTTAAAATTATTAATTGGATTAAGTGATAGAGGCAATTAAGTTTCACAAAAAAAAAAATATATATATATCCTTTACCCTTAGAAAACCCTTTGAGCCTTAGCCTTTCGTTTCCTTCACCCAATAAATGAGTACCGATCACGCGTCACCATAGCAGCTTCAAGAATTTGTTACCACCAAGGGCGCGACACCGCAGGTTTGAAGAAAAAGCGACACCGTTGACAAAGGAGGGAACAACACAAGACGGGGCCAAGAGGGGATCTTCTAAAAAAACATAGTAGTTTGAGAGCCCAAAATAAATCGAGAGCCCAATAAACAGAGAGACCCACCAAAAAGAGAGCCCAAAAAGAAAAGTTCTTCAAAGATAAAAATTTGGTCTTTGACCGGTGAGACCTTAAAGAACTGGAACTCTGCTCTCTCTCTCTCTCTCTCTCTCTCTCTCTCTCTCTCTCTCTCTCTTCTGCTCTCTGCTTTCTCTCTGCTTTCTCTTTGTGATCTCTTATCTCTCTCTTGCTTCCCCCTCGCTTTCTCAAGATGCACC
Source organism: Ambrosia x helenae (assembly GCA_030844895.1). Lineage (NCBI taxonomy): Eukaryota > Viridiplantae > Streptophyta > Magnoliopsida > Asterales > Asteraceae > Ambrosia > Ambrosia x helenae. Next base: position 100,582,766 of record CM061231.1, read on the forward strand.
TGCTGGACGAACACTTGCTAGGATGTTTCTACTTCGCTGAGCCACGTCTGCCCCGTGACATGTTACAAATAATTTTCTAGAAGACGGCAGACGAAATAAAATTTTGGAGGAAGATGGAACAAAACCCACCCTTTTCTGGACAATCAAAGAGCGCTACAAAAAGACGGGCCAAGAGATATGACAAATGCAGAAAATGTGGCCGTTGGTCCCGCGAAGGAGCATGCAGCAACAACTCGACCCACTCACAAAGCGAATACACTCTGCTAATTCATGAGGGTGCTATTCGATATCGGGCCAAGCGGAAAATCAGAAAAGGAAGCAACGTTGACTATGCTATCAGAAATGAGATAGCCATGATGAAGGACCTCGGGATTAACACCCGACTCCTTTCAGAGACGCTTCCCTATTCCACGCTTCGCTGCTTCATTATCATCTCAGCCGTGACGCTTCCCTGTGATTCGGTGACTCATCTCCTTTGTATATAGTTAAAAAAAGGTTGATGCTTTATCTTTACACCCCTACATTACAACCTGAATAAAAGTCCTCTTGATTTTTCTTAGTTATTCTATTGGGAGACGAGGACTTGATATGCATACAAGCCTATGACCCTAGTCGACTTCGGTACGGACTTGAGTGTTCACCCGCAAAACTCACCAAAAAGATAAACCCGAGTGTTGAGTGAACATTGTGAGCAGGTATAGGTTCGAGCATAATCGTACGGGTTAATTAGGCGTGTCATGGGATTTTATTTTTCTAATAAATAATTGAATAAATGGATTGAGAGTTTGTTAATTACGGTCTGTTTTAGGTGCACTTGTGTTTGATTGCTTGAGGACAAGTAATGGTCTAAGTGTGGGGTATTGTTATAACTCAAAAAGTTATCATATAAAACAGGCATAAACAGTCTCAAAATAGGATACAATTAAGGTAATATTGTAAGATTTAATACTTAATTCATTCCTATTTGTATTTTGTTAGAAAATGGAGCTCCAAAGCGGAAACGAAGGATTTCCGGGCAAAAACAGACAAAAACAGGAGATTCCTGAAGATACGAGACTATCTGCCGGTACACTGTATGATTTGAAGGCAATCCCGGGACTAAAACAACACTAAAATCAGCCCTAGAGTGACCAAGCACGCCCACGCACACCTGCACGAAGGTCCAGTACGCGAGAGAACAACGCAGCAAACTAGGAGAGCAAGAAATCAAGACCAACAGCATGTGCACACCCGTGCCATCATAAGGGGCAAGGCCGTGCAAGGGACAAGAAGGACAGACAGAGTCTACCATGCAGTAACAGAACGTACGTGAGACAGCGTGCACGCCCTCGACACAAGTTGGCACGACCGTGCAGCCGCTGGAGATCTATAAATAGCAAGCCAACCCCCACCATTTGTTCATCCCTTCTTGAGCTTTCTTGGGCCGACTACCAAGCTTCTCCCAGAGATCTTGGGTTCCCTTGGGAGGCCTTCTGGTCCTCCTAACATCCCTAAATGGTTAGGCTTCGACCTACCTTGATTAGCTTGGCCAAGAAGAGGATCGTAGAGTAGTTATGCAATAAACATCGAGGGTCGTGAGGATCGAGAGAGAATACATATCACTTGGAGATGGAGAGCTTGTCTATGAGCAGCCATGATCCCTGTGTTGATCATTTCTATGGTTGTATCTTTCCTGTATTTGCGAACCCGCTTCGATTCGTAGACTTTATTATTATTAATAGTAGTTTATTTTTAGTTATTTGTTGTGTTATCTTCTTCTAATCTTTATTTGTTTATCTTAATGACAGGTTTGAATGATGAATAACTTAATAACAACTTTAACTTAATTAATCAATGGTATAATCAGCTTCTGGTAGTCCCGAGCTAGATCCAAGGCGAGGAAACCGGTAGTGAGACAGATCCTTCGGGCTTCTGATATCCAAACCGGGTTCTAAGCAATGGCTTCTGAAGTGGATCAGATCTGAGTGACACAATTCTGGTTCATACCAGTTGATTGGGTGATCTTCTTGGCAATGGATGGTTTCCCTACAGACGCACCAGTGATCTTTTGTATCATACGCCTTTAGGACTATGTGCCGCCTTTGTCAAAGATTTCATCCAGCTTGGGAGGTTATGGGTTGGGTACTTAAGTCATCATTTACCAACTTTATCAGGCCTGTAAAGTGTCACTAAGATGAATAAAATAAAGGTTCTTTATCTAGTTCTCGTTAGTACAACGCCGTTAACCAATGGAGAGACCACCTTCCTATGACAACCGTAAGAGAGATCTTTCGACTTTGACCGTTAACCAATGGGGATACGTGGTTGCCAGGATAAAGAGACTCTTCGGTACGGAACGCGAGAACTAAGGTGACGTGTACGATGTCCCTAGCCGGAGTGAAGCCCCCAATTTAAGAAGATGATAATTTATTAGACCCAAAGACTTGATCGTGGTTCGAGGAGCCCGCTATACGCGATGCCCTGGCGAAGTACCCCAGGTGGACGCACGCTGGAGAGGTTTATCATTCTACTTAGTAGTCGCCTTCGCTTCTCTATAAAGGAGTCGGCACTTCAAGATCAGTCTCGTCTTCCACACAACTAACTATATTAAATTATTAATTATAATAGTAAGCTTAACTACTTAGGCGAAGGGCCCCGAGATGTGCATATCTATCTACTATTTTGTCCCACCTTATCTTTTATAAAACCCAACCTTTTTAAAACTCTTTTTAAAGAACCCCTCCGTTTTTTTTTCTTTTCAAAACCCAATCAGTCAATTGATGAATGGTTGAGTAGGGGAAAGTGTGAACCTTGGAATACGATACTGTAACAACCCGGTTACTAGGCCCAAAAATTTTCGCGAGTAAAGGCAAGATGACGAGGAACTAGATAATAATAACAAGAAATATAAAAGTACGAACACGAAACCGAAAGTATTTTTATAATAATCCTGATGAAACAAAAGTCGATACACAACACGATACCGAACCAATACCTGTTACGCGACCGAACTGATACCCGTTAACAAACCCACCGATGCCCCTTGGTGAGTCACCAAGGGAAGACACTTGTCCTCCCCTAGTGGTGACAACACACCCACAAATCCAATGGGTGTTGAAATGGTTTTGTTAAAGAAAACCATTATAAAAAGCCTAAACACCCTCTATTTTGATCTACTCATTTAGACCATAAGTAATGGTTCATGCTCCTTAGGGGGCATTTTTTCACCACATCATAATTATAATGCCCTTCAAAAAAATATGTAATGGTTAAAGCCACTTAATGCCATTTTTAGTTATTACTTTCCATATTTTTTATCTTATTTGGGCATTATACTAGAAATACCCCACCTTCATAATGCCTAAGAGGGTGGTGTTGAGAGCATTATCATGCTTATTCATGCCCCTATAATGCCCATTACACGTGGTCTTATAACACACACGTACACCATGGATAGAGAGAGACAGACATAGAAAGAGAAAGTTAGAGAGAGAAGGAGACCGGTGGGCCTCCAGCTACTCACAGCGGCGCTGCCGCTACTGCTACTACATCCCAACATACGCACACCCCCACACCCGTTACCTTAGAGAGAGAGAGAGAGAGAGAGAGAGAGAGAGAGAGAGAGAGTTGGAAGAAAGACAGAGGAGAGAAGGAGAAGGGACTAGAGACGGACGCAGGCCCTGGCCACCGGCCGGACGTCCTCTGTTAACAATAAAATAGGTCCGACGACCAAGGTAAATATAGTACGCTGGATTTCGCATTCTTGATGAATGTATATATAATCAGGTCATAGTCGTAACCTATAGGTATTTTGTGTTGATACTGTTCAGTGGAAATAGTTATGAATCTGTTATAGCTTAACTATAGTGGTCAACGGTGGTTGCGGATAGAGAAGGTCATGGCAGTGGTAACGGATTTGGGGATCGGATGCCAGCCCGGCAACAAAAGTAAACCTTTGACCTTTGCTTCAATTAACAATAATCAAGAAATGGGTGGTTAATGTTAGATAATGTTTGAAGTAATGATCAGAAGGTGATTAGAAGCTATGGAATTAGAGAGGAGATGAAATGGAGACTGCTGTGTGGAAGGTGATGGGTCAAGGACTCAAGGCTGAGGTCAACATAGGTCAACCCCTTAGGGATGGCCAAGGAGGAGGTATAATCCCACACCCAAACTAACTTAAAGTTTATTAGTTGATTACTATCTGTGTTAACCGCCTCTACAATTACAAACGCTACCACTAATATATCTATAGGGGAAGGTTCAATAGAGAACTCATAGTTAGGGAGAGAACTCGAGAACTCCTTAAGTATAGGGGTATTTTTGTCAAGTTGTATTAACTTCATCTTCCCCAACTTTAGAAAATTATAGAACCCTAAATATCTTCCCCAACTTTAAACCTAGATCTCTTACTCCAATCACATCTATCAACAAGCTCTTACCAGATTATAACATGTTTCACATCGATTCAAAACCTAATACGTGTTCATACATATACGAATGGAAGGTACATGCTCAAAAATTCTCAAAACTGAAGCACTCGTTCAATCGATTTCATATATTTTGTTAATTGATACCGATTTATTAGGATTTTTTATGTATTGTTGTTTTTAAATCGATTTGATACAGATTGATACCATTTCAAACATTTTTTGTCATTAATACGAATTCAGTATCAGAAATTGACAGTAAACGAGGATAAAAGCATATATTTTTACATGAGAATTCAGATTTGAGATTGTATGATGTTATTTCTTCGATTTCTACTAACACTGCATCTAATAATTTGGATTTTGATGGTTTTCAAACAGAGGTACATGTCTTAATCCATGTATTGCATATGTGTATTATATGTGACTGTTTTTTTTAATGATATGTACTGCATATATGTGATACAAGTATGTGTATTGCATGTGTGCAAATATGAATATGGGCAATCTAATGATATATGTGTAAAAGGATGTGTATTGCATATGTGTATTATGCTTGGGCTATCTAATGCTATACGTGAATAAGTGCTTATGTTTTGTACTTCATATGTGTTATTTAAGTAAGTTGTATCACACGTGTGCATTAGGCGTGGACTATTTAATATTAGATGCAACCGGATGTTTCGATTTTGTATTGCGTATATGAGACCCATGAAGTTTTATTACACATGTCCATTATGTTTATGTTATCTAATGTTATGTGTGAATAGGTGTTTGTGTTTTATATTGCATATGTATTATTCAAATAAGCTGTATTACGCATGTGCATCATGTTTGGGCTATTGAATATTATATTTGCACATTATTATATACATGAACTAATAGTGTGTGCATATACTAAATAATAATAATGTATATTATTAATTAAAATTAAGTTCAAACATTTATTTTTGCAAGTAGGAGTTGAAGAACTTACAAATAATGCCATGAAATTTAGTTCTAACTGTTATACTATGCGTATCATACTGTTTAATTATTGCATATATGTAGTAGTGATGTCATACCTATTACATATCTCTATATTTTGTTCATACGTAATATTGTTATCACACGTTTACTATATACTAACTTTGTGTTTTTTTATTGTAGGTATAATCGATCCAAGTTAAAAGGCTATCGAAAATTTCTAAGAAAAAAAATACAATGCTACTACTGTCAAGTCATCATGTAATGATATTAAACGTGTTGTTGCAGACCGGTCCGTTATGTGTTCGTCTTACCATGTTGTTGTCTAATTCATGCATTGTATATTCAAATTCATATATTATTAATTATACCATTTGTTTTAAACATTTTTTTACATGTTCATGTGTTATATATACTTTAGTTTGACTTTATACTATAATATGTATACATCTTATTATTAATGTAAATGTACTTTATTTAAAAACTGCGGCCAAGACATGTTAAACCTGCAGCCAAGTTAGTGTCAAAATATGTCAAAACTGCAGACGAAATGTGTCATAATTAACTGCATAAAAAATGTGCCAAAATAGGTCAAAATCTGCAGCCAAAAACTACAACAAAATTTGCCGAAATGTGTTAAAAACTACAACCAATAAAGTGCCGAAATGTGTTAAAACTGCAGCCGAAATAGGTTATAAACTGCAGCCAAAAACTACAGCAAAATGTGTCATAATGGGTCAAAAAAATTGCAGCCAAAATGTGCCGAATGGTGTTTAAAATTGCAGCCGAAATGTGTCAAAATTGCAGCCGAAATGGGTCATAAAGTGCAGCAAAAAATTGAAGCAAAAATGAGCTGAAATTAATAAAAAACTGCAGCAAAAAATGTGTCAATACTGCAGCCAAAATGGGTCAAAACTGTAGAAAAATTGTATCAAAATCGTAGCAAAAGTTGTAGTGAAAATGGGTCATTATGCAGCCGAAAATGCCATTCAAATTTAAACAACCAAACTTATATTAAAATGGTATTCATTCATCCGTTAAACTTGGTACATACATAAATTCAAAACACATATCCATTAATTCATACATCCAAAATTAATACATAGGTTGATCCATTATAAAAGAAAAATACATGATGAAAAGGACCTAATAAAAAAACTTCAATCTTTTATTCTTCAATGCCATAATTCCAGCTCGTTCTTCATGTCACCTAATCTGACGTTCCCTTATCCTAGCTTGATATGCTTGGTTGCTAATCGATCTCAATAGCCCTAGTATCACTTCATTAGCTCCTCCACACAATGGAGTGTCAGCCAAACCCGCAACTCCTTCCATGTAGCATTACACTATGTGAAATACTGTTCACATTTAACATTGGCTAAAACAATCGCATTACTCATTTGAAATACAGTTACATTAATAACATATGGCAACATATGACAAACAAAACATTATATCATTTTAACATTGACTATCACAAATTAAATTATCACACATGTCTAATACATTAAACATTTATAATACAAGTGTATTACATCGCATACAAAGCCTATTCACACTAAACATCAACAAAAACAAGACTGCCACACATGTGAAATACAAGTACAGATATCTCATACGTGCAACATAGGACAAGCACATTAGTCTAACTTAACACTAACTATCAAAAATAATATTATCACACATGTGTAATACATGGAACAATTATCACACTTGTGTAATGCATGTCATACAATGCTGGTTCACGATTAACATAAGCTACGCCAGGCATATTACACGTGTGAATTACTGTTACATACAAAGCCTATTCACATTTAACATTACACATATGTAGTGCATTGCATACAAAGCCAATTCACATTTAACGTAAACTAAAACAACCATACTACACATGTGAAACACAATTAAAGATAACATATATGTGCAACATATGACAGACAAATCAATCTATCACAAAAAATATTAACACACATGTGTAATACATGGCATAATTATCACACATGTGCAATACATTGCATACAAAGCATGTTCACTGATAACATTAGCTGAAACAATCATATTACACATGTGAACTCCAGTTACATCTATCATAATATATTCTACAACACACGTGTGTTGTACACCACACACATAATAGTACTATATTACACACGTGTAATACACCACGGATATAACAATACTATTACATATGTGTAATACATATCATACAATATATTCACATATCAATCGTAAAACTATAACATCTGTGCAATACATATCATACAGTTCACTTAAACATGTATTACACATGACAAATCACAATATCATTCGAAACTACCATTTAACTTATTTCACATACAACACATTGAAGCATTAGTTAATAGTTTGGTGTTTTCTTACACAAAACGCCTAATTAATCGATGTAATACGAGTACAAATAGTCTCGGTTCGTGTGCAACATGGATAATACGAATAATACGATGATACCTGATGTTGACGAACGATTAACGATTGTTTGATGGATCAGCACATTTGATGCATATGATCGATTGTTTGATGGTTATCTTGTTATTTGAATGATTGATAAACTCATGATTGAACAAACCCTAGGTTTTCATTGTTTGGAGAGATGGGTAGAGAGAGGAAAATTAACGTTTTCTTTCTGTGAATGTATTGAAATGATGAAAAGTTTAGTAAAATCTTTTTATAATTCCCCAAAATACCCTTCCTTGTTAAAATCCCATCTATTGTTTTTGTTTTTATTTCATTTAATCACAACCATTAATCTACTAAGATCAATGGTTATTATTTAGTTCTCGAGTTCTCTCAATAAAATGAGTTTTCTATTGAACCATCCCCTATATCTATATATCTATATCTATATCTATATATATATTGCAAAGGGATTAATCCTACATGTCATACTCTTATTCAATCTCTCCTTTAAGAGATGCCACATAGGATGTGATGTGGCACGTGTAAACCAATTAAAAAAAAAGGAATAAATATGATTTAACCTAATCTATTATAATCTTTAAGCTAATCTATTAAATACCTAATCTACTAAATCTAAATATTAAAACTTTATTATTTTTTCTCTCATGTTTCCTCCCATAATTTTTAAACGTTAATATCTTTTATATACGAGATTTTTTAAAGAAAAAAATTACACTAAATTAACAAGCGTTTTATTATCTTTCCAACGAGTACCATAGTGCTATATAAAAAACGGAGAAAAAAAATGACTATTTTTTGTAACCCGACAGGTATTGTGTCGGGTTTGGGATTAGTTTAAAAAAAATTGTGGGTTTGGGTCGGGTCGGGTCTGGGATTAGGTGATATTCGACCCGATTACCCGAAACAACATACCCAAATACCCGAACAATATACCCGATTATATACCCATGAATTTTTTAAACGCATCACATAACCTTTAGACTAATGCGTTCGATATTTCAACGTTTTTTTTTATATTTGAATATTGTAACTTATTGTAGAGATTTGTTTAAAATAATAATAATAATAATAATAATAATAATATATTTTATAATGTTATATTACATATTTCAATCCGGGACGCTCCCGGGATAAAAACTAGTATATATATATTGCAAAGGGATTAATCTTACATGTCATACTCCTATGCAATCTCTCCTTTGAGAGATGCCACATAGGATGTGATGTGGCAACTCTAAACCAATTAAAAAAAAAGAAATAAATATGATTTAACCTAATCTATTATAATCTTTAACTTAATCTATTAAATACCTAATCTACTAAATATAAATATTAAAACTTTATTATTTTATCTTTCGTGTTTCCTTCCATAACTTTTAAACATTAATATCTTTTATATACGAGATTTTTTAAAGAAAAAAATTACACCAAATTAACGAGCGTTTTATTATCTTTCCAACAAGTACCATAGTGCTATATAAAAATCGGAGAAAAAAATGACTATTTTTTGTAACCCGACAGGTATTGTGTCGGGTTGGGGATTAGTTTAAAAAGAATTGTGGGTTTGGGCCGGGTCTTGGATTAGGTGATACCCAACCCGATTACCCGAAACAACATACCCAAATACTCGAACTACATACCCGATCATATACCCATGAATTTTTTAATGCATCACATAACCCTTAGACTAATGCGTTCGATATTTCAATAATTAACTTTTTTTCTTATTTCATGTTAGTTCTTTTTAGAATGATCGATTGCGAACTTCCGAATTCATTTGTAATGACACTAGATTTATACCCCGGCGCAGAGATTCGTTTTTTTTTTATATTTGAATATGATAACTTATGGCAGAGATTTGTTTAAAATAATAATAATAATAATAATAATAATAATAATACTAATAATAATAATAATATATTTTATTATGTTATATTAGATATTTCAACCCGGGACGCTCCCGGGATAAAAACTAGTTATTACATATTAGTGACAAATAATTTAATATGGAAATATTTACTAGACTAGTACATGGGATTAGATGCTCATATATATGAACCGATGTTTAGGCATCTGTAAGAGGAATAAGGTTATGAACTAGTTATTACAACAGGTAAACCTTAACAGCCTAAGGTCCTAGCTCGCTCACACGTGTAACTGCGATATTGGTTACACGTGCTAATGTTTGTGAACCTTGGATAGGAACTTGCAAGTAATTAATAGATGGGATCATGACTTGGAATACCATATGAATATGTGACGCGACATGATACGCTACCAAGGTGAGTCCCGTGTACCAATCCCCTTTTTTTCTGTTTTACTGTTTTGGGGTGAATACATGCTTCCAAACTGTTTTGTGATTATGGGTGTTAGTTATATAGAGCGTGATTACCTGCTAGACTGAACCAGGCACTCATTAACTCTAGGATAGAGCGGACTTAATATATGGGTGGTACTACTGGGGAAACCCCCACGCACAGTGGTCCGGCCTAGACTCGGAAACCCCCACTGAGACCAAGGGGTCGTTGCGGCATATATTTTGCCATGGGGAACGTATGTGGCAGGACATAGGTTGGAAAGCTATGATAGTAACGGGCATACTTTGTTGTTACATCTAGGAATGATTAGGCATGATGCTAGGTGCCAAGGGTTGAGTGGCCAGCTTATATAATTGTGACACCATAACCATAACTATGTGTTGAACTTGTTTTCGAACTGATAAACTGTTTTGGATCCATTGAACTAATTACACGGACTCACCAGCATATTTGCTGACCCGAAATTCTTTTAAGCATTTGGATCATCTTGAAGACAAGGTATATGCTTGCTTGTGCGAGTTAGAGCTTGATATGGTAGAAGATTCAAGATGATAGCGTAACGGTTTAGAGTATCTAGAGCTAAGCATGGATTGATATTTGGATCGACTAGCGGATCACATCCTATCGACTGCTTCGATGACCGTCGCGTTTCGTCCCTGCATAGATATTAGTCTATTATTTAAATTGTGTATTTATATTTTTGGATTGGAAATTGTATAAACACTTAAATATTAGTTATCGTTGTTTCCGTTGTGTAAGTCTGTTACCAAACTGTCGTAACGTCCAGCCCCCTCCTGGTCGGGTTGTTACAGATACTCAATACTTACCACTGAAACTATACTATGCACGTCAGGTTCTCTGCCTATGTGTTGGTTTTAGTTTTTGAAGTAAATATTGTTTACTTTATAAATTTAAAACTTTATTAATTAGGATTTAGTAAAACCAGTCTTTTCCCACAAACCACTGTTTTGGGATTGTTCAATCAAAGTTTTTGGCACCGGGGAAAATGACATCTTTTTAATACTAAAACCAAACGCATCAACGCGTCAATCGCCGACTTCTTTAACGAGGTTATTCATCCCCTAGGGAAGTTCCACTTCACCGTTTGATGTCCGTCTGTCGTCAAGGGTCATACAAAACCTAAATAACCTAGGTAGCCAGGGTAAGTAGGGAATATCGAATCCACGAGGAGCATGTGGTTAATATCACATAAATTATTAGTTCGTCTAATCTAGTTAACAAATAAATATAAAAATACAATTATGAAGTTGCTGGTTTTATCTTTTTGTTTGTTTTATAAAAATGTTGAAATGATAACAAAATAATCTAAATAAATAATAAAGATAAATGTAATTTCCACCCGGGATCCTATTTGTATAATCTTGCAACCTATTCGATTTAACTACAAGAACACCACAAAGACATGGCCTTGGTTATCCTGTCACAATAACTAGCTATCCTGTCACAATAACTATTCAGATTGAAATAATAACTAGGGACATGTTTTCAACGCAAACCGTACACCTAGCTATCCCTATACAAATATCAACCAACCTCCCTATGATGCCTGAAATCACAGTTAATAGATAAATTGATTCAAATATAAGCAAGGTTTATTCAATCCAACACAAGTAGTAAAAATACTAGTTCATACAGAATCAAAACGAGTTCAGAATACAAAATCAATACAAAGATTCACTCGGGGGAAAGCTACAAATAACTTAATCGCTCATGGTTATGGTAGAAGCCTCCTTCCACAGCCAAAAGGTTGTCGTCTGTCTTGCTTCTCTCGTGCCCTCTGTTTGCGTCGTCCCTCCTCTAATGATTCCCGTCAAAACTCACACACCGAAACCCTCTAATAATATTCCACTAAGTTCAGTTGGGCCATTCAAGAACAATTGGGCCATAAAAGCACTACTTTAATGTTTCACGAATTCACATGGCCTTAGGCCTTTTTTTTCATTTATTCTCTATACTTACTTTTTTTTCTTTCGTTGTTATTATTATTATTATTATTATTATTATTATTATTATTATTATTATTATTATTATTATTATTATTATTATTATTATTATTATTATTAACTTCATGCCCGCTCTCAAGTGTACGCGACTTGATCATTTTCCTTCATATTAAGCTCATATCTCACGAACACCTACAAAACACATGTACACTAATAAATAATAACTAAGACCAACTAAAAGTACACAATAAAAGACTAAAATATATACAAAACTAACATATTAACAATGTGTTTTCACCAACACATCACCGTTACACTTACCGACGAGACTCTTACTCATTCTAAAACACGTACGTTCCATGTTATCATGGCCAACTCCTTCTACGACAACCTGCTCGGTTGGCAGGGGTTGGCAAAGTTTAACAGCAACGTATCCACCCCCCACTAGACTCTAGGCTTTCCCACAAGCACGGTGGTGGCATACATTATAGGGAATCAAGACTGCTTTATGACCACCAAATAATCAACTCTAACCATTCAAACTAAGCAAGCCAGCTCGAAGAACGAGAAATGGGTGCTCAATCCTATTTTCCCAGAACAAACCGTCACTCTGGGACCAACTCTATCTCACCAGATACGCGTACATCTCAGACAGCTACTGGTGAAGAACATCGATATCTTCGCAAGGCAATTATCCGACATGATCGGCTTCCCCAGACACATAGCAGAACATCGTCTTAACACCTACAAGGACGCATGACCAGTCGCTCAAAAGAAACGCCTGCTGGGCACAGATAGAACCAAAGCCATGAATGAACAAGTAGATGATCTACTCGATGCAGTCACCCATCATACCTTAGCTAAGGTCCAAAGTCATACCCCATTTACAGATCAACATTAGATGTGTTAATTCAGCAAGTCAAATTGATTTGCATCTAAAAACAGAATTAACCTGACTAAACCTAACATGCTTTCGGTTTTTATTCTCATGCAACACACCCCTCACAATTTTTCCCTCCACTCGGTTTATTATCTGGACTATCATGTAATGAGCTAGTATAATTCACTCAAAAACCAAGTATGCAACTCTGTTATCATAGGCTTGTATAACAATCACACCTTAACTGTAGACAATGCACATATCTAAAGGACTTACGGGTTTTGGGCTTAGGGTAAAGGTAGTGAACGTTTAGGCTGAAAGTGGCTAAAATAAAATGGTGAAACAACTTGAATGACAATACTTATTCACGATACTGCTAATAATCACAACTTCAGTCATATTCGACCTATAACACATACTTTTTTTTTCTTTTTTTTTCTCATATATATATTTTTTTCTTTTTTTTTACAACTTAAAACATAACTCAATCACTTGAACAAAACACAAACACAATGGATGTCATCAATTTCTTAAACAACGGCTAACAGGTCAATTTGGGTAATAGGTTTAATCAAATGAAAGGGTATAGGCTCAAATTTGGCTACTAATGGTAATATTCTTGGTTAAACGGGTAAACACATAACAAATAAGTGGGTATCAAAAGAAAAAGGGAAATCCTAGATTACCTTTATCATGTACGTGCATATCTAGTCTACAACCTCGGCATGTATCAAATCACACAAGTTCTGCAACAGAGAAACATTTGGCCTACTCTCAACAAAGGAAAATGTATATAAATTAATCTATCATCTAGTAGGCTCAAGATCTCACCAAAGTGGGTAAATGGGTTGCCGATGTGTGCATGCATTTATTACCAATAGCTTGCTAAACCTAGTCAGACAATTCTAAACATTTTTCTTAAAAACACCTGCTGAAAACGGTTCATATTATTTTTTCACAAATTAGACCATGACTAAGGATCTACTGCCAAAACAATCAAGAAACGACCGGTATGTACTGAAATAGCTGCTTTATGTCTGATTAGAATGCTTTTTAAGAACAATAGACATTTTCAATTTTTTTTTTTTTTTAGACTCAAGAATAAATAAAAACAAGGTTTTCCCACCCCCACACTTGAACGACACATTGTCCTCAATGTGAGCTAAGAATAAAATAAAGCAGAAATAAAAATAAAATACAACAATAAAGGAACAGACTCCCCTGGATAAGTAGTACGCGTATGAGTCCGTTCAATCCCTTCCAATCCAGCCGTATAGCATTTCATTCGCGGCCGATAAACAAACCTGAAGCTAAGACTCAAAAGAAAAAGAAAAATAAAAACATAAAATTCTTGGATGCCTGATACATCGATGATGTACAGCTTTACCTCGCCTGAATGGAGATTGAGTACATGCGAAGTTATCTGATTGCAAGTTTAACTCCAAGCATTCCCAGAAATCAATAGAGACTCAAAATACGAACTAAAAATAAAAGAAAAAAATAAAAGAAAAAAATAAAACAAAATATATAAATATACAAAATGTACAAGAATCATACCTGATGTTCATTCATGGTGGTCTCAAAGAACATTTGCCTACCGCATTCCCAATGTATGCTCGGTAGTTAACATGCCATATCCAAACTTGCCTTTTCATGCGCGGCACGACTATAAAGTAAACGCGGGTACATTTTTTTTACTAGTTTGCCCAATGTCTTGCATTACCACCTTCTTCATATTTGATCTCAAACCCCCATCCTCAACGTTGTTAGTTGCAATGATCACTACATAAGGTGATTCGTGAGAAACTTGGGTCGCCTCAACCACCAAGTCTTCAAGAGGTGCTAAGTCTTCAGTTGGGTTTAAACATACAATTTCAAGTTTAGGAAGACTTACGCCCTCTTCTTTTCCTTCTTCGTCAACTACAACCGATACTTCTTGTGTTTCTCCAACAAATACAGGAATTGATGTGGTGTTCTCCTTTACAACCTTCCATGATGCAATTTGTTCATCTGTTTGGTTCAATTGTTGGACTATAGCCTCATGTCTCAACTTACTCTCCTGCATCATCTCCTTCATCAAATCCCTGATTTCATTCAATTTAGAATTTTGGTGATTATAATATTCATGGTAGATTGAGAATGACATCTTCTCAGATTCATAATCATCGCAATCCCACTTCGGCTCATAGTTGTAGTTGATGTTTGACTCATAGTATCCCTCATATGCGTGACCCGACTTCAATTTTTCTTTCCAAAACATTGGATCTTTCCAAAACACTGGGCAATCCTCATATATGTGAATTTTCCCGCAACACGTGCATGATTGATAAGATCCATCCATGATCCCAAGACTCCACTTCCTGCACAGACTAAAATACCCGCGTAAAAACGAACAAATGAAATAAAAAATAAAAAAAACAAAAAAATATTAATTCTTTTTTTTTTTTTGGATTTGAAAGCGAACAAAGATAAATCAAACAAAACCTACAACACTAAGCACACTAGCTCCCCGGCAACGGCGCCATTTTGATGACTGTCTGTCATCAAGGGTCATACAAAACCTAAATAACCTAGGTAGCCAGGGTACGTAGGGAATATCGAATCCACGAGGAGCATGTGGTTAATATCACATAAATTATTTGTTCGTCTAATCTAGTTAACAAATAAATATAAAAATACAATTATGAAGTTGCTAGTTTTATCTTTTTGTTTGTTTTATAAAAATGTTGAAATGATAACAAAATAATCTAAATAAATAATAAAGATAAATGTAATTTCCACCTGGGATCCTATTTGTATAATCTTGCAACCTATTCGATTTAACTACAAGAACACCACAAAGACATGGCCTTGGTTATCCTGTCACAATAACTAGCTATCCTGTCACAATAACTATTCAGATTGAAATAATAACTAGGAACATGTTTTCAACGTAAACCGTACGCCTAGCTATCCCTATACAAATATAAACCAACCTCCCTATGATGACTGAAATCACAGTTAATAGATAAATTGATTCAAATATAAGCAAGGTTTATTCAATCCAACACAAGTAGTAAAAATACTAGTTCATACAGAATCAAAACGAGTTCAGAATACAAAATCAATACAAAGATTCACCCGGGGGAAAGCTACAAATAACTTAATCGCTCATGGTTATGGTAGAAGCCTCCTTCCACAGCCAAAAGGTTGTCGTCTGTCTTGCTTCTCTCGTGCCCTTTGTTTGCGTCGTCCCTCCTCTAATGATTCCCGTCAAAACTCACACACTGAAACCCTCTAATAATATTCCACTGAGTTCAGTTGGGCCATTCAAGAACAATTGGGCCATAAAAGCACTACTTTAATGTTTCACGAATTCACATGGCCTTAGGCCTTTTTTTTCATTTATTCTCTATACTTACTTTTTTTTTCTTTCGTTGTTATTATTATTATTATTATTATTATTATTATTATTATTATTATTATTATTATTATTATTATTATTATTATTAACTTCATGCCCGCTCTCAAGTGTACGCGACTTGATCATTTTCCTTCATATTAAGCTCATATCTCACGAACACCTACAAAACACATGTACACTAATAAATAATAACTAAGACCAACTAAAAGTACACAATAAAAGACTAAAATATATACAAAACTAACATATTAACAATGTGTTTTCACCAACACATCACCGTTACACTTACCGACGAGACTCTTACTCATTCTGAAACACGTACGTTCCATGTTATCATGGCCAACTCCTTTTACGACAACCTGCTCGGTTGACAGGGGTTGGCAAAGTTTAACAGCAACGTATCCACCCCCCACTAGACTCTAGGCTTTACCACAAGCACGGGGGTGGCATACATTATGGGGAATCAAGACTGCTTTATGACCACCAAATCATCAACTCAAACCATTCAAACTAAGCAAGCCAGCTCAAAGAATGAGAAATGGGTGCTCAATCCTATTTTCCCAGAACAAACCGTCACTCTGGGACCAACTCTATCTCACCAGATACGCGTACATCTTAGACAGCTACCGGTGAAGAACATCGATATCTTCGCAAGGCAATTATCCGACATGATCGGCTTCCCTAGACACATAGCAGAACATCGTCTTAACACCTACAAGGACGCACGACCAGTCGCTCAAAAGAAACGACTGCTGGGCACAGATAGAACCAAAGCCATGAATGAACAAGTAGATGATCTACTCGATGCAGTCATAATCCACCGATGTGACCATCAAACATGGATTGCAAATCCAGTCATGGTCCTAAAAAAGAGCGGGTCCTGGCACATGTGCGTCGATTACAAGGACCTCAACAAAGCGTGCCCAAAATACCACTACCCACTGTCAAAAATCGACCTAAAGGTATACTCCCTCGCGCAGTTTAAATTCAAATGTTTTTTTGGGGCACACAGAAGATAACACCATATCTAAATGACATATGAAGACGAAGAAAGAACCGCCTTCAGAACAGACACAAGAATTTACTGCTACACCAAGGTGCCCTTTGGTCTTAAAAACGCGGGCGCTACTTACTAGCGCTTCATGGACTGGGCCTTCATCAACCAAATCGGCGTCAACCAAGAGGTATACGTTGATGATCTGGTCATCAAAAGCCGTGAAGAGGACACAATGCTCCTTGACATAAACATGAAACTCAATCTATGCAAGTGTTCATTCGGCACAGAGGAGGGAAAATTCCTAGGCGTCATTGTCACAAACAGAGGTTTAAAACCAAACTCTGAAAAGGTGCAAGCCATCCAACGAATGCCCACCCCCAACTCAATCAAATATGTCTAGATGTTAATGGGACGCCTAGTCGCTCTCAACCGCTTCCTATCAAACTATGCATCAAAGTCTTTTCCTTTTGTTCACATACTTAGGAATGTATTAATAAAACACAGTTCCACTTAACCGCCGAGGCGGAAAACGGCTTTTCGTGAAATGAAAACGTGATTAACCTTCTAACCGACTATCACAGCACCTCTACTAGAAGAACCCTTAAAACTGTACCTATCCGCATCAGATACCGCCATAGGTGCAATACTTTTTGTAGACCGCAACAAGGTCCAAACACCAATCTATTATATTAGCCGCACACTCGCTGATGCAGAAACCAGATACTCGATCATGGAAAAACTAGTACTGGCACTAGTTCATACGTCACAATGATTGCGACGATATTTCCAAGGACACCCAATTCACGAAGACTGGCAAAATGGGCCATCGAACTAGGCGCTCACACCATTGTTTATAAACCAAGACCAACAATTAAGGGACAAGTTCTGGCAGAGTTCATCGTAGAAATTCCTCCTAACAAGATCAAAGAATGCAAAAACGAACAAGACCCAAAACCTATTCAGAAGTCACAACTTACTTGGTCCATGTACACCGACGGAGCATCCAACGAACATGGCGCAGGGACAGGTTTGCCCTTAGTCAACCCCGATAACACAAAATTCACCTATGTCGTACGATTAGAATTTCCAAGTACCAATAATGAGCCAGAATACGAAGCATTTCTTGCAGGACTGCGCCTATCAGATAAAATGGGCGCTGAGCATCTCAACGCCCACGTGGACTCAATGCTAATAGCATGACACATCAACAGCATCTTCGATGCCAAAGACCCAGTCATGGTACAATATATTGCGCAAGCAATGTAACACCCCAACCGATGGCGGAAACATCGGGATGTCACGTATTGATGATTGTTCAGTAGGTCATGGTAAATAATAAATTTCAATAATTGATTTAAATACATTACATACAATTGTTCTACAAGAATTTGTACATCAAAATGAAAAATACTAGATACACATCTTCAAGCATTAACTCTAATCTTCAAGCAAGCTATAACCTGAAACATGTTAAGTTTGAAAATATTTTGGGTCAACAAAAGTTGGTGAGAATTACATAGGTTTGAATAAAAATGTTGTACAATTCGAGTGTCATGGCTAGTCTAGTCCATATGTGAAAACAAAACTATTAGGTAAATCGAGTGCATAATCAAACCTTGTGACTAGAATATTGTGGTCCATCCCATACGCATATGGTTCACTCGATTATGTTATATGTTCGATAACAATCACCCACGCTACCTATGTAGGAGGTACACGTATCCGGGTGGGATTGTCAGTCCAATAGATCTATCATTGTATAGGCTGATCAATGTTAATGATTATGCTAGAATAATGTGCTTACCCTAGTAATGTTTAAGACATAATGCAACATAGAATAACACATAGACACTTATGATTGAATTGTAATTTGAATGTTGTAACATGTTTCACCCCAAAATAGTGAATGGAAAAAGGGGCTATGTAAACTCACCTTAGTATTAGAATGGAGACCCTTGTTATATACGTAAATATGGCTCGTGTGTATCCAAATATCACCCTATTTCAAGGTAATAAATAAGTGTTGGGAGAAACTTAATAAGTCTAAGTTTTCTAGTCTAAAATATGCTAGGGTTCCTAATTTGGGGATTAATAATTGATTTATGATTAAATTTGAATAATTGTTAATAACTTTAATAAATAATTAATAAAAATATTTCTGACCAATATTAAATAAAGGTGGTTGAATTATAATGTAATAAATGTGAAAATAATTTTTTTATAAAATTATTTTCTTAATTAATGAATATTTATATATTAATACTTATTTGAAAAAATATGGACTTAATATTTAAAAATATTAAAATTTATAAATATTGAATCAAAAAAATTATATTTCTGATCTAAATGATTAATAATAATTTATGTGAAATTTGATGTAAAAATAATGAAAAATGGATTTATTATGATTTATTTTTGATTAAAATAACAAAAATTGATTAAAAATATTAAATAAATGATTTTTCTGAAATAAAATTTATTTCAGAAATGTTTATTAATTTATAAGTTTAGAATAATTTTTGTGGAATTTTATAAAGTCATTTTGATATTTTTATAGAATTTTAAAATTATTAAGGAATAAACTTGTAATATTTATAATATATAATAAATGATTTTGAAAATCTAAAAATTGTATGATAAACCTGACCATTTGAATATCATAAAATAAATTTTATACAATTTATAAATCATGTTTGGTATTTAAAAACTATTTTAAAAATTATGTAGAATAAATATCAAGGTAAAGGCTTTAAATAAAAGATTGTGGCTGCTAGGAATCGAACCCGGGCCTCTGGCCGGTTCGGGGTTTATAATCACAAGCCTGACCAACTGTTCTAGACCCTGAGAACATATTTTAATCAGATTTGAAATATTATAAGGTGTGTTTCAGAGATAAAATGAATGTTTATATTAGAAAAATTAAAAGTGGTGTGGCTTGGGGTCGAACTCGCGTGCACAGGTTTAACGTCACACAAACCAACCAACTGCTCCAAGAGTCTATTTGTGTTTAGTTTTAATTTGTGTTAAAAATAAACAGACTCGCCTGGGAGTCATCTTCCCGAAATAGATGATAAGAACCCTAGATTTCAAAGTAATACAATTAACGAACATTAACCCCAGATACATTAGGGTTATTGATCGGTTAGTAATGTAGATCAAAACCACGTATTAAATTAACACTTACAATGCTCGATGATTCACGCTGAATAAGTCAAACGAAAAGTCAACTGTCGCCAAATTCTTGAATAAAAACGATCTATTAACAGGAATTGGAGATGAGGGTTTGTGTTTCGGCACTTCTAGGTTGTAAAGCTAGGTTCAATTTATACTATTGTGTACCTATGCGACGGATTGGAAAGTTGACCAAGTATTAAACATAACGCGTAATTGGCACAGATTTGGAAAGAATTGCGCTGTAATAGGGCGTGTGTAGGACGGAATTGTTTTGTCAATCACAATTCAATTAAAAATCATTGCCAAAACTAGCTCAATCATGCTTTGATTTCGATCCAATCGCACAAGCTATCTGGGTGTTGACTTTCGTTTGTTTGACTGTGGCAATCAGCAAATGTGTTAAGTTTATTTGTTTCCGGGTTCTTATACAAAAAGGGCTGGTGGCTTAGTGGTTCGATGGTGGTGGTTTAAGGTTGCGAGCCGGTCTGGACGCGGGTTCGATTCCCGGTCCAGACAAACTATTTTTTTTCTATAAACAGCATAGAGAGGAGAGGAGGAAAGGTGGGCCGGTCACTTATTGGGCCTAACGGCCTGGGCTTCTGGTGGGCTCCGAAACTTGTCAATTTTGGGGCTTTAGGGATTGGTTTTGACTTGGTAAATAACAGTCCACTTCTAAAACATATTATTATTATTATTATTATTATTATTATTATTATTATTATTATTATTATTATTATTATTATTATTATTATTATTATTTTTAGCATAAATGTATTATATATATATATATATTTCAAGAGTTTAAAATATATTGTTTCTTGGAAAATTTTGTATTCGCTTGAATTTATACCAACTTTTAAAAAATATATCCGAAATACACACGAATGCTTTGAAATAATATAAAGGTTTAGACGTAGTTGTAACAGAATAAGATGGGTAAAGTGGCGGGTTTTTTTTTTTATTAACTCATAAATTTTTTTTTAAGAAAAATACGTAATGTTACAAGCAAAGCTCCTTATCAAACGTTTTACAACTTGCACTATTGTCCACATCAATCGGAGCGGAAACAAAGAAGCCGACGCTCTAAGCAAAATGGCCTCCATGTCTTGGCCACACATGGCCAAAAAGGTATGCGTTGAAACTCTTACCCAACCATCAGTACCTATAAGACAAGTCAATGTCATGCAAACAGGCGCGAGATCATGGATGACCCCTATCTAAGCATACCTTGTGACCAGTACCCTACCGAAGCCGAAGGCAGAAGCAACAAAAATACAATACAAATCACAACATTCTAAACTCATGAATGGCATACTATACTGGCGATCCTATTTAGGCCCCCTACTTAGGTGTGTAGACTCCGCGAACGCATCCTTCCTCATCAAAGAAATACACGCAGGTATCTGCGGCATACACGATGGCCCACGAATGGTCGTCGCCAAAATAATGAACGTTGAATACTACTGGCCAGGAATGCATCACGATGCGAAGGGGTAGCAATGCGCGAAGCCAAGTACAAAAAGAAACAAGAGCGCTACTACAACTCAAAAGTCAAAACGTGCGCATTCGACGTTGGTGATTACGTTCTCAGAGACAACAATGCGTCACATTCAGAGCGTCCAGGAAAACTGGCGCCTAATTGGGAAGGACCCTACAAAGTTCAGCAAGTACTAGGGAAAGGAGCGTACGACCTTGAACGACTCGCCAGAACACCTATACCAAGATCCTGGAACACTATGCAGCTGTGCACCTGTTACCTTTAAACTCTCAATGTACTTTGAATGTCAGTAAACACTTTATGTTCAATTACAACGCGTTCTACGTTCGACTACAAAGTTATCCTAAGGTTCCTAATACCTATAACGTCTTCAAGGTATGAAGTTAATGAACTCTTCATACCTGGCACCGAAATCACTTAAAGTCTTTTCTGACTCTTTCACAACAAGCACACATATTGAATACAGAAAAGACAAAACAAGACAGCTAGCAAAGGATACTAGCAATTCGTACATTATGACGCAAAAGACCAAAGTACAACATACAAAGACATATGCAAAAGTTTTTCATTCCATTCAAACAGTCTAAATATTTACAAGGCAAAGAAACGAGATTACAAATAAAATGTTGAAGAGGCTCGTGCGCCGTCCCCGAAGTCCCTAAATCCAAGTCCTTGGCAGCCTCTACAGCAGCTTTATCTGCAGCCTCCTTCTACGCATGTTCGCGGCCCAGACGATCTGACCTCTTCATCCAGTACTTGAACGTACCGATCGGATCTGGGTCCGCCAAACACTTCTCCACGGTCTTCAAAACCGGGAACTGCATTGTCTCGAACTTCTCCATCTCGTCCAACACCGCTGCCTCGGTGTCGGTATCTTGAAAGGGTTCGTCATCTACTACGGCGCCATCCCTCGCCGCGAAGAACCCTTCCAACCACCCAGCGCCCATCCCTGCAACGCGAGAAGACTCGACGATTGTAACATTTCGTATTTATTCTTGTACGTTACACCATCGCATTTAATAAAACGTCAAGTTTCGTTATTCTCGTGTGCAATAATTATTTTTGTCGCGTTATTGGAACCCTAATACTATATATATATATATTATATATGTGGTAATATGTTATAATTATCAAAAAATAAAACTGCGAGAAGAAAAGTAAAAGAGAGATGTAAACTGTAAGAGAAATCAATAGCAAAACAAATGTGTTGCTTCGAGATCAGATGTTTCCTAGTACGAAAAAATAGTAAACTCTTGTTAAAGTGGTGGGTTCAAGATGCGCACTTTTGCATAACTTTGAGATGCGCATTACCGCATACTCTAAAGATGTGTATTATTGCATGACTATAAAAACGATTCATGTTCTTAAGATTTTTATGAGGGTCTCCCAAACCGGTAAGCTCACCTCTCAACAATGAGGGGAGCATCACCCGAGACTGTGACATCCCAACTCTAAAGAACTCACCTCCTAGTGTTGCGATATAGATATCTAACGACTCAAAAAATTTTATGAATAACTTATCGGTGGCCAGGGCATGACCAAACAAGCTACCGCTTAACATCATAAGGGAGTCGTGGCTACCCCGCTCATGCTCATCCCATACTTGAATTAATTGATTTTTCACAAAATGATTGGCCTATTACTAATTGTGCGGCAATATAGTTTTGAAACAAAATAAAGACTGTTTTCTTTCAACACGTGTTCACCAATTCTTGATTTACGCCAAAGCTATCACATAGACGATGTAGCTAAGTCACACTATCAAGTCTTGGCTTATCACTAGGACCAAGTATAAAGACCGTACCGACCCTAGGTGAGATTTTGATAGTAGAGGATCAAGCCACGAAGTGTGTATATTTCTATCCACAAATGGGCTAATCACTACACATAGAATTAGGTTAGCTTGCAAGTGTGCAGGTTGTTACACACCGTGGGTACACTCACAAGTCCATCCACTCCCTATCAAAACACCCACAAGACCAAATACTAATTGATTAATTAGTTAATTCGTTAAACAAAGTTTAAGTAGAAAGAATTATTAAGAACACATAACACCACTTTAAACAAAAATAAACTATTAGTTCATACCAAGTTCCATCATCACCCTAGAAACACCAAGAGAAATCTAGCCTAACATGGTTGATACAACAAGCTCGCAAGGTTGGTTTTGTGTACAAAACATGGTGAGGGTTGTATAGAGATTTCTAGTGGTTTTGGGTAATTTAGGGTTGTTTCTCTCTCGAATGTGGTGTTTATGGAGTGATCCCAGGCTCCAAAGGACACTCACAAGTCCCAAATATGGCTGAATCTTCATGGTGAAGTTGGAGGAATTGATGGTTTTAGGGGTAGGATGGGATGCCAAAGTGAGGAGTGGAGGTCTCTATTTATAAAAAAATCAGGTGGTGCACAACCGTGTATCTTGATGTTGCACGCCCATGCTCAACAGCCGGTTCTGTTCCAGAGTCCTTACGCGCAGAAATTGTCTGTCATCAGAGATTGCATGCCCATGCCAAGGGGAGTGGCACGCCCGTGCACGTCAGTACTGCACGAATGTCTGTCAGTCTTGGTCTGTTATAGCCTTGGGGAGCATGTATCAGCTGCCACGGCCCTGCACAAGGGTGTGCATGACCGTGTAGGTCTGTATAGTTGAATTTTTGCCTCCTTATGACTTGGAAATTTTGACTTGTTGACCCGGGATAGGTGCACTACCATACACTGCATTTGCGCGGCCGTGCTGTATCTGAAACAGCTCTAAAAGTCTTCACTTCCTTGCCTTTTTCCATTTTTCTCTTCTTTTTACTTTTTGACCTCAAAACCTGCACTTATCAACAAAGGAAGGTAAATCATGATAAAAGCACGATTTTGGGTGGAAAACAAGTGAACATACATGTGTAAAACATGTGATTTTTTGGCACATCACAACGCCTCACACTTGAGCTTTTGCTTGTCCTCAAGCAAACTGAACATTAGGCAATTTATATGAAATAAAAATTGTAAGTTTTACTCGATTTGCCAAGCTCAACTTACCTCCCAAGAGTCTCACTTAATAAATCGTCGGGATTTCGGGCTTAGTTTGTGGTAAGACTACTAAAACACTCCTAAGGTGCCCCAATCTCCTTTTTCCTTACTAAATCTCGTTCACGCAGGTTTCATTTTTGGGGTTGAACTCTCAAATTTTACCTGATGGCAAACACGAATCATAGGCTTGTATGCAAATCACAACTACACCACTTTTGCTGAGGCAATGTGTATGAATCAAAAGGACTTTCCACGGGTTAGTTTAGTGAAGTGGTGAATGATAGGTTCGGAATGGAGTCTTCCACCATGACTAACTTCAGGTTTGGTGTTTTAGGT
The DNA here is from genome assembly GCA_030844895.1 of Ambrosia x helenae. Lineage (NCBI taxonomy): Eukaryota > Viridiplantae > Streptophyta > Magnoliopsida > Asterales > Asteraceae > Ambrosia > Ambrosia x helenae. Next base: position 100,608,165 of record CM061231.1, read on the forward strand.
GTTTTCGGAATCTTGTAGATCTTCTAAGTTGGCTTTGATGATCTTTCCTTGGACTCCATAGCTCGACTATGGCATACTCTCGTGAACCGTTCGGCGCATGCTGCCAAAAAACCTCCATTTGGTTAGGTCGATCAGTTGGTCTTTAGAAAGTGTTGCAAAACTTCTCTTTTGAAGTTCTTTAGATTCCTTTAGTTCAACAGCATCATTATTACACACTTTTTTTAACGAGTTTAAACGGGTTACACTTGATGCTTTGCTTGGTGATTCTTGACACTTGGTATGCTTTCTTGATGGCTCTTCTTTTATAGCTATTTTCACAATCAAGATCCGAGATTCTTGACGTGCTTGCCTCCCTCTAAATATATTTGTTGCTGTGCTCCCTCTATCGCTCCTCCTTCTTAATTCTTGTCGACGGCTCCCCTTTTTAATATTGCGGCCTTCTTTTAAATAATTCTTGCCGCCTCCCTAAATAATATTAATCATCCCCTTTATATTCTTTTCTTTTTCGTCTGACCTACTTCCGTAGGATTTTTTTTTTCTCCACCAAGGCCTTTGGGCCATAAGTATTGTTTTATTATTATTATTATTATTATTATTATTATTATTATTATTATTATTATTATTATTATTATTATTATATAGTATTCTAACCCCGTACTCTCGACTCGGGTGTTCTTGACTTGACCAAAGTTACTCATCTACGCTCCAATGTCTATTCGAACACCTACCAAAATATAAAATAAATAAGTAAGTGCTAAAACTGACTCAAAACTAATCAAAATCTATAAAAGCCTATACTAAATAAAATAGATCGGTACAAGCCTAAAACTAATAAAAACACTATCTAAATAACTCAAAAATTATACAAACTTTACACTGGAAATAGATGTATTTTACAATACATCAAATATCCCCACACTTATCTTTTTTTTGTCCCTGAAAAAGAATTATGCTATGGAATCACAATCAAATAATCTGGCCTCAAAACATAGGTTACTTTAATTTTAAAAATCTAATCACGTGCCAATTGCGATTGCAGTTATACTTATCATCTTAAACCCAACCGCCGGTTTCTAAGCCCCTTATCATGTTAGTTTAATTTTTAAGTTCATTTAGTCTACCTAGGGTCTCACACTAAAGAAGTCACAGTTTCACATAATCCCGCCTCAAGCTTATGAAACAAAAGGAACAACCAATTGACTATTCCTAACCGTTTTATGTAGAAAACCGAGAGAATTTAAAATCATTTGTTGTTTTTTTTTTCATCTCAGCATACTTAACTCAGAGGGTGTGACCAATCCAAGTCACTATCCCAGTGGCTAGACACCTTAAGCTTCAGCATTTTCGCTTTGATTTCTAATTAATTCATGAGCTTTTTTTTAAGACAATCCTAGAGGGAGTCGAGTCCGGAGTCACTATCCCTAGAAACGACACCATTGGCCTTGCCCTTATTTTATATCCAACTCCTTTTTCTTCATCTTTTGATTAGAAATTCTAACGGTTTTAAACTTATAACGGCATTCCTTATACTATTATTGGCAGTTTCAGCTTCCCCATTTTTTCTTAGATGAGAACCCACAAGGCATCCTAATTATTTAGGTGTATTAGCTCAAAGGAAACTTTTCTACCGGCTGGGCCTACCCACACATCTCAAGTCAACACGCTTTCAATTATTTATTCTTCTAATACATATAATATTTGAAAACGAGACACTTGACTTTACCTATCATTTTCCATATTTTATAATGCAAACTTCAAAATCAAAGACATTTTTTTTAGTTTTTTTTTTCTGATTCAAAACGACTCTATATACAGACTAAACGACAATTTCCCATCCCCACACTTAAACTCTACATTGCCCTTAATGTAGGAATAGAAAACGACTCAAAACAAAAAAATATTCCGAATACAAAAATAAAAAGATCGAGGGCAAATTGGAAAGGACTTAGCTGGTTAATTTTTCTTCGTAAGCTCTAAAATCTAGTCCAATCCAGCTCGATCGTATAGCATTTCATTCGCGATCGGCTCTGACACAATGATAAACTCTGGGCTTGCCTTGACAAATGTTAAACAGCTCTGGAATTACCCGAATGTAGATTGAGTACGGGTGGTGCAATCCAAACCTGTGCAAAACGAAACAAACAAAACCCGAGCATAATACCGAACCACACAAAAATAAAAAGATTCAAACTATTAACTTAGACTCATAATATAACAACAAACAATAAGACGTACCTGCTTGGCAAAATGGCGGTGAATGGTGGTAGAACCAAATGAGTAGAAGGAAAAAAATCTAGTTCTCGCTCAACGTGAAGGACATTGGTGATCACAACATGCGTCGCGAGCGAGAAAAAAAAATATAACTTTCCGGGGTAATAGCTGGTCGCATGAGGCGAACAGGTCAGCCCAAACTCCTCTCATTACGTGAAAAGTCTTTTTTTCACAGAAAGTTAATTAATTTTATTTTTTAATGAAAAATTATCCTTTTATTACCCAAACCTTTACCAAAATTCCCACTCATAAAATATATATAAAGACAATACATGGGATCCGCTCATGTGAAATTTCCTCAACCCAAGCAAACACGCAAACATGCAAATAGACTCAAAGACACAAAAACAAAGATAAAATAGAAAGATAAAAACCTATGAACCAGTACCAAACGACGGACCACAAAATAAAAAAAATGAAAAGCTAGAAAAAAATAAATAAGTATAAATATAAATTTACAAACTGTACAGAGCTTCCCCACACTTAAACTTAATCAGGGGGCTTCTCTTTTATCTGGACCCGATCCAACCCGTTTAATTCCACCCGGTCCTTATTAATTAACAAAAATTATATTAGTGGGATTGAGAAATATTTTATTGAATTTAAACGGGTTGGGCCACCAATATTTAAACTTACTTGGAATGAACCGAATGCGTGGCATGTAGCAAGACGACTGATCATGCTTGAACTTTAGTGGCTTCTTCTTCTCCAAATCGTGCCAGTCTTCGACCTTTTCCGGTTCCGGTCCTTTCTTTTTCTCTTCCTTGCCCTCTCCCGTGGTGTTGTTGATTTTGAAATTCCATCTATCACTAATACCGCGGGCCAGCTATGGTGTGCTTCTTCTACCACCATTTCCATGGGATGATCCCCACACTTATTTCATTCATTTGGTGTAGGTTCAGTCATGTCTGTCAGTTCACCTTCGAGTAGGGCGTCTAGGTATGCTATATCCCCATCGGGATCAGACTCCCCTACTTCTTCATAAACAGGTAAACCCTCTAACTCCATATCTAAAAACTCATCCTCCTCAGACAACAACTTTTCATCAACCTCGTTGTCTTCCTCTGCACCAAACATCGGATCAACGGAATCTCCCAATTCCACTTCTTTGTCAATCACTTCACTCTTTACTAACAACCTCTGATACGCTGCCCATTCTTCTTCGTCGTCCTCGTCATCAGAGTCACTCCCGAAATCATATATAGTAACCTGTGGCACCAGAGGTGGGACTTCAACGTCCATTTTCGACTCTGTGACTGGGATGATCTCCTCATCTGACTCATCTTCGTATTCCATTATTGGCTCTTTCCCTTCTTCTGGAAACGTTGGGAACAACTCCCCTAGAGTATTCATGTAACCGAGGTAGTTGCCCTCCCCATCATATGTATAACCAACTTTCGGCAGCTGCTCTGGTTGAACCTTTTCCTTCTCTTCTTCTTCCTTTAATCTCCTTGCAATATCTTCTACTGTTCGTTGAAGATCTAAAAGAGCAGCCTGTCGGTTTTTTATGAGGATGTCGTGGTTTTTTAGGAGGGTGTCCTGCTCAACTAACATGTTCTTGGTATTTTCATCTTTAGCAACTAATAATGTCAACAGACTCTTGATTTCACTCCAATCATTGCTACAATCCTCACGAGAATTGCTTCCAGAAAATTGATCAGGATATTGATTAAAATGTGGCTGCTGATACGAGTCATCATAATAATATGTAAGACAACCCTGTGAATATTATGGTTGCGGCTGCACAAAGGAATTAGTACAATAATGTGCAAGGGACCCCTCATATTGTGGACATAAAATGGTAAAATGGGGTCCTCCACAAATCTCGCACATATTTACAGACTCAAAACAAACAAAAGACACATAAAATTAGACTCCTACGACTCATTTTACAAAAAGACAGACTACAAACAAAACACGAGTAGCACAGATATGGCAGATAAGTGTAATCAAAGCTAGTTAACGCAATCGCCAAGAGTCCCCGGCAACGGCGCCAAAAACTTGATGTGCTAAAAGTAGTTTAACAAAAATAACTAAATTAAACCTAAAACTAGACACCTAGTAATACTTTAGACTCCCTAAAACTAAACTACTGACAGGCAAGTGAACCTATCCACTCTAGTATAGCTAAAGTAAGTCCGGATATCGAACCCACGAGACTCTAATGGAAAACGAAAACTAGACTCGATTACTTATCCTAAAATTGATTTAATGATGTGTTGTTGTTTTGGGGGGTTTTCTAACAAACTAATTGCAAAATAAATAAGGGTTAACTAAAATTTACTAAACTGAACTAGAGACACGAACTTAGTTGAGCTGAATTCAGATGATGACGAGACACTACCTAGACCTAACTCCTAACTATGCCTGATAAGCTTCTATGGTTATGGAACTGATTTGGAACCGGGATCTTAAAATACTAAACATCAAAAATAAACTAGACACCCTCGACCCTTCTCAAGGAGAAACCCTAGAATATTGTTGTGCTGTTAAACCACCGGTTGGAGTACAAACCCTCACATGTTATCTAACTCTTATGATCGAGTACCTGCTAGACAATCTACCTCACAGCGCGAAAGCTTCACTACACTACACTACGGTGCAAGGGGTAATTATTGAAGCCTAGATCTAACTTGATATGCATGAGTTGGAAGGGAAACTAGGCAGATCTTCTCACAAAGCCTCTAACCTAGCAATCTAACAACCTAGACATACCAACAAGCCCTCACCTCACAGCTATTGAACTTGGAAGAATACCTAAAATCTTCTAACCACCAAATATCACTCCTATGGTAAACTCGCGACTATTGACCATAAACTAGTTGCTACACAAAGTCTACAACCTAACTGGCACTCATACATGAAAGACATTCACAAAAGTGCAAGTAGAGTGAAAAAGTGACAATAAGAAAATAATAAATACGCATATACACCAGATCTAGAAAAATCAAAATCTTTACTGAATCATAAATCCAAAATAAGTTCCAAAAACCATAGAAAACACAAATCAAAACATAGTTATTTGTCTTGGCCTAGGTAGCAATAAGAGTTTTAGCCACAAATCATCTTGAAAAGAGAAACAAAGACAAATAAAAATTCAGCAGTCATGGTCTAGAACAAAGATAATAAAAGAACGAAAGAACCGAATGATTGACACCCCAATACTCGTTCCCTGGCTTAGAACCCTTGATCCTTGGCTTGCCTTCCTCTAAATATATTTGCTGTTGTGCTCCCTCTATCGCTCCTCCTTCTTAATTCTTGTTGATGGCTCCCCTTTTTAATATTGCGGCCTTCTTTTAGATAATTCTCGCCGCCTCCCTAAATAATATTAATCATCCCCTTTATATTCTTTTTTTTTTCGTCTGACCTACTTCTGTAGGATTTTTTTTCTCCACCAAGGCCTTTGGGCCATAAGTATTGTTTTATTATTATTATTATTATTATTATTATTATTATTATTATTATTATTATTATTATTATTATTATTATTATAAAGTATTCTAACCCCGAACTCTCGACTCGGGTGTTCTTGACTTGACCAAAGTTACTCATCTACGCTCTAACGTCCATTCGAACACGTCCAAAATATAAAATAAATAAGTAAGTGCTAAAACTGACTCAAAACTAATCAAAATCTATAAAAGCCTACACTAAATAAAATAGACCGGTACAAGCCTAAAACTAAAAAAAAAAAAAAAAAAAAAAAAAAAAAAACTATCTAAACGACTCAAAAATTATACAAACTTTACACTGGAAATAGATGTATTTTACAATACATCACTTTTTCAATAAAGACCAATTCATCTTGTACAACTTCATCTCTAATCTCCAAATCAAGGTATGTAATCTACTATTTCTTGCATCTTATCATTTTCTAGTGTAAAGTAGTGTAGATTTGTGGTTCCTTATCTTGAATTTATGGGTTTTCTTCATAAATGTTAACCAAACCCTAAAATTGAAAGATTATTGCATAACTTAGGTTTAATTTAGGTTTGTTTAAGAAAATTTTTGGGGTTTTTCATAATTGTTTAACCAAACCCTAAAAGTTTCAGATTATTGCATATTGCATAACTTAGGTTTAATTTAGGATTATTCAAGAAATTTTTGAGGCTTTCTTCATAAATGTTCAAACATGCCCCAAATTTCTTAACTTTTTGTGCATAGATTAGTTAAAACAAATTCAGTTTCTAAGCACCCATTCACAAGAAAGTTTGTGTTTGATAAGATTTTGCAAAACCATAGTGAATGGGTGTTAAAATTCTGAACTTGTATAAATTTTATGAATTTTGTAGTTTTCGGCCATTTAATCACGAAATTAACATGATTTTTCAAACCTAAGTGTTTTAATGGTTACTTTTGGTTGCATTTGGCGGAAAAAATTGCAAAAGGGATGCAACCCAATGCACGGGTGTGACAACCGTCACCCTCGTTTTTCACCAAGTTGTCATTTACAGTCCTTATATTTTTCTATTGTTTTTCAATTTTAATAAAAGTTGGGTTTCATTCGATCATTATATTTTATTTGGAAATGCCTACATTTTTAACCGAATACGAATATAGAAACAGTATTTAAACGTAATACATCTTGGTAATTGTAAACTTTGTTTTATGTTATTCTTGTTTAAACAATTAAAGTTTTTAACTTTGGTTAAGTTTATAAAAGAAAATAATAAGTTTTATACGTAATATAGCAAATATAATACTACAGGGCCAAGTTCTAGTCATTTTCAAAAAAACCCATGATTTTATTGGTCTTTAAGTGGTTTTATGGCTGAAGCATTCATTTCGACAGTTTCTATGCGTTATTTATTGTGATTAAAACAAATCAATTAGGTCACTAATATGTAACCGTCGACTTTAATGGCTAATCAAGACTCACATTAACATTAACATTAACAATTCCTATACAATACTCTAAAATACTTGTATTTAGACAATGAGAGACCCTTTTTGAATCATAACCCACTCTCTAATTCTTCGCAAACGCGTTCCATACCCTATAATCGAAGCTTAAAGCTTCGGCCGTCAACCTCTCGTCCTCCTCGAATTCGTTACTGTAAGTTTTGATTTTTTTTCGTGTCTTTAGTCTTAGTTTCTGTCGTAGATCCAGAGCTTTATGGTTTTGGTCATTATCTTGATCGGATTTGAGTAATTATGTTTGAATCTAGGGTTAGGGTTTGTGTTTAGGATGAATTGGGGAAGAAGATGAAATATGGATATAATATATATTGTTTTCTGTTCGTGTTTATTCAACAAAAAGGATCTTTGATTTTTATTTGTACTTAATTAGTCATAATAAATCCATCTTTTGCCCAAAAATTATGAAAATTTAGATATAGCATCTTGACATCATAAAGAAAATTACCACACTTTTATTTTCTAGAAAATGTCATATTTTTTATATTTTTATTAATTTAATTTGTTTTAATCATATTTAATTGATAAAAAATTCATTTTTAATGATTTTAATCTCAAAACTTTTGTGAAATTATTTCTAATCATTATGAGCTGAAATAAAAATGATTGGTCCAGAAAACACTTATTTTTATTAATTTTCCTATTTTTAATCATTTAAACATGATTTAATCACATTAAATCAGTTTTAAATATAATTTTTTTTTTCTTTTTTAGAAATCAACCTTTTTTTTTATTAAAATAAAACAAAATATGAAAGTTACATCATAATAGAAGGTAGACGGGCAACAAGCTGCGCCACCACCCCTTTCTGAATTGCAAACCCTAGTCTACTGAAGACGAATCCTTGCCCCCCTGGAGATGAACTATTGCTGTGGACGACCCGTTGGACCCTGGTTAAGAAACGAATAGCTTTTGGCACCAGGGAGCCAAAGGTATCAAAAGCCAGAGGGATAAAGACATGTTGGTTATCTGCACAAGCTTTAGCGTGCTTATCTACTTTCTTTGATTCCGCCTTTCTTGATGCTTGCCCAGCTACAAACCCTGTTTCCCTTAACCCAACCAAAGGAGATACCCCGGTGAGGTCCACGCAGGCATGTTTCCCCCTCTCCCATCCAAAGACAAGCAGATCTGCGGGTCGCAGGGTGGATCTCCCTTCTGTAGGGTCCGTGAGGAAGTTCACAGGGGCCTCCTTTTTGGCAGAAATCCCAGCTCTTCTCAGGATATCCCACAAAACGTCCATCACCCAGTCATGCCGATATTTGAAACCAGGGAGCTCCTTGCAATGAATTGCATGCTCCCCGTATTTATCCATGCAAGCTTTACGGCAGATGGGGCATGTTTCATCTTCCGGATACATAGGGATCATCAACCGGTACTTGAGTATCGCCCTGTACTCCACTGCAGACATGCATTGACCCAAACCCTCAATCGGGATAACGGTCAAAAAATCCTGAGCATGAGGGCCCTTTAGGCATTCGATCACTGCCTTCTGGCGAGAGGACAACTCAAAAACTTCTCCCAGGCTCTTAGCAGTTTTGTTAAAAAGAGCATTCGCCAAAGTTTTTTGTGGCTTTGAGGGGGCGGTGTCCTTATTAGAAAAACCGCCAATATCAAAGTCCGGGAGATAGACATTTAAGCGTTCAAGCGCCTGTTGATAGTCTGGGTCTAGCCCACTAACCCCACTGTTTCGAAGGATATGATCCTGAAGTTCCCAAGACTGAGCTCTAGACGCCACAAAGACATAAACTCCAACATCTTGAGCTGAAAGGAGGCCCAAACCACCTAAACGCATCGGCAAGGATGCCAAGCGCCACTGGAGGTCCCCGAAGAAGGGGCCACCACACACAACTATATCTTTGATAGCCTCCCGGAGGCCATCATCGAAAAGGGATACCGCATCCACCATCCAGTGAGGTTGACAAGTTCGCAACCCAAAAAGTAACTTAGCGACCCCCATGCAAGACCTGAGCAGCAGGAGTTCACTTTGGGGATCTCTAAGGCGGGGCAGTAGTTTCATAAGGGCAACCGCACCCGTAGCCCGCCGCCCTGCCAACTCCCTAATAAAGGTAGGATCTCGGCTAACAGCCCCACCAAGGAGCTTAACCCCCTTCTCTGGTCTACCAATCCCTCTTGGGAAAAGCCCGTCCTGACCTTTCAACCCGTCACACGTCGGCCAAAAGATCTCAGTTTTCTTAATATTGAGATGAAGCCCCAGAGATGGCCCATGCACGTTGATAATGTCTAAAGCCTTAGCAACCTCCACTGCGTTGCCTATGATCGTCCCATCATCCAAATACCAAGCATGAAACGGTAGGTTACAGTGTTCCTGAATCCGCATGATAAGGGGATGTAAGGCAAGGGCAAAGAGAAGGGGCCCCAAAGGGTCTCCTTGCTGCACTCCGGTGGTAGCCCCAATACAATCATTGCCCACATACAGCCTAGCAGGCTGGGCATAAAGGAACTGGACCCACGGATAGATAGACGGGCACCGCTGGTGAACCTCTTGGAGAAAAACTGTGCGGTCGATCATGTAGAAGGCATTGGAGAAGTCTACTGTAAGCAGAGCCAGAGACCCATCCGCATGAAAAGAGTTGAGGAACCTGTTTGCACTGTGAAGCACCGCCTCTGCCCCATTTGGTACCCCTACTCCAAATTGAAAGTCCCCCAGGTACTGGGCAATGTCTTTCCCAACCTTCTTCATTGCCACCTTAGAGACCAACCTTCGCCAAATGCCCCCCACAGCAATAGGCCGAATTCCATTATCAGGTTTCAATAAGGGGGTGAGGGGGGCTGATGCAATATACTCGGCAAGTGTCTTAGGGCAGGCCCCCCTAAGCCATAAGTTAACAACTTCAGTAATGGCCGCGAGCAAACCCGAGGAAGTCACGGAGCCTTCGCCCCCAATAGCATCCAACAGGTGTTGGGCACGTATCCCGTCCCTGCCACAAGACGTCCCTTTAGGGAAAGATCGGATACATCTAAGCACACAATCCTCATTTACTGATAGAGCGGGTTGGGCGATAGAGTTAGAAGGAAAGGATAGAGGCGGCATCACTGGGTGTTTATCAATGAGGGCTTTCATGGTCGATTCACATAGAGGAGCGACTCCACTAGAGCACAACACCTTCACCGCCGCCGTGAAGTGACCATCCCTGACTTTTCGAAGACATTGTTTTATATTAGGTTCGCTTGCATTGTCCTCTTCCATTCTGACTTCTCCCCTAGATACCACAGCCTCCCCCACGCTATCCAAGAGGGAAGAGACCAAGTCCACAAACCCAGACCCATCTTTCCATACTCCAAGCGCTTGCATGATGCTACTACACTGTAGAGATTTCCTGTTCCCTGATCTTCGCTCTTGCCTGGAGGACGGTCTGACCACCCTCAAGGTTAACCGTGGAAGCAATAACAATTGGACCCAATTGTCAACTGAGCCTGGCAATGCCACTACTTTGCGTAGGGCACTTGTTAACACTTGAGCAAACATCAGACGACAACTGGGGGGATGCTTTTAACAGTCTGAATAGGGAGGGAAAAAACACGCTCGAGGAGGGCAACATCCCCAACCATCCCGTTTGGGTGACATGGGTTTGCGTCGTTTACCGCTTGACATGGTTTCCGTATCCCAACAATGAAGTCTTCGACATCTCCACGACCACGGCGAACGATACAACCTCATCGTCATGCTTGCACCCCCTACTGAGAGCATGCACCACCATGCACCTCCCACATAACCATTTATCTCCTGCCCTGAGAACTTCCCCGACATCCAAAAAAAGGTCCCGATCCTTTGAGATAGCCTCCTTCATAGATAGCCTTCGGTTTTCTGTCTTAAGGTGAGTGTTTTGGATGTGTTCAAGAAGTCGCAAAAATCCGCGATACCCCGGTTGACCATCTTTACATCAGAAAGCATCCATTTTATATAAAAATAACATTTTTGGATCATGTCTTGTATTATTAGTCTTATTTATGTTTAAATAGACATAATTATTTATACTATTAAACATCTATTTTATAAATATTTTTCTTATAAAATAGAAATGTTCTTATGTTTAAAAACCTTAGTTACCATTTGTTGGATCATGGTGTAACTCATAATTATTTATTTAAACATTTATGATTATTATATTTATTTACAATAACTTATTGAAAGTAATTAATTAAATTACTTTGTCTTAATTATTCTAATATATTTTTATCTAAATATTCAATTGGTAGTAACTATATTATCTAAAACACATTTGCAAACTTTGGTATATTATATTTAATATACAACTCTTATATTAATTCGACTTATCATAAAAACTCTAATTCCTCAAATCGACTTAGCGAACCCTAATGCCTTAGACCCTAGATACCTTAGACTTTGTAGACTTTTCCTTACTAGTATTCATATACGTTATAGGTTGAATTCCTCGGAATTCCCATTACTTAGCTCACGACCGCTTAAGTGGATTTTGACCGCTTTCGCAAACTGTGAGTATATCTTTCCCCTTTTTACTGTTTTACTACTTTGGGGTGACTCATGTACCTATTAATCAAGTTTCTATTTCTTTTACTAAATGCAATTCTCATGTGTGTTTGCTTTATGTTAATTGGTGTGTCTATGACTTGTCAAAATCATTAACCGTTGGGCGGCCTAGCATTTCAATGAATAGTACTATGGTATACCCCCTTGAGACTCTGTTGAGAGAATCTTGGTCATTGTCTTGTTAATTCATTATTCAGTTGGTTAGTCATGTGTTAGTCATTATTCATAGGTTTGATTTTGAACGGATATTACTTATTACATAATTGCAAATGGTACCGCACATGAATTGCTAAACACTTTTCCTACTATATTTATTCAAACAGGGTATGCTCACCAATACATTTTTGTATTGACATATACTATTTTCGTACATGTTTCAGGTTATTTATGAGATGACTTTTAAGCCTTTGGAATTTTTACTTAGATTTTGGATTCATTGTATTTCAGTTTAGTTGACATTTAGAAACGTTGTATTTTATTTCAATGTAATAAATTATTTAATCAATGTATCAATATTTACACTTTTAGTCCATGAGCTATTGAACAATCGTTACTACGTGACACCTCGATGTTTCCGCCATCGGTTGGGGTGTTACAACGGGATCGAACAACAGACTGCTTGGAAATTTCTTTTATAGGTCAGTCAAAGTGAACGGCCGTTCGGAATATATGAACGACCGTTCACTAGGACAAAATTAGACTGAACGACCGTTCAGTCAGTGTGAATGGCCGTTCACACTGACTGTGAAGAATTTGAACTTTTTTTAGCATGCTTTTGGTGCTGGCTCTTTTCCCTCCGCTATGTTTAACATTCCTAAGCTTGTTTTACTGCAGATGGTGCACCACATCCTCATTTTCAATACCAAAACATCAAAGACCAACAATGTGTGGGTGAATTTTACCTTCTATAGGCAAGAAGGGATCTGATTGCAGAACCACAAAGGCTTTGCTAGGACACGGTCAGGGCATTAAATCAAGAGGAACGACTTTAGGGAATGTTGGATGAACCCATGGACAGGTTGCTCAAAATCAAGTGACCCGTGTATCAGGAACTCAGACTCGAGTTCCTAGCATCATATAAATACACCAAGCCATGGGCGAGGGAACAACCAGACTTCACCAAAGCAGAAAAATGGGAAGTAGAGTTTAATGACGCGGAACGAAAGGCATTCTGGACTGAACTCACAAGGTTACAAGAATAAAATCCCTAAAACTCTAATGCCTCAAGAATCACGTACCCATTGCTGAAATTAGTCCACCTAGTTATCTACCACACCATGGCCGGGCGAAAGAAAAGTTTGGGCAACTTCCCGACACCAAATTTGTTGTTTGTGTATTCACTTGCTAAAAATGTCCCCATCAACCTTGCTGCCCTTTTAGCCCAATTCTTCATAAATGCAACGGGTCACTCGCCCAACAACGAGATACATTGGGGCCAATACATTACACAGCTGGCTTATGATCTGGGGATCATGAGAAGGGCAAGGAACATGTTGAGGGTTTACCAGGAAGCTATGTAAACATTCAGGTTCTGAAACATATGGGAATCATCCATGAGGCTAGAAATGGTAGATGCAGATTGCAGGGCCTCGATGATGAGATTTGGGACCCGCTTCCGCTGGTGAAATTGATGGTGACGAGTCCGACCCTGATGATGAAGATGAAAAGCCCGGCCATGGGGATGATGGTGAAGGAGGAGCCCACAAACACAGCACCAGCAGCCACCGCCTAACTTTTATGGGGAGTTCACTGTGTTTAAGGACAAAACGCGGTCGAACTTTAAGAGCATGTTTTTCTGGCTTTGACTGCCTATGCACCTGGATTACTTCGGTAACCCTCCGCATCCTTTTAAGACTCCAGGGGACAAGCGGAGGCGGGGACATGATGTTGCGGGTTCATCAGGAACCCGACACGACGACGATGAGGAGAAAGACGACTAGGAAGGTGGTTAGAGCGTGCAGAGGCGACGGTCTGATCTTTATTATTTTTCTTTGCAGTATTTTAGTTATTGGGGGTTCATTTTGGTTAATTTAAAAACCCCCCCGGTTCATGTACTGTGCTGTATTTCGGGTGCTTGCACCTAAGACATCTTTTATTTCTGTACTTGTTTATTTCTTTTCAGTATTCTAATTTAGTTTGTTTGGTTTGTTTGGAAGATTATGTTTTGAATGTGTTTCATATGTTTGCTTGTCAAGAATGTTGATCGTGCAGGAAAATGGGGAGCACCGCCGTTGATGCTCTATGCCGTTTATTTTCCCCGGTTTTTCTTCGACACCAGGGGAGTTTTATTCTCCTTTTTTCACACTATAGTAAGCTATTTCATAAACGCTTTCTATTTTTCACATTGGGGACAATGTGAAGCTCGAGTGTGGGGAGGGATTACATTTTGTTTGTCCTCTATATGTATATATGTAAAAAAAACTTTTAAGTTGTAAGTCGATTATAATGATCAATTTCAGCTTATAAAAAAGTATATGTGTATATATAGAATAAACATCAAGCCTAACTGATTTTTGATAAAGATAACTAGGGCATGACAAACGGATGTGATACTAACTTGTTAAATCTGTACACTTTCCTTCCCGTTATGTGAGCATTTGAGCCGATAGTATTGATTATTTCATTTCTTGATGCTTATTGAGTGAGCCGGATGTTTTGTGCAATTTAGAACTTATCACTAGCATGCTTGTTTAGATCAGATACGTGTGAGATTATACGAAAATGATTGAGGCACTTAGGATACCCTTTTGATTTAGCCTTTTCTTTTCATTTTATCTGTTTTCCGCACCCATATGTTATCCACTAGTTAAACTTGTTGAGCCTATATCCGTGTTTTTTCTTATTTACCACACCATTTCAACACTAAACCAAATTTAGCCTTTTTATTTTAATCCTTTTATGTTGAAACTTAGTTTAGGTTATTGTTTGACTCATTTTGCGTTGTATATAGTTTCTGTTCGGGTTCATATATTTAAATCCCGTGTTTTGTGTATATTCGTGTTATAGTTATCGGATATATTCGATATTGTATGTTAATATATATAAAAAATCTAGAAAAATAGTGTACCCTAAAATAGGGTGATTTAGCAGTGTTTGAGCAGCTTTCAGTGGTGTAAAGTTAGAATTCTTGTGGTTAGCTCGAATTAAATGAAAATTTCCTATATCCGCGTGTGTTTTGTATAGTTCGTGTTCATTCCTATTAGTTACACAAAAACTGCCAAGTTTTAGCCATTCAGTCACTGTAAATATCCATTCCACACTCTTTATCCTTGCCCGTCATTACAACCCTTTTAAAACCTCTTGATTTGTGCTTTTTCCCACGTTAGTTGGTGAAGATTAGATCTTTTGACAAGCTTATGGTATTACACGATTGTTGTCTTGGAAATGAAGCGATTTACACATACACAATACACGTATATATCATAAATAAAACCGAGTGTGTGTGAACATTGTGAGTCGTGTATGGGTTTGCGTGCTATGTTGATCGGAAGGGAATCATTGCCTTTTAGTTGTCTTGTCACCTATTTATATATGTTGGCTTGAAAATTATCTGTACAGGTTATTTTGCCTTTGTTGCCATTTGGCGAGTTTTTTGTTTATTTATGTTTAGTTGTTTGGTTGAGGACAAGCAAAGTTCTAGTGTGGGGAGGTTTAATACATGTTAAATTATATATATAAAAGTCCCCGTTTAACTCCCATTTATATATGTTTTTTACCTTCTACACGAGGAATTGGTACTTATTTGGGTATCTTTATGATTATAGGTCTTAAACGATGTCCCGGAAGCAAACCTGAAGAAAAACAAAGGTTTCTGTGAAAACAACGAGTTGTGTCAATCTGAACAGCCGTTCAGTCCATCTGAACGACCATTCACTGAACCAGATACTTTACACAACACTTCTAGAGTGAACGGTTGTTCGGCCAGAGTGAACGTCTGTTCACTTGTCTCAGTCTTTAAAAACATGTCTCATCCCCTATATTCAGTATTGGGTGTTTTCTGATGATTCTGGGTGATTTTCTGGACCTGTGACTTGCTAAGAAGCCGGATAACAAGCTCAGGAGGCGATCGGAATCCATTATCATTATCATCCAATCCATCCCATTTACTATTTTATGGTTTGATCTTTAAACTTGAATCTTGTTCAAAGCATATTGTTTTAACTTATATGTGATGATTTTCTATTGTATTGTAACCTACAGGTAAAAACAGTATTGTTTAGTAGTTACAGCAATCGTTTGTATGAAAATTGAATTTTGTATGATTTTGGTGTTTTCCATGTTTAAATCTTAATGATCATATTGCAACCATGTTTCGTTGTTGTTGGATTTCTAGTTATGTTTGTATGATTTTGATGATTATTGTGTTATGTTAGTCGGATACATGTTGAAAAACCGTCCGGTTAATCGATCGGTAGTAGACTAGTTGACTTGTTAATATGTTTACACCACGCAACTAGTGAGAATAATAGGAACATTACTCTCTCCCATGTTGATGACGAAGTCAACGGGGAAAACGAATTTTCCAATTTTGATAAGCATGTTTTTGACAATCCCCTCAGGTTTCTTTTTGGTGCCATCCGCCAACTCGATCATAGCTGTCAAAGGTCGTGGCTCGCCCAAGTTGAGTTGATTGTAGATATAACTAGGCATAATGTTCATGCTTGCACCAAGATTGGCTAAGGGATAATTCGTCGGCAAGTTACCTGTAGAGCAAGGTAAAGAAAACTTCCCTCGATTGGTCAGCTTCGGTAGGATGCTTTAATGGAGCAGTATCGCGCACTCCTGTGCGTTACCCTTGAGTGCTGCTTCGAGGTTCCTTTTGTTGCTCAAGAAGTCCTTCAAGAATTTTGCGTACTTAGGCATTTGTTGGATGACTTCTATGAAAGGTAAGTTGACGTGGATTTGACTTAGGAGTTCGGTGAACTTCTGACATTGCTCGTCCGTCTTTTCCCTCATCAAACGACTGGGGTAAGGTATATTAGGCCGATATTTCCTCTGTACCGTTTTTACAGTGGTTCTTGTGGCGGAGCAATTGGAGGATTCTGGTTGGTTGCGGGACCTTCATTAACCGGCATTGGTCAACTGACGTTCGAGTTTGTTTCTGGTGCGACAACATTGCGAATGGTTATGGTTGGTGCGGGTTCATTAGCAGGTGGGTTGGGTGGTGCAACTCCTTCGTTGGTAGGCATAGCCAGTTCGGGATAAACTCGGCAACTACGAAGAGTTATGTCATTTACATTTGCCTTTGGGTTGGTTTCAGTGTTGCTTGGAAGACTTCCAGCAGGTCTCTCTGCGAGTTACTTGGCCATTACGCCCATTTGTATCTCCAGGTTCCTGATGGTGGACTCAATTCCTTGAAGCCTTTTGTCGAAGTTATTAAACTTCTCGTCCCTTCGGGCTGCTGATCGGGCTTCGAGTTTTGCAAGTTATTCATCCACAGACGGGTAACCGTTGTTTGAAGGGCATTGTTGGTAGTTTTGTTAACTGAAGTCGGTTGGTTGCATGGTATTTTTATTGTTTTTCCACCCGGAGTTTGGATGATCACGCCAGCCAGGATTATAGGTGTTACTGTAAGGATTTTTTGGCGGGCGGTTCATAACAATGAAGTCAACTTGTTCCACATTGGCCTAAGAAGGAAGACTCCCATCTTGCGGCTACAACTCTGCTGCGATGATGGCATTGACTTGTGCTTTGCTCAGTTGGTTGAGTCGAGTTGATAGCGCCTCGATTTGAGCTTGCAACAAGGTAGTGGAATTAACTTGATACATGCTGGCTTCGATGGTTGTACCACTGATAACTGTTCACTGCGATTTCTTGGATGAGATCAAAGGCTTCCTGCAGTCTCTTGTTCCCGAAAATTCCTCCTGCGGTCGCGTCAAGTGTCTGCCTTTCTTGGTTTGTTAACAAATTGTAGAAGGACGAAACTTGTAACCAAATTTCGAGTCCATGGTGGGGGCATTTCCTTAGCATATCCTTGAATCTCTCCCAAGCCTCATAGAGTCACTCTCCGTCTTCTTGGCAAAAGGTGGTGATGTCATTTCTTTGTTTTGCGGTTTTGGCTGGGGGAAAGTATTTAGAGATAAACTTTTTGGCAAGGTCGGCCCATGTGGTAATGGAGCCTGCGGGTTGTGAGTTCAGCCATGCTTTGGCACGATCCTTTAGTGAGAAAGGAAACATGCGAAGTCGGATAGCGTCAGGCGTGACGTTATGTAACTTGAAGTATCACAAATCTCGAGGAAATTTGCGATATGTGCATGGGGATCTTCATCGGTAAACCATGAAAAGTGCAGTTTTGTTGTATCATGTGGATGACATGGGACTTAATTTCGAAGTGGTCGGCATCAACGACGGGTCTAGAGATGTTAGGGTCCAAGGCATTGATGGAAGGTCTAGCAAATTCAGAGATGATTCTATCAACTTGTGTCATTTTTAATTTTTGTTCTTTTCTTCTAGCTCGAAAATATCTTTCGGGTTCTTCAAGAGGAGGTATGAGTATGGGCAAGGGACGCAATTTCATACACTACTCGAGAACTTTTGAGATAATATTTTTAACAAAAACACTAAGAAAAAGAAAAATAAATTATTTTAAGAAAACCTTTCTATAAAACAGTCGTGCCCCCGGCAACGGAGCCAAAAAAATTGGTGAGCGTGGGTTTTAACAAGACTTAAACTTCTTTTCTTTTAAAAAAGGCAAATTCCCAGTGGAAACGCCCAAGGTGGGATAAAAGGAAAATTAGTCAAAAAACAGTGGGACTCTTTCAAGTTTTAAATTTATAGTCTAAAACGATAGTTGCTTAACGTTCTAAACCCCACACAACGGGCAAGTGTACCTATCATGAGTAGCATAGAAATGAGCAAGTACCAAGTATCGAATCCTAGGACACGATTTTTACTACTTAGCTTCCTAAAAATTACTAAAAGAGTTTTAAAATGCGAGAAGAAAAGTAAACTATAAAAGAAATCAATAGCAAAACAAAGGTGTTGCTTCGGGATCAGATGTTGCCTGGTACGAAACAATAGTAAACTCTTGTTAAAGTGGTGTGTTCAAGATGCGCACTTTAGCATAACTTTGAGATGCGCATTATCGCATACTCTAAAGATGCGTATTATCGCATGACAATAAAAACGATATTTGTTCTTAAGATTTTTATGAGAGTCTCCCAAACCGGTAAGCTCACCTCTCAACAATGAGGGAAGGGTCACCCGAGTCTGTGACGTCCCAACCCTAAAGAACCCACCTCCCAGTGTTGCGATATAGACATCGAACGACTCTTAACTTTTATGAATAACTTTTCGGTGGCTGGGGCATGACCGAACAAGCTACCACTTAACATTATAAGGGAGTCATGGCTACCCCGCTCACGCTCATCCCCTACTTGAATTAATTAATTTTTCAGAAAGTGATTGGCCTATTACTAATTGTGCGGCAATATAGTAATGAAAGAAAATAAAGACCGTTTTCTATCAAAACGGGTTCACCAATTCTTGATTTGCGCCAAAGCTATCACATAGACGATGTAGCTAAGTCACACTATCAAGTCTTGGCTTATCACTAGGACAAAGTATAAATACAGTACCGACCATAGGTGAGATTTTGATAGTAGAGGATTAAGCCACGAAGTGTGTATATTTTTATCCACAAATGGGCTAATCACTACACGTGGAATTAGGTTAGGATGCAAGTGCGCAGGTTGTTACACACCGTGGATACACTCACAAGTCCATCCACTCCCTATCAAAACACCCACAAGACCAAATACTAATTGATTAATTAGTTAATTCATTAAACAAAGTTTGAATATAAAGAATTATTAAGAACACAAAACACCACTTTAAACAAAAATAAACTATTTAGTTCATACCAAGTTCCATTATCACCCTAGAAACACCGAGAGAAATCTAGCCTAATGTTTTGGTCAAAAATTATCTACTAGAAATAATCTTGTTTTCCAAATTAGTAAAAGTGAGGTAGAGTGCTAGTTTGATAAAAACTTAGTGTAATTCTCAGAATGGTGACTTGTAAATGTAAATAAACAATGAATTGACAACTATGCTCAGGATGGTAATGATAAGGTTAAGGATGGACAGTTGTATCTTGAGGATGCAACTATCAGTAATTTCAAGGAACAAGTAAAGTAAATACTAAAACACAATGAACAACACTCGATGTACGAGGAAAGCCCTTGATCAGTTGTAGATCGCCGGCATAAAACCTTAGGAGGAGTCTAAGCCCCTGCCTTGTTTGTTAATATTAAAAAATGGGTAAAAATGTTACAACTTCGGATGAATGATTGACGAGTGTACTAAGATTACAATGAATTGTGCTAAGTGTGTGTGTGAGTTTTTCTATGATCAGCATAGTGTTCGTGTATTTCAGGTGATAGTAATGTGTCCTATACTCATCGATCATTCCCATATTTATAGAACATGAATGTAAACAAAAGATCTCGTGTAATCCGCTCGTTAGTTAAGTTCCTTGAAGTCTTCTTGTGACCGTTGTAGTTGTTTCAGGTCAGGTAGACGTTGTAGCAACTGTTTCCACCTTCTTCGCCTGCTTTTAATGCTTGGCAGTTACATCTTTGACTCCTTCTTCAAGCTTGGACCTTGGTTTGCAAGCGTAACTCCTCCACCTTTAACCCTTTTGACCGAGTTATTATACGTTGGAAAGCAGTTTCGTGTCCATATTGTAACTTAGTTGTACCTGCAGTTACATCACATAAGGATAATTCGTTAGTCCATCCTCAGGATGTGCACATGCTGAAATATAGTTACATCCCGAAGTCTATCAGGTCCTTCAGCATCCTGAAGATGCTATATTGAGGATATGAGGTAAAATCATCCTGAGGATTTTCACCACCAACAATTGTCCCAAAAAATATGTTACCGTTGATATCTCAACGGTATAAGTATTTTTCTCAATCGAATAATTTCTCGGATAAGCATGCTTTCGCTTCTTTCAAGGTTGCAACGGCTATTTTTTAGGCTAAAACTTCGTGATGACCGTTACACCCCATCATATTATATCGCCTATATCTAGGCTTTTCTTCCTTCTTTATAATCACACAAGATTTTTTAAAAAAAAAGGTAATTGTTCCTTCTTATCTCTTGCTTTCTTCTTTTCTTTGATCCTGCAAAATTTTTCTAAAAACAAATATTTTGAGAATGAGTAAGAAATTAACCAGGGCGTCTGGAAGTGTTGGAATCCCTAAGGATTTCACACCTCAGAATTTGCTCAAAGAACCTGATCAAGAGGTTTGCACTTTTAGTGATAGGAATATTCAAACCCTTAAGAACTCAGGGGCCTTCCCTAGTTCGGCTATTTTCCGTCCCTATGATTCGAGTGTGAAATCTGATTTCGCCTCCTCTATTTGGGTTTGCTTCTTCTATCTTCCCTTCCAACTAGGTCTTAGGTATCCATTCCCAGAGTTCATCAAGGAATTCTTTGATGCTACAGGAATGGCTTTTGCCCAGGCCATGCCTGAGATCTGGAGGATTTTAATGGTTTGCAATAAGATCATTAAAAATCATGGCATTCAACTCGAGACTGGGGACCTGTCATATATTTATAAGTTGAAAACACACGGTTCAAGCCGTTATATCCTTCAGCTTATTAATTGTTGTGGGTGAAAATCCTCAGGATGATTTTACCTCACATCCCTAATGTACCATCCCCGGGATGCTAAAGGACTCAACTGACTTCAGGATATAACTATATTTCAGCATGTGCACATCCTGAAGATATACTAACGAACTATCTTTATATGACATGATTGCAGGTACAACTAAAATTATAATATGGACTTGAAACTGACTTCCAACGTCTATATTGTAGTGACTTGGTCAAAAGACTTATTGATGGAAGAATTACACTCGCGAGCCAAGGTCTAAGCTTGAAGAAGAAGTCAAGAATGTAACCGATATGCATTGAAAACAGACGAAGAAGGTGGAAACCGTTACCATAACGTCTACTTGAGCAGAAACAGCTGATACAACGACTTTATCTCAGTTGAAACTCACCCAACGTTCACTTGAAACAGTTCCAACCGATATTGAAGGACGAGTATGGGACACATTGCTCACACTATAGCTACACGCATATACTTAGTTGATCACAAACACTTGCACGATCATTGTAATCATAGTACACTCGTCCAAATACTCATCCAAAGTTGTATCTTTTTTACCACATTAATATTAACAAACAAGGCAGGGGCCTAGACTCCTCCCGAGGTTTTATGCTGGCGATCTGCAACTCATTAAGGGCTTTCCTCGTAGATCGTGTGTTGTTCTTGTTGTTTATCACTTTATTTGTTCATTCTTAGCAGTTCCATCCCGAAGATAAAACTATCCATCCTAAGGATAATACTGTCCATCCTTAAAATAACCTAAGCCATCCTGATCATATTTTTGTTTCTTTTACATCTTGATACACCATCTTCATAATACTATTGATTTACAAACATATCTCTACACATTTAGCACTCTACCTCACATAAATTAATTTGGAATACAAAGTTATTTTTATTAGATAATTTTTTTACCAAAACAATTTGGCGCCCACCGTGGGGCAAGTGGTGCTATTTTAACAAAAAACTTTATTAAAACTTTCTCTTATTTGATTCTCTTTTACAAAATTTGACAACTATGGCTTTTTCACAAAAAATTGTTTCAACATCCATGCCATCTACAACCTCTGCCAGAAACACTGCCTTACCACCTCCACCAGCACTTCCAAGAAGTTCCACTTCCCAAATCCAACTTAGACCATCTGGATCTACTCCTCCTGTTTTTGTATCAAATGATTAACTACTTTCTATGTTTGCACTAATGAAAGATTCAATACATCAACAACAAGACACAAACCGGATGTTGATAATAGAGATACAAGCTCTTAAATCATCCTCAAGAAGGCCAAGTGAAGACATAGGGACACCATTGCAGCCCAGGGCATAAGATTTTAATTCTAGCATCTCTGGAGGGGTGCATCAAGGAGAATTTACCCCCATGAGTTCTGGATTCTCTGCTCCAGGAAACAGAAACTGCTCCTAGGATGGCAACCACCAGGGATACAGGATATACACCTGTGCCATCCCAAGGATATAACACTAACGGTAACAATTTAAGTTCTAGTACTTTTACTGCTAATGATGTTGTTTCTTTGCAGGATACAGGAATAAGTCCTCAGCTAGCAAGGGAGCTTCAGAAGATTAAGGATATGGTATCGAGTGTTCCAGGGATAGTGCAACCCATCCCTGAAGTATCCTCGGCATGCCATAGAGTATCAAGATTTGCATCTCCCATATGTGATGCACAAATTCCAAAATGGTTTCAAACTCCAAGCATGAAGCTCTATGATGGATCTATAGATCCTGAGGAGCATGTGGCTCAATATAGGGAAAGGATGGAAATAAATCCAATCCCTGCCAATCTGAAAGAAGCATGTCTATGCATGGGATTTGGCTCAACTCTCTCTGATCCAGCCCTGAAATGGCTCCTAAGTGTTCCACCCTATTCTATTACTTCTTTCGCACATTTAATTAACATGTTTAATAATCAGTTTTCTTGTAGTCGAACATTTGAATGTTTGACAAGTGATCTATACAGGGTGACTCAACCACAGGGAGAATCACTAAGGGAATACATTACTAGGTTTGGAAAGGAAGCACTTGACATCCCGAACCTGGATGTCACAACAGCAGTTCAGGCATTCAAGATGGGGCTGCAAAGAGATTCACCATTCTACCAAGAAATGGTGATGAATCCATGCAGGAACTTGGATGAAATCAGGAACAGAGCTCTAAGATTCATCCGACTTGAAGATGATAAGAAAATTCAAGAGAGGATAGAATCATCCTCAAAATATAACCATCCCAATCGAAAGTCTACTCCCACATACGAACCATATAAGCATAAACCATATGCTAGGCCTGATAATAAAAAGGTCAATGTGGTAGAGGACGACGATGAGGATGACTGCCCTAAATTATCGGATTACTGTTTTTCTCTGGATGTAACAGGATTGATGTATGCCATGAAAGATCTAGGGGACAAAGCAAGATGGCCAAGGAAAGAGAATAAGGCAGGATGGAAGGATAAGTCCAAATGGTGTGCCTATCACGAAGATTTCGGCCATATCACTGAAGATTGTATCGCCTTAAGGAAGGAGATAGCCTATCTCTTGAGAAAGGGTCATCTTAAAGAACTCCTAGGCAAAAAGAAATCAAGAACTCAGGGTGGCGGCAACATCCTAGAAAGGGAAGCATCCCCACCTAAGGATGTTGGTATCATTAACTTCATATCAGGAGGATCAGACATTTGTGGAATTTCATACTCAGCTGCCAAAAGACATGTGAGGGAGACAAAGTCTGAAAAAGGAGAAAGACCAACAAAAACGACCATCCTGACGACCTCCAAAGTGATCAGCTTCGAGGAGGAGGACCAAGAAACATTCTTGATCCTCATCATGACGGTTTGGTTATTACTTTGTATATTGCTAACCACTTTGTTCGCAGATTCTCGTAGATGGAGGAAGCTCAGGGAACATCATCCAGCTTGAAGCTCTTAAAAGAATGAATATCCCAGAAGCTGAAATAGTTTCCAGATCATCAGTCTTAGTGGGCTTCAGTGGAGAAACTAAGAGCACAGTGGGAGACATAAAGCTACCAGTGTATGTGGAAGGGGTGAATTCTATCCAAAGATTCTCTATGATAGATTCCCTATCCTGCTACAATGTCATCCTGGGGAGACCCTAGATACATGACATGAAGGCAGTCCCTTCAACATACCACCAGTGTATAAAGTTACCCACACCTTGGGGAGTCGTCAAAGTAAATAGTGATCAACAAGAATCCAAGGACTGTTATACAATATCAATGAAGGCCTCATCACACCAAGCATAGCAACTACAGAAGGATGCACAGGGACATCCTCAAGATGTCAAGGCACATCTTGAGCAGGATATAAAGGCTGTTTGCCTTGACAACGACAACAAGGATATCACTGTGCTAATTGGTAAGAATATCCCTAATAACATTGAACAATCACTAATCTCGTTTCTTAAATGCAGGATGTCTACTTTTGCATGGAAGCATGAAGATATGACTGGCATTTCTAAGGATGTCATCACTCATAAACTCGGGATTGATAAGAATTTCAAGCCCATTCAACAAAAGAGAAGGAAGTTTGCTCCGTAACGAAATGTCGTAATACAAGAAGAAGTGGATAGACTCCTTAAATCCAAGATGATAAAATAAATAAAATTTCCAAGATGGCTTGCCAACGTGGTGGTGGTTCAAAAGAAGAATGGGAAGTGGAGAGTATGTGTAGACTACACAGACCTCAATAAAGCTTGTCCTAAAGACCCATTCCCATTACCACACATAGATTCAATGGTGGATGCTACAACAGGACATGAAATGCTGACATTCATGGATGCATCCTCAGGATTCCAACAAATTCAAATGGAACCAGAGGATCAAGATGACACAGCATTCATGACCCCATCAGGTATATATTGTTATATGGCTACGCCATTTGGATTAATAAAAACGCAGGTGAAACCTACCAAAGGCTAGTGAATATGATGTTTAAAGAAATGATTGGGGACACAATGGAGGTGTACATTGATGACATGATGGTCAATTCCAAGAAAGCAGAAAATCATTTTCAAAATCTTAAGGAGGCATTTGACATCCTAGACGCCTATAACATGAAGTTGAACTCATCTAAATGTCATTTTGGAGTTGGTGCTGGAAAATTTCTAGGATATCTAGTTACTAAAAGAGGGATAGAAGCCAGCCCTGAACAAATAAAGGCCATCCTTGATATCAAATCCCCAAAAAATATCAAGGATGTACAAAGGCTGACAGGCAGGATAGCAGCCTTAAACAGATTCATTTCGAAATCCTTGAATAAATACAAAGAATTCTATGATATCCTTAGGAAGAATAGTAAATTCGACTGGGGACAGAGACACGAAGAAGCATTGAAGAAACTGAAAGAATATCTAGTAGCAGCTCCACTCCTGATGAAGCCTGGGGATGGAGAACCACTAAAGTTATATCTTGTTGTTTCTGGGAGTGTTATAAGTTTAGTCTTGGTAAGAGACTTCGAGGGGGAACAGTCCATCCCGAAGATAAAACAGTCCATCCCGAGGGTATCACTGTTTTAGCCACTCAGGCACAAGATGATTCATCATGGATACTCCTATAATAAAATATTTACAAGAGGATGTCATTCCTGATGAAGAAAATCCAAAGGCTTTCAGGATGAAGGTATCTAAATTCACAATTATAGACAATATTTTGTATAGAAAATCTCTTGCAGGTCCATATCTGAGATGTCTCAACAAAGATGAAGCAAATGAGGTGCTCAAAGACATCCACGAAGGAGATTGTGAAAATCATACAGGAGGAAGATCTCTCTACTCAAAGACTCTAAGGACAGGATACTATTGGCCTACTATGAAGAAGGATGCCATGCTATATTCCAAAAAGTGTGATCCATGAAAAAGACATAGCAACATTCTTCACTAGCCTGTTGAACAATTACATCCTGTTATTTCACCATGGCCCTTCATGAAATGGGGGATGGATATAGTAGGAAAGCTACCCAAAGCCCCTGGAGTAAAGGTATTTATGCTGGAGCATTTGTACAAGTTAGAGATAAAGAAGTGGTCTCATTCATTAAGAGAAATATCCTAACAAGATTTGGAGTGCCATCTGAGATTATTTGTGACAATGGTTCTCAATTCATAAGCAAAAGAACAACTGACTTTTGTGAGAGTTGGGGAATCAATATGGTGACTTCAACACCAGTCCATCCTCAAGCTAATGGACAGGTAGAATCTTCAAACAAAATCATTGTCAAAAACTTGAAGAAGAAGCTTGGGAAAAGAAAGGGAAATGGGAAGAAGAACTTCCATTCGTACTCTGGGCAGATAGGACTACTTCCAAGAATGCTACTGGTCAAACACCTTTCTCCTTAGTCTTTGGAATAGAAGCAATGCTACCAACAGAGATGGGCATGCCTACAGCAAGGAAACACTTTCAAGATGCAACTACCAATTCAGAAGCATTGCTTCAGGATTTGGAAACTGTGGATAAGCTCAGGGATGCTGGTAAAGTAAGGATGGCAGCATATCAACAAAGGATTGCTAAA
Organism: Ambrosia x helenae; assembly: GCA_030844895.1. Classification (NCBI taxonomy): domain Eukaryota; kingdom Viridiplantae; phylum Streptophyta; class Magnoliopsida; order Asterales; family Asteraceae; genus Ambrosia; species Ambrosia x helenae. Next base: position 100,635,043 of record CM061231.1, read on the forward strand.
GCTTACAACAAGAATATCAGGATAAGAAGATTTCAGGAAGGAGACTTGGTATTGAGAAAACCCTTTCAAAATACTGTAAGCGAAAGATTTTGACTAAAACAGGATTATATGATCATACAAGTTACAAAACCAGGTGCGGAAACCCTAGTTCTGAACAAACTGATAAAACTCTAATCAAAACACAATCAATATCATTTTCAAAGCTTTTTCATAGATTAACTTTCTCAAATATTCAATTACAATCACACACACGTTAATCTAGATCAATTACAGACTTTCACAAAATACCCTGGAACCTGACCTGAACACACACACAACTAATAACTCTCTTACATTCACAAAAACACAAAAACACAAAATCTATATATAGACTCTGCACATTCGCCCAGTTGATGTGGTCGAATGTGGAGTTCTTCCACATTCGCCCACTCCAATGGTACGAATGTGTTCTTGATCAGCTTCCAATCTACCTTCGTCCACTTATCTTCTACCTTCGCCCAAATATTTCTACCTTCGCCCAAACAACAAAACTTAACATATGTTAGTATCCAATCATTAGTCGCAAAACGCATCTACAAATACAACAAAACCAAGTGATGGAAATTTAGCTCCCAAGTGGGAAGGTCCATACTTGATTGATTCCGAAGCTGGTAAAGGAGCATATTGGTTATCAACGATGGAAGGAGAGATTCTACCAAGGGCTTGGAATGCAATTCACTTAAGATATTACCATGTTTAGAGATGCATGTGACTGATCTCTCTGGAAGAGAAACCATGGTCTGAATCACAGGTGGGATGAATTTTGCAGTATTTACCCTTTATCTATTTCGATCGATTATATTTTCACTAAACATGGTCTAGAAATAGTCCATCCTGATAATTTTGCAGTACCATCCTAAAGATGGAATGCTTAGAAGACTAGGGGGTTGGCCACCCTCTCCTACGTTAAGGTGTCCACCACCTTCCTAAGGTTTAAAGGTTTTCACCTTTCACATTGGGTTAGCAACCCTCGCCTGGAGCGCATGATTCACATGTATATTCTCAGGATGGTGGGACCAGTTCATGTAAAAGTGGCTGACAATTTCATTATCTTTGAGATATACGATGGAGCTCTTAAGGTTTAGACATTTTTCAATGTCTCTTTCTCGTGTTTGGTCTAGTCACCAGGGCCTTGTCGCCAGTTATTCCTAAGGGCCTTGTCGCCAGTTATCCCAAGATATTGCATATTGATCATTGTCACCGTGATTATTTCAAAAGGGGTTTTGATCCCAGTTAAACCAAAGGCCTTGTCGCCCGTATAATAACAAAGTTTTCCTTTACAGGATATTATTAAGATTCAATTTTCCCTAAGGATTATGAACTTGAAGTCTATACTGAAGATATTACACTGGGGACATCCTCAAGATGTAAGACTATCCCAAGGATGAAAGAGAGACTGGGGACATCCTCAGGATAATGAAGACCATCCTGACGATGTAAAGGACTTATGAAGAATATGGCAAGATTAGTTATTATTTTTCATTCTTTTATCACTAAGTGTTTGCTAATGTTTGCAGAACGACAAAGAGAATAAAGAACACGAAGATATCAAAGGTTATCGATATATTATTCATAAAAAGATAATACCAACCCCTGGGTTCATCCTAAACCAGGATCCATCTACTAGGGGTCAGCATTTCAAAGTCAGGGTAGAAAAAGAATTTGGGGCTTCGTCTTGAAAATTAAGATCCCTCCACCCCAAAGACTTTCAGTGTTCATACAGACATAAAAAGAAATTATTTAAATTGTTCACAAACCAACTAAATATTATAAAAAGTGGGCTCTAGCCTAGTCATCTCATCCTTCATTTCCCACCGGTTCATCAACCTGAAATTCCTTGGCCACACCTGCATCTGTCACCTCAGCCTCTGTCACCTCAGCTTCTTTACCAGCATCCTGGGGAGCGGCAACAGGGATCGATTCAGACGCTACTTCCTTTCCGCCCAGGCTAAGGATCTTCCCTTGCCAAGTTTCAATATCCCAATCTTCCATCTTAAAATTGGGCTCTTTAGCTTGTAATGCCATTCTCACCCTATCTTGAAAAACATAAATGGTGGCAGACTTAATCAACCCCTGCTTATACTCTTCCATCTCCTTTTGATGGTCCCTCATGCTTTTGGCTTGAGCAGCCTTCACAACCTTCAGCTCAGTCTCCACCTTGCCTACTTTCTTCTCAAGTTGTTTGGCCTTATCAAGGGCAGACTTCTTTGCATCCTCAAGCTTGGCCTTAGTATCAGAAAACTCTTTGTTCATATCATCCAGGGACTTCAGCAAGAACTCGTGCCCGTGCAAAAACGAAAAAAATCAGGTAAGTATTTAAATGTTATAATAAGCAATCATTGCCATCCTTAGGATGCACAACGTACCTAAAGAACAAACTGAGAAACCTTGCCTAGGATGGCATCACAACTGGGACCATCAAAGGGAGAAGTTTCTTGAGTCGAAGTGCTGACAACCTTCCTCTTCTTAGAAGAAGTTGCAGCTCTTGCCTTAGGGGCAGGAGGAGGACTTGTCATCCTGGAGCTGGATGGAGAAGTTATCTTTGAAGACTTGATATCTTGACTGTCAATCTCGTCAAGATTAAAGTAATCAGGCTTCTTTGCTGAATCAAGAAAGACATACACAGGTTAACACAAAGATCAGGATAAACATATTCTCAGGATATGACTTACCAGACATCTCAGTAGCACGACTTGCAGAAAAACTTTCTTCTACTCCAAAAGTCCTTGCTGAAGCAGGTAGCTCTAGTATTGCCTTGCGTCTAATGAAAGCGTCGTCCAAAGTAGGAAAAAGTTTTGCAAAACAAGCACCTGCAAGATGAAGATGGTTTAGAATACTCTTAACATCTTCAGGATGTAACTATCTTGTTATAACATATTTACCACTTCTTAACCAGGACATGGGGATTTCATCCCCATAAGGAATGGAATCCCTCCTTACAAAAAAAAAAAGAATTTTGATTTCCAGGGCCAATCAGATCTCACAACGTTATGTAGCAGAGGAGGTTCTTTATCAATAAGTTGAAGAACATAACGGTTTGACCCATGTGTCCTTAACTTATATATGTATGGCGGGTCACCAACATGAAGATTAATGCCATGAGTCTGAATGATCTTATCACAAACTATTAAGATCCTCCAGATCTCAGGCATGGCCTGGGCAAAAGCCATCCCTGTCGCATCAAAGAATTCTTTCATGAAATCTGGGAATGGATATTTGAGGCCAAGCTGGAATGGTAAAAAGAAAAAGCAAACCCAGACAGAAGAGGCAAAGTCGGACTTTGCATTTAGGTCAAAAGGCCTAAAAACGGCAGAATCAGGAAAAGCCCCTGATATCTTAAGGGCTTGAATATCTTTATCGTAAAAAGTACAGATTTCTTGATCAAGATCTTTGATCAAGTTTTGGGTTGTGAAATCCTTAGGGATTCCAACACTTCCGAGAGCCCTTGTTAATTTCTTGCTCATTCTATAAAATTAATTTAAAAGACTTCTTTTTGCAGGAATAAAAAGAGAAAACGAGAAAGAAGCAAAATTAGTTACCTTTTCAAATAATCTTAGTCGATTATAAAGGAGGAAGGGAAAGCCTAGATATAGGCAGAAGGATATGATGAGGTGTAACGGTCATCACGAGGAAATAGCCTAAAAAATAGCCGTTAGGGTCTCGAAACGTGAAAAGATGGACCCATCAATTGAGAAAAATACTTTTACCATTAAGATAACGGTAACATATTTTTGGGGACAATTGTTATGGGTGAAAATCCTCAGGATGATTTTACCTCACATCCCTAATGTACCATCCCCGGGTTGCTAAAGGACTCAACTGACTTCAGGATATAACTATATTTCAGCATGTGCACATCCTGAAGATATACTAACGAACTATCTTTATATGACATGATTGCAGGTACAACTAAAATTATAATATGGACTTGAAACTAACTTCCAACGTCTATAGTGTAGTGACTTGGTCAAAAGACTTATTGATGGAAGAATTACACTTGCGAGCCAAGGTCTAAGCTTGAAGAAGAAGTCAAGAATGTAACTGATATGCATTGAAAACAGGCAAAGAAGGCGGAAACCGTTACCATAAGGTCTACTTGAGCAGAAACAACTGATACAATGACTTTATCTCAGTTGAAACTCACCCAACGTTCACTTGAAACAGTTCCAACCGATATTGAAGGAACTTAACTACATAACGGATATTTTGTTTATTTCATGTACTATATAAATGGGGGTATTGGATGAGTATAGGACACATTGCTCACACTATAGCTACACACATATACTTAGTTGATCACAAACACTTGCACGATCATTGTAATCATATTACACTCGTCCAAATACTCATCCAAAGTTGTATCTTTTTTACCACATTAATATTAACAAACAAGGCAGGGGCCTAGACTCCTCCCGAGGTTTTATGCCGGTGATCTACAGCTGATCAAGGGCTTTCCTCGTAGATCGTGTGTTGTTCTTGTTATTTATCACTTTATTTGTTCATTCTTAGCAGTTCTATCCCGAAGATAAAACTGTCCATCCTTAGGATAATACTGTCCATCCCTAAAATAACCTAAGCCATCCTGATCATAGTTGTCATATTTTTGTTTCTTTAACATCTTGATACACCATCTTCAGAATACTACTGATTTACAAACATATCTCTACACATTTAGCACTCTACCTCACATAAACTAATTTGGAATACAAAGTTATTTTTATTAGATAATTTTTGACCAAAACATTAATAAGCAACCCCCTCTCTTTTATAATGTCATAAAATCTGATAGGCTGTAGAAATCTAAGTTCTTCTTCGTGAGAAGAGACTCCATTCCTTATGGGAATGACATCCCTATATCCTGGTTTAAAAGTGGTAAATACTTTTCTGGGTAAAAAGAAAATACTAGAAGCATCCTGAAAATGTTACTAATATTTTGAATCTTGTCTTGTAGGTGCATGCTTTGCAAAACGTGTCCCTCCTTTAGACTCTGCCTTTATTAGACGTAAGGAAATAATAGACCTACCTCCTTCGGCAAGGACTTTTGAAATAGAAGAAAGTTTTACCACAAGCCAAGCTACTGAGATGTCTGGTTAGTCTTACTTACTACATCCTGAAGATGTTCATGTTTTGATTCTTGTGTGAACCTGTGTCTTTTGTCTTTTTCAGCAAAGAAACCTGCCTTCTTTGATCTTGATGAGATTGACAGTCTGGACGTCAAAGCTCCACAAATCACTTCACCCTCCAGTTCCAGGATGACAAGCCCTCCTCCTACAACCAAGCCTAAGGCACCTTCTAAGAAGAGGAAGGCAGCTAGCTCCTCTGCTCAAGAGACTTCTCCTTCACAGTTTATCCTCCAGGTATGCTCTTATCCTGAGGATGTTTACAATAATATTTTAGCATATAATAGGGTTAAATACTTACCTGTTCTTGTTTACATCTGTAGGGACATGAATATCTTCTAAAATCTCTGGATGATGTCAACAATGAGTTTGCTGATACTAAGGCCAGACTTGAGGATGCGAAGAAGTCAGCACTTGACAAAGGTTAACAGCTTGAGAAGAAATTGGCCAAAGTTGAAACTGAGCTGAAGTTGGTGAAGTCTGCTCGGGCCAAGAGCATGCAGGACCATCAAAAGGAGATGGAGGAGTACAAGCAGGGTATGATGCAATCTGCCACGATCTCAGTTTTCCAGGCTAGGGTGAGGATGCCTTTGCAGGCTAAAGATCCTAATTTCAAGCTGGAAGATTGGGATGTTAAAGCCTGGCAAGAGAAGACCCTTAGTCTGGGTGGAAAAGAGGTGGTGCCTAAATCTTCCCCCACTGTTGATCCTGAAGATGCAGCAAAGGAGCTTGAGGTGACGGAGGCTGAAGTGGCTAAGGATTTCCAGGTTGAGGAACCAGTGGGCAATGAAGGATGAGATGACTAGGCCTGAGCCCACTTTTTTAGAATATTGGTTGGTTTGTGAACAATTCTGAACAATTTTTTTTATGTCTGTATGAACAATGAAAGGTTTTTGGGGTGGAGGGATCTTGATTTTCAAGACGAAGCCCCAAAATCTTTCCCTGACCTGGCCTAAAAATGTTGACCCCTGGTGGATGGGTCCTGGTTTAGGATGAAACCAGGGGTTGACATCAGTTTTTAATTATGATGCATAAATAATATGACAACAACTGTTTGATGCTACATCCTTGTGTTCTTTTATTCTGCAAACACTAGCAATTGTTAGATATAAAGAAATGATATAAATGATACCTTCATCCTCTGAAAATAATCCCCTTAGATTAATGTCTTGAAGATATTCTTCATTCTTCTTTGTCATCCTCAGGATGATACTCAGTATCATGAGGATGTCCCTAGTTCTTCTTTCTTTGGCATCCTCAGGATGGTCTTCATTATTCTGACGATGTCCCCAGTATAATATCTTCAAGATATACTTTGAGACTCTTTCCTTTTTCAAAGAAAAGTTAACAACAACCTGTATAAAGGCAAAAATTGTTATTATACTGGCGACTAGGCCTTTAAGTGAACTGGGGTCAAACCCATTTAGATTAACTTGGTGACAAGACCAACATGTAGAATCTTGAGGATAACTGGCGACAAGGCCTATTGTAACATCTTAGGAATAGTTGGCGACAAGGCCCTGGCGACTAGGCCAAATACGCAAGAGACATTGAAAAATGTCTAAACCTTAAGAGTTCAATATATATCTCAAAAATGATGAAATTGTCAGCCACTTTTACATGGACTGGTCCCACCATCCTGAAAATATATACGAACAACGTGCGCACTAGGCGGGGTTTCTAACCCAATGTTCAAGGTGAAAACCTTTAAACCTTAGGAAGGTGTTGGAAACCTTAACGGATGAGAGGGTGGCCAACCCTCTAGTCTTCAAAATGTTCCATCTTCAGGATGGTACTGCAAAATTCTCGAAATGGACTATTTTAGTTAAAATAAACGATCGAAATAGGTTAAGAATACTTACATATGGAGATGATTAATCTCTGTCAGCCTTCACCTTCATCCCACCAGTAATCCGAACCATGGTTTCTCTTCTCGAGATATCAGTCACATGCAATATTATACGTGGTAATATTTCAAATGAATCGCAATCCATGCTCTTGGTAGAATTTCTCCTTCCATAGTCGATAGCCAATATGCTCCTTTGCCAGCTTCGGAATCTATAAAGTATGGTCCTTCCCATTTAGGAGCTAGCTTGCCATCACTTGGTTTTGTTGTATTTTGGAAGGCTTTTCTTAGTACCAAATCTCCTTCTTGAAATCTTCTTATTATATTTTTGTTGTAGGCTTTAGCTATCCTTTGTTGATGAGCTGCCATCCTTAATTTAGCAGCATCCCTGAGTTCATCCACTGCTTCCAAATCTTGCAATAGTACTTCCGAGTTGGTTGTTACATCCTGAAGATGTCTCATGGCTATAGGCATGACCATCTCTGTAGGTAGCATTGCTTCCGTTCCAAAGACCAAGGAGAAAGGTGTTTGACCAGTTGCATTTTTTAAAGTAGTTCTATCAGCCCAAAGTACAAATGGAAGTTCTTCTGCCCATTCCCCTTTCTTTTCCCCAAGCTTTTTCTTCAAATTGTTGACAATAATTTTATTTGAGGATTCTGCTTGTCCATTAGCCTGAGGATGGACTGGTGTTGAAGTTATCATCTTGATTCCCCAGCTTTCACAAAGACAGTCGTCCTATTGTTGATGAATTGACAACCGTTGTCGCAAATGATTTCAGCTGGTACTCCAAATCTTGTTAGGATATTCCTCTTGATGAATGACACCACTTCCTTGTCCCTGACTTGTACAAATGCTTCAGCTTCGATCCATTCTGAGAAGTAATCAGTCATTACCAATATGAACACCTTCCCACCGGGAGCTACAGGTAACTTTCCTATTATATCCATCCCCCATTTCATAAAGGGCCATGGTGAAATAATATGATGTAGTGGTTCAGCAGGCTAATGAAGGATGTTGCTATGTGTTTGACATGGATCAAACTTTTGAGAATATAGCATGGCATCCTTCTTCATAGTTGGTCAATAGTATCTTGTTCTTAAGGTCTTTGAGTAAAGAGATCTTCCTCCTGTGTGGTTTCCACAGTCTCCTTCGTGGATATCCTCGAGTACTTCATTTGCTTCTTCTTTATTGAGACACCTCAAATATGGACCTGCAAGAGATTTTCTATACAAAATATTGTCTATAATAGTAAATTTTGATACCTTCATCCTGAAAGCCTTTGCATTCTCTCCTTCAGGGATGACATCTTGTTGTAAATATTTTATTATAAGAGTCATCCAAGATGGATCGTCTTGAACTTGAGTGGCTAAAACAGTGATATCGTCATGATGTGCTTTAATATCCTCAGGATGCCACTCTTCAATTGCTGGTTTCAGGATATGGATGATGGGAATCTTAGATCCTTCAGGTAGATTTAAGGAGGATCCCAGATTTGCTAAGGCATCAGCTTCAGCATTTTCTTCCATAGGTACCTGTGTTAATGTAAATTCTACAAAAGTGGTTGATAAATTTTTAACTTTTTCGAGATAAACAACTAACTTTTGACCCTTTACTACATAAGATCCATTAAAATGGTTAGCAATCAACAAAGAATCAGAAAATACTTCAATATTAATAACATGCATGTCTTTAGCAAGTTGCAAAAAAAGCAATGAGAGCTTCATATTCTGCCTCATTATTGGTTGTCTGAAATGCACATCTAATAGCATGGGGTATTTTGTACCCTTGTGGCGATTTTAGTAGTATTCCTAAACATGTGCCTTTTGCATTTGAAGCACCATCAATATATGTTGTGGGTGAAAATCCTCAGGATGATTTTACCTCACATCCCTAATGTGCCATTCCCAGGATGCTGAAAGACTTGACTAACTTCAGGATGTGACAGTATTTCAGCATGTGTACATCCTGAGAATGAGCTAACGAGTTGATTCTCCTATGTATGATTGCAGGTACAAATAAATTATAATATGGATTTACATGCTTGGTAACATCTATATTATCACCCTAAATTAAAGAAGTCAAGGATAGAGATACAACTCGTGGTCAAGATGGAAGATATAGTCAAGATGGAAGACATAGTCAAAACTGTAACCGATATACATTTAATATCGGCGACAAAAGAGGAAACAGCTGAAACATTAAACTAGCTACGGAGAAACCGTTGTAGAAACGTTCACCTGAGACGAAACATCCACAACGGTCATGAGAATACTTCAAAGAACTTAACTACTTAGCGAGTTTCATGGGATTGTTTGTTTATTTCATGTACTATATAAGTGGGGGTATTGGACGAGTAAAGGACACATTGCTCACACTATAGCTACACACATACACTTAGCTGATCACAAAACACTTGCACAATCATTGTAATCATAGTACACTAGTCCACATACTCATCCAAAGTTGTATCTTTTTACCATTTTAATATTAACAAACAAGGAAGGGGCCCAGACTCCTCCCGAGGTTTTATGCCGGCGATTTACAATTGATCAAGGGCTTTCCTCGTAGATCGTGTGTTGTTCTTGTTGTTTATCACTTTATTTGTTCATTCTTAGCAGTTCCATCCTGAGGATATAACTGTCCATCCCAAAACTAACCTAAGCCATCCCGATCATAGTTGTTATATTCTTTGCTTATTGAACATCCTGATACACCATCTTAAGAATATTATTGATTTACAAACATATTTCTACACATTTAGCACTCTACCTCACATAAACTAATTTGGAATACAAACTTATTTTTACAAGATAATTTTTGACCAAAACAATTTCGCGCCCACCGTGGGGAAAGTGGTGCTATTTTAACAAAAAACTTTGTTAAAAACTTTCTTCATTTACTTCTTTTTTACAAAACTTGACAACTATGTCGTCTTCCCAGAAAAATATATCCTCATCCATGCCTTCATCAACTTCTACCCAAAATACTGCCTTACCACCCCCACCTGCACTTTCAAGAAGTTCCACTTCCCAAATCCCACCTAGACCATCTGGATTTACTCCTCCTGTTTTAGTATCGAATGATGAATTACTTTCTATGTTTGCACTAATGAAAGATTCGATACATCAACAAGAAGACACAAACCGGATGTTGATAAGAGAAATACAAGCTCTTAAATCATCCTCAAGAAGGCCAAGTGAAGACATGGGGACACCATTGCAGCCCAGGGCGTTAGATTTTAATTCTAGCTTCTCTGGAGGGGTACATCAAGGAGATTTTATCCCCATGAGTACTGGGTTCTCTGCTCCAGAAACAACTACTGCTCCTAGGATGGCGACTACCAGGGATACAGGATATGCACATGTGCCATCCCAAAGATATAACACTAACGGTAACAATTTAAGTTCTAGTAATTTTACTGCTAATGAGGTTGCTTCTTTGCAGGATATAGGAATAAGCCCTCAGCTAGCAAGGGAACTTCAGAAGACCAAGGATATGGTATCGAGTGTGCCAGGGATAGTACAACCCATCCCTGAAGTATCCTCAGCATGCCATAGAGTGTCAAGATTTGCATCTCCCATATGCAATGCAGAGATTCCAAAACGGTTTCAAACTCCAAGTATGAAGCTTTATGATGGATCTACAGATCTTGAAGAGCATGTGGCTCAATATAGGGAAAGGATGGAAATAAATCCAATCCTTGCCAATCTGAAAGAAACATGTTTATTCAAGGGATTTGGTTCAACTCTCACCGGTCCAGCCCTGAAATGGGTCCTAAGTGTTCCACCATATTCTATTACTTCTTTTGCACATTTAATCAACATGTTTAATAATCAGTTTTCTTGTAGTCGAACGTTCGAACGTTTGACAAGCGATCTGTACAGGGTGACTCAACCAAAGGGGGAATCACTAAGAGAATTCATTACTAGGTTTGGAAAGGAAGCACTTGACATCCCGAACATGGATGTCACAACAGCGGTTCAGGCTTTCAAGATGGGACTGCAGAAAGATTCACCATTCTACCAAAAGTTGGTGATGAATCCATGCAGGAACCTAGATGAAGTCAGGAACAGAGCCTTAAGATTCATCCGACTTGAGGATGATAAGAAGATACAAGAGAGGATAGAATCATCCTCAAAATATAACCATCCCAATCGAAAATCCACTCCCACATACGAACCATATAAGCATAAACCATATGCTAGGCCTGATAATAAGAAGGTCAATGTGGTAGAGGATGACGATGAGGATGACTGCCCTAAATTGTCAGACTATTGTTTTTCTGTGGATGTAGCAGGTTTGATGTATGCCATGAAGGATCTGCTGATGGAAAAAGAAATCAAGATCTCAAGATGGCACAAACATCCCAGAAAGAGCAGCATCCCCACCTAAGGATGTTGGCCTTATCAACTTCATTTCAGGAGGGTCAGACATTTGTGGAACCTCATACTCAGCTGCTAAAAGACATGCGAGGGAAACAAAGTCTGAAAAAGGAGAAAGACCAACGAAGATGACCATCCTGACAACCTTAAAAGTGAAAAGTTTTGAGGAAGAAGACAGAGAAAACATCCTTGATCCTCATCATGACGGTTTAGTTATTACTTTATATATTGCTAACCACTTTGTTCGCAGGATTCTTGTAGATGGAGGAAGTTCAGTAAATATCATCCAGCTCGAGGCCCTCAAGAGGATGAACATCTCAAAATTGGAGATAGTTTCCAGGTCATCAGTTTTGGTGGGCTTTAGTGGAGAAACCAAGAGCACAGTGGGTGACATCAAGCTACCAATATTTGTAGAAGGGGTGAACTCTATCCTGAGATTTTGTGTGATAGATTCCCTATCCTGCTACAATGTCATCCTGGGGAGACCCTGGATACATGATATGAAGGCAGTACCTTCAACATATCATCAATGTGTGAAACTACCCACACCTTGGGGAGTTGTGAAGGTCAACAGCGATCAACAAGAAGCTAAGGATTGCTACACGACATCAATGAAGGCCTCATCCCGTCAAGCATAGCAATTACAGCAGGATGCACAGTGCCATCCTTAGAATGTTAAAGCACATCCTGATCAGGATGTAAAAGCAATCTGCCTTGACGACAACAACAAGGATATCACTGTGCAAATCCATAATAATATCCCACATGATATTGAACAATCACTAATATCTTTTCTTAAATGTAGGATGTCTACTTTTTCTTGGAAACATGAAGATATGACCAGCATATCAAAGGATGTCATTACTCACAAACTTAGGATTGATAAGAGTTTCAAGCCCATTCAGCAAAAAAGAAGGAAGTTTGCTCCAGAAAGAAATATCATCATCCAAGAAGAAGTAGGCAAGCTGCTGAAATCTAAGATGATAAGGGAAGTAAAATTCCCAAGATGGCTGGCGAATGTTGTGGTAGTCCAAAAGAAAAATGGGATATGGAGAGTGTGTGTGGACTACACAGACCTTAACAAGGCCTATCCTAAAGATCCATTCCCACTACCACACATAGATTCAATGGTGGATGCTACAGTAGGCCACGAGATGCTGACATTCATGGATGCATCCTTAGGATTCAAACAGATACAAATGGAACAGGATGATCAGGAGGACACAGCATTCATGACATCGTCAGGTATATATTGTTACATAGCCATGCCATTTGGATTAAAAAATGCAGGTGCCACTTATCAGAGGCTAGTGAACATGATGTTCAAAGAAAAGATTGGGGACACGATGGAGGTCTACATTGATGACATGGTAGTAAAATCCAAGAAAGCAGAAGATCATCTTCGGGATCTCAAAGAAGCTTTTGACATCCTGGATGCTTACAACATGAAGTTAAACCCAGCAAAGTGCCATTTTGGAGTTGGAGCTGGGAAGTTTCTTGGATATTTGGTAACATAAAGAGGGATAGAAGCCAGCCCTGAACAAATAAAGGCCATCCTTGATCTCAAATCCCCAAGAAATATTAAGGATGTGCAAAGGCTGACTGGCAGGATAGCATCCCTGAATAGATTCATCTCGAAATCCTCAGAGAAATGTAAAGAGTTCTATGACATCCTGAAAAAGAATAACAAATTCGACTGGGGAAAGAGGCATGAAGAAGCATTAAAGAAGCTCAAAGATTATCTTGCAGCAGCTCCATTGTTGATGAAACCTAAGGATGGAAAACCTCTCAAGCTATATCTTGCAGTTTCTGGGAATGAAATAAGTGCTGTATTGGTAATGGACTTCGAAGGGCAACAACATCCTGTCTATTATGTAAGTAAAACCCTCCTAGATGCTGAAACCAGGTATTCACATCTCGAAAAACTTATTTTAGCTTTAATAATGGCTTCTACTAAGTTAAGGCATTATTTTGAAACACATAAAATATATGCTCAAACTAACTATCCCATTAAAAATGTATTAAGAAAACCTAAAATGTCTGGAAGAATGGCAAAATGGTCAGTTAAATTAAGTGCCTTTGACTTAGAGTATGAGCCTAGAAATGCAATCAAGTCACAGGCCCTAGCAGACTTTGTGGCTGATTTCAGTAGTGACATACTGAGTGAAGTAGAGTCTGAAGTTCAACAACTAAATGAAAATTTAGAAAAATGGACTCTATACACTGATGGTGCTTCGAATGCAGGAGGCACAGGTCTGGGAATACTACTAAAATCGCCACAAGGGGACAAGATACCCCATGCTATTAGATGTGCATTGCAAACAACCAATAATGAAGCTGAATATGGAGCTCTCATTGCTAGTTTACAACTTGCTAGAGATTTACATATTGTTAAAATTGAAGTCTTTGTTGATTCTTTGTTGATTACTAACCATTTCAATGGATCATATGCAGTAAAAGGACAAAAGTTAGCCATTTATCTTGAAATCGTTAAAGATTTAGCTACTTCTTTTGTAGAATTTTCACTAACACAGGTACCTAGGGAAGAAAATGATGAAGCTGACGCCCTAGCAAATCTGGGATCCTCCTTTAATTTACCAGAAGGATCCAAGATTCCCATCATTCACATCTTGAAACTGGCGATTGAAGAGTGGCGTCCTGAGGATGGCCAGGCACATCCTGAGGATAAAATAGACCATCCTGAGGATATCACTGTTTTGGCCACTCAGAAACAAGACGACTCGTCATGGATGACTCCCATAATCAAATATTTACAAGAAGATGTCCTTCCTGATGAAGAAAATCCAAAGGCTTTCAGGATAAAGGTATCTAAATTTACAATTATAGACAATATTTTGTATAGAAAGTCTCTTGCAGGTCCATATTTGAGATGTCTCAACAAGGATGAAGCAAACAAAGTACTCAAAGACATCCACGAAGGAGATCGTGGAAATCATACAGGAGGAAGATCTCTCTACTCGAAGACTCTGAGGACGGGATACTATTGGCCTACTATGAAGAAGGATGCCATGTTGTATTCCCAAAAGTGTGATGCATGCCAAAGACATAGCAACATACTTCACCAGCCTACTGAACCACTACATCCTATTGTTTCACCATGGCCCTTCATGAAATGGGGAATGGACATAGTAGGAAAGCTAACCAAAGCTCCTGGATGAAAGGTATTCATGCTAGTGATGACAGATTACTTCTCGAAATATCCTGACACGATTTGGAGTACCATCTGAAATCATTTGTGACAATGGTTCTCAATTCATTAGAAAAAGAACAACTGACTTTTGTGAGAGTTGGGGGGATCAAGATGGTAACTTCAACACCAGTCAATCCTCAAGCTAATGGACAAGCAGAATCCTCAAACAAAATCATCGTCAACAACTTGAAGAAGAAGCTTGGGGAAAAGAAAGGAAAATGGGCAGAAGAACTTCCATTTGCACTTTGGGCTGATAGGACTACTTCGAAGAATGATACTGGTCAGACACCTTTCTCTTTGGTCTTTGGAACAGAAGCAATGCTTCCAACAGAGATGCTCATGCCTACAGCAAGGAAGCATCTTCAGGATGCAACTACTAATTCTGAAGCATTACTACAAGACTTGGAAACTGTGGATGAACTCAGGGATGCCGCTAAATTAAGGATGGCAGCATATCAACAAAGGATTGCTAAAGCTTACAACAAGAACATCAGGATAAGAAGATTTCAAGTGGGAGACTTGGTATTGAGAAAAGCCTTCCAAAATACAACAAAACCAAGCGATGATAGCTAGCTCTAGGGGTGTTCATCGGTTCGGTTTACGGTTTATTTGGTTTATTCGATTCGGTTTATTCGGTTTTCAAAATTTTGTACCTCAAACCAAAAACCAAACCAAACCAAATTAGGAATATGAAAACCAAACCAAATTCAACCAAATTGAATTCGGTTCGGTTTCGGTTTAAAACCAAACAAACCAAATTCAACCAAACAAACCAAATTGAAAGGAAGTTTTTTTTCTCTAACTTATATACCTATATGTTCCAAAATCCGAAAAGAAAGTTTGCAATAAATATAAACCAAAAAATCAAACCACGCAAACAGAAAAATCATAAAAATTAGAAATAGTAAAATGAACCCTAGTTTACTAGTTTATACTCATATTATTACCTCTATAAATTGGCGGGCTTTATTTATTTTGGGTTGGGTTTAATATTTTGGGCTTATATATTATATATGAGTTATTAAATATTATTATTTTTATTTAATAATTAATTATTTTACCGGTTTATTCGGGTATCCAAATAAACCAAATAAAAAAATGTAGAACCAAAAACCAAACCAAACACCGAATAAGCAATTCGGTTTCGGTTAAAACCAAACCAAACACCAAATTCGTTGTTCGGATTGGTTTTTTCGGTTACGGTTCGGTTTTCGGTTTTTATTTGGTTTGCAGTTTTTCTGAACACCCCTAGCTAGCTCCTAAGTGGGAAGGTCCATACTTAATCGATTCTGAAGCAGGAAAAGGAGCATATTGACTGTCAACAATGGAAGGAGAGATTCTACCAAGAGCTTGGAATGCTATACTTTTGAAATACTACCATGTTTAAGGATGCATATGAGAAACCATGATCCGAATCACAGGTGGGATGAAGGTGAAGGCTGACAGAGATGAATCATCTCCATATGTAAGTACTTATCCTTGATTTATTTCGATCGATTATATTTTCACTAAACATGGTCTAAAAATAGTCCATCCTGAGAATTTTGCAGTACCATCCTGAAGATGGAATGCTTAGAAGACTAGGGGGCTGGCCACCCTCTCCTCCGTTAAGATGTCCGACACCTTCCTAAGGCTTAAAGGTTTTCACCTTTCACATTGGGTTAGCAACCCTCGCCTAGAGCGCACGATGCCCATGTATATTTTCGGGATGGTGGGACCAGTCCATGTAAAAGTGGCTGACAATTTCATTATCTTTGAGATATACGATGGAGCTCTTAAGGTTTAGACATTTTTCAATGTCTCTAATGGTTAGATGTTTTTTAACGTCTCTTTGGGCCTTGTCGCCAGTTATTCCTAAGGGCCTTGTCGCCAGTTATTACTAAAGGCCTTGTCGCCAGTTATTCTCAAGATGATACATAATGGTTTGATCACCAAAATATAACAAAAGGGTTTTTCATCCCAGATTAAACCAAAGGCCTAAGTCGTCAGTATCATAAAATCTTCCTTTGCAGGATATTATCAAAACATAAGTCTTTCGTTATGAAAGATTATAAGGTCTATTCTAAAGATATCACATTGGGGACATCCTCAGAATGCAAGACCATCCCAAGGATGGAAAGAAACTAGATGCATCCTCAAGATGCGACACTATCCCAAAGATGAAGAAGAAACTGGGGACATCTTCAGGATAATGAAGACCATCCTGATGATGAGAAGAACTTCTATGGAATATGACAGGATCAGAAGAATTATTTCACAGAGAAGATACAAAAGGTATTATTTTAGATTAATTCTTTACAACCTAAGTGTTTGTTAATCTTTGCAGAATACTAAAGGAAAAGAACACAGGAACAATAGCGTCAAAAGATTGTTACCATATATTATGCATCATAAAGTCAAAATTTGATGTCAACCCTGGCTTCATCCAAAACCAGGACCCATCCACCAGGGGTCAACATCTATGGTCCAAGGTCAACAAAAAAAGATTTGGGGCTTCGTCTTGAAACCAAGATCCCTCCACCCCAAACCTTATAATATCCTAAGTTATTACATACTAATAATTGTATGAAATTGTTCTACCAAACACAACCATAAAGATCAAACAAAAAGTGGGCTCCAGCCTAGTCAACACATCCTTCATCGCCCACTGGAAGGTCCTACACCACCTCAGCAACCTTGGCCTCCGCTGCCTTCACCTCTGCATCCTCAGGATCCTTAGCCACACCCTTAGGATGAGCAACAGAAACAGGCTCATAAACCACTTCTTTGCCACCTAGGCTCCGAATTTTTTCCTTCCAAGCCTCAATATTCCAAGAGTTCTGATCGAACCCTGGATCTTTGGCCTAGAGAGCCATCTTCACGCTGGCCTGGAATACGGCAACAGAAGTAGATTTAATAAGCCCGTTCCTGTGATCCTCGGCCTCCTTCTGATAAACCAACAAGGCTTTAGCATGCTCAGCCTTCACCCTCTTCAACTCTACTTCAGTCTCTGCCAGTTTGCTCTCAAGATATTTGCCTTTATCATGAGAAATCTTCCGAACATCTTCGAGCTTGGTCTGTGCCTCATGAAGTTCCTGAACAATAATATCCAGAGACTTTGACAGATGCTCATGGCCCTAACAAGGAAAGGAACGGGTAAGTATTCTTAAATTTTTCTTATTAACATAACAGTAATATTTTCAGGATAAGAGCATACCTGGAGAGTGAATTGGGAAACCTTGCTCAGAATATCTTGACAACTCAAACCCTGGAAAGGAATGACTTCCTGAGCAATGATAGCAGCGGTATTCCCCTTCCTTTTCTTTGAAGCAGCAGCAACCCTAGATTTAGAAGGGTTAGTAAGAGGGGTAGTCATCTTGGAGCTTGAGGGAGAAGGAGAGGCAATTTTGACAACCTTAACATCCATGCTGTCAATGTCATCCAGATCAAAAGAAGCAGCTTTCTTGGCTGAGGATAATATAAAAACAGAGTTAGCGAATAAAATAATAAACATTCTCGGGATGCAACATGACATGCTCACCAAACATCTTAGAAACTTGGCTGATGGTATGACTATCTTCAACTCCAAAAGTTCTTTCTGATTCAGGTAACTTGAAAATAACTTCACAACGGAAAGAAGCCTCGTTTAAAGGAGTAGCAAACTTGGCAAGGGAAGCACCTGTCAAACCAAAAAATTTTAAAATGTTAGCATCTTCGGGATGTAACCAAAAAAGAAAAGTTTTTCATAAAAACATTAAGAATAATTTTACAACTCTTTAACCAATAAAGAGGGATCTCATCCCCGTGGGGAATAGAATTCCTCTTAACAACGAAAAACTTAGTTTTCTAGTTTTTCTCTGATTTTATCACATTAAAGAGAAAGGGTGGATCTTTCTCTATAACTTGAAGGATATAACGGTGGGAACCGTGTGTCCTCAATTTATAGATATGAGCCAGGTCTCCCACTTCCAGATGGACACCATGATCCTCAACAAGCTTACTACACATCATCAGAATCTTCCACAGTTCAGGCATGGCTTGAGAATAAGCCATCCCAGTCATATCAAAGAAATCTTTGATAAACTTGGGAAAGGGATACCTCAACCCTAGAAAGAATGGTAAGTACAGGAAGCAGACCCAGATAGAAGATGCACAGTCTGATCTTGCATGAGGATCATAAGGACGAAACTCTGCAGAACTTGGGAAGATTTTCGAGTCTTTTAGGGCTCGAATCTCTTTGTCATCAAAAGAACAGATCCCCTATTCAGGATGACTCAAGAGGTTTTGGGGAACGAAATCACTAGAAGTTCCCACATTCCCAGAAGTTCTTGTGGATCTTTTTGCCATCTTCGGAATATTATTAATTTTTTGCAGGTATGAAGAGGAAAGTAGAAGAAAGAAAATTACCTTCTTAAAAAATCAGATGTGATTATAAAGGAAGAGATAAGCTCTAGATATAGGGTGTAGAAGATGATGCTTGTAACGGTCATCACGTATTTATCGCCGAGAAAGTAGCCATTGTCATCTTGACAAGACATCCCATCAGTCATCAGAAGAGATATTTAGATCAAAAAATATTTTTTCCTCAAAAGATATTAACGGTAACATATTTTTGGGGACAATTGTTGTGGGTGAAAATCCTCAGGATGATTTTACCTCACATCCCTAATGTGCCATCGCCAGGATGCTGAAGGACTTGACTAACTTCAGGATGTGATAGTATTTCAGCATGTGCACATCCTGAGAATGAGCTAATGAGTTGATTCTACTATGTATGATTGCAGGTACCAATAAATTATAATATGGATTTACGTGATTGGTAGCATCTATATTATCACCCTCAATTAAAGAAGTCAAGGATAGATATACAACTCGTGGTCAAGATGGAAGATATAGTCAAAACTGTAACCGATATACATTTAATATCGGCGACAAAAGAGGAATCAGCTGAAACATTAAACTAGCTAAGGAGAAACCGTTGTAGCAACATTCACCTGAAACGAAACATCCACAACGGTCATGAGAATACTTCAAAGAACTTAACTACTTAGCGAGTTTCATGGGATTGTTTGTTTATTTCATGTACTATATAAGTGGGGGTATTGGACGAGCATAGGACACATTGCTCACACTATAGCTACACACATACACTTAGCTGATCACAAAACACTTACACAATCATTGTAATCATAGTACACTCGTCCACATACTCATCCAAAGTTGTATCTTTTTACCATTTTAATATTAACAAACAAGGAAGGGGCCCAGACTCCTCCGAGGTTTTATGCCGGTGATCTACAAATGATCAACGGCTTTCCTCATAGATCGTGTGTTGTTCTTGTTGTTTATCACTTTATTTGTTCATTCTTAGCAGTTCCATCCTGAGGATATAACTGTCCATCCCGAAACTAACCTAAGCCATCCCGATCATAGTTGTTATATTCTTTGCTTATTGAACGTCCTGATACACCATCTTAAGAATATAATTGATTTACAAACATATTTCTACACATTTAGCACTCTACCTCACATAAGCTAATTTGGAATACAAACTTATTTTTACTAGATAATTTTTGACCAAAACAATTTGGCGCCCACCGTGGGGCAAGTGGTGTTATTTTAACAAAAAACTTTGTTAAAAACTTTCTTCATTTACTTCTTTTTTACAAAACTTGACAACTATGTCGTCTTCCCAGAAAAATGTTTCCTCATCCATGCCTTCATCAACTTCTACCCGAAATACTACCTTACCACCTCCACCTGCACTTTCAAGAAGTTCCACTTCCCAAATCCCACCTAGACCATCTGGATTTACTCCTCCTGTTTTAGTATCGAATGATGAATTACTTTCTATGTTTGCACTAATGAAAGATTCGATACATCAACAAGAAGACACAAACCGGATGTTGATAAGAGAAATACAAGCTCTTAAATCATCCTCAAGAAGGCCAAGTGAAGACATGGGGACACCATTGCAGCCCAGGGCGTTAGATTTTAATTCTAGCTTCTCTGGAGGGGTACATCAAGGAGATTTTATCCCCATGAGTACTGGGTTCTCTGCTCCAGAAACAACTACTGCTCCCAGGATGGTGACTACCAGGGATACAGGATATGCACCTATGCCATCCCAAGGATATAACACTAACGGTAACAATTTAAGTTCTAGTACTTTTACTGCTAATGAGGTTGCTTCTTTGAAGGATATAGGAATAAGCCCTCAGCTAGCAAGGGAACTTCAGAAGATCAAGGATATGGTATCGAGTGTGCCAGGGATAGTACAACCCATCCCTGAAGTATCCTCAGCATGCCATAGAGTGTCAAGATTTGCATCTCCCATATGCGATGCAGAGATTCCAAAACGATTTCAAACTCCAAGTATGAAGCTTTATGATGGATCTACAGATCCTGAAGAGCATGTGGATCAATATAGGGAAAGGATGGAAATAAATCCAATCCCTGCCAATCTGACACTTAGATGGATTTAACTTCATATTTTAGGCATCCAGGATGTCAAATGCTTCTTTAAGATCTCGAAGATGGTTCTCTGCCTTCTTGGATTTAACCACCATGTCATCAATGTATACTTCCATTGTGTCCCCAATCTTTTCCTTGAACATCATATTCACTAGCCTTTGGTAGGTTGCACCTGCAGTTTTTAGTCCAAATGGAATAGCTATATAAAAATATATACCTGATGGGGTCATGAATGTCGTATGAACTTGGTCATCCGGTTCCATTTGGATTTGTTGGAATCCTGAGGATGCATCCATGAATGTCAGAATCTTGTGGCCTTCTGTAGCATCCACCATTGAATCTATATGTGGTAGTGGAAATGGGTCCTTAGGACAGGCTTTGTTGAGGTCTGTGTAGTCTACACATACTCTCCATTCCACAATTTTCTTTTGTACCACTACCACGTTTGCCAACCATCTTGGGAATTTTACTTCCCTTATCAACTTGGATTTGAGAAACATGTCCACCTCTTCTTGTATAATGATATTTCTTTCTGGTGCAAATTTTCTTCGTTTCTGCTGGATGGGTTTGAAGTTTTTATCAATCCCAAGTTTGTGGGTAATGACATCCTTAGAGATTCCAGTCATATCTTCATGCTTCCATGCAAAGGTAGACACCCTGCATTTTAGAAATGAAATTAGTGATTGTTCAATGTCATGAGGAATATTCTTACCAATCAGCACAGAGATATCCTTGTTATTTTCGTCAAGGCAGACAGCCTTTACATCCTAGTCAGGATGTTCCTTGACATCCTGAGGATGGCACTGTGCATCCTTCTGTAATTGTTATGCTTGTCGTGATGAAGCCTTCATTGACGTAGTATAGGAATCCTTGGCTTCCTGTTGATCGCTGTTGACTTTAACAACTCCCCATGGTGTAAGTAACTTTATACACTGATGTTATGTTAAAGGGACTGCCTTCATGTCATGTATCCATGGTCTCCCCAAGATGACATTATAGCAAGATAAGGAATCTATCACACGGAATCTCTGGATATAGTTCACTCCCTCTACATACATTGGTAGCTTGATGTCACCCACTGTACTCTTAGTTTCTCCACTGAAGCCCACCAGGACCGATGATCTGGAAACTATTTCAGATTCCGGGATGTTCATTCTCTTGAGGGCTTCTAACTGGATTATATTTACTGAGCTTCCACCATCTACAAGAATCATGCGAACAAAGTGATTAGCAATATACAAAGTTATATCTAAACCATCATGATGAGGGTCAAGGATATTCTCTCTGTCTTCTTCTTCAAAATTGATCACTTTTGAAGTTTTCAGGATGGTAGTATTTGTGGGTCTCTCTCCTTGTTCTGATTTTGTTTCTCTTGCATGCCTTTTGGCAGCTGAATATGAGATTCCACAAATGTCTGATCCTCCTGAAATAAAGTTGATTATACCAGCATCCTTAGGTGGGGATGCTGCCCTTTCCGGGATGTTGGTACCATCCTGAACCCTTGATTTCTTCTTGCCCATAAGATCCTTAAGATGATCTTTGCTCAGAAGATATGCAATCTCCTTTCTCAAGGCGATGCAATCTTCGGTGATATGACCAAAATCTTCGTGGAAGGCACACCACTTTGAGTTGTCCTTCCATCCTGTTTTGTTATCCTTCTTAGGCCATCTTGCTTTATCCTCGAGGTCTTTCATGGCATACATTAATCCTGTTACATCCACAAAAAAACAGTAATTTGATAGTTTAGGACATTCATCCTCGTCGTCATCCTCCACCACATTGACCTTTTTATTGTCACGCCTAGCATAGGGTTTATGCTTATATGGTTCATATATGGGAGTGGATTTTCGATTAGGATGGCTATATCTTGAGGATGATTCTATCCTCTCTTGAATTTTCTTGTCATCCTCGAGTTGGATGAACCTTAGAGCCCTGTTTCTGACTTCATCCAAGTTTCTACAAGGATTCATCACTAATTCTTGGTAGAATGGTGAATCTCTTTGCAGCCCCATCGTGAATGCTTGTACTGCCGTTCTGACATCCAGTTTGGGATGTCGAGTGCTTCTTTTTCAAACTTGTAATGTATTCTCATAGTGATTCCCCTTGTGGTTGAGTTACCCTGTATAGGTCACTTGTCAAACGTTCGAACGTTCGACTACAAGAAAACTGATTATTAAACATGTTAATCAAATGTGCAAAAGAAGTAATTGAGTATGGAGGAACACTTAGGAGCCATTTCAAGGCTGGACCAATGGGAGTTGAACCAAATCCCTTGCATAAACACGCTTCTTTAAGGTTGGCAGGAATTGGATTTATCTCCATCCTTTCCCTATACTAAGCCACAAGCTCTTCAGGATCTGTAGATCCATCATATAGCTTCATGCTTGTAGTTTGAAAACGTTTTGGGATCTCTGCATCACATATAGGAGGTGCAAATCGAGACACCCTATGACATGCTAAGGATACTTCGGGGATAGGTTGTACTATCCCTGGTACACTTGACACCATATCCTTAATTTTCTGTAGATCCCTTGCTAGCTGTGGACTTATACCTGTATCCTGCAAAGAAGCAACATCATTAGAAGTAAAAGTACTAGAACTTAAATTGTTTCTGTTAGTGTTGTATCCTTGGGATAGCCCAGGTGTATATCCCGGATCCCTAGTGGTTGTCATCCTGGGTGTAGTAGTTGTTTCAGGAGTAGAGAATCCAGTGCTAATGGGGATAAAATCTCCTTGATGAACGCCCCCAGAGATGCTGAATTAAAATCCAAAACCCTAGGTTGCAATGATGTCCCCATGTCTTCGGTTGGCCTCCTTGAGGATGACTTGAGAGATTGTATCTCTCTTATCAGCATTCGGTTTGCGTCTTGTTGTTGCTGTATTTGATCCTTCATTAATGCAAACATAGAGAGGAGTTCATCATTTGACACAAAAACAAGTGGAGTAGATCCAGATGCCTCCATCGATGGTCTAGGTGGGATTTGAGAAGTAGAACTTCTTGGTAATGCAGGTGGGGGTGGCAGTGTTGCATTTCTGGCAGAGGTTGTGGATGGCATGGATGAGGAAACGGGTTTTTGTGAGGAAGACATAGTTGTCAAGATCTGTAAAATGAATAAATTGGAAAAACGTTTTAACAAAGTTTTTTGTTAAAATAGCACCACTTGCCCCACGGTGGGCGCCAAATTGTTTTGGTTAAAAATTATCTACTAGAAATAATCTTGTTTTCCAAATTAGTAAAAGTGAGGTAGAGTGCTAGTTTGATAAAAACTTAGTGTTATTCTCAGGATGGTGACTTGTAAATGTAAATAAACACTGAATTCACAACTATGCTCAGGATGGTAATGATAAGGTTGAGGATGGACAGTTGTATCTTGAGGATGCAACTATCAATAATTTCAAGGAACAAGTAAAGTAAATACTAAAACACAATGAACAACACTCGATGTATGAGGAAAGCCCTTGATCAGTTGTAGATCGCCGGCATAAAACCTCGGGAGGAGTCTAAGCCCTTGCCTTGTTTGTTAATATTAAAAATGGGTAAAAATGTTACAACTTTGGATGAATGATTGACGAGTGTACTAAGATTACAATGAATTGTGCTAAGTGTGTGTGAGTTTTTCTATGATCGGCAGAGTGTTCGTGTGTTTCAGGTGATAGTAATGTGTCCTATACTCGTCGATCATTCCCAAATTTATAGTCCATGAATGTAAACAAAGATCTCGTGTAATCCGCTCGTTAGTTAAGTTCCTTGAAGTCTTCTTGTGACCGTTGTAGCTGTTTCGGGTCAGGTAGACGTTGTAGCAACTGTTTCCACCTTCTTCGCGTGCTTTTAATGCTTAGCGGTTACATCCTTGACTCCTTCTTCAAGCTTGGACCTTGGTTTGCAAGCGTAACTCCTCCACCTTTAACCCTTTTGACCGAGTTATTATAATATAGACGTTAGAAAGCAGTTTCGTGTCCATATTGTAACTTAGTTGTACCTGCAGTTACTTCACATAAGGATAATTCGTTAGTCCATCCTCAGAATGTGCACATGCTGAAATATAGTTACATCCCGAAGTCTGTCAGATCATTCAGCATCCTGAAGATGCTATATTGAGGATATGAGGTAAAATCATCCTGATGATTTTCACCACCAACACCTAACATGGTGGATAAAACAAGCTCGCAAGGTTGGTTTTGTGTACAAAACATGGTGAGGGTTGTATAGAGATTTCTAGTGCTTTTGGGTACTTTCGGGTTGTTTCTCTCTTGAATGTGGTGTTTATGGAGTGATCCCAAGCTCCAAAGGACACTCACAAGTCCCAAAGATGGCTGAAACTCCGTTGAGAAGTTGGAGGAATTGATGGTTTTAGGGGTAGGATGGGATACCAAAGTATGGAGTGGAGGTCTCTATTTATAGGAAAATCAGGTGGTGCACGGTCGTGCATCTTGATGTGGCACGCCCATGCTCGACAGCTGGAACTGTTGCAAAGTCCTTACACGCAGAAATTGTCTGTCTTCAGAGCTTGCACGCCCATGCCAAGGGGAGTGGCACGCCCATGCACGTAGGTACTGCATGAATATCTATCAGTCTTGGTTTGTTGGAGCCTTGGGGAGCACGTATCAACTTACACGGTCGTGCACAAGGGTGTGCGCGCCCGTGCAAGTCTGTACAGTTGACTTTTTGCCTCCTTCTGACTTAGAAATGTTGACTTGTTGACCTGGGACACGTGCACGGCCGGATACAGCATGAGCGCGGCCATGCTGTATCTGAAACAGCTCTAAAAGTCTTCAATTCCTTGCCTTTTTTGCCGTTTTTCTCTTATTTTCACTTTTTGACCTCAAAACCGGCTATTATCAACAAAGGAAGGTAAATCATGATAAAAACCAAGATAAAAGTACGATTTTGGGTGGAAAACAAGTGAAAATACGTTTGGAAAACATGTGAATTTTTAGGCACATCAGAAGGCAAGTAATGATGGCAGAAGACTTTTTCGATGGAGGTCCAATCAGGTGGGAACACATCAGATGGTACACGTGCCACGTGTGTGCCCCTCGCCGGATGGTTACAATACCCAACAGTTGCCATCACCACCTTTTTGTGACACGTGGCCACCTAACAACACCCTAGTTGTACGAACCGTCAGACACGTCTCCTCGTATGCTAACATTCCCGCCCATTGATTCTCAAAGAATTCAAACCGACAACTTTAATGCGCATTAACTCCACTTCAGCAGGCGTAGAGAGGAACAAAAATCACCTTTTCATCTCCTACACAACTACCCTGCGCAAAAATGTTTGACGCCTTCTCAAGTCTCTCGCATGCGCCGGAATGGAAATTTTTTGTTTTTTCCATTTTTTACATCAATTACCTGCGCAAATATGTCAGATGATTTTTTACATTTTTTACATCATCACCATGCATATAATCGCCAGACACCATTTCAGGTCGCCCGGACGCACCCTATAATTTTTAACAAACATTGATAGGCACACAACATGCCAGGCGCCTTTTTAGGTCCCCGGCATGCACAGAAATAAAAAAAGTTTCCTTTTATTATTTTTCAACGACATACGCAATAAACGTAGGACGCCTTTTCAGGCCTCCCACATGTGCTCCCAAGGAATCATCTCCATGTGCTCCCAAGGAATCATCTCCATTTCCATTAACATCACTGTGTCATGGGCCAAAACTTCCATAGGCCTACTTATCACCAATGCATGCGCTCCGAGAGACATTCCTCCACAATTAAGCACATCATACGCTACACAGATTGATCCCTATATGCGCACACCAGTTGACGCAGAGATCTAAAATTATAAACTAATTTTGGAAAATTATTTTACCGAGTCATCAACATGTACACCATGAATGCATGAAAACCCGGTGAAGATCAAATGCAATTCAAGGAACACATTTTAACTCAAATTCAGAAAATTCAACGAGTCCAGCACTCCCTCATTCTTTCTTCAAAAAGAAACACGAAGCACTAGACTGGGGGACTTGAAGGGATATAGTGCCAAAAACAACGACACCATATCAATAAAAGCAACCCATTCTTTCATACTGCAAGAAGTCAAGACATAAGAAGAAAGAAGAATGATTGATTAAACATCAACAATAAGCCGTGTCCATAAATCATGACGCTAGTTCTCCCGCCCTTTATACGTCGACAGACGAAGACCACGTCAGACACGCTGACGTTGGTCCTCACGCCCGTTTTACGTCGGCAGAGCAACCTGCGTCTGCGACAATGACGCCAGTCCACCCTCCCGTTCTACGTCAGTGCCAAGCCTGACAAAATGAAGCTTCCTTGACACGAAACGTAAAAGCTTCGTCAACACAACTGAAAGATACCTTTATGGGCAGCATAGAGATACACACCCCAGGGCAGGCATGCCCTGGACAACTGTTCCTGACGTGAAAGTCTACCTGTTAGAGTCTGCGACCAATCACTAGTCGCGTCTGGTCTGATGGCCAGAAAGGACGACGACGTGGCAGCTCCCTAGAAAAGACATCTTTGAAAGTAGACTTTATCAACCCCCACTTGTCTCCAGGTTCTAGAAGAAGAGATGATTGCTCACCACCCTAATAAGCCAACGGGTGGATGCCACATGGATTTTGACAAGACGGTAACATCTCCCTTTTCCCTTTTTTTCACTTGAACCACTTACACCAAATTGGGCTTATGTATTTGGGTCGGCGAATAGGAGACCCCTCTACCTGGGTCGGGCCCAATGAGGGTAGAGGACGGGTTGAGAGAGTTGGAGGTCAAGGTGCTATAAAAGGAGAAGCTTCTTATCCTTTTATGGGTATCTTTTTCTCCAACAAGAACTCCCACTGAAAAGCCTACGAGCAAATCATACTTTTCCAACCCTTGTTTTTATTCCCAACGTTTAGAGGCTTGGCTCTTCTAACAAGTTATCTCTTTATCTACTTGGTCTTATTCCTAGACCCACAGTTTCAAATACACACTTTTAAACTAAACCAACTATTTACTCTTTGGATTCACTACTTGGATCAGCCCTGACCCGGTGATCTAGGGTCCGTGTTTCTTCATTGGGGCCATCCGTGTCCTTACCACAACAATCTAAGACCAAAGTCCCTTGCCATTTTACAAAATGACAACCTCACCAAACAAAGTCTATACTCCATCTAGGGTCGTCGATGACATTACCCCAGTCCCAAACGCACCTGAGGGCAACAACGACGACAACCCAGATAATGTCATCATAACAGGAAGAACCATAGACTTCAATGTTACTGACGATCACCCTCCGACCCAGGAAGATATCACGCCTTTCACAATGATTGGTATGAACACCAGAAAAAACTATAAGACGACCAACTAAAGCGCCGCAAGGTGACCGGCAAAGCCATCATGGCATCATACTCCAAGGTTAAGACGCCAGTTTTATCTTTTGGGCCATGTCGCCAGTTATCCTCAAGATGTTACTTTTGGCCATGTCGCAAGTTATCTTTAAATGGGCTTAACCCCAGTCTCTATAAGGCCTTGTCGCCAGTATTATAATATTGTCTACCTTTTTCACAGGTTATACTTCTACATTATCGATATTCCTTTTTTGGAATGGAAAAATATATCTTCAAGTCTATCTTGAAGATGTTACAGGTTAAACACTGGGGGCATCCTAAAGATGTCAAAGATCATCCTAAGGATGAAAAAAGGAAAAATTTTGGGAAGTATCCTAAGGTTAAAACAGAGAAAAAACTTGGAAGATATTCTAAGGATGATGAAACATCCTAAGGATACTGGGGACATCCTCAGGATGTTACTATTGTTAAGGTTGTTCTCGATATACTTATCAGAACACTTTGAAGACCAATTGTTGAATTGGGATAAAGGTATAAGTTTATAACTTATCTCATTCTTTTATGCTTATTACTTAACAGTATTGCAGGATATCAAAAAGAATGAAGGAAGAACACAAGGATGTAGCATCAAAACATTTGCCATTTTATTTATTTATAAGTCAAAATTGATGTCAACCCCTAGCTTCATCCTAAACCAGGACCCATCCACCAGGGGTCAACATCTTTGGTCCAGGTATGGAAAGATCTGGGGCTTCGTCTTGAAAACCGAGATCCCTCCACCCCAAACCTTTCATTGTTCATACATATACAAAAAGTAAATTGTCTGAAATTGTTCAACCACAAACTACCATCATAAACAACCACAAATATTCTAAAAAGTGGGCTCAGGCCTAGTCTTTATATCCTTCATCGCCCACTTGAAACTCCTTGGCCTTCTCAGCTTCCTTCACCACAGGCTCCTTGGGTGCATCCTTAGGATCAACATCAGGGATAGGCTCGTAAACCACCTCTTTTCCACCCAGGCTACTAATATTCTCCTGCCAAGCCTCAACATCCCAATTCTCTTGTTTGAAGTTGGGATCCTTAGCATGCAGGGCCATCCTCACCCTAGCCTGGAGAACAGAAATTGTGGCAGATGTCACGAGGCCTTGCATGTTGATGTGTGTAAATGTATATATAAAAATGTGCACAAGTTTTAATTAAAACGACTCACCTAAAAACTACACACGCACGGCAAGTGTACCGGTCGCAAAGCAGTAAACAGATAAGACCGAGTATCGAACCCAAAGACGCGAATGTAACTCTAGATCACAACCTATACCGAATACTAGCCTAAATAAATATATACTTATGTGGGGGGTTAAACTAATGATTAAAAAACTTAAAAGAAACTGAATATAAATAAAGTAACCTCAGCTGCTTATGGTAACTAGGAACTTGAAGAAACGGATAGGAAGAAGGCTGGTTACTTAGGTAAAATCCCTAGACACTAGCAATAAATCATGAATCTGGTAATTAACTTGAGACCCTATTCTTATCTAATAAACCTCCTGTCAAAGATAGCTCACTAGACTCAAGGCGGGACAAGTGTAGAAATGCTAAGATGGATCCGGATCGCCCTAGCGTACCAAAATCCCACAGAAATCAGATTAAAACCTCTCCTGGATTAAAACCCTCAAACTATGAAGCAGACTTAAACTCTACTGATGAAAACCTAGGAAAACTCTAAACACGGACAAGTAGCGACTCCCGCCCTAGCGCTTGCCAACTACCGAACAATGCCTAGTTAGTTACCTAGCAAACTCGAGTTAGATTTCTCACCCTCAAGAATGGACTGCACGTCTTAGTTAATTTATTATATTAGTTTGTTATACGTGTGTCGTACTCCAACTCCAAATACTAGCACGCTAACCTAAGTTGACGAACTAGATTGATTTCAAGACCTAGGGGGTATCTCTACATGCCTAGTTCCACAAAACCAATAAACAAACTTCAAATAAAATTAACACCAACACACATATATCAAATCCAACAATAAACTTAAAATCATGTAATTCTACACATCAAATTAAAAACCAAAAATCATTAAATACGGCAAATTACGTGTCTAGTTCATAAACCTAAGCAACCATAAAAGTCTAGCTACTCATAATATTTAGAAACATAAATTCAAAGTTCATAAAAAACAATTTCATCATGTCTATAAAAATATAGAGCGAAAACTAAACCTAACCCAAGACTCGTTGGCTTTTGATCTTTAACGTGCCCGTGGCCTTTTCTCCTTCCGTGCTCGTTCGATCCTTTAGTCGATCAACTACTGCTTTTCCCAATGAATATGTCTCTTCCCCGAATGAATAATAATATCCCTTCTTTTTAATGATGCGGCTGTCGAAGTTTCCATTTTTATTCCTATCAATATGTTGACCGACTTATTAATTGTTAGGTTGTTTGACTTGGGCTACGGCCCAAGTTACTTCTCTTTTTTTTTTTTTTTAATTATTATTATCATTATAACTCCATGTTCCTGGCTTGGTTGTTTTTGGCTCGACCAAAGTTCATCGTTTACGCTCCAACGTCCACACGAACACCTACCAAAATATAAAATAAATAAATAAGTACTAAAAATGACTCAAAAACTATACAATGATAAAAATAGGCCAACAAACGAATACACGCCTAAAACTACTAAAAACTATATACAAAAGACTCAATTATAACTCAAAATACATAGGAGAATAGATGTGTTTTACGACACATCAAACATCCCCACACTTAAACCTTTTTCGTCCCTGAAAAAGAATTATGCTATGGAATCACAGTTAGGTTTATATCCAGTTTCAAAACATAGGTTACTTAATTAATAATCTACTAACGTGTTGATTGCGATTGCATGTATATTGATCCTCTTAAACCCACACCGGTTTCCAAGCCCCTTTTTATTTATGTTAAGTTCATGTTGATTAGTCTATCTAGGGTCTCACTCGAAGGAAGCCACAGTTCCTCCTAATCCCGCCTCAAGCTTATGAAGCTAAAGGAACGACCAATTGACCATTTCCCAAACGTCTTATGTAGAAAACCAAGAGAATTTAAAATCACTTTTTTTTTTTTTTTGGCATACTTAACTCAGAGGGTGTGACCAATCCAAGTCGCTATCCCAGTGGCCAGGCACCTTAAGCTTCAGCATTTTTTTTTTCATCTCAGCATACTTAACTCAGAGGGTGTGACCAATCCAAGTCGCTATCCCAGTGGCCAGGCACCTTAAGCTTCAGCATTTTTGCTTTGATTTCTATATTTTTTTTAAGTGATTAGAAATTCTAACGGTTTTCTACTTATAACGGTGCTTCTTATACTATTTTTGGCGGTTTTGGTCTCCCCGTTTCTCCTACATGAGAACCCACAAAATAGCCTAACATAATTAATTTATTACTTTTCAAAGGAAACCTTTCTACCGGCCGAGCCTACCCACATATCCCAAATCAGACACGTTTTCAATCAATTTTAATCTCTTATTATACATACTATTTGAAAACCGGACACCTAACTTTACCTATCATTTTCCATATTTTATATAATGCAAACTTCAAAATCAGGGACTTTTTTTTCAGTTTTTTGTTTTTTTAAACGACTCTGTATACAGACTAAACGACAGTTTCCCATCCCCACACTTAAACTCTACATTGCCCTCAATGTAGGAATAGAAAACGACTCAAAACAAAAAATAATAATAAAAAAAAATCCGAATACAAAAACAAAAAGACGAGGGCAAATTGGAAAGGACTTAGCTGGTTAATTTTTTTCTTAGGAAGCTCCAAAATCTCTAATCCAATCCAGCTCGATCGTATAGCATCTCATTCGCGATCGGCTCTGACACAATGGTAAACTCTCGGGTTGCTTCAATATAACGTACAACTCCAGAATCGCCCGAATGGAGATTGAGTACGAGCGGTACAATCCAAACCTGCACAAAATAAAACAAACAAAACCCGAGCATAATACCGAACCACACAAAAATAAAAAGACTCAAACTACTAACTTAGACTCATAATATAACAACAAACAAGAAGACGTACCTGCTTGGCAAAATGGCGGTGAATGGTGGTAGAACCAAATGGGTAGAAAAAAAAAATCTGATTCTCGCTCAACGTGAAGGACACTGGTGATCACAATACGTGTTGCAAGAGAAAAAAATATAACTTTCCGGGGTAATAGCTGGTCGCATAAGGCGAACAGGTCAGCCCAGACTCCTCACATTACGTGAAAAATCTTTTTTCACAGAAAGTTAATTAATTTTTTTTAAGAAAAAATCTCTTTTATTACCCAAACCTTTACCAAAACTCCCACTCATAAAATATATATAAAGATAATACATGGGATCCGCTCATTGTGAAATTTCCTCTACTTAAGCAAACACGCAAACCTGCTAACTGACTCAAAGACACAAAAAACAAAGATAAAATAGAAAGATAAAAACCTACAAACTACTACCAAAGAACGACCACAAATAAAAAAAAATGAAAAGCTAGAAAAAAAAATAGGTATAAATATAAATTTACAAACTCTACAGAGCCTCCCCACACTTAAACTTAATCAGGGGGCTTCTCTTTTATCTGGACCCGATCTGACCCGATCCAACCCATTTAATTCCACCCGGTCCATATTATTTAGAAAAATTACATTAGTGGAATTTAAAAATATTTTATCGAATTTAAATGGGTCGGGCCACCAATATTTAAATTTACCTGGACCAAACCTGATTCTTGGCATGTAATGAGGGGACTTGTTATCTCTACAACTTCTGACCCTCACCCTGTGTCGGTCCAGGTGCCTCTTCGCCTTCTCCGTGGTGGTGTCACTAGTAGCAGTGTAATATCCAATGCTTGCACGGGCCGGCTGTGGTGTTTTTCTTCTTCCACCACTGCTTCTTTCTCATCTCCCTTGTTTGCTGACACTTGGTCAAAATCTTTGTCCACTTCTGGAGCTGATAAATCAACCAACTCGTCACCAAACTCTGTTTCCCCATCAGCTGCTTCTTCAAGCAGGTTAGTGGTGTCTTCCTCTTCCACCACTTCTTCCTCAAACAGCCAGCCTGTGGATTCTGAAAAATCCATATCTTCCTCAGCCTCCCCTATCTTCTCCATCATGGCTTTCCTATGCGCGTCCCAGGCTATCCTTTCTATCTCCTCATCATCACTCCAGACATCTGCCTCCCAAGGGTATGCTGTTGAACTAGAGATCTGGCAAGGCTGCTCATCCTGCTGAACCAAAGGTGGGAC
Source organism: Ambrosia x helenae (assembly GCA_030844895.1). Taxonomy (NCBI): domain Eukaryota; kingdom Viridiplantae; phylum Streptophyta; class Magnoliopsida; order Asterales; family Asteraceae; genus Ambrosia; species Ambrosia x helenae. The sequence continues at coordinate 100,668,683 of CM061231.1, forward strand.
TAAGGCGTCCATTATGGTCTCTGGCTCTAACCCTGAATCCTGCAAAATATCATCCTCACAAGACAAGTGTAAAGAATCATATGGGTCAGTTAAATCATGCACAGAATCAGATGAGTAAGGACAAACAGTTTCAGCAACGGGACTAATACAATCAGGTAATCTAAGTGTTACCATCTCGTCTGGGTCATCATATGTGAAATTAACCTGCTGAACTGGAGGTGGGACTTCAACGTCCATTATAGTCTTCAGTTCATCCACCTGAGTCTGTAGCCTCTCAAGTGCCGCATCTTGTTCCCTCAAATAGTCGGTGCGCTCGGATAGCAAAGAACGCATTTCCTCGAGCATGAGTTCTTGATTAGCAAGGAAGGTGTCACGCTTAGCAAGAAGGGCGGCAAAGTCGGGCCTAGTGTGAGACGAGACATCCCGATAATCGGGATGTGGATACAAATGTTGGCTAGGTGGATACTCTGACGAGCTACCACCATGCCTTTCCTCATACATCATTGCTTGTAGACGATCAAGCCGACTTGTTATTCTATCTAGTGACTCAGATGTTGCAGGGTTAAACCACTGGTTAGCCTGTGGGTATGAAGGCTGGTATGACTGATATGGCTGCGGCTGCAAATACTCGTTAGCATAGTAACCTGCGGAATACCCCGATGAATTTGGGCATTTTATAGTAAAATGTGGTCCTCCACAGATTTCACACATGTTAAAAGGAATATATATCTATATTGCGAATAAAAAAAAATAACAGGTAAAAGCAAAAACTATTTACAAAGTAAAAGACCAGATAACCGGTTCGGGAAGTTATCAAGAATGCCAATTGCGTCCCCGGCAACGGCGCCAAAAACTTGATGTTTGTAAATGTATATATAAAAATGTGCACAAGTTTTAATTAAAACGACTCACCTAAAAACTACACACGCACGACAAGTGTACCGGTCGCAAAGCAGTAAACAGATAAGACCGAGTATCGAACCCAAAGACGCGAATGTAACTCTAGATCACAACCTATACAAAATACTAGCCTAAATAAATATATACTTATGTGGGGGGTTAAACTAATGATTAAAAAACTTAAAAGAAACTGAATATAAATAAAGTAACCTCGGCTGCTTATGGGAACTAGGAACTTGAAGAAATCGGATAGGAAGAAGGCTGATTACTTAGGTAAAATCCCTAGACACTAGCAATAAATCATGAATCTGGTAATTAACTTGAGACCCTATTCTTATCTAATAAACCTCCTGTCAAAGATAGCTCACTAGACTCAAGGCGGGACAAGTGTAGAAATGCTAAGATGGATCCGGATCGCCCTAGCGTACCAAAATCCCACAGAAATCAGATTAAAACCTCTCCTGGATTAAAACCCTCAAACTATGAAGCAGACTTAAACTCTACTGATGAAAACCTAGGAAAACTCTAAACACGGACAAGTAGCGACTCCCGCCCTAGCGCTTGCCAACTACCGAACAATGCCTAGTTAGTTACCTAGCAAACTCGAGTTAGATTTCTCACCCTCAAGAATGGACTGCACGTCTTAGTTAATTTATTATATTAGTTTGTTATACTTGTGTCGTACTCCAACTCCAAATACTAGCACGCTAACCTAAGTTGACGAACTAGATTGATTTCAAGACCTAGGGGGTATCTCTACATGCCTAGTTCCACAAAACCAATAAACAAACTTCAAATAAAATTAACACCAACACACATATATCAAATCCAACAATAAACTTAAAATCATGTAATTCTACACATCAAATTAAAAACCAAAAATCATTAAATACGGCAAATTACGTGTCTAGTTCATAAACCTAAGCAACCATAAAAGTCTAGCTACTCATAATATTTAGAAACATAAATTCAAAGTTCATAAAAAACAATTTAATCATGTCTATAAAAATATAGAGCGAAAACTAAACCTAACCCAAGACTCGTTGGCTTTTGATCTTTAACGTGCCCGTGGTCTTTTCTCCTTTCGTGCTCGTTCGATCCTTTAGTCGATCAACTACTGCTTTTCCCAATGAATATGTCTCTTCCCCGAATGAATAATAATATCCCTTCTTTTTAATGATGCGGCTGTCGAAGTTTCCATTTTTATTCCTATCAATATGTTGACCGACTTATTAATTGTTAGGTTGTTTGACTTGTGCTACGGCCCAAGTTACTTCTCTTTTTTTTTTTAATTATTATTATCATTATAACTCCATGTTCATGGCTTGGTTGTTTTTGGTTCGACCAAAGTTCATCGTTTACGCTCCAACGTCCACACGAACACCTTCCAAAATATAAAATAAATAAATAAGTACTAAAAATGACTCAAAAACTATACAATGATAAAAATAGGCCAACAAACGAATACACGCCTAAAACTACTAAAAACTATATACAAAAGACTCAATTATAACTCAAAATACATAGGAGAATAGATGTGTTTTACGACACATCACATGTACTCCTCCATCTCCTTCTCATGCCCCTGCACCGTCTTGGCCTGCTCAGATTTCACCAGTTTTAGCTCTGTCTTCACCTTGCCCAGCTCCTTCTCAAGATACTTGCTCTTTTCTTGAGCAATCTTCTTCATATCTTCCAGGCTGGCTTTGGGGTCATTCGTCTGCTTGGCTACCTCATCCAAGGACTTCAGCAGATATTCATGTCCCTACAAAAGAAAGAGAATAGGTAAGTATTCTCTCTTTGACATTTATATAAATATTTCATGCCATCGTTAGGATAGCACCATACCTGGAGAGTATATTGGGAAATCTTGCCCAATACTTCATCAAAGCTAAGACCTTCAAAAGGAGCAGTCTCTTGGGCAGAGGCAGAGGTAGTGGCAGCCTTCCTCTTCTTAGAAGATGCAGGTGCCCTTGACTTAGGGGGAAAAGGAGGAGGACTAGTCAACCTGGAGCTAGATGGTGAGGTGACTTTTGCTGCCTTGACATCCTGACTGTCAATGTCATCAAGGTCAAAGAAGGCAGATTTCTTTGCTGAAAAGAATAAGAAATACAGATTTAGACATGTATACATAACAGGACATAAACATCCTCAGGATGTAACAGGTAATACTTACCAGGCATTTTTGTGGCTTAGCTAGTGGTGTAGCTCTCTTCTGCTTCAAAGGTTCTGGCTAAAGTAGGTAAGTCTATGACAGCCTTGTATCTGATGAAAGAATCAGACAAAGGAGGAGCAAGTTTAGCAAATGGAATACCTGTCATATAAAAAATTTTCAGAATGTCAGTTATATCCTCAAGATATAACTACAAAAAACTTTTTATTCTAAAAAATACACTTTATGATTTTGAAAAACTACACCACTTTTTAACCAAGACATAGGGATATCATCCCCATAAGGAATGGAATCCCTCTTTACAAAGAAAAACTTAGACTTCCAAGACCTGTCAGATTTGATGACATTAAACAGGAATAGATCGAGGATCTTTGTTTATAAGATGAAGAACATAACGGTTGGAAACATGAGTTTTCAACTTATAAAGGTAAGACCTGTCACCAATCTGAAGATTGATGCCATGATTCTCGATGATCCTATTACATACCATCAAGATCCTCCAAATTTCAGGCATGGCTTGGGCATATGCCATCCCAGTCACATCAAAGAACTTTTTGATGAACTGAGGGAATGGATACTTTAAGTCAAGATGAAATGGCAGGTACAAGAAGCAGACCCATACTGAGGATGCAAAATCAGATTTTGCACCCTGGTCATAAGGACGAAACTCTGCAGAACTAGGGAAGGCCCTGAGTCCTTTAGGGCTTGTATATCCCTATCAGTAAAGGAACAGATTTCTTGTTCTGGATTGCTTAACAGGTTCTAGGAGGTGAAATCTTTTGGGACCCCAACACTCCCAAAAGATCTTGTTGTTTTCTTGCCCATCTTCAGAATTTTTTCGTCAAAGTTTTGAAGGATTAAAGAAAGCAGAGAAAAAGAAAGAAGTTACCTTTTCAGATAATCTTGTGTGATTATAAAGGAGAAAACAAAGGCCTAGATATAGGTGGAAGAAATATATGAGGTGTAACGGTCATCACTACATTTCAGGCGAAAAAGTAGCCATTGTCATCCTGACAAACGTCTAATCAGCTTCAGGGATAACATTTGCAATTAAAAATATTTTAATCATTAGAGATATTAACGGTAACATATTTTTGGGGACAATTGTTGGTGATGAAATCCTCAGGATGGTTTTACCCCAAATATTCTGTGTGACATCCACAGTATACTGAAGGACTCAGCAGACTTCAGGATGTAACAGTGTTCTAATCTATGTGCATCCTGAGGATAGGCTAACGAATTATCTTGTTGTAATATTATTGTAGGTACACTTAATCAATATTAAGGCTTGTGACTCTTCCCTAACGGCTATATTATCTTAGTCAAAGCAAGAGAGCTGAACAAGGAAGAGCTATGCGTGTAGACCAAGACTTTTGCTAAAGAATAGGTCAAATGTGTAACCGTCCAATGTTGAATGCAAGGAGAAAAAAAAAAGGAAACTGTTATACCAACGTCTAGCTTGGTTGAAACTGCTCCAACGTTCACCTGAAACAGTCAAGGAGCATAACTAAGTAGCGGATATCATGGGATCGCTTATTTATTTCATGTGTAATTAAAAATAGGGGATGGATGAACGAAATAGGACACTACTTGACACTCAGCTACTTTCGACTCACTTGATACTAGCCTTCTTGTGATAGAAACACCTAATACTCACACACACAACACATTATTGTAACCTTAGTACTTCGTTCATCAACCTTCCAAAGTTGTAAAACATTTTTCTTATTAATATTAACAACAAGGCAAGGGCTTAGACTCCTCCCGAGGTTTTGTGCCGGTGATCATCAAGTGATCAAGGGCTTTCCTCGTATATCGAGTGTTGTTTGCTTGCTTTCTTTCATTTACATTCAGTTACAATAGTCTTGTGTCGGACAGTTAAATCCTCGGGATATAACTATCAGTTTCTTTGCCATCCTGAACATAGTTGTCAAATTACTATTTCTTTGCCATCCTGAATTGTCATCTTGAAAATAACACTAAGCTTTTATCATATTTCATACATTTAGCACTCTACCTCACTTTTACTAATTTGGAATACAAAATAATTTTAACAAGTAATTTTTGACCAAAACAAGTACTATGACAAGTCCTTACAACCGGGGAAGTCAAGTTCAAACTCTCAAACCCCATGGGAACAAAGCGCAAAAATGTCGACACAACAAGATTTGTGACTTCCACAAAGAAATGGGACATGACACCGACAATTGCTACCCCCTCAAGATGGAGATCGAGTCAGCCCTACGGTCAGGTAATCACAAACCTGGTCAAGAACGTGTAGTCAGGCGTATGCAGAACAGAAGAAACGTCTAAGACCATCAAGGACATCAAAACCCATCACATCCGTGGAACCTACGACAAGCAATGCCACATGGCATAAGGGAACAAACGCAAGGTTAACCCCGCAAGCATCACAACAAGTCGCCACTCAAACGATCGACCAATGGAAAGATGTGTGATAGCGGAAGCAGTTTTGACATCACTGCACTCTTCGGCCCTACCGCACCTGCAAAATGATGTGCGATAGCGGCAGCAGTTTTGGCATCATGTATCAACAATGCTTCTATCAACTCGATGATGAAGACAAGGAACGCCTAGAACCGGAAGCGCCAATCGTCGACTTCTTTAACGGGGTTATTTATCCCCTTCCACTTCACCGTTACACCTACAGACAGGACTCATACTCGTTCTGAAACATGTATGTTCCATGTTATCCCCACCAACTCCTCCTACGAAATCCTGCTCAGAAGGCAGGGATTGGCAAAATTCAACAACAACGCATCCACCCCCCACCAAACTATAGGCTTTCCCACAAGCACGAGGGTAGCATACATCACGGGGAATCAAGACTGCTTCATGACCACCGAATCATCAACTCCAACCGTTTTACCCAAGCAAGCCAGCTCAGAGAATGAGAAATGTGTACTCAATCCTATTTTCCCAAAATAAACTGTCACTCTGGGACCAACTCTATCTCACCAGATACGCGTCCATCTCAAACAACTAGTGGTGAAGAACATTGACATATTCGCATGGCCATCATCCGACATGATCGGCGTCCCCAGACACATAACAGAACATCGTCTTAACACCTACAAGGATGCACGACCAGTCGCTCAAAAGAAACGCCCGCTGGGCGCAGATAGAACCAAAGCCATGAATAAACAAGTAGACGATCTACTCGACGCAAGCATACTCCGCTGATGCGACCATCAAACTCGGATTGAAAATCCAGTCATTGTCCTAAAAAAGAATGGGACCTGGCGCATGTGCATCGATTACAAGGACCTCAACAAAGCGTGCCCAAAAGACCACTACCCACTGCTAGAAATCGACCTAAAGGTAGAATCCCTTGCGCCATTTAAATTCAAATGTTTTATGGATGCCCACATAGAACACCCCCAGATCCAAATGGCAGATGAAGACGAAGACAGAACCGCCTTCAGCACAGACACGGGGTTTTACTACTACACCAAAATGCCCTTCGGTCTTAAAAACGCAGGCACTACTTACCAGCGCCTCATGGACCGGGCTTTCATCAACCAAATCGGCATCAACCTCGAGGTATACGTCAATGATCTGGTCATCAAAAGTCGTGAAGAGCTAACAATGCTCCTTGAGAAACAGCGCACCTTCGATGAGCTGCGCGACATAAACATGAAACTTAATCTAGGAAAGTGTTCATTCGGCACGGAGGAAGGAAAATTCCTAAGCGTCATTGTCACAAACGGAGGTTTCAAACCGAACCCAAAAAAAGGTGCAAGCCATCCAGCGAATGCCCACCCCCAACTCAATTAAAGATGTCCAGACGTTAATGGGACGCCTAGTCGTTCTCAATCGCTTCTTATCAAACTACGCATCAAAGTCTTTTCCTTTTGCTCACACACTTAGGAATGTACTCAAGAAAACACAGTTTCGCTGGACGCTGAGGCTGTAGCAGCTTTTTGTGAAATGAAAAAGTGTTTAACCTACTTACCAACTCTCACATCTACTAGAAGAACCCCTAACACTGTATCTATCCGCATCAGATACATACCGCCATAGGTGCAATACTTCTGGTAGATCACAACAAGGTCCAAACACCAATCTATTATATCAGCCGCACACTCGCTGACACAGAAACCAGATACTCGACCATGGAAAAACTAGTACTCGCGCTAGTTCATGCATCACGAAGACTGCAACGATATTTTCAAGGACACCCAATTCACTTCCTCACAAACTACCGAATCAACACTGTCCTTGCCAAACCAGAACTCTCCTGACGACTGGCCAAATGGGCCATCGAACTAGGCACGCACACCATTGTATATAAACCAAGAGCAGAATTTAAGGGACAAGTTCTGGCAGACTTCATCGTAGAAATTCCTCCTAATAAGAACGAAGATTGCAAAAACGAACAAGACCCAAAACCTATTCAGGAATCACAACTTCCTTGGTCACTCTACACCAACGGAGCATACAACGAACAAAACACAGGGGCAGGCTTGCGCTTAGTCAGCCCAATAACACAGAATTCACCTATGTCGTACGGTTAGAATTTCCAAGAACCAATAATGAGACAGCATATGAAGCATTTCTTGCAGGACTGAGTCGGGTAAATAAAATGGGTGCTAAGCATCTCAACGCCCATGTGGACTCAATGCTAATAGCAGGACACATCAACGACATCTGCCAAAGACCCAGTCATGGTACAATATGTTGCGCAAGCAAAACTCCTCATCAAATGTTTTACAACTTGCAATTAAATCGGAGCAGAAATAAAGAAGCTGATGCTATAAGCAAAATGGCCTCCACGGCTTGGCCACACATGGCCAAAAAGGTACGCGTTGAAACTCTAACCCAACCATCAGTACCTATAAGATAAGTCAATGTCACACAAACAAGCGCGGAATCATGGATGACCCCCATCCAAGCATACCTTGCGACCGGTACCCTACGGACGCCGAAAGCAGAAGCAACAAAAGTACAATACAAATCATGACATTATCAACTCCTGAATGGCATACTATACTGGAAATCCTATTTAGGCCCCCTACTAAGGTACGTAGACTCCGCGAACGCATCCTTCCTCATCAAAGAAATAGATGAAAGTATCTACGGCAAACACGCAGGACCGCGAATTGTCGTCGCCAAAATAATGAACGTCGGATACTACTGGCCAGGAATGCATCAGAACGCAGTCAAAATTTTGCGTACCTGCTTCAACTATCAACAACATGCGCCAAATACTTAGCGCCTAAAGAACGACCTTGTGCTAGTCACTACTGCCCAACCATTCCAAAAATGGGCCATCGACCTGGTCGGACCATTCCCAATGGCCCCCGAAAAGATACAATATTTGGTCGTCGTCGTCGACTACTTCACAAAATGGGTCGAAGCCAAACCATTAGCCACAATCAACGCCGACCACGTCAAAAAAATCATCTGGGAATTCATCTTTTGTCATTTAGGTCTCCCTAAGGAAATAGTAACCGACAAAGGAACACAATTAGCAGATAACAAAATCAACAGGACCTTGGTATAGGTGTTTCGTCGAGTCGTTCAAGGGCGTACGCGCCTTTCCTAATTATGCGCCAGTTTGCCTGGAAGCTATGAATGTGACGCATTGTTGTCTCTAAGGACGTAATCACCAACGTCGAATGCGCAGGTTTTGACTTTTGAGTTGTAGTAGAGCACTAGTTTCTTTTTGTACTTGGCTACGTGTATTACTACCCCTTCGTGTCTTTTTCAAGTAGGTCTATGTTTAGACGCAGTTCCTGTCGTTGTCTAGGTGTGTGGATGCGCTGAGCACCCTTAGTGGTGGGAGACCGATTTCGGCTAGAATCACAGCTTCGGATCCATAGGTGAGGCTGAAGGGTGTTTCACCGGTTCTTATTCTGGTGAGGGTGCGATGAGCCCATAGAACGTGTTGGAGTTCGTCTATCCAACCAGCTCTTTTGGAGCCAAGGCGGACCTTGATCCCATCAACGATTGATCTATTGATGCGTTGCACCTATCTGTTTCCTTGTGGGTGTGCGGCAGAAGTGAAAATCTGGTTGACGCCCATTTGTGTTAGCAATACCTTGATTTTGCAAGTAATGACGGCAGAAGACTTTTTTGACGGAGGTCCAATCAGGTGGCGACATGTCAGACGGCCAACGTGACACACGGCACACGCGCGCGCGTATGCACTTGCCTGATGGTTACAGTACCCAACAGCTGTCATCACCACCTTTTTGCGATACGTGGCCACCTAACAACACCCTAGTGTTAGTGCATGTTCGTGTGACAAACGCTTCTCTAGATTAGTTTTGTTTTATGTCGGTTGATAATATAATTGTAACATACTTGACGGAGTTATAAGTCAAGTATGATAGTCTTTTGTTTGAATCCTAGCTAACATTGTTGATGAATGAAGATAGCTTAGGAAAAGATACCTTTGAGTATCTTCTCCTGAAGGATAAGATAGTCATCTTCTCTTGAAGGAGAAGATAGAAAAAGGAATCTTTTCCATCTTCTCAGGAGAAGTTAGGCGTACCTTTGAGTATCTTCTCCTGAAGGAGAAGATAGTCATCTTCTCCTAGAAAAAGGAATCGTTTCCATCTTCTCCTTAAGGAGAAGTTAGGCCATCTTCTCCTCAAGGAGAAGATAGAAAAGGGCATCTTTGAGGTGGGCTTCTTCGTTCAGCCCATGCACTATATATAGGTGCATGGGGTGTAGGCTAGGGTTAGAGTTTTTGGTTAGCAAGCTTGTAATTGATATTTGTTCCCACTGAAATAATATCAATAGACAAGCCGGTTTTATATTATTCATCGTGTTCTTCGTTCGTGTTGATTCTTAGTTTGCATAAACATCTATCAAGGGATTCCGCACCTTGATAGATCTGATCTGGCTTGTAATCGATCCGTTCAAAGGACCTACAATTGGTATCAGAGCTTTCATGCTCGATTGTACGGTTCAAGCTTGATTATTGCATATATTGAATCTACTGTGACTTTTCATCAAAAACCATCTGCTTAATAATCTGTTTAAAATTATCCTCCTAAATAATCTCAGTAATAAAATAGAATTAAAAAGAAATAACTAATTTGATAATCATAATCTTTATTAATCGCGATAATAGTTTTTTTTTAGTTACAGAAGATAAGTGACATCGACAAAACTTGGCATCTTCGCCATTCTTTTAGATTCATCACTGAAATCACCTATCTTCTCCTTATTCATAAGATTCCCTTCTAACCCATCTTCTCCATCCCTTCACCCATCTTCTCCATCCCTTATAACACATCTTCTCCATAAGATTCCCAACCCATCTCCACCAACCTCATCTTCTCCATTCTTTTTTATTCATCTTCGCCCTACCAGCACTTGGCATCTCCTCCTTTAGCATCTTCTCCTTTCATAATCTGTTTAGCATCTTCTCCTTCTATCTTCTCCTTTAGCATCTTCTCCTCTTCTGCTTTAGCATCTTCTCCTTTCATAATCTGTTTAGCATCGTCTCCTTAACTTCTCCTTTAGCATCTTCTCCTTCTAACTTCGCCACCTCACCACTTGGCATCTTCCCCAACCACCAACCTCATCTTCGCCATTTAAAAAAAAATCTTCGTGAATTAAAATTCACATTGAAAATTCATTCACGTCACATTTTAAATAATATTTGCCATCTTAGAGATTTATATAATATTTGCCTTCTTCGTAATTTTTAACATTCACAAAAGATATTACATCTTCGTGTGAACTGGACTTGGACTTTGGACTTTTACTTGGATCTTGGACATTTAAATTAATTTAATTCATATTAAACAAAAAAAAATGTCAACTCTAAACAAGATGTTAGAAATGGACCATGAAGTAGGCAAGTCAAACTCACCACCTAAAATGATTTCAGTTAACGATTATTATTGGTGGAAGGACAGGTTTGAAGAATGGGCAAGGTTTTATATGATGAGAGGATGGATTTGCATTAGAGATGGATATTTCAAACCATCTAGAAATGTAGAAGGTAGAATTGTGGAAGTGGCCTTTAAGGATATGGAAGAAGAAGATAAGCTTATGTTTGAAGCTGAAAACAAAGCTCATGCTGCCATCACAATGAGTCTACCTCAGGAGATTTTGCATACCTTCAAAAAATACCATGAGGCAAAACAATTATGGGATGCTCTCGCAAGAAGATTTGAAGGAAACGATAATGTCAAGAAAAATAGGACCGATTTACTGAAGAAGCAATTTGCTGTCTTCAGGGGAATGAAAGGAGAAACTCTTGAGGAAATTATAACACGATTTTATCATCTTGTGACTGAATTAGGGAATCACAGTATATCGTATACTGAGGCTGAACTGAGTACAAAAATTCTAGATTCTATACCCTCAAAGTGGGAGGTTTATACTCTTTTGATAAAAGAGAATCCAGAGTTTGAAAGTGCTACTCTTGATGATGTGATAGGGAAGCTGAGGGCTTATGACTTGGCCATACAGAGAAAGGATGCCTGATATGATCAGGTTCAAGATCCGGGAGTTTACTATGCAAAACCGACATCCAAGGACTCGTCCAATAGCAGTGGGAATGCAACTGCATTCTTCTCAGGGGATAACTCGGGAAATATTATTTTGGACTCTGATGGTGAAGTTTGTTTTGTTTCTGTTTCAGGTGAGTCTACGAAAGTGAAGGATATTCCCTCAGGAAAAGACAAGGGAAAGAGCACTGACTCCAAATGTAATCACAAGTCATGCAAGTCTATGCCAATGAGTGTGAAATCAGCAGAAGAGCAACTTGCAGTTTTGTCTTCCTTTGTAGCTTCCTACGAAAACTACATACAAGGGAAGATAAACGATCCGGCAGTTTTTGATGACGACTATGATCAAATAGATCAGGATGACTTAGAAGAAATGGATTTGCAGTGGAATCTTGCTATGATCTTCAGAAGAGCAAAAAGGTTCATGGATAGAACTGGAAGAAAGTTGGTGGGAGGTCGAGCCGGATTTGACAAATCAAAGGTGAAATGCTACAACTGCTACAACTTCGGTCACTTTGCAAGAGAATGCTCCAGACCAAAGAACCAGAACCAGAATCAAAATAATACTGTCCGGGAAAGCTCGTCAGTGGGGCAATCTTAAAGCAACACTAGCCCTAAGGCTCTAATGGTAGCAAAACCTGATGGTACGTATGACTGGAGTTGTGTGCTTGATGGAACTGATGGATCAAGCAATCAGGCATTCATGGCTGAGATTGTGGAAGAAAAGTCTGAAAGTGATGAAGAATCTGGCGTCAAAACTGAAGAGAAAGAAAGTACAACTGAAGAGGCTGAGGCAACCAAGATTGAAGAGGAAGAAGTTAAGGAGTCAACTGCACAGGTGCTGGATCTGACAGCACCAACTGAGGGTATGTCTGCTAAAGAATTCATGGCTTACATGGCAGACTTGTCCTCCAATGAGAAAAAGGTACTCCTTCCTCTACCTCTAGTTGTAGAAGCTTGTAATAAATGTGTTGATTATGCTGAGCGTATATTGTTACTTGTGAAAGAAAATGATAATGTAGCTGAGCATAATAAATCATTAGTTGTGCTTCTAGATAAAGAAAAGGAGTTTAATATAGGCAATAAGATTAGAGAAGGGAATCTAAAAACTTCTCTTACTGCTGCTAAGAAAGATCTAAAAGAACTTAAATACACTCTTAGTGAAAAGATAGATTATCTGAATCTAACACAGTTAGCTCTAGTTGATAAACAAGAAGAAATCGCTAAGAAAAATGCTGAAATAGACCAACTTAAGATTAAGGTAGTCGATTTGAACAGGCAAATAGATCAAGTTCGCAGCTCAAAATATCTTATAAGTGCTCTAATAGACTCTGGAAGAGACACCAAGAAGTTTATTGATGAAAATGGTGGCTTAGGTTACCAAGATGTTCCTCCTCCTCTAACAGGAAACTATACGTTTCTACCAACTGAGAATGAGGTAAATGAAGAAATCTGTAAGCCTAAGATAGATGAGAAGAAAGTTGATGTGAGTGAAAATGAGAACAGTACTGAGAGTGGTAGTTCATCCAGTGAGTCTGAGGATGAAGAAATAAGTGAAGTGTTCAAGAACAGTACTGGGTCGGGGGTTAATAAAACTAATCCGGTTAAAACTAACCCAACTGAATCAAAGACCCAACCCAATAAGGCTGAACCAAAAATTATTCTGAAAAATCCTAAATTTGTTAAACAAGGCAAAGCCAAAACAGAAGAAATCAAACAGCGTAATGCTGAATGTTCTGGTAACACTTCACCTAAATCTGCTAGCAATGAGGGATCGACTTCAAGGGGACAGTACAAAAAGCCCCTTGAGAAGCGATCTTGTTTTAAATGTCATAAAAAGGGTCATGTAGCTAGCATGTGTACTGTCAAAAAGAAGGACAACACTGCATCAACTGATGCAAAGAAAGGTGAGATTCCTGCTAAATCCGAAAGCAGGAAAGAGGTGAGCAACTCTGCAAAGAAATCTTTGCAAAGGCAATTAGAGAAGGAACATGATGGTGGGTCTAGGGATCCAGGCAAACGACCAGTTAACAAAAATTTTGAAAAGCCTGCGTTTGTCCCTAGACAGGTGAGTGTTGGCCAGGCAAGCACTTCTAGTGTTGTTCCTCCAAAGCAGGCACCTCCTGTTAATGCCAACAAATACCAACCACCACATAGGCAACATCGTCACCAGAGTCCAAAAGGTGACAAATTTAATTCTGTGAATAATTATAATAATCAAAATGGTTATAGGGATAGACCGTATTCAAATAACCAACATTTTTCTAGAAATAATTACAATCCGGGATACTCCAACAGAGGGAGTTATCCTCAAAATACCAATAATGGGCCAGTGAATCAAAGAGGATATAACAATTCTCAGACTCAAAGGCCCTACAGGCAATTTGACCAAATGAACAGAAACAACCCACCAAGATCCAGGACTCCAGTGGGTAGTGATGGATATTGGAGGGAGTTCACTGTTGTTGATGAAATGGGACGACCCAAGACTTTCACAGCTTGGGTCCCCTACTCTAACTAATCTTCTTTATGAATGCAGGAGCTGCTGAGGAGGGTTATCAACTGGTGGTATGTTGATAGCGGCTGCTCCAGGCATATGACAGGGGAGTTGAGATTGTTGATCGAATTTATGAAATGTGATGGAGGTTTTGTAAACTTTGCTGGCGCCAAAGGCGGGCGCATCTCAGAAAAGGGGAAGGTCACTAATGGCAAGATCACCCTAGAAGGAGTGAACTATGTAGAGGAGCTCAAACACAATCTCATGAGTGTCTCACAAATCTGCGACAAGGGGCATTCGGTTCACTTCACCAAGAATGAAGCTTTAGTGTTGAAACCAGGAGTAGTAATTCCAAAAGAGTGGATAATTATGAGGGCTCCTAGAAGAAACGACACGTATATCATGGATATGAGCATGCATGACGATTCTTCAACGGAGACTACATGTTTATTGTCCAAAGCATCTGCATCAGACTCACTTCTTTGGCATAGAAAGATGGGACACATCCATTTCAGGAAACTAAACTACATTGTAAAACACGGTTTGGTAACGGGTGTTCCATTAAAAAGTTTTGGGATTGAGGACAAATGTGTCCCTTGTAAAAAGGGAAAGCAACACAAGAAGCCTCATCACCCAAAAACTGTTAATTCTATTTCTGCTCCTTTTGAATTGCTTCACATTGATCTTTTCGGTCCAGTGAACGTTAGGAGCATTGGTGGAAAATTTTATTGCCTTGTGATTACTGATGATTTTTCTAGATTCTCGTGGGTGTTTTTCTTAGGTACGAAGGATGAAACTGCTGAAATCTTGACGAATTTCATTCTTCAAGCAGAGAACCTGTTCAACACCACACTGAAGAGGATCAGAAGCGACAATGGCTCGGAGTTCAAGAACAGCACATTTTCAATCTTTTGTATTCGCAAAGGAATTGAACATCAATTCAATGCTCCCTATGAGCCTCAACAAAATGGAGTCGCCGAGAGGAAAAGCAGGACTTTGATTGAATCTGCTCGAACCATGCTTGCTGACTCTAAGCTTCCCGTTCATTTTTGGGGGGAGGCTGTGAACACAGCATGTTATGTCTTGAATAGGGTTTTGACCGTTAAGAAACACAATAAAACGTGTTATGAACTCTTAAACGGTCGTAAACCCAACATCAAAGATTTTGAGCCATTTGGAATGCCTTGCACTATTCTGAAAAATAATAACCAACCAAAATTTGGTGAGGTGGCAGACGAAGGATTCTTCCTTGGTTATGTCCCAGGCTCACCAAACAAACGTGTTTGGAATAAAACAAAGGGTGTGGTTGAAATTGCTTTTAATATTGAAATAACAAGTTACTTACCACCAGATAGTGCACAGGAACCAAGTTGGATGTTCGATTATGACTCTATTTTTAAGTCTTTTAATGTTCCTCATACCTTTAATGCAGAACCACAGGAAGAAGAACTAGTGATTGTTGATGAGGACGATGATGACTTTGTTTCCCCTCGTTCAATAGTCCAGATTTCTGCAGAAAAGACCAAGACAGATGCGAGTACCAACACTTCAGGAAACAACCAGCCTTCATCTACACCAGAGGTCACTGAAACTGAAGACGAACCTTTCACGAATCCGTTCGGGATAGATTCTACTGATGATGAAGTAGCTGCAGGAGATATTGGCTCCAATTTAGATGAAGATATGCCGGTAGACACTGTAATTTCAACACGCGCAAATAGGGTTCATCCAGTTGACTTCATACTGGGGGATCCCAATGCGGGTATTCAGACTCGGAGAAGTTTTGCTAATGCCAACTGCATGTATGCAAGAATTGTTGATTCAGGGATTGTGAACAAATGCTTGAAGTGCTTTATCTTGCAAATTGAACCTAAGAGTTATCAATTGGCTCTTCGGGACAATGCGTGGGTAGAAGCTATGCAAGAAGAGCTCTCTCAGTTTAGGAAGCTCAAAGTCTGGGAGTTGGTTGATCTACCTCGAGGTGCACAGGAAATTGGCACCAAATGGGTTTTTCGAAACAAGAAAGATGACAATGGTGTAGTGGTCAGGAATAAGGCTCGTCTTGTGGTAAAAGGGTTTAATCAACAGGAAGGGATAGATTTCAATGAAGTGTTTGCACCAGTTGCTAGGCTAGAGGCAATTCGCTTGTTTCTGGCATTCGCGTCTCACAAAGGATTTAAAGTTTATCAGTTAGACGTTAAAAGCGCCTTTCTGTACGGAAAAGTCCAAGAGCTGGTGTATGTCTCACAACCACCGGGGTTCAATGATCCAGAATATCCAGATCGGGTCTACAAACTTGACAAGGCCCTTTATGGACTTCATCAGGCACCCAGGGCATGGTATGAGACATTGTCCTCTTACCTCTTGAACAATGGCTTTGAGAGAGGAAAGATTGACAGTACACTTTTCATTCGGAGAAAAGGAGAAAATTTTCTGCTGGTACAGGTGTACGTTGATGACATCATCTTCGGGTCACCAGATGAAGACTTATGCAAGGAATTCGAGCAGGTCATGAAAAGGAAGTTCGAGATGAGTGCTATGGGGGAGTTAAAGTTCTTTCTTGGTCTACAGGTGGATCAGAAGGCAGATGGAATGTTCATCCATCAAACTAAGTATGTGCATGACATCCTGACTCGTTTCAAGATGAATGATTGTACACCTTATTATACTCCTCTACCGGTCAACCACGGTCTCGGTCCAGATACCGAAAGCGACAAATATGTCGACCCCACAGAGTCCCGGGCAATTATTGGTTCACTCATGTACCTAACTGCTTCTAGACCTGACATTATGTTTCCAGTTTGTCTTTGTGCCAGGTTTCAGGCGGATCCAAAGGAGTCACATATGATTGCGGTCAAACGGATAATGAGATACTTTAAGGGGAAACCCAAATTAGGTCTCTGGTATCCATCAGACGGTGGATTAGATCTCTTATCCTACACCGACTCAGACTACGGAGGATGCAACCAGAACAGAAAATCGACGACTGGTGGATGTCAACTACTTGGGGGGAGACTCGTATCCTGGCAATGCAAAAAGCAGACTTCTGTAGCGGTGTCCTCATGCGAGGCTGAATACGTTGCAGCTGGCAGCTGCTGTTCACAGGTTTTGTGGATACAACAACAAATGCGGGATTACGGTTTGAATTTTCTAAATACTCCCATTATGATTGATAACCAATCTACCATATCCATCACTGAAAACCCAACCAACTTTTCTAAAACTAAACATATTCATATCAGACATCACTTTATAAGAGATTGTTTTGAAAAGAGAATGATTCATTTAGAAAAAGTTGACACGAAAGATAATTTGGCAGACCTTTACACCAAGGCATTTGACAGGGCTCGTTTTGAACTGTTGGTGCAACTGAACGGGATGAGGAATCCTGAATGATTTTACGTTTCCCATAAGTTTCTGAAGATTTTGTAAATATTTTTCAAAAAAAAAAAACGCGAGTTGTCACTGCGAGAAAGGAAAGATATGATAGTGCATCAGCTGCTTGACTGTCGCACTTAAAACAGAACAGAGAACTTAAACTGCTAAGTGCAACTGCAGTTTCATCATGTGATATACCAGTAGGCAAACTTACAACGCGTACTTAGTCCTCAACAATAATAATAATAGCAAAGAGCTGGACTATGGTACATGTGGGGAACATAACATCGGCGTATGATCTTATGATCTTAATTCTTGCGTTGATAGATTGCCAAAATCAGAGGTTTCGGGTCTTTATATTGTTGATCTATCCGGGGATAACCTGGTTGTCCTTCTGCTGCATCCAGATATATGCTGACCTAGGCACAGCCAGGATATCTTAAAAGAGCAAATCCAAAGGATAAATGCCAAAACCCTATATACTAAACAGCTATTTCAAAAAGCCCAAAGCTAAAATTCGTACCAAACTGGTATTTGCCATAACCCTGGTTGAGAACACACCGGTCACTTTGCTGCATCCAGAAATATGCTGACCTGTACACCCGTGTGTCTCGTACCTTGTAAATTATACGGATACCAGCAATATACTCACCTGTTACGATGAAGCTTTGTGCATACCTTGATCGCGGGGGTATGTCATGTTGTGGGACACGCAGGACTCATAGTCAATTGCTCAAAATCGTAATAAATACAGTGAGGCTTTGAAGACAATGATGTAAGTTTGTTTAAGTGGATCAATATACTGGTAATCGCCTTGGACTGCGACTGTGCTTAAAATAATTTACCCTTAATTATTCTTACTCGTGTGTTCAGTCTTGTTCTAGCTGATATGATCTTTTCGCCGGTGACATCTCAACAAAAATAGAGTGTTTACTTTTTGAATTTTATTATTTTTTATTATTTTTTATTATATTTTATTATATAAATATTCAAAAACCACAAAAAGATTTTCTATTTTTCCACTTCAGGTCTTAATATACGGGAAATGGTCATTTAAGGGAGTACTTGTGCTGTTCGGGAAAACACCTCGTTTTCGTACACACCAAAATTTCTCAAAAGCCAAGTCATTGCTTCGTTACAAATCTCTTAAAACTCAAACTTTTCGGCCTTGGATGTATGCTCAAGGCCCACTTCTGAAAAATGTTGGGTTAAATTGTTCAAAACTTGTTTTCAATTCATAAGGCCCAATTCTAATTAATGAATGTTTAAGTTGTTCTGTTAATGTTTGGAAACTGAGATTGTTGCAGACTCACCCCAGAGGTTGGAACCTCCTACTGACAATGTGGGGGAGAAACGAAAGAGAGATGATGATGAGACTGGCAAAGACTATCAACCAGAAGATTATGATGATGATGGTGATGATGATGTTCCACCTCTCCGGACTCGTCAGAAGAAGAGAGGAGGAGTAGTTTTTTGTGAGTCAAGCTCACAGATGCCATCAGCAACCTTAGCAGTCACCGTACCACAACAATCACCACTTACAGGCAAAAGATAGAGCTTTGATACAGACACTTCTTCAACAGACTGCTGAGTTGATGAAGCAATTGCAGGCTCAGGGGGAGAATGTGACGTGTAAGGGTGATGAATTGATGATGATCCCGACAATGATCCTAACCGCTCTGCAGGGAGTGAGCCTCCAAGTGCTTCAACAACATTTGGTGTGCAAGCTACTACTCAGGGGGAGTCGGGTACTGTAGTAGAAGTTACTGGTGCTGGTGATCCATGGAAGAGGCGTGTTGATGATATGCCTCAACCTGCAGATACTTTTATACCAACTGATTTACTTGAGGAGTTGTTTCCAAGGTTCGATGAGTTTATCTTTGAAAGTTTACTTAACTTTGGGGATGCAACCGAAAACCTCAAAGAGACTGGATTACTTTCTAAAGAATCAGACAGTGAAGATGTGTATGATTTGGAAGAAGTTGAGATTATTCCAGATTATTTTGAAGATTGAAGACTGCAGAAGGTTGAAGATCTAGAGAGCATTCGTCAAGGGGGAGTTTGTTAGTGCATGTTCGTGTGACAAACGCTTCTCTAGATTAGTTTTGTTTTATGTCGGTTGATAGTATAATTGTAACATACTTGACGGAGTTATAAGTCAAGTATGATAGTCTTTTGTTTGAATCCTAGCTAACATTGTTGATGAACGAAGATAGCTTAGGAAAAGATACCTTTGAGTATCTTCTCCTGAAGGAGAAGATAGTCATCTTCTCTTGAAGGAGAAGATAGAAAAAGGAATCTTTTCCATCTTCTCAAGAGAAGTTAGGCGTACCTTTGAGTATATTCTCCTGAAGGAGAAGATAGTCATCTTCTCCTGAAGGAGAAGATAGAAAAAGGAATCTTTTCCATCTTCTCCTTAAGGAGAAGTTAGGCCATCTTCTCCTCAAGGAGAAGATAGAAAAAGGCATCTTTGAGGTGGGCTTCTTCGTTCAGCCCATGCACTATATATAGGTGCATGGGGTGTAGGCTAGGGTTAGAGTTTTTGGTTAGCAAGCTTGTAATTGATATTTGTTCCCACTGAAATAATATCAATAGACAAGCCGGTTTTATATTATTCATCGTGTTCTTCATTCGTGTTGATTCTTAGTTTGCATAAACATCTATCAAGGGATTCCGCACCTTGATAGATCTGATCTAGCTTTTAATCGATCCGTTCAAAAGACCTACACCTAGTTGTACGAACCGTCAGACAAGTCTCCTCATATGCCAACATTCTCACCAATTAATTCTCAAAAAAACTCAAACAGACAACTTTAATGCGCATTAACTCCACTTTAGCATGCGCAGAGACGGATAAAATTCACCTTTTTCATCTCCTACACAACTACCCTGCGCAAAAATGTTGGACGCCTTCTCAAGTCTCCCGCATGCGTAGGAATGGAAAATTTTCTTTTTTCATTTTTTTACATCAATTACCTGCGCAAATATGCCAGACGCCTTCCCAGTTCTCCCGCATGCGCATGAATGGAAACTTTCCATTTTTTTTATTTTTTACATCACCACCCTACGTAAAATCGCCAGACACCTTTTCAGGTCTCCCGGACGCGCAGAAAGTAAAATTTTCCCCTATAATTTTTAACAAACATTAATAGGCGCACAACATGCCGGACGCCTTTTCAGGTCCCAGGATGCACAGAAATGGAAAAGTTTCTCTTTTTATTTTTCAACAACATACGCAATAAACGTAGGACGCCTTTTCAGGCCTCCCACATGTGCTCCCAATGAATCATCTTCATTTCCATTAACATCACTGTTTCATGAGCCAAAACTGCCATAGGCCTACTCATGTCCAATGCATGCGCTCCGAGAGACATTCCTCCATAGTTAAGCACGTCATACGCTACACAGATTGATCCCTGTATGCGCACCAGTTGATGCAGAGATCTAAAACTATAACCTAATTTTAGAAAACTATTTTACCGAGTCATAAACATGTACACCATGAGCGCATGAAAACCCGGTGACGATCGGATGCGATGCACGATACACATTTTCACTCAAATTCAGGAAATTCAACGAGTCCAGCACTCCTTCATTCTTTCTTCATAAAGCAACACGAAGCACTACACTGGGGAGGACTTACAGGGATATGGTGCCAAAAACAACGACACCATATCAATAAAAACAACTCATTCTTTCCTACTGCAAGAAGTCAAGACATAGGAAGAAAGAAGAATGATTGATTAAACATCAACAATAGGCCGCGTCCATAAAGCAGGACGCTAGTTCTCCCGACCGTTCTACGTCGACGGATGAAGACCACGTCAGACACGCTGACGCTGGTCCTTCCGCCCGTTTTACGTCAGCGAAGCAACCTGCGTCTGCGACAATGACGCCAGTCCACCCGCCCGTTCTATGACCGCGCCAAGCCTGACACAAACGAAGCTTCCTTTACACGAAACGTAGAAGCTTCGTCAACACAACTGAAAGATATCTTTTTGGGCAGCATCGAGACACACACCTAGGGAAAACATGCCCTGGGCAACTGTTCCTGACGTGAAAGGCTGGCCGTCAGAGTCTGCGACCAATCACAGGCAACGCCTGGTCTAACGACCAGAAAGGACAACGACGTGGTAGCTCCCCAGCCAAGACATCACTCACAGAAGACTTTATCAACCCCCACTTGTCTCCAAGTTCTAGAAGAAGAGATGATTACTCGCCGCCCCAATAAGCCAACGGTTGAACGCAACGTGTCCGCCGACCCTCTACGTCCATTCAATGGACTCCACGTGGATTTTTGACAGGACGGTAACATCTCCCTTTCCCCTTTTTTCACTTGAACCACTTGCACAAAATTGGGATTATGAATTTGGGCCGGAGACTTTGAGACCCCTCTACCTAGGTCAGGCCCCATTAAGGGTAGAGGACGGGTTGAGAGAGTTGGAGGTCAAGGTGCTATCAAAGGAGAAGCTTTTTCTCCTTTTATGGGTATATTTTTCTCCTACAAGAACTCCCACTGAAAAGCCAATGAGCACATCGTACTTTTTCAACCCTTTTTTTATTCCCAACGTTTAGAGGCTTGGCTTTTCTAACCGATTGTCTCTTTATCTCCTTGGTCTTATTCCAAGACCCACATTTTCAAATACACTTTTTAAACTAAACAAACTATTTAGGATTCACTACTTGGATCAGCCCTGACTCGGTGATCTAGGATCCGTGTTTCTTCAATAATTATAATATAATTAGGAAACTTAATCAACTATAACCAACTTGTCAATATTGATCCTCCAAGTTCACAAACTTATGACTTAAAGTCCGTAAATTCCCAACACCCTTATGATCCAGTTCCATTATTATTGGTGTGTTAAAAAACAAAATGTTAACACTATAATCTTTGAATACTTTAGATTAACTTGAGTATTTTGATTTATTACTTAGGATATTACATAAAATACTTATATTTATATGCACACACATACTAAAACTATTATATAATTTATTTATTGAATACCTCACGTAATTTTGAAAGTGATTAGTTGCTAAATTTCAATAAGTTACTCATAACCTGAAAACCAGGTAAAGATCTACCATGGTTACTATGAATCTATGATGATGTGTTATTTATATCTATATCTATAATCTATATTTTATTATAAAACATTTGAAAAGTGTATTAAACAAAATTAAGTCATTACTACATTTTATTAAAAAAATACAATTTTATATAAAAATTTATATATAACAAAATTATACAAAAAGGTTTCTACACATACAAAAATATACTTATACCCCTTATAAAGAGTGTAAGAATCAATAAAAGTCTACCTTTATGTAAAAAAAAAAAAAAAATTGTAGTGTCTTTTCTTTAAAAAAAAAAGTGTGCGCATGAATTGGTTCACGAACCTAAACCGAACCGAACCGAAACAGGTCTTTCAAACCGGCAAAACCGAGGCAGAACCGAACCAAAACCGGTTCAGACATGAACCGACACCAAACACGAACCGGTTTGGTTCCTAGAAAAATACCGATGATATATGCACGTCTATAAAGTTCTCAGGTTGGGAAGTCTTATTTGGAATATTTTCAACTAACATAACTTCCAATTTCACTTTCCAATGTCACCATATAAATTTATGGTGCACTTGATTAGCAGTTATATTGCATTGCTTTTATTATGAGGAAAACGTTATGGGTATGCTTCTTTGCATGTTCATTACATATGAGCCGTTCCAACCTCCTCTTAATGTGGATCTTATAAAGGTCCTTATGATATCTTCTCCTCGGCAATCTCTCCAAATTTGGTACTTTCAACATATTGAGTAAGACTATTAGTATGATAATAGTTGCTAATGAGTTAAACCGCTACATCCATGTTTTTTTACCGGCATGTAGGTCAAATTGCATATGGTATATAGAATGGAGAATGCTATGATGTCTCCTTGTAGCCATTAAAAAATTAACCAACTACAAAGCACATGTGCTTACACACACAAACATACACCTTACATATTGATTCTTTTAATCATTTTATGGTTTGAATTACGTTTTCGTCTTGTATTGTCGACTCCACCGCAACACACGGGTTCCCTGCTAGTATTGGATTAATTGTTAAGAGATTTCATATTACTAACGGTCCATATGCTTACTACAATTTCATACATAAATAGGTTTTTTCAAGTTATTGAAACATATTTATTCAGAATCTTTATTCAATTTATTTATCCATAAAAAAACAGTTTAAAATTACGAATACGAAAATTCAACAAACATTGTTTATTCCAAACGTCTTATTAAAATTAACATAAATAACACGATAAATGTTTAAAATGGTCTATATGCTACTCCCAAACATGCAAACATGAAAAGACCTTCAAAATGGTAATGTTAATATAGACATACCATAGCGACTAACATTGTAATTATAGCGACTAACATTGTAATTAAACTTAAATTCTTGTTGTTATAACTTTTGACTTAAATAAAAACATAGTTACGTTAAAAAAAAATTACTTTGAAATTACTAAAAAGGAAACCCACAAACTTTGTTTACTCCAATCTTCATATTATATTATAATAAATATATTTATGGCTGGTGTAAATTGAACAGTAAAAGCACCTTCGTTTTCGTGCATTTCTTTTTTTTCACCTTTTTACTTATATATGGATTGGGTTCATTTGAGAATTCCATTGAGTTGAGAGAACTTAAGAACTCCAATAGACCAATCAACAAATGCCACCTCATCAGATTTGTATTTTTTGGTATTTTTTAATCAGGGGCAAGAGAGACTTTCTACACAAGTATCAAGGGGTATTTTAGTAAAAATAACACCCCACCCCACCACACCACACCCCACCCAACTACCCTTTTAAATAATAATAATAATAATAATAATAATAATAATAATAATAATAATAATAAGTATCAGATCTCTCACATCTCTCACACACAAACACACACATGTATATATATATCTCTCTCTCTCTCATTCTCTCTCTAAAACAAAGAAGAGATCAGATCTCTCACCTCTTTCACACACAAACACACACACGTCTCTCTCTCTCTCTCTCTCTCTCTCTCTCTCTCTCTCTCTCTCTCTCTCTCTCTCTCTCTCTCTCTCTCCCTCTCTCTCTCTTTCTCTCTCATTCTCTCTCTAAAACAAAGAAGAGATCGACGGTGGTGAGGGTGATGGTGGTTAGAGGGGGCGTGACGGGGTCTGACGGTGGGTTCCAGGTGGGGGTGATGGTGGTTCGATGGGTGGCGTCTGACGGTGGTTTTAGGGGCTGGTGGGTTGTTGGATGGTGGTGAGTCGTTTGGTGGTGGTGGGTTGTTGGATGGTGGTGACTCGTTGGATCTGATGAGGGGTTTTGGGGTGGTTTGAATGGTGGTTGTTTTGGGTGGTCCGAATGGTGGTGGTTGAGGGGTGGTTCGTTTTGACGAGGTGGGGGTGGATCTGATGATGGTGACGGTGGGGGCCGGAGATAAGGCTTTTTGCAGGTGGTCGATGAACGAAGATGGTATTTATTATTATTATTATTATTATTATTATTATTATTATTATTATTATTATTATTTGTTTTGCAGGTGATCCGGTGAATGGTGGTCCGCCTCTAATGGTGCTCGATGATGGTGGTGGGGGCTGTGGTGGGTTTTAGAGGCGGTTGAAGGTGGTTTCGACTTGTTTGGGTCTGAAGGTAATATTTTTGTTTATTATTATTATTATTATTATTATTATTATTGTTGTTGTTGTTGTTGTTGTTGTTGTTGTTATTTGTTGCTGTTGTGTGTTGTTTAAAAAAGAGGTTTTAAAAAGCAATCTTTTTTCTGATTCTTGAAGTGGGTATTACAGCAGGTATGATTTACACTGGTGTAATTTTTATAAAAGTTTGTGTATGTCAGTTTTACACTGGTGTAAATTACACCAGTTTTACACTGGTGTAAATTACACCAGTGTAAATCATACCAGTTTTACACCAGTGTAAAAATGGCATACACAATTGATGTTTTCTTTATCGTAGTTTGGATGTTGTAACTTACATCTTGATTTAGGGGTGTTTTACATCTTGATTTGGATGATAATGTGAAGAAGATGATGGTTTTGAAGACAATGATGATGATGATGATGTTTTTTTTTTGTTTTTTTTTTATATACGTTTTGGTTTTTTACATTGATGTAATATACAAATTTTGTAGATGTTGTGGGTCGTTACAGTGGTGTAAATACGAATGTGTAGATGGTTGTTTTGGTTTTTTACACTAGTGTATTTTGTAGAAGTATTGTGTATGGCAGATTTACACCAGCGTAATTTTTCTAAAAGTTTGTGTATGTCAGGTTTACACTAGTGTAATTATTTACACCAGCGTAATTTTTATAAAAGTTTGTGTATGCCAGTTTTACACTGGTGTAAATTACACCAGTGTAAATCATACCAAAATTATGAAAATTTAAAAAAAAAAACTAAATTAATTAAAAAAATAAAATAAAGTTAAAAAATGATTTTTTTTAATAACAAAATAAAAATTAAATGAAATAAAGTTAAAAAAATGAATTTTTTTTAAAAAGTGTTGTATATTACAGAATCTACAATTTGTTTTTTTAAAAGTAATTTACTTCAAAAAATAAAATAAACTTTAAAAAAATGAATATTTTTATAATAGAATAAAATATTAAATGATATTATATTAATTATATTTCTCTCACATGGTGTTTTTACTTTAATACCCTTTAATGTACTTTATTACATTAAAAAAATACTTATTAACCAAGTCAAGACAAAAAGTCCTACCTTTTGATCTCAACCATTAGATCATCAAGATCAATGGTCCAGATGAGTTCCTATGGTTCTCACAACTCAAGTGAGTTCTCAAAATAACCCAACCCTATATATATATATATATATATATATATATATATATGATTCCATAACTATAAACAAAGTGGCTTGGGGTTGGAGTGGTTTGTGGTGTGTTTGTTTATTTTGAGGTCTCAATTGAGACTGGTTTGAAGCATTTTGTTTTTTTTTCCAACACATATTTATGTATAAATACATATAATTCTATAATAATTAACAAATGGCTTGGTGGTGTAGTGGTTTGTGGGGCATTTATGTACTTCAAAATCTGAAGTTCGAAACTGGTCTGAAGCATTTTTTTTTATTTTTTTTTAAAGGTCCTAACACTTTTTTAATATATGCTTTTATTGTTGAAGGTCTTAGGTTTGAAACATGAGAAGGGCAAGGGGCGAGTCGATTTTTTTTATTTACAACATGTTATTAAGTAATAAATACAAATATACCCATGTTTGTGTGAGATGTCGTTTTTAAATTTGGATACGACAAAATTGTAAGGTGCGCAACGCGCGCCTTTAAACACACTCGTTTAAACTATTGTAACTAAACTCAACCCAACTTGTCTACGTACCACAATTTACTTATTTATATATGTAACTTCAAAATAAAATAAAATAAAATAATCTTTATCCTACAGGGGTGTAAACGAGCCGAGACGAGCCCGAGCCTGACAGGACTCGAGCTCTGCTCGTCATGCTTTTATAAAGCTCGAGCCCGAGCTCAGCTCGACTCGAAAGTAAAACCAAAAAGCTCGAGCTCGGCTCGAAATAAATTTAGAACAATTTTAAAAGAGCTATAAGCTCTGCTCGAGCTACCTTCGACAGCCTAAACGAGCCAAAGCTAGGCTCGCCAGTATCAAATAGTATGTATACTATAAATAAAATAATAGTAATATAAAATTTGTTTGGGCTCGTGTAGGCTCACGAGCCTAAATGGTCTTTTTATGTAAAACTCGATAGCTAAACGAGTCATTTTTCAAGCTCGAGCTCAGGTTCGAGTTCGTTAAGGCTTGGCTCATTCGAGCTGTTTACCGATCTGATCCCGAGTAGCTCTCGAGCCATTACGCATCATTTACACCCTAATCCTGCTAGTCCCAAACATGAAACACCCTTCAATTTCAAAAACCAAACATCAAAACATCTACTTTATTACCAACAACAAAAAAAAAAAAAAAAAAAAAAAAAGTAAACCAATAGCCTTTTAACTCGAGAACCGATTTAATAAGTATCAATCTACTCCCTATAGATAAAGTCTTAGACTTCCAAGAAGCAAGGCGACCCTTTATCAAGTCAATGACCAAATTCCAGTTACTGATCTGGGACATATTCGCGCCAACTTTGATCCCCAAATAGACAAACCGAAAGACCCCTCTTTTACATCCCAACACCTCCATTATTGTAACATTTCGAAATTTTTTTTAAGAGAAAATTGCTCGAATAGTCCCTGTGGTTTGCCCAAATTTCACCTATAGTCCCTAAGTTTTCAAAATTACAGGCTTAGTCCCGAAACAGTGAATTTTTTGCACTCGGATAGTCCCTGGAGCTAACTGAGGTTAAATAATCCAGTTAAGTGAGTGTAAAATTACTAAACTACCCTTACTTTAATAAAAAATAATACCTATTAATGTGGGTCCCACACTTCATCTTCCCCACTTCATCTTCTTCACCTCATCACCTCCACAAACAACCACCACCCATCTCCACCCTCCACCACTTAATCCCACCACCACCACCACCACCACCACCACCCTCCACCACCACCACCACCACCACCACCACCACCCTCCACCACTTCCCATCCATATTCCCATCCCTCCATTTCCGTGTAACGTTTCACTTCATCCTTCATTCCTTAACAACCCACCACCACCACCACACCCAACCCAACCCAATGAATCCCACCAAATCCCGTCGCAAAATCCCCCTCACTTCATCAGAAACCACCAACAACCCCGACTCCGGCGACAAACTCGACCAACTCCTCCTCTCCTCCGCCATCTCCAACAACGAAGACCTCTCCCCTTTCATCCGCAAAACCTTCTCTTCCGGCAAACCCGAAACCCTTCTCCACCACCTCCGCCACTTCTCCCGATCCAAAGAGTCCGAAATCGAAGAGGTATGCAAAATCCATTACCAAGACTTCATCATGGCCGTCGATGACCTCCGTTCTCTCCTCTCCGGCGTCGAATCACTTAAATCATCCATCTCCAACTCCAACCATCAGTTACAGTCTGTAGCCGGTCCTTTATTAACATCACTTGATTCATTCATTGAAGCTAGAAACAAGTGCCAGAACGTAGCCCTAGGTATTGACTCTCTCCGGATCTGTGTTCGGTTAATGG
Organism: Ambrosia x helenae; assembly: GCA_030844895.1. Lineage (NCBI taxonomy): Eukaryota > Viridiplantae > Streptophyta > Magnoliopsida > Asterales > Asteraceae > Ambrosia > Ambrosia x helenae. The sequence continues at coordinate 100,697,314 of CM061231.1, forward strand.
AGCTTTGCTCACGTGCGAATTATCATTTGTTGAATAATAATTTTTACATGGCGTTGAAATGTGTTGACTCGATTGAACGTGATTTTATTAATAAAACGCCGTCGTCTGCGGTTAGGAGGTGATGGGTGGAGAAGATGAAGTGGGTGGTGGTGGTGATAGGATGGGGAAGATGAAGTTGGTGGTGGTGGTGTAGGGATTAAGGGTTTTTTTTTATATATTTAATTATAAAACGTGGGGCCCACTAGTGTTATATTTTATTTGTTTTATAGAAAGGGTAGTTTAGTAATTTTACACCCACTTAACTGGATTATTTAACCTCAGTTAGCTCCAGGGACTATCCGAGTGCAAAAAATTCACTGTTTCGGGACTAAGCCTGTAATTTTGAAAACTTAAGGACTATAGGTGAAATTTGGACAAACCACAGGGACTATTCGAGCAATTTTCTCTTTTTTTAATTAATAAAATTTCCGCTTCTATTCGTTCAAGTCCCATTCATCTTATAACATTATTACCTTCCATTTCTATAAATTTTAGACGTGTCAAGTTGTTATTAAATTTTTTTTTTCACAAACCTTGCTCATTATTACATATATTTTTAAATAATAATAATAATAATAATAATAATAATAAAATCAGATTTTTTTTCCTTTTCAAAAGATATGGAGTTACCTATATATATATAACCAAATGTAACCAAACCAAACCCACCCAAAACCTTAAAAATTCGGAGCCCAATACTAGAGCCCACAATTGAAGCCCACCCTTAAGCCCAACTCCTCCAAAATCCTTCTCCCTTACCCGATTTAGTGAACAGACCCGGCCACCAGGGTACCCGACCCACCTGCGTATACATCTACACGTGGAACCAAATTTGGAAGCTATATTGATTGCAAAAGGACCGACGCATCATCCCCGGCCGTAATCAACTCCCATTTGACTCGTTTACTGCATTAATGAGGCAAAAAAATTCGGTTTTTGACTAAGCTTAACCAAAATTTCAAAACCTTCCATAGTTGTAATCATAGTATAAATTGAGGCCTCCCGGACCACCTCCAAGCGCCGATAAACAAACCCCACTCTCAATTCTTTGTGTTCCTTGTGTTAATCGTGCAATTAAAGAGATTTTGACTTTCGGTTTGACCCGACAAATCTGTTCTGATTTGTATCAGTAAGTCGTGAATTATGTTATGTTTTTATTTCTCATCTTTGTCCGAATGATAGCCCTATGAAATATGGGGCTATCGTTTGTTATTTGTTTCAATTGGTAAATTAGGGTTCTTGGTATAGATTTGGGGAAGATGACTATCTGCAGTCATCCTATTTATACTTTACGAAACAGGAATGATAACCAACATATTCATAGACCAGTTGGTTACCCTCCTTTGCTCCAGGACACGAACCGGCCTATGGCCCGGGTTCGATTCCCATGAGCTGCAAATTGTTTTTTTACCATTCCATTTATATATATTTAAACTAGTAATCTTTTAACATAGTTTTTAAATACTAAAAATGGTTTATAAATTCCACAAAAATTATTTTATGATGTTTTAATAGAAAAGTTTAACATACAATTTTTAGTTTTCCAAAAATTATTTATTTAATATATATAATAAATATTTCAAGTTTATTCTATTTTAATTATAAAATTCTATAAAAATATCAAAACGATTATATAAATTCCCACAAAAATTATTCTGAGTTTATATGACATTAAACATTTTTGAAATGATTTTTATTTCTGAAAAATCATTTATTTAATATTTTTAATCAATTTTTGTTATTTATAATCATAAATAAATCATAATAAATTCATTTTTTAATATTTTTGCACCAAAATCTTATATAAATTATTTCTGTCCATTTAGAACAGAAATACAAATTTTAATTTGAAAATTCTTTAATTTTAATATTTTTAGATATTAAAGTTATATTTTGACAATTTGAAATAAATGGATTAAATATTCTATTTTTAAGAAAATAATTTTATAAAAATTATTTTCATACTTAAAACTTTATAATGTGACCATCTTTAATCTAAAATTTACAAAAAGACTTTTGTCTATTTATTTATCGAATTTCTCTTATTTATTAAACATTTTATTTATTAAACAAACGAATACTTATCCCCAAATTCGAAACCCTAGAAAATACTTGTAGACTAGAAAGACTTAGACTTATTTGTTACCTTATACATAGAGTAATACTTGGCAACTTTGGGGCTACACTTATACTTTTTCTCGAGACTTAATGCTTTGCTAAGGTGAGTTTACGTAACCATGTTTATGCAATTCTTTATACTTGCAACATTATACTTAAGCAATTCTACATACATGTCTAGTTGTAAACTTTAATGCCTCATGATTTAGACAACAACAACAGTCAGACTTACGCTTCAACATACATAATCATTAGCTATGGCCAAGCCGGCGATACTCAATAATAGATCTATTGGATTGACAATCCCACCTAGATTCGTTGACCATCTTTTATGGGGAGCGCGGGTGATTGTTATCGTTCCAACATAATATTAAGGTGAACCGTGGATGACGGGATGGACCTAAACTAGTCGGAGGTTTGATTATGTGCATTCAACACTTCATGTTTATTCATGTAGACTTAAACTTACGATAGACGTATGAATTGCTAAACTTTTATTCTTAAACTTAATTGCTTGACATGGCTTATGTATTCTCACCAACTTCTAGTTGACCCCCCCCCCCCATTTTTACAACTCAACAGAAAATAATGATGCGTGAAGACTATAGTGTTAGCATGAGAAGACAAATTGAAGTTTATGCTATATTTGGTTATTTGATGTATTAGAATTCCATTCAAGACTTATTATGTATTTTCAATTTTGGATATTTTTACTTTAAAATAAATTTCAAATTAAAACTTGAATACCATGTGCTACCGTATACTCATTCTTACGTGACACCTCGATGTTTCCGCCATCGGTTGGGGTGTTACAATTATATTATCAACTTCTGCGTCGTTGATCTCGACTCCGAATAGATTCGACTTGTGAATATTAATATGCAAACCGGAACAAATGTAGAAGACCCGAAGGATCCTAGCAGTGTTCTTGAGGTTCTCGCGGGACCATTCTCCCAAAATGAGAGCATTGTCCGCGTAGAATAAGTGTGTAATGTCGGCTTCGTGATCCTAAAAGTTTATACCCTTAAGGTAACCTAGCGCTTTAGCTTTCTTCAACAACCACAACAAAGCTTCCATCACGATCAAGAATAGAAAAGGAGAAAGGGGGTCGCCTTGGCGAAGCCCCTTTTCACAATTGAATTCAAACGTTGGCGAGCCTTGACTCGGTGATCTAGGATCCGTGTTTCTTCAATAATTATAATATAATTAGGAAACTTAATCAACTATGACCAACTTGTCAATATTGATCCTTCAAGTTCACCGACTTGTGACTTAAAGTCCGTAAATTACCAACACCCTTATGATCTACTGATCTAGTTCCATTATTATTGGAGTGTTGAAAAAAACAAAAAGTTAACACTGTAATCTTTGAATACTTTAGACTAACTTGAGTACTTTGATTTATTACTTAGGATATTACATAAAATACTTATATTTATATGCACACACATACTAAAACTATTATATAATTTATTTATTGAATACCTCAAGTAATTTTGAAAGTGATTAGTTGTTAAATATTTTATTATTGGAGTGTTGAAAAAAACAAAAAGTTAACACTGTAATCTTTGAATACTTTAGACTAACTTGAGTACTTTGATTTATTACTTAGGATATTACATAAAATACTTAGAGCATGCGTAGTGGCCTCGTTTTCCGGCGTTTTAGGCCACCATAGCGCCGGGAACACCGCCCCCCCAGGCGCTATGGTGGCGTTATGGTGGTATCCAGCCTTGAATATAGCGAGCGTTTTGCATGAGGTTGTGCCTTTGACCGTTGTTGAACGGTCGAATATTTAAAAAAAAATCTGATTTATTTAATTTTTATCTATATATATATACTTCATCTTCTACAACATAAACACACACATATACAATTCACACACACAAACAATTCATACATACACACACTCTTTACAAACCAAAAACCAAACCTATGGCAGCCTGGACGAATCAAGAGCAACTCGAGTTAGTGCGGGCGTGGATAAACGTTAAGGAGATCCCGTCAACCAATAGGCGGGCTTTTTGGCAGGATGTGTTGGTTGAGTTCAACCAAATCACGGGAACGAACCACCGTAACGTTGACCAGATCTACAGTAAGTGGCATTCTATACGAACTAACGTTGACAGGTGGCATGGAGTCTATTCAGCGACGATGCAGGCGCACCCTGGGGTTAGCGAACAGATGGCAATTCAGTTGACACACGACGCCTATCGTCAACAATACGATAGCGACTTCTCAATCACCAATCTTTTGTCGTGGTCTCTGATGCGTTTTCACTATGTTTAATTTTTAATGTTTAGGCTTTATGTTTAATGTTACGTTTTATGTTTTGTGTTGTATTTGTAATGTTTAATGTTTTAGGCTTTATGTTTAATGCGTTTTCACCAATCTTTTGTGTTTAATGTTAGTTTATTTTAAAAGATTACATAATATTTTAAATTTAAACCACATAAACACATAAAATTACAATCCTAAATTACTTATTACAAACAGAGTTCCTAATCCTAAACTACTTATTAAAACGTTACATAAACACATTACATAAAGACATAATATAATCCTAAATTACTTATTAAAACCTAAACCTCCCACTACGGAGAGTAGTTGTCCCAGTCCTCGAGTGTGTAGTACTCGGGGGATAGGGAACGTGAGCTGTCCCTCCCATCGGACCTTGCATCCGAGGGGAAGTAGTAGTTCTCCCGACGAGGGGAAGGCATGCTCCAAAGGCGCTCCTCCTCCTCAAGTTCCCTGAGGGCTTCCAAGTCCTCAGGAGTTGGGTCCCCATATTCACGGGGTGGGGTGGGGATAGGTTGGTGGTGGTGGAGTGGGCAAGTATTATGGGGGTGGGGATAAGTTGGTGGTGGTGGGTGGGGGTATTCTGGGGGGTGGGGATAGGTTGGTGGTGGGGGGAGGGGATAGCAGCAGCAATTCGGGGGGTGGGGGCCGACACCCTCAGTCGGTCCATTTCATTAATAGCCATGGTATAATCCATGGCCCAGGCCCATTCTTCATCCGTGAAGTCATCATCGACTTCAGGATGAGGAAAGGTTGGTGGTGCCGCAGCAGGAGGAGGAGGGTGATAAATCCAATGTTGTGGAGGAGGAGGAGGAGGAGGAAGAGGAGGTTGTGGAGGAGGAGGAGAGGAGGTGAATGGTAGTCTCCGGGGCCGGCCCCGTCCCCGGACCCGGCGAGCATACTGCCGGACATTAGAAGGTCCGGCAGCTCCTGCTTGAAAACTGCCCATATTATTCATTGTGTTCAGGATGAGGAAAGGATGAGGAAGAGGGAAGAGGTGTGACTGAGATTTGGGAGGAGGGGGGTATTTATAGGTGTGACTGAGATTTGGTGGGGGGGGGGGGGAACTTTGAAATTCAAACTTTGAAATTTAAACGTTTGGGGGGGAAAGTTTGAAATTCAAACTTTGAAGTAGAAGGGAAACTGTTTGAAATTCAAACGGTTTGGAACAGTAACCGTTTGAAATTCAAAATTTTTTTTATTAAATTTTATTTTTTAATACTAAATATTTTTTTTATTATTTTATTAATTTAATAAACTTTCAGTTTAAATTTTTATTTTTATTATTATTTTTATTTTTAATGAAATATTATTAAGTATTAAATATTCTTATTTAAATAAAAAACAATAATTAACCAATCATTACCAATTATTTATAACCCCCACATAACCCCCCTTCCCACTACACCCTCTTTTTCCATAACCCTAACATAACCCCTTTTCTATTACTTTTTAATATTTTAATCCTATAACCCCTACATAACTATCTACCACTACACACACCCTTATATTTATATGCACACACATACTAAAACTATTATATAATTTATTTATTGAATACCTCAAGTAATTTTGAAAGTGATTAGTTGTTAAATTTCTATAAGGTACTCATAACCTGAAAACCAAGTAAAGATCTACAATGGTTACTAAGAATCTATGATGATGTGTTATTTATTATTTATTTGATATTTTCTTGTTATTTAAACTACTGTAACCAACCCAGACTGTCTACGTCCCACAATTTACTTATTTGTATATGTAACTTCAAAACAAAATAAAGTAATCTTAACTCAAATCGAGCTTTTTACCGATCTAATCCCGAGTAGCTCTCGAGCCATTGTGTATCATTTACACCCCTAATCCTGCTGCTCCCAAGCATGAAACACCCTTCAATTTCAAAAACCAAACATCAAAACATCTACTTTATTACAAAAATAAATAAACCAATAGCCTTTTAACTCGAGAACCAAATTAATAAGTATCAATCTACCCCCTATAGATAAAGTCTTAGACGTCCAAAGAAGTAAGGCGACCCTTTATCACGTCAATGACCAAATTCCAGTTACTGATCCAGGACATATTCGCGCCAACATTGATCCCCAAATAGACAAACGGAAAGACCCCTCTTTTACATCCCAACACCTCCATCATATTATCAACTTCTACGTCGTTGGTCCCGACTCCGAATAGATTCGACTTGTGAATATTAATACGCAAACCAGAACAAATGTAGAAGACCCAAAGGATCTTAGCTGTGTTCTGGAGGTTCTCGCAGACCATTCTCCCAAAATGAGAGCATCGTCCGCGTATAATCTATACTTATTATTATTTATTATTATACTATATAGTGCATCTTAAATAGGCAACAAGGTAATTTGACTTCATTATAGAAGGACATCATTGTAATTTACATCAAATCATTAATACATTATTTAATATAAACTTCTAACTAATTAATACTTTATTTAATAAACTTATAATTATAATTAAATGAACTAATTGTATTTTCTCAACAATAATTTTTATATTTATAAATAAAAAAATAAGATAGAGATACATATATAATTAGAACAAAACAAAATTAAAGAAATTTATAAAAACAAAATAAGTAATAGTATTATGTTATTATATATATATCTAAGGAGCAAATAAATAGACTTAAAGTTATCTATTTCTAAAAAGCACTGTATTACTTATTAGGAACATTATATAAAAAATTACCCTTGCACAGAATATAATTTGAAAGTACGTGAGGAGATGAGTTCGATGCAATTATTACCGGTTATTCATATCGGTTCAAGTTCTCTATTCGTGGTTCCGAATAAATGAATTATTGAGACTAAATGGATATTGAAGTGTTTTTTAAGAAACTTATATTTCAACATCTTTGACAATAAAATAGAGAAAAAAATGCTAGAAAAGTGTCCATTACATTAAATTAGCCTAGAGATAACCCTTTTTTTCTCAAACCAGTTTGGGTTATTTTAAGTTCTTTGGCCAAATCGACACGGGCTAGAAACCACGATGGGCCAAAAATAAACCAAACCTCCTAGAACCGATTGGCGTTAGGGAAAACTAAAGAATTTTTTTTTATATCTACAATATTTTAATTTTAGGTTTTTTTTTATTAATGTTATTATTACTATTTCGTCTACATTTCCATTTAACTTTCATTCAAAATCGGTTTGTCCCGCTGCGTAGCGCGGGATCACTTCTAGTAAGTGTGTAATGTCGGCTTCGTGATCCTAAAAGTTTATACCCTTAAGATCACCAAGCTCTTTAGCTTTCTTCAACCACGACAAAGCTTCCATCACGATCAAGAATAGAAAAGGAGAAAGGGGGTCGCCTTGGCGAAGCCCCATTTCACAATTGAATTCAAAAGTTGGCGAGCCCTGACCCAGTGATCTAGGATCCGTGTTTCTTCAATAATTATAATATAATTAAGAAACTTAATCAACTATGACCAGCTTATCAATATTGATCCTCCAAGTTCACCGACTTATGACTTGAAATCCATAAATTACCAACACCCTTATGATCTAGTTCTATTATTATTGGTGTGTTAAAAAAAACAAAAAGTCAACACTATAATCTTTGAATACTTTAGACCAACTTGATTTAGTACTTAGGATATTACATAAAATACTTATATTTATATGCACACACATACTAAAACTATTATATAATTTATTTATTGAATACCTCACGTAATTTTGAAAGTGATTAGTTGTTAAATTACTCATAACCTGAAAACGAGGTAAAGATCTACAATGGTTACTATGAATCTATGATGATGTGTTATTTATTATTTATTTGATATTTTCTTGTTATTTATAAATTCACATAAATCATTCTTTTAATATTTTGAACATAAAGAATACCAGGCTACCAGCTAATAACTTTAAATAACAAACAATGTCAAATAATCAAGTAAATTACACATTGTCATGTCACGTAACTTTTGGGCATACCTGAGTTCCCTAATCTACACTACATTACTAAAGGAGTAAATATGTCTAGAAGTGTCATTTTACATAAATTTTAAGGTGGCATAGGAAAAGTTTCATGCATAAAACCCAAATGTCATGTAATTTTTTTCTTTGGTACTTTTTATGCAAAACCTACTTGTATACATTCTTTTATCATAACCTCCAATTACCATTAATCTATATCTATAATCTATATTTTATTATAAAACATTTGAGAGGTGTATTAAACAAAATTAAATCATTACTAGATTTTATTAAAAAAAAATTGCAATTTTATATCATCATCATCATCATCATCATACTCAGTTAATCCCACCAATAGCAAAAGCTAAGGTTGAGTCTGAGGAGAGTAAGATGTAGACAGCCTTACCTCTACACCGTGAGAATAGAGAGACTGCTTCCAATGAGACCCTCGGCTCGATAGTGGTTTTGTATCAAGCCTTAGACATAAGGCACATAACACTTAGCAACTGGGACAAACCCGATTGGTGCATGTACCCCCTTGTCTTTTGGCTATCAACGTCACCATCTGATGCATGATTAACCGTCCGTCATTTTTAACGTTATTTTCACGAAATTAGCAAAATAACAATAAAATTAGTGCAACTTTACTTTTGCCCCTTATAAAGATTGTAATTTTGTGTTGCCTTTTCTTTAAAAATAAAAAAAAGTGTTTTCATGAATTGGTTCACGAACCTAAACCGAATCGAACCGAAACAGGTCTTTCAAATCGGCAAAATCGGGACCGAAACGAACCAAAACCAGTTCAGACATGAACCAGCAACAAACACGAATCGGTTTGGAACCGGTTTGGTTCCTAGAAAAAAACCGATATGTGCACGTCTATAAAGTTCTCAGGTTGGGATGTCTTATGTGGAATATTTTCAACTAACCTAACTTCAAAGTTCACTTTCAATGTCACTGATATAAATTTATGGTGCACTTGATTAGCAGTTGTATTACATTGCTTTTATCATGTGGAAAACCTTATGGGTAATGCTTCTTTGCATGTTGATTACATATGAGCCGTTCCAACCTCCTCTTAATGTGGATCTTATAAAGGTCCTTATGATTTCTTCTCCTCGACAATCCCTCCAGATTTGGTACTTTCAACATACTGAGTAGGACTATTAGTATAATAATAGTTGCTAATGAGTCAAACCGCTACTTTCATTTTTTTACCGGCATGTAGGTCAAATTGCATATGGTATATAGAATGGAGAATGCTATCATGTCTCCTTGTAGCCTTTAAAAAATTAACCCACTACAAATCACATGTGCTTACACACACACACACAAACATACACCTTACATATTGATTCTCTTAATCGTTTTAAGGTTTGAATTATGTTTCCGTCTTGTATTGTTGGCTCCACCGCAACGCACAAGTTCCCTGGTAGTATTGGATTAAGTGTTAAGAGATTGCATATTACTAACGGTCTCTATGCTAACTACAATTTCATACATAAATAGGTTTTTTCAAGTTATTGAAACTTATTTATTCAAAGTCTTTATTCAATTTATTTATCCATAAAAAAATAGTTTAAAATTATGAATACGGAAATTCAACAATCATTGTTTACTTCAAACGTCTTACTAAAATTAACATAAATCACACGATAACTGTTTAAAGTGGCCTTTATGCTACTCCCAAACATGCAAACATAAAAAGACCTTCAATTTAAAAATCCAAATGTTAACACATCTACAAGCTACTTATTTACATTCGTAACGCACTAAGCATTTAAAATGTTAATGTTAATATAGACATACCATAGCGACTAACAATGTAATTAAACTTTAATTCTTCTTGTTATAACTTTTAACCTAAATAAAAAAACGGTTGCCAATGATGTTGTAGCCTAGTGGTTGCAACGGAGGTGGGAAGGTTTACCCACTTTGTGAGGTTCCTGCCCTGGGAGGTCACAGGTTCGAATCCCACTCAGAGTAGGGTTATTCTGAAATGAGGGACTGGACCTTAGGGGGGCCCGGGGACCGGACCCGAGGGGTGCGAGGCTTCGTTATGGGTGTGTACCGTCGACCGTTCAAAAAAAATAATAAAAAAAATAAAAAAACGGTTTGAAATTACTAAAAAGGAAACCCACAAACATTGTTTACTCCAATCATCATATTTAAACTAATGTAACTAAACTCAACCCAACATGTCTACGTACCACAATTTACTTATTTATATACGTAAGTTCAAAATAAAATAATCTTTATCCTACTTAGGGGTTTAAATGAGTCGAGACGAGCCCGAGCCTGACTGGGCTCGAGCTCTGCTCGTCATGCTTTTATAAAACTCGAGCCCGAGCTCAGCTCGACTCGAAGGTAAAACCAAAAAGCTCGAGCTTGGCTTGAAATAATTTTAGAACAATTTTAAAGGAGCTATAAGCTCTGCTCGAGCTACCTTCGACAGCTTAAACGAGCCAAAGCTCGACTCGCCAGTATTAAATAGTAGGTATACTTTAAATAAAATAATAGTAATATAAAATTTGTTTGGGCTCATGTAGGCTCACAAGCCTAGACGGCCTGTTTAGGAAAAACTCGATAACTAAACGAGTAATTTTTCAAGCTCGAGCTCGGGCTCGTGCTCGTTAAGGCTCAATTCGTTCGAATTTTTTACCGATCCGATCCCGAGTAGCTTTCGAGCCATTACGCATCATTTACACCCCTAATCATGCTACTCCCAAACATGAAACGCCCTTCAATTTCAAAAACCAAACATCAAAACATCTACTTTGTTACCAACAACAACAACAAAAAGAAAAGTAAACCAATAGCCTTTTAACTCGAGAACCGATTTAATAAGTATCAATCTACCCCCTATAGATAAAGTCTTAGACTTCCAAGAAGCAAGGTGACCATTTATCACGTCAATGACCGAATTCTTGTTACTGATCCGGGACATATTCGCGCCAACTTTGATCCCTAAATAGACAAACGGAAAACCCTTCTTTTACATCCCAACACCTCCATCATATTATCAACTTCGGCGTCGTTGGTCCCGACTCCGAATAGATTCGACTTGTGAATATTAATACGCAAACCGGAACAAATGTAGAAGACCCGAAGGATCCTAGCCGTGTTCTGGAGGTTCTCGCGGGACCATTCTCCCAAAAAGAGAGCATCGTCTGCGTAGAATAAGTGTGTAATGTCGGCTTCGTGATCCGAAAAGTTTATACCCTTAAGGTCACCAAGCGCTTTAGCTTTCTTCAACAAACACGACAAAGCTTCCATCACGATCAAGAATAAAAAGGAGAAAGGGGGTTGCCTTGGCGAAATCCCTTTTCACAATTGAATTCAAAAGTTGGCGAGCCGTTAACAAGAACCGCGGCCCTAGATGATAGCAAAATCCCCTTAATCCAATTACACCACCTCGATGGAAAACCCATTTGATCCATGGTCGAGAGCAAAAAAAATTCCAATTGACTTTATCATATGCTTTCTCGAAATCTATCTTTAATAAAAACGTCTTTCGTTTTCTCTTTTTCAGTCATTCCATTAATTCATTAACCACAAGGGGGCCGTCAAGAATAAAACAATCCGAAATAAAAGCAGACTGCACCTCAGAGATGACACTACCCAAAACCCTCTTAAGACGAATAGCAAGAATTTTGGACGTGACCTTACTAATCATCCCAATAACAATTATAGGCCTGTAATCTTTGAGACCCAAAGACATTTTTACCTTTGGAATCAAAGTAATAAAAGACGAGCCACAACCCGGACTAATTTTACTTGTCTCGTGAAATTACCCCATCAGCCAGAAAAAATCATCCTCGAGCAAGATCCAAAACCGTTTGACAAACTGAAAATTAAAACCGTCGGGGCCCAGAGCCTTGTTAGAACCGCAATCAAACGCCGCTTCCTTTATTTCCTGGCTAGAAAACGTGGCTGTCAGCATGGCTCGGTCCTCCTCAGTAATCATATTCATAACATCGCATTGTAGATATGGCCGGTTGTGACAATCTTCTTTAAAATGTCCACAAAAGAAACGCAACACCTCCCTTGCCAATCTACTATTTATCTTTATACCAAGCTCCTATGGCGGTGATTCAAAGTATTGAAGCGATTATGCGACGTTTTTTATGAGCGGGCTCTAGTGAAGAAAGAAAGATCCCATGGGTGTCTTGGGATGTTATAGCTAAACCGAAAGTTAAGGGTGGTTTGGGCGTTAACAAATTGCAAGACATTAACGAGGCACTTATTATGAAATGGACTTGGCGCTTCAAAAAAGAAAGGAATTGTTTATGGAAAAGGGTCATAGTGGGGTGTCACGGTTTGAGACTTGCTTGGGCGATGCTTCCGTGTAGCTCATCGGCTAGCGGATGTTGGAAACGTATTGTGAAACTGGGTCAGAAAAAACTTCCTAATGGCTGAGATCTAAACAGTTACTTCGTTGGAGTTGTTGGAGATGGGTCGTCGATAAAATTTTGGGCAGATATATGGCTTCGTGGCGAGCCTCTTCACCTTGTTTATCCTCATTTGTTTCAGCTGGAAAAGCAAAAATGGGCTATGGTCTCTTCACGTTTGCAGATTGTAAATGGCACAAAGATATTATCTTGGAAAGGTGATAAGGTCGGGTGTTATTCGGTCAATAAGGCAAAGAAATTAATCTCCTCTACATCGCTGGATACGTGTGACTCAAATATGAAGCGGAAGGGTTGGACGCCTTTAAAGTGTAAAATAATGGTTTGGCGCGCGGATCTTAATTGGCTTCCAACTAGAGTGGAGCTAATCAAGCGTGGGGTTAATGTAGAAAATGTTTCTTGGGTTCTCTGTGATGCGGATTCGGAAACGGCTACTCATTTGTTTACTGGTTGTTTGTTCTCGTCGGAAATTTGGGCTAGGGTCGGTGCTTGGTGTAAATTGAGTCCGATTTATGCTTTTGAAGTGAAAGACTTATTGACGTTGCCGGATACTCAAAAAAAGACGAGTCAGGAGAAAGACATTTTAAGAGGAATAATATTCACTTCTATGTGGGTTATTCGGAACGAACGGAATGCTAGAGTTTTTAATGGTAAGTCCCAGAGAGCTATTGAAGTTATGCATACTATTAAGTCTGTGTCGTTCTTTTGGTTTAGGCATAGATCTAGATTGAAATGTGTTAATTGGAATGATTGGTGTAATACCCTCTAAACTTAATGTAACGTTTGGCTCGTAGGTCCCCGTTGTGTATGGGTGAGCAAAATCAAACCGAACCGAATAAAAAACCGAAAACCGACCCGAATGTTTACATAACCAAACCGGGTTTATAATATCGGTTCTTTGTTCGGTCCTTATAAATACTCGTTTTCGGGTATCGGGTCGGTTCTACAACCTGGGAAAACCGAAACTTATATATGGACCGAAATTTTTGAATCGTGCTATCCAAATTCGCAATGATTATTGATGAATATCTTTTTCTAAAATGGTAATATGCAATGCGTTTAACATCAACAAATATTATTGATGTCGGTAACACGTATATGTTGCAAGACTGAGGCGGAGAACGTCCCCCACGGCGTAATTTTGACGTAAAACTAGCAAAGACGTTCCCCGCCAAAATTCTCTAGACTCCGCGCAAAAGAACACTTCCAAGAGCTTCTACAATACAAGCAGATGAGCTTTCATCCGCGACTAACATATTTTGAGTCTAGCACTCCACCTACTCATCAGCGAGCAGGAGAAGTCCTAGACTAGGGGGACTTGAAGGGATAGGGAGCCTAATCTGAAGGGCGTCCCTATCCCCAAGAAGCAATAACCCTGCGCCAGATCACGGTGCAGAAACGCACCCGCGCGGGGCAGACAATCAGCATGCCTCGCGCGCCAAGATGGATGATAAGCAACAAGCAATACCTGATACGCGCGTGCAACCACGCGCGGAATCTTCCCTTAGCACTTTTCATACGAAGTACAAGGAATGACAAAAGGAAGATTCATAAAGATCCATGTCAGAGCACACACCAACAAGAGAGGGACATGTGGCAGATAGTACAAAAGGTGAACGGCTACACTGTGCATGCTGTCGTGAACAGTGACCAGCAGGCATTACCTCGCCCACTGTCAGACATCACATCAGACAGCAGAGATAGCCTGAGCACTGTAGCAAGTACGACGTTACTATATACCATCAGAAATCCGCCACGTGTCCAGCTACAACAACGACCACACTGTAGCGTGACGTCATCAACAGTAACCTGCCTTTTCCCGCCATTTCCAGGAAGACCGTGGATCTGGGCCTCGGCTGGGCCCAAGTCAATGGAGTCACCTGTGGGCCTCTCCATGCAGCCCACTACTAGGCCTATAAATAGGATCAGATACAACCCGTGTATTCATTCAAAAAGATAGCCACAACGACTATACTCTCAACTTGTAATCTCCCTTGTTAGCAATAATATTCCGGTGTACTTACAGTGGACGTAGGTCATTAACGACCGAACCACTTAAATCCCTTGTTCTCACACACATAACACATACACTACTCATACTAACAATCTCTCGGGTCACCATCACGGTTTGGGTAAAGGATTAACTTTGTAGTCACGTAAGTATTAACCCCCCGGAGATTAGACTTAATCTCCGGTATACTTATTGTTTCTTCATTGGCGCCATCCAACGGTTAGAACAGCTATTTTCACTCATCTTTTAACCCACCCATGGCTGAACCCAACCCTAACACCTCCGACATACACCGAGCCGGAGATGAAGACCTCCGACAGCCAGATAACCAAACCACACCCAACACTGTCGTCAAACAAACGACGTCTCGGCTCGACAGGTCAGCTGTTGAAATCCGTGACGTCGAATCAGACGGTGACAGTCAAGAGCTCTCTGAGGAGGATCCGGACCAGTGGCTCCTCCGTCAGAATGCCAAGAGTGCTGCAATGTCTCAACGAAAGCTGTTGCAGCAAGCAAAAAAGAAAGGTAAGACACTTGCTTTTGACACACCGGCAAAAGCAAAGTACAAGAAAAAAGACAAGGCCGAGCACGGTGATGGTCGTAGCGGGGAGCTCGGCGGAAACGTCAGAGCTCGGGGCTACGCCAGACCACGTGACGAGCCAGATGGCTACGAATCGTCAAGCAGCGACTCAGGCTACAAAGGAAAGAAACACGGTAACACGTCGCGGGACAGTGAGGTGGACGACGACCTGGTCAAACCATTCCGACCAAAGGCTTTTGCCGAGAAATCCAAGTTTGTTACCCGCATAGCGGCTGCCAAGATCCCAAGAAAGGCCAAACTCCCAAGCAGCATCGGTAGATACGATGGCCTGCATGACCCAGACGACCATGTGCACGACTTTGAGTGCGCAGGTGTGTCCGTGGACTGGCCTGTTCAAGTGTGGTGCCACCTTTTTGCTCAAACCCTTACGGGTGCCGCCAGGGTATGGTTTGATAGCCTCCCAGCGGGAAGCGTAAAGGACTTCGATGACCTCACAGAAAAGTTCGGCAGCCACTTCTCGCACCTACGTAAGCATAAGAAAGACAAAGAGGACATTCTGCTGTGTCGACGATATGACCGAGAAACGATTGAAGATTACATAGTCCGGTTTAACAAAGAAGCACTGCAAATAGGCTGCGGGGAGGAGCTCACACGGGCTGCATTCATTCACAATGTGCGCAGTCCAGACCTCATGAAATGCCTCACCGGCAAGGATGGCATCCCAGAGTCCTGGGATGAGCTCATCCGCTCAGCCAAAATATATGCCTCTTCCGAAAAATCTTTCAACCAGCAACACGGTTTCCAGCCACAACACCATAATAATAATAATACTAGACACAAAAACAAATCTGTCTGGAACCGCATCACGGGCACTACCGATGAGGGAAAATATTCCCCGGCCGGCGATGCCCGCCAAATCATCAGCTCCAAACAAACGCGGGACCAACGCGGACACTCCAAGAAAAATTACGACTGGACCCCGCTAACAAAAACACCATCTCAAGTTCTGAAAACCGAGCAGGTCACCCTGAAAGAGCCCAACCCTCTGGGGAAGCGCCGAAATGTGGACCGTAGCAAGTTCTGTGAGTACCATAATGACTACGGTCACCTCACAGACAACTGCTACAGTCTAAAAATGGAGATAAGGGCAGCACTGAAATCAGGCCAGCTCGGCCACTTGGTCAAAAATGTTCACCGAGCTGGCAAAGGCCAAGGTAACGAAGAAACCCAAGGCGAAGGGTCACAGAAGAAGATCCGGGACCTAAACGCCCACGCTGCAACCCTAATCCCCCGCCACCAATGCAACATGACATGGCGGGGCAAGAACACCCAACATGGGAAGCGCACCCGGTTACAGCCGCTAGACGACTCCTGGAAAGAGGCTGACATCCTCATGCCAAGGGTCAGAGGTGGCGCCTCCTGCACAGCTCCATTAGTAATCACTGCCGTCTTCGGACACTACCGCACGCGGTATATGTTTTTAGATGGCGGCAGTAGCACGGATATCATGTATGACCAGTGTTTTCAACAACTCGACGAAGAAGACAAAGCAAAGCTCATTCCAGTCAATGAGCCAATTTCCGGTTTCATCCACGAAACCATCATGCCCCGCGGCATGCTTTCTTTGCCTGTAACATGGACTGACGGTACACACGAGCGCACAGAGATATGTGACTTCATGGTCCTACCAGCCACATCAAACCATGACATACTCCTGGGAAGAGAAGGCATTGCTCGCTTCAACGCCAACGCCTCCACGGCACACGCAATGGTGGGTTTCCCCACCAAAACAGGCGTCGCCTTCATCCGGGGAAACAAAGATTGCCATGTCACGGATACAGCCAAGCCGCCAAAGATGGTCAAAACAAACGCCCGCACAGAGCCGGAAAAATGGACGCTCAACCCCAAATTTCCGGAGCAAACGGTGACCATTGGCCATGAAATCTCCGAGTCCATACGGAATCATTTAAAGCAACTCCTGATCAGTAATATGGACATTTTTGCATGGCAACCGGCAGACATGGTGGGTGTTCCGCGGGAAATAGCGGAACACAGGCTTAACGTTTATCGCTCCGCAGAACCGATTGTACAAAAGAAAAGAAGTATGGGCCCGGAGAAAACAAAGGCCATGAATGAACAAGTCACCGAGCTGCTCAATGCGGGCATCCTCCGCCCCATCAGATACCAAACTTGGGTGGCCAACCCCGTCATGGTCGCCAAAGCAAATGGAGGATGGCGCATGTGTGTAGATTACAAAGACATCAACAAGGCGTGCCCGAAGGATTGTTATCCTTTGCCGGAGATTGATTTGAAGGTGGATTCCCTCGCCCCATACCGGTTCAAGTGTTTCCTGGACGCTTACAAGGGGTACCACCAAATACAAATGGCCAAAGAGGATGAAGACAAAACAGCGTTCCGCACAGACGCAGGCATCTTCTGCTACACAAAGATGCCTTTCGGCCTGAAAAATGCGGGCGCAACGTATCAGCGTCTGATGGACACGGCCTTCGTAAAGGAAATCGGCGTACGGCTTGAAGTGTACGTCGATGATTTAGTGATCAAAAGCAAGGAAGAAAGTGACATGTTACAGGACATCCAGCAAACATTCAACCAACTGCGAAAGGTCCGCATGAAGTTGAATCCAAGCAAATGCTCATTTGGGATGGAAGAAGGGAAATTTCTGGGCGTCATCGTCACGCGTGACGGATTCCGCGCCAACCCAGAAAAGGTACAGGCAATCGAACGGATGCCATCGCCAGCCTCCGTCAAAGAAGTACAGACATTGATGGGCCGCCTGGTCGCCCTAAACCGCTTCTTATCCAACTACGCTTCAAAGTCATTTCCATTCGTGGACACTTTGAAAAATTGCCTGAAGAAGAGCAACTTCCGCTGGACCCCTGAGGCGGAGTCAGCTTTTCAGCAAATGAAGCAGTGCTTGATGAACCTCCCCACACTAACAGCCTCGCTCCCCAAAGAGCCACTCACGCTCTATCTTTCGGTCACGGAGCGGGCAATAGGCGCAGTTCTGATGGTTGATCGTAAAGGCGTACAAACGCCTATCTATTACATCAGCCGCACGCTGTTAGATGCGGAAACCCGTTATACTATAATGGAAAAGCTGGTCCTAGCTTTAATTCACGCCTCCCGAAGATTGCGCAGATACTTCCAAGGCCACCCGATAAATGTCCTTACGGACTATCGGATAAATGACATCTTAGCCAAACCCGAGTTGTCAGGAAGATTAGCGAAATGGGCTATCGAGCTCGGAGAGCATACAATCAGCTACAAGCCCCGACCAGCAATCAAAGGCCAAGTATTAGCAGACTTCGCAACCGAGATCCCGGCTGACAAGATTCAAGAATGCCGAGAAGAAGAATCGCCCGCGCCAGCACATGATCCATCGCAAAAGTGGTCCTTATACACTGATGGAGCCTCCAACGGAGACGGCGCTGGCGCCGGTTTGCGCCTCATCAGCCCAGACAAACATGAGTTCACATACGCCATCCGCCTCGAATTTAAAAGCACAAACAACGAGGCGGAATACGAAGCGTTGCTGGCAGGCCTCCGCATAGCGGAAAAAATGGGGGCCAGGCACGTGGAGGCACATGTGGACTCACTGTTGGTAGCACGGCAGATCAACGGGACATATGACGCCAAGGACGAAACCATGGCTCTATACCTGGAGCAAGCCAGGCAACTCATGCGCAGGTTCGACACATGCACAGTCGAACACATCCGGCGCAGCGAGAACAAACCAGCCGACGCGCTCAGCAAAATGGCGTCCACGGTTTTCGAGCACATGGCAAAAGAAGTCCGAATCGAGGTTCGAGACAAACCGTCAGTCTCCGCACGCCAGGTCAATGTCACTCAAACGGGCAACGCATCATGGATGACGCCGATTAAAGCTTTTCTATCTTCGGGAATCCTGCCTAACGACAAACTAGAGGCCCGGAAGATAAAAAACAAGGCCTTACAATACCAACTGGCGGGCGACATCCTGTACCGCCGCTCTTTCCTAGGACCACTCCTGCGTTGTGTAGACCCGGCAGAAGCCTCCGTTCTCCTCAAAGAAATACACGAGGGAACATGCGGGCTACACGCAGGTCCAAGGATGGTAGTGGCAAAGTTGATGAATGCAGGATATTATTGGCCCGGCATGCATGTCGACGCGGTCAATGAGCTACGCAAATGCGACAACTGCCAGCGCCATGCTCCAAACACCCTGCGCCCCAAGAACAACCTAGTACCGGTCACAGCAGCTTGGCCTTTCCAAAAGTGGGTCATTGACATGGTCGGACCGTTCCCAGCGGCGCCGGGTAATGTGAAATATTTGATTGTTGCCATCGACTACTTCACTAAGTGGGTCGAAGCCAAACCTCTAGCCAAGATCGATGGCGCACACGTCAAGAAATTTATCTGGGAGTTCATTATCTGTCGGTTCAGATTACCAATGCAATTGGTCAGTGACAATGGAACACAATTCGAAGACCAGGCCCTTCAACAATGGTTGGCTCAGATGGGAGTCACGCAAATCTTCACATCCGTTGCGCACCCGCAAGGCAACGGCCAGGTAGAAAGGGCCAACCGTACTATTGTCGAAGGCATCAAGACAAGGCTCGGAACCAGAAGAACAGGGTGGGTAGACGAATTACCGCACGTTTTATGGGCCTACCGCACCCTCACAAAAACGAGCAACGGCGAAACACCGTTCAGCCTGACGTATGGGTCCGAGGCAGTAATCCCCGCAGAAATAACTTGCCCCACGGCAAGGGTATTGATGGCCGACACAACCGATAATGATAAAGAGCTCCGCATGAACCTCGATCTGCTAGAAGAACGCCGCGACCTCGCGGCAATAAAAGAAGCCAGCTACAAAACCCAACTTGAACAATACTACAACAAGCATGTCAAAGAGCAGACCTTCAAGATTGGGGACTATGTATTCCGCAACAATGAGGCTTCCAACGCCGAAAAACCTGGGAAGCTCGCCCCAACCTGGGAAGGCCCTTACAAAATTCAAGAAGTGCTAGGAAAGGGCGCTTACGCGCTAGAAAGGCTCGATGGCACCCCTATACCGCGATCATGGAACGGCGCTCAGTTACGGCGTTGTTATTTGTAATACAAAATGGCTACACATGCCATATTATTAATGAAAACGTTTCCTATATCTGTGTTTCTACTTGTACTTTCCGCGCCAGGGTCTTCAAGACTTAGGCAAAATCACGTCGGACCAAACACGCTAGCAGGGCATGCCTTCAAGACGCGCCGCGTGCGCGTCGGGCTTGTACTCAGCTAGCGTAGAGTCTTCAAGACGGATTTACTCGCCGGACCTACAACACCGCATAACAATAACACGCGCACCAACTCTTGTCTTCTAGAGTCATTGCAACTCGGACAACAGAGTAGCGCACAGCACAAACGCGGTAAAAGGTCTTCAAGGCAAGGCTATCACGCGCCTAAGTCGGACTCAATGGCACAAGTCGCCTCCGCTACAATCTTCAAGGCGAGAAAGTGTTAAAACACTTAGACGTCGGATTGTCTAGCTGAGCGCGCGCCCTAACTCTTACTTACACACTGGGTGACGACTTGGTTAAATAAGTAAATTAGGGACGAGACAACACGATATAACAAACGAAAAATTTCATTCAAAAAAGGGACTTAAAAACCCTTTTATATTTACAAGGAAAGATAAGATTACAAATAACAAAATCTAACGCCTACTGGTCACCCGCCCCGGAGGTCCCTTTGCCAGAAGCCCTCGCCAGCTCATCAGATGTCTCTATGAAATATTTCAGGGCCGCAGGTAGATCCGCATTCTTGTTGCAATCTGCAAGCACTTGGAGGATGGGGAACTCTATCTTCTCAAACTTCAGAAGTTCCGCCTCATATTCATCCTTCAAAAGCTTGCCGTAATGATCTGCGTCCACGATGCGCCCATCATTTTGAGCGTGCAAGAAACCATCTTCATAACCCTCGCCATAACCATAGGCTTGGGCGGCGGCGGCAATGGCAGCAATTTGATCACCCAGCAGGGGCTCTTGCCAAAATCTCTTAAAGACCTGCAGACAAAACCAAAGTTAGTATATGGACTAGAAAGACAAGTCTCAACAATAAAGAAGGCGCGAAGACTTACCCCATTCATCCAATCTGTCATCAACCACTTGATGGAATCTTGCATCTGGGTCTGGGCGGAGACAGCCTCCTCCAACAACAGCTTGGCCGCCTCACTCTCCTTCACAGCCTCGAGGCGAGCCTGGTCACAAGAATCCAGGTCTCGCTCGAGGTCCTCCTTTGCACTAAGGACCTGGATCCTCTCCTGCTCCAGAGAAGAGACGCGCTCAGTAGCCGCGACAAGGGCCTCGTCCTTAGACTCAAGCTCCTTGCGCATTTCTACATATTTAGCCGTCCGCTCCGTGAGGGCCTTGCTCTTCTCCTCCAACTTCTTCACCGCCGTCCGCCGCTCTTCCCGCGCCTCTGCCAGAAGCTCCTTAAGGTCTGAGATATCAGTATTGGCCTTCTTCCAGGAGTCTGACCAGCGGCGCCTGTCTGAGGTCGCATCCTCCTCAAGTTTGGAGACTTTAGCCTCCGCGTCATGAGCACGACGGCGGTACTTGGCAATCTCCGCCTGGAAGGCAACCTCCTTCTCAGCAAGGCTTGCCTTCTCTGCCTCTACGCACTCCATGTCCCGCCACAGCGCCGAGTCACGGCGCCGCAGCGAGTCCATCATTGATAGTTGAGTCGCCTGATTAACGCATAAGGCGGCAATAAGGTCCTGACGACTCAACATATCCTGGTGAGTGCGCTCATAGGGAGGCACCACCTCGCTGACGAACTCCTCGGCGGCCAAGGAGTTGGAAAACAGGGTGTTTTCCCTTATTGCCCAGCGAGGGCGCCAAATGGCGTCACCACCAGACCAACAGGAGCCGTCATAGACTCCTGTTGATTCTCCAACCCGAGAAGACTCGCGCCGATCCCGACGCGAGCCACCAACACCGGAGGCACCCTGCTGAAACAGGGCCCTCTCGAAGCCATCTTCATTGTGAGCCAGCTCCCGGCTCTCCGCCTCAGCGCGCTCTTTGGATGCGCGCTCCTCGGCCAACCTGGCCTTTTCCTCCAAGAATTTTTGTTCTTGGAGGCGAAGGCGGTCCGCCTCAGCCTTCTTATCTGCCTCAGCCCGGCGGCGGGCTTCATCGGCTTCCGCCTGCTTTGCAGCAGCGGCCTTCTTCTCTGCCTCAACCTTTTGCAAGGCTTCATCGGCCTCCGCCTGTTTACGAGCAATCTCTTGCTCTTGCCACAACCGCTCCTCCTCCACACGAGCAGCCTCCGCAGAAGGAGACAAAGGAGGAGGAGTGGGAGTTATCTTGGGCGACACTGCGAAAACAAAACAAAGGATTAAAGAGAATTCAAAGTTAGAATCAAAAAGCAGCAAAAAATCACTTACCAGGCGCCTTCTTCTTTATCAACTTTTGGAATAACGGCTGCCTAGTCGGGGCAGCGCGAATTCCCACAGAAAAAACAGGGGCACTCCCCCCTGCCCCTCAGCAACGCCGGTCTTCTGACTACCAGCAACATCAGTAATACCTTCAAAGGCTGTTGCTGGTTCAGTCAGAGTGGTACCCCCACTCTCGCCCCCACCTGTGGGGGCAGTAAACACATTCTCCGTAGCAGCTGCAGCGCTGCTAGTGGCAGCGCTATCAACGCGCGCCCTCTTCCTCTTCTCCAACTGAGAAGACTCAACTTCTTCCTCATCATCAGACGGCGGGCCATCCTTACGCCGTCAACGCCCTTTCACAACCTCCCCTGCTGAGACGGAAGAACCCGAGTCAGAAAGCACAACTTTCGCTCGGTACCCATGATTCCGCGGCGCGTGTTTCCAACGACCACGCCCCGCGGATGAGCTCACCGGCGGGACAATCCCTACTGAAAATCCAGTAATGTCATCCCCAAAAATGCTAGAGCCGAAGGGATCGGGGAACTCACCGGTTGTGTAATAAGGCTTGGGCGCGATGGTCAAATCCGAGTAGTAGAACCGGTCAGCAAGCTCGTCCAAACAAGAAGTTTGACCCTCCGCCAAAGGTCTCCACTTAATGCCCCTCTCCTGGCGGGCAGCAAAGAATTGAAACTTGCTCACCCCTACAAACATACAAGGTAAGAGGAAGAAAAGAAAATAAATGATAACAATAATGATAATAAACAAACGTACCTTCCTCCGCAATATAGGGCTCTTTGCCCGCACGGATTCCATTGTGGCTCATCCCGAGAAGGAAGAAAATACCTTCTGTCAGGTTGTGGAACTCCAGCTTCGTGGCGTTGGAAGTAAGGGCGATGAACCACGCCTGCTTCTTAAAGTACTTGGGCACAGGCATGTCAGCCACCCGCTGCCCATCCCCTATCACCTTCCAGGGGAGACTAATAGGGATCACACCCCTCTTCACAAAGAAAAACTTCTCCTTCGCCCAATGCAAGGACTTAGGAGTGTGAGTGGCCATAGGCGGCACCTTGGGGTGTGGCTTGAATGAGAACCACATCTCATCCCGCGCCATAAAGTAGAAGACATTGAACCGTTCAACGGTAGGTTCAATGTCTAGGGCGCGGCAGGAAGCTTCAAAATGAACTGACCTTAGCAGCCCAAAGGCGGTTAGTTGTGTAGGCCCAACACCATAGGCCACCATGGTGTCAATCTGGAAGCGGGTACACGGCAGGCGGAACCCACATTTAGCAAAGTGGGCCTCGTACAATGCTAACCGACCGCTACCGGCAGAGAGAACGGTGCTGGTCGGAGATGGAAGGGTGGGCTCCCACTCCGGCAAAATGCCATACATGATGCAAAACCGGTTAAAGGCCTCTTGACTCCAAACACAGTAAGTGTTGGACATCAACTTCCTCTCTTTTATCTTGCCATGCTCGACAAGAACCTCTTCTTCCACCACCTCCTCCGTAGTCGGCTCCACCCTAACATCCTCGGTGGATGCAGACGGACTCACCGGAACTTCAGACATCCTTAAAATCAAACTCGCCGGAAACTGGAAAAGATCGCCGGAAAATATGAAGATCAGCCGAAATCTTCAAAGAAAATGAAAAAGAAGCAATCAACGAAACAACAAACAACGGGAAGACAAAGAAAAGAGAGACACCAAAATAGAAGAAACTTGAAGTTTCAACAATGAATCTTCAAGATCAAGATCTTTGAAGATTAAACGGAAACTTCAAACGGAAGTCGGCCGGAAATTAGAGAGAAAAGAAAGCAAAGGTGGAAAAAGATTTGAGAGAATAACCGTTCAAATGAGCTACAATGGGGCTTATATACTCATCGCATTAATGACAGAGGGACCCACCTGGATAGCACAAACCGTCACAACTTTTCAAATTCCAAGCACGAGATGATGACACGTGTCCACAACAAAAATGAGCGGCCTGGATGATAGTGTATGACAGTTGTACCCCACACATGCGCCGGATGATCGACACGTGTCGACAGATCTCACAATATCCACAATACAAGCGCGTGACAACTCACGCGCCTGACAGACAACACGTGCCCAACGACACGTGGCACAATCTCAGCCACGAAGACAATACGTCAGACGCGTGCCGACCCACGCTCCTGACACAGACGAGATATTGGTAACTGCAACCACGACGTGACGTGCCTCAGTCTGCACAACCAGACAGTCACTGAACACGTCAGCAACCATTAAACTTCCATCAGAAGTAACTGATCATTGGAATCCCAGGCGCATTTACTCCAATTCATGGGAGACAAATTCAATGCCAATGATTTAGAATTTATCACAAACTCCAGACCCGCATTAAATCACTCCAACAGCATTTAATTTCTCGGCGGGAACTTGACGTAAGTTTTCAAAAGACGTTCCCCGCCCAACCCCTGCAAGGTTGGGCGGAGAACGTCCTTCTCGGCGGAAACTTGACGTACGTTTGCAAAAGACGTTCCCCGCTCAACTCTTGCAAGACTGAGGCGGAGAACGTCCCCCACGGCGTAATTTTGACGTAAAACTAGCAAAGACGTTCCCCGCCAAAATTCTCTAGACTCCGCGCAAAAGAACACTTCCAAGAGCTTCTACAATACAAGCAGATGAGCTTTCATCTGCGACTAACATATTTTGAGTCTAGCACTCCACCTACTCATCAGCGAGCAGGAGAAGTCCTAGACTAGGGGGACTTGAAGGGATAGGGAGCCTAATCTGAAGGGCGTCCCTATCCCCAAGAAGCAATAACCCTGCGCCAGATCACGGCGCAGAAACGCACCCGCGCGGGGCAGACAATCAGCATGCCTCGCGCGCCAAGATGGATGATAAGCAACAAGCAATACCTGATACGCGCGTGCAACCACGCGCGGAATCTTCCCTTAGCACTTTTCATACGAAGTACAAGGAATGACAAAAGGAAGATTCATAAAGATCCATGTCAGAGCACACACCAACAAGAGAGGGACATGTGGCAGATAGTACAAAAGGTGAACGGCTACACTGTGCATGCTGTCGTGAACAGTGACCAGCAGGCATTACCTCGCCCACTGTCAGACATCACATCAGACAGCAGAGATAGCCTGAGCACTGTAGCAAGTACGACGTTACTATATACCATCAGAAATCCGCCACGTGTCCAGCTACAACAACGACCACACTGTAGCGTGACGTCATCAACAGTAACCTGCCTTTTCCCGCCATTTCCAGGAAGACCGTGGATCTGGGCCTCGGCTGGGCCCAAGTCAATGGAGTCACCTGTGGGCCTCTCCATGCAGCCCACTACTAGGCCTATAAATAGGATCAGATACAACCCGTGTATTCATTCAAAAAGATAGCCACAACGACTATACTCTCAACTTGTAATCTCCCTTGTTAGCAATAATATTCCGGTGTACTTACAGTGGACGTAGGTCATTAACGACCGAACCACTTAAATCCCTTGTTCTCACACACATAACACATACACTACTCATACTAACAATCTCTCGGGTCACCATCACGGTTTGGGTAAAGGATTAACTTTGTAGTCACGTAAGTATTAACCCCCCGGAGATTAGACTTAATCTCCGGTATACTTATTGTTTCTTCAGTAGGGGTGAGCATTTGTCCTTCATCACTACATGATGAATATGACACAAGAAAAGTAGGAAACCATGCATATTTGTTATTCGTACCATAAATCAAAGTAAATAATCATCATTTAAAACGACATACATGTAAAAAAATTGAAGCTAATCGATCAAGAAACTAAATGACTTAAATGGAGCTTTATCGGGTCGGTTTTTGGAACTTAGGACCGAAAAAACCGACTTCACCTGGACCGAAACCGAACCTACAATTAGGGTTTGAAATCGGTTCTGCAAATTTAAGAAAATCAGTTGTCGGTTCGGTTCTTTACCGGGTCGGGTCGGTTCTATCCAAATGCTCACCCCTACCGTTGTGAAAACCGTTTGTGGCGTTTTGTTTGAATGAAGTTTACCCTAAAAAAAAATAAAAAATAAAAAAAATAAAAAAAAAAATAAAAAAAAAACCTTTTTAACTCTTTATATAGTAAAAGTGACAAAAATAGAAACACAAATTCACCAAAGACATCAACTTGAAAATAAATTTCAAACCTTTATCAAATGAGATCTTGTCTAGTTGTCTCCATATGCCATTGAGCTCCTAGATCACCGTTCATATAATCACATCACTACAATACATACATACATCATCATTTAACCAATAATCAATATATCCTATTATTATTCTTCCGAATCTTGATTTCTTCAAGCTGTCACACATCGTCTTTATTCATAAACATTAAACTTAACACACCCCATCTTTTCATTTTCTTGAATTCTCCTTCATTGGGTCTGCTCCCAATCCATCTTTCTTTAATATTATTCAATACCCTTTTGTGATATTGAGTTAAAGATTGAATAGGGAGATCATCATGGCCACTGAGAAGAAGGCTTCACCTGTGTCTGATGTGGGAGCATGGGCCATGAATGTTGTGAGTTCTGTTGGGATTATTATGGCTAACAAACAACTTATGTCTGCTAATGGGTACTCGTTTACCTTTGGTTAGTCACTTGTTGCTCAGATCTTGGTTGTTGTTATGCTAATTAGTTCATTTGGTGATTTGGGTAGATCTTGAATTTTATGAATTTGTGTTTTTTTGTTATCTTGTTGATCTGGGATTTGATTTTTATTTATTTTTTTGATATGGGATTTGATAAATTTATGTTCTTTTTGTGATCTTGTTGATCTGGTGATATGATAAATGTGTGTGTGGTTTTTTTTTTTTTTTTTTTTGTTGTCTTATTGATCTGGTGATATGATAAATGTGTGTGTGGTTGTTTTTTTTTTTTTTTTTTTTTTTTTTTTTTTTTTTTTTTTTGTGGTCTTATTGATCTGGTGATATGTTTAGACAGCTTTGGTTGATTGGGTTATTGCTTACAGTTTATGAGTTGTAATGAGATGGGTTTTTTTTTTTTTTTTTATTATAATGGCTACATTGTGTTAATTATGCAAGAAGTGATAAAAATTGAGTTTGTTGTATAGATCTTGAATATGTTAGTTGATATCTTGATTGAACATAAGTGTTTGTACTTGGATTTGTAGTTAAGATTTGGTAACTTTAATAATGGAATGGTTTTGGTGCAATGTTGCGTTTTGCAGCCACGACGTTGACAGGATTCCACTTTGCAGTAACTGCGTTTGTGGGATTCGTGTCGAATTCGACGGGATACACTGCAGCTAAGCATGTGCCTTTGTGGGAACTTCTTTGGTTTTCGATTGTTGCAAATATGTCGATTACAGGGATGAACCTTAGTCTCATGCTGAATTCAGTTGGGTTTTACCAGGTATGGAGTCTTAACATTTCTTTGCATACATGTTTTACAAATAAATTTACAGTTTTATGATTTGTGTTGCATCCTTGAAACCGTCAAAGGGGTGGTGCAGTGGTAAGCGTCAATCCTGCCTTAAACCCTTGAAGGCTACATGCCCGGCAACAGGGTATTAGTTGGCCCTTAAGTTTTCCCTAACGGGTTCTCATGGTCCCGAAAAAAAAGTTGCACCTTAGGTATCACTTATGTTTTTTCTCAATGGTGTAGATTTCGAAACTCAGCATGATTCCAGTGGTTTGCGTGATGGAATGGATTATCCATAGCAAACGGTATTCAAAGGAAGTCAAAGCTTCTGTAGTGGTTGTGGTTATAGGCGTTGGCGTTTGCACTGTGACTGATGTTAAAGTCAATGCCAAAGGTTTTATATGCGCGTGTGTAGCAGTGCTGGCAACTTCGTTGCAACAAATTGTGAGTACGCCGGTCATGGGTGTTAACTAATCCTTAATGCATGCAAATCTTTATTCATGATTTTCATTCCATGGTGCAGTCTATTGGGTCCTTGCAGAAGAAATACTCGATTGGCGCTTTTGAGTTGTTGAGTAAAACCGCTCCTATTCAGGCTCTCTCACTTCTTGTATTGGGTCCTTTCATTGATTATTATCTAAGCGGAAGACTAATTTCCGATTACATGAAAACCATTTCTTCTGGCGCAATTGTAAGCAAAACATGTTCGGTTTTCTTTCAGTTGTTTTGGTAAACCACTAATCTAATTTCAATCTCACCGTTTACAGATTTTCATTCTGATTTCATGCTCATTGGCGGTTTTCTGCAACATTAGCCAATACCTCTGCATTGGACGGTTTTCAGCTGTTTCATTTCAAGTTTTGGGTCACATGAAAACCGTAGCCGTGTTGACCTTAGGGTGGCTGTTGTTTGACTCAGAGTTGACATTCAAGAACATTGCAGGAATGCTTGTTGCAGTGGCGGGTATGGTGATCTATAGTTGGGCAGTTGAAATCGAAAAGGCGGCTAACAAAAGCATACCTGTTTCTAAGCACAGTTTGACTGAAGAAGAGTTGACTTTATTGAAAGATGGATTGGAGAAAGGTCCAATTAAGGACCCTGAGTTTGGGGAATCTAAATAGAAAGATTCCAAATATGCATTTGGTTAATTGGTTCATTGTTCTTCCAAATTGGAATCTATAGTTTTGCTTCTTTGTTAATGTGTTTTTGTATGTTTTTTAAATGTGGTTTTGTTAATTGTTGTTCCATAGTTTTATGTAGCTTTTAAGCTCATTTGTTTATGCAGTTATAGAAATTGTTGTGTCCAATCATTAGATTTATTAATATCAATGAGTTGATTCTGCTTTTTGCTCCATTTTGTTTGGTCTGTTTTTCGGCTTTGTTTTTTTACTGCATTTTTTGGGTTCTGGTTTAGTCCATCTAACTCTTAACTCCATTAAAACATGCATCAATAAAACCATTGTGTATCCACTAAACACATAATCATACATCAAAGATGCAACATCAAAAAAGCGCTCGTGTCAGTGTATCCACCATCATATTAAGATAATTTTAAGTACATACTTCACTCAAACTCGATATAAGTTTGCTCGAAAATAGCTCGGCTTTTAACAATCATGTCAGGGTGACATAACAATGGTTTAAACCACCATTGGGTGGCCAAGCTCGAGTACCTTGACCAAAGAGTGTATGGTCTTAGCTTCAAAGCTCTCTCGGCGTGGTAAGGTTACGCCAGCAAGAGCTTTACCCGGTACAAGAGTGTGTCAAAATAAATAAATACATAAATAATATCTCAAACATGTTACAGATGTAAACCAAATGAAAATTGAAAGAAGTTGGACTGTTGGCTTTATAGCAAATTATCAAGTTCAATTGTTTATACAACATTGTATAGAAACAAACAATACTAAACACAAACATACAAACAGTTTCATCAAATCAAATACAAAATCCCAAGACAAAATATGGGTGTATGAGAAATTAAAGAAAAAGAATATGTCTAAAGACCCACCTTCAGAGTAAAGTTCTGATTCACCATTGATGCTAATACATATCATGGTGCAGAAATCTGAGTGGTTGCTGCCAGCTCAGCCAACTGGTTCTTATCAAGTGTCGAAATCAGTTCCATCGAAATGAATGAATTCAAGATCTCACTATCACATTCTTCATTTTTTATATTTGGTTGAATCTTTTTCGCTTCCGTATCTGCGGCCTGAGCTTCTTGCAGCAAAATATCAGCTTCTTCAATATCACCTAGCTTCATAGCAGCCGATCGTTCAGCTGTTGCAGCACCGGCAAGCAGAATCAGGCGTTGGTATCTGACTGTTTCTAATTCCTTTTCCATTAATGAGATGTTTTCTTCTTTTTCTTGTAGGTTCTGCACATTTTGGTTGATATCATCTTCTACCTTCTTCAGGGTAGTCATATCTTCCTCTATTTTAAGTTGTAAGGTTTCTTTTTCAGCGTACAACGTCTTTGCCTCGTTGGCTATCCGGGCTGCTTCCTTGAAATTTCTTGCAGTAGCGAAGACTCTCTTTTCAGATTCTATCTCCGGGACTCGTTTTTCTATGAAGAGAAGCCTTTGTTTGGAAGATTCGATCGATTGTTGGGTTCCTGATTTCGTTGAAGATAAATCCTAAAACAATACAAAAAAGTTTATAAGTTTTGTATTGCTTCAAATTGGGGATTTTTAACTAAATAAGCAACTATCAGGTTTGTTTGGTTGGTCAGAATGGATGATGGATCATTATACTCCATAATCATGTGCAAAATTTTCATATTACATAAGGAGCATCGAGCATGTGATATTTTTATTGAATATATGCTATATACATTATTTAATAAATTCAGGGATAATATCTACATAGGCCATCAAAGTATTCTATAGGGTTACACCAATCCCATCCAGACATCAAAAACGGTTTCCTTTTATATCATTTCTGGTTCTATGAAGTTTAGGGCACTCTATTTGCAAATCTGTGAAGGTTTTGAAATGCTGTTTTGAATTTGGGTGGCATTACGGTAACACTCTCAATGCTTGGGTGCTCTGTGCATATATCATTCCTAAACATTATTAAATTTTGTAGGCACAAATAATGCAAATTAAACATAATAAAAGCTCGCTGGACCTCAAAAGAGATAATACTTTGTCACTTTTGGAAAACAAACAAAAAGGTTAAAAAGTTTTTAAAAAATTGAATAGGTTTTTGATACTGAAACATCAATAAATTACCCACTAAACATTAACCAAATTGAAAGAAACACATTCCTCATTTCCTCCAGAAATGGTCCATTCCCTTAAGATAAAACAGCCCATTATTTTCCATTCCAATGGAATGGGACCATTCCATTCCTATGATTTCACCATACCAAACATTACGCAAGTAATGGCATTCTAGTTATTTTAAATTTATACCTTTCAAATCACAAAGCCAAGATTAATATGATGACTAACCTGAAGAGAAGCTCTTAGAGCAGAGATATCTTGTTTGAGCATTTGGACATCATCAAACAACTTCTGCTCAGTTGTATCTAACCTTAACTTATTTTCCCGTGATTTTGAGATTAATTTTATTAAACTCTTACGCAAGTCTACAACTTCTTGGTACGAACCCGCTTCATCTGAAGAAATCCGTCCAAGCTCCCTGATTTTTAAACCTCTGGCTTCTTCCTGAACGACAAAATCATCAATTTCCTTCTTTTTTCTAGACAATTCATCATTCTCCAATTCCAGTTGAGAGAGGCCCGATTGAACATTTGCCGACTTCAAATCAATGTTTGACAGCGCATCCTGGAAGCTAGAGACGGCACCAGCCATCTTTTTCTCAATCTCTTCGATTTGTGAATCGTTTTCTGATATTTCTGCTTCTTTCTGTTTCACTAAAGCAAGTAATTCCTGTAGTTCGTCTGCTAAAATCTTCTTTCTCTTGTGAAGGAGTTCACTTTTTTGTTTGTCCTCCTTAACTATGTGTTCAATGGAATCATCTAACCCTTTGCGTGCTCCTGATAAAACATCTGATTCTATCTCAGCTTCCATCTTTTTCACCTCTAAAGCCTCAGATAATGAAACCCATTTCTCCATTTCTTCTGAAGTTTTAGTTTTGGCATTCGAGATGACAGAATCGGCATTATGATCAGCATCCTAAGAAGATAAACCATCAGCCCAGATTACTTGAGTTACTAGAATAAGGATGCTAACAAAGGCAAGAACATTAGATACATACTTGGTATTATAAAACGCGAGGTGCTCCGAGGCAATAAAGTCCCTGGAGCTAAGGCGAGAGACCAGGGGGCAAACATAATGTACATGAGGCATAAGGTATTTTAGTATTTATATCATATTTTTCATATTTATGATAGGTTCTACATTACATACC
Source organism: Ambrosia x helenae (assembly GCA_030844895.1). Taxonomy (NCBI): domain Eukaryota; kingdom Viridiplantae; phylum Streptophyta; class Magnoliopsida; order Asterales; family Asteraceae; genus Ambrosia; species Ambrosia x helenae. The sequence continues at coordinate 100,729,903 of CM061231.1, forward strand.
CAAAATTTAGATATAAATAACCACTATATCCGATTTAATATATAAATGAACTATGTGTAAAACCTAAAAGGCAATATGTACAAGTACAACATCCTGATGCACAAAATCCCCCCATTTACAAGAGACGCTCCCAATGTGCACCTCATGCAATTTTGACCTGTGCCAGATGTACACCCATGACCTGTCGCCTCAAGCAGTCAGAAGCGATGAAACTCTTGCTTGAGTGCGCCTCACGCCTAGGCACGCTTTTTAAAACTAACGACACATACAATAGCATATGAGGTGTAAATCACTTAAAACTGTCACTTTATTCTCATTTATTTGGCTTGCATCGAAGTATCGAACACAAGAAAGTCCCAGTTCCATTAGACTTAAACCTACTTCCTACATGTGATAAGTTTGCATTAGCTCCTAGACTTCATATGTGTGTAAAAACTTACATCTATGAAACTACTAACCCAATGCAGCCACTTAATGAGTCTTTGATGTAACAAGTTATGAAATCCCCAATGCAAATCACACATTCACACTATGTTTAAAATCACTGAACACATAATTTACAGATATTAGATCATAAGCTAGATGATAACTGATAAAGATAACAAACTCACCACTGCAAAAATTTTCAGCAGAGCCGCACATTCCTCTTCAGCAACAATCTGCATCTCCAAAGCCTCCTTCATCTTATCATCAATCGCATCACACTCCGCTTCAGCTTCTCTCAACGCAATCAAAAGAACCTCCTTCCTTTTCTCAGCCGCTGCAAGCCCATCACTCACCCTCTCCGCAGTCTCAAAATCTTCAGACTCAACCGCCTCCTCCAACTCCCTCTCCATCTCCTTATACTTCACAGACGCAACATTCAACTCCTCCGCCGCCTTCCTTCTCTTTCTAATTACCTCCTTCCTTTTACCCGACACAATAGCCACCGCTTTCTGCGCATGTTCAAGTTTCTCAGTAACCTGCTTCTTAACCTGCTCATATCTCACCTCTATTAAATCCACTTCTTCTTGTTCTTTATGTTCTAATATTGACTCCACCGTCTCCGAATTAGTAACCGCCTCGGTTACCTCGATCCGTCCTTCGAGTTCTTCTGTTTCCGCGACCATTTCTTTCACTACAGCCGATTCAGAGCTAATTTCCGAATCCGTAATGATCCGATTCGGTTCTTTTGCTTCTTCTGGTTCAACTTTTGCTTCTGAAACAACCGCAGGCGACGATACAGACGGAGATTGCGGTGGCAGATACGACCGAACCTGCGAATTATCGACATCGATGGCGGAATCGTGTGATTGAGCAGCTCTACCATATCCAATCCTTAAACCAGCTCTCTTTTTTTTCCTAGTGGATGATGAAACCTGTGAAGTAAGTGATCGAGTTGAGGTTTGTGGTACTGAAGAAAACGACGTCGTAGAGGCAAAATCAGTAACAGTACTACGTGATGACGTGGAAGAAGATGACGGAGAAAGAGGAGGATCGAGAGAGGATGAAACGACGTCGTCGTCTTGAAACTGCGGTTGAATTAGGGTTAGATCGGAGAAGAGATTCTCATCCAGAGGCTCAAAGGAAGCTCCAGAAGTTGATGATTGAACAGATTGTTGAGTAACTTCACGATGATTGGATAGTTCAACAGAATCATCGGGTTTACTATCATTATTAGTATTAGTATTAGTATTATTATTATGGTTATTATCTAGTGGTAATTGAGGAATAGAAGGATCAAAGAGGACCATACCCTCGAACAAGGAATCCTCAGTATCATCCATCGTAATGCCGGTGACGGTGATCAGGCAAGTGGATATTAAACGATTGGACGGTGGTTATACAGGGTGAGATAAGCTGTTGATTGATTGATGGTTTTAGGTCAAGGAATTGGACTGGTTGAATCTGTATAGAGGCAAGTGTATATGATGAAACGAACACAACACTGCGACTCAGACAGACTGTATGTGCTAATGTGGCTGTGGACTATTATTATTATTTATTATTCCCTTTTGAAATTAGTGCCTCTTTTTTTTTTTTTTTTTTTTTTTTTTTTGACCGGCCAAACTCCCACATCAATTCCCCCGTTAATAAACGTCTCAGCCAGGAATCGATCCTGCGACCCAGCTACCCCAGGGTAGGAAACAGGCAAAGCCTTAAAACCTTCCACCTCAACCACTCCGTTGTGGCTTCATTGGCTAAAAAAAATTAGTGCCTCTTAAGTCTTAAGACCATTCCCATTGGCAAACAAACTTGTGGAAATAATATTAAAAAAATCAATTGTTTGCAAACAAATCCCCAAACGGTTTGTGGTGGCAACCATGTTTGCAATCAAATAAACCACCACACTAACTTAATTACTTAAATAACTTATAATATTTAAGTTTTTAAAAAAAACTAAATACACTGTATTTCTTAACCTTTTTTTGTGAACATCCCGATATAAATTTTATTAAAAACCGAGTTCTTTTAAAAAAAATATTTTTAGGTTGAGTTGGGTTGTGAATGTGTGTTAAGGTTGGGTTGTGTAGATTGAAGAGAGAGAAAGTACTTTTTATTAAAATGTTTGTTTGTGAATGTGGATGGTCTAATGAAATGAGTTCCTCCATTATTTTGACATTTTCTGAGGTTTTTGTTATATCTTAACTTTTAAATTTATCTAAAGTTTTAACTTTGAAATATTAGGATAACTAGTTTTTATCTCGGGAACGTTCCGGGCTGAAATATCTAATATAACATAATAAAATATATTATTATTATTATTATTATTATTATTATTATTATTATTATTTTAAACAAATCTCTGCCATAAGTTATTATATTCAAATATAAAAAAAAACGAATATCTGCGCCGGGGTATAAATCTAGTGCCATTACAAATGAATTCGGAAGTTTGTAATCGATCTATCTAAAAAGAACTAACATGAAATAAGAAAAAAAAAGTTAATTATTGAAATATCGAACGCATTAGTCTAAGGGTTATGTGATGCGTTAAAAAATTTATGGGTATATGATCGGGTATGTAGTTCGAGTATTTGGGTATGTTGTTTCGGGTAATCGGGTCGGGTATCACCTAATCCCAGACCCAACCCAAACCCACAATTTTTTTTAAACTAATCCCAACCTGACACAATACTTGTCGGGTTACAAAAAATAGTCATTTTTTTCTCCGATTTTTATATAGCACTATGGTACTCGTTGGAAAGATAATAAAACGCTCGTTAATTTGGTTTAATTTTTTTCTTTAAAAAATCTCGTATATAAAAGATATTAACGTTTTAAAGTTATGGGAGGAAACACGAGAGATAAAATAATAAATGTTTAATATTTAGATTTTGTAGATTATGTATTTAATAGATTAGGTTAAAGATTATAATAGATTAGGTTAAATCATATTTATTTCTTTTTTTTTTAATTGGTTTAGAGTTGCCACATCACATCCTATGTGGCATCTCTCAAATGAGAGATTGCATAAGAGTATGACATGTAGGATTAATTCCTTTGCAATATATATATACTAGCTTATACCCCGGGAGCGTCCCGGGTTGAGAAATCTAAGTAAAGTGAATAAAATTAGACGTATCTAAACTATAAAAATGGCATCTATGTATCAACTTACATTAGATACTTTAAAAAAAATATATACCAAAAGATCAATTTCACCTTACAACATCAACAACTAAAACAGAATAATAAGATCCAAAGCACTTCAAGGGGACAAAGATTGTTTAGCACCAATACATTCAGTCAAAGGTCTTTAACTGCATACAATAAGATTTGAGCTATTTCAGAATATGGTAGAAAAAGAAAACATGGCAATTACCTGTTGGAGAGCGTCCCGGGTTGAAATATCTAATATGACATAATAAAATATCTAATATGACAACATAATTAATGACTTGCCAATATATGATTAATGAATATTATTATTATTATTATTTTAAACAAATCTCTGCCATAAGTTATCATATTCTAATATAAAAAAAGGGTAATTGGGTCGGGTATCACCTAATCCCAGGCCCGACCCAAACCCACAATTTTTTTTAAACTAATATATCCCGGGAGCGTCCCGGGTTGGGAAATCTAATTTGAAATATCAATTTTACACCTGAAATAGACTGATGCGTTTTATAGTTACATGCAGGAAAGCTTTGGGTAGCACTTAACCTAAAACAATTAACAATGTATCTTCAATGTTAGTGCATAACCTTAAACACTGTATAACTCTAATATTAAAACCTAACCTAAAACAATGTACAACTCCAATGTTAACACATGTTGTAAATAAAAATCATATTTACTGGTTTGAACATAACTAATGACTTGCCTATACATGATTAATGAATAACCTGAACACTTTGTGTTTTTCCTGTATGAACAAAACCACACAAAAAATAGTCGTTTTTTTTTCGTTTTTTATATAGCACTATGGTACCTGTTGGAAAGATAATAAAACGCACGTTAATTTGGTGTAACTTTTTTCATTAAAAAATCTCGTATATAAAAGATATTAACGTTTAAAAGTTATGGGAGAAAACATTAGAGATAAAAATCTAATTTTGTTTTTAAATTATAAATTATTATTTTCCTAAAATAAAGCCCTTGCCACATGAGATGACACATGACACACTCAATGAAGAAAATATCATCTTTGAGTGTCATGTCATTAAAATGGTTTCGGTTTATTATATGTATAGAGATAGATATTGTCACACCACGACAACGGCGAAAACACGTGGCGCGACGGTTCAAGAGCATAAAGTCAAGGTTAACGCAAATCACAAGTAATTTAAGAAAATGGGTCATTTATTTAGGCGTCAAATCTTCTTCAAAATATTACATAAAAAGTAAATTGTTTATAACACAATGTAGAGGTTTCTCAAATATATCCCATAGCCTTGGGAAATAAAGGTGAAACCCCGCAAAATATTTAACGCCGCATCGGAGGATTCCATGACCCAGCTTGCCCAGATTGCCTTCATCTAATTACCTGAAAGATATGTTTAAAATTTCGTCAATATAAATATATTGGTGAGTTCACAGGTTTTTAGTTTCCAAAACTTGAATCCTTGGGAAATACCATGTTATGACAATATATAGGAGTTGCAAATTCCTATAATTCTACTTGAGACTATAATCAAACCAAGACGTATAATAAATATGCCCCGCTCCAAGTCGTTACTCGGTATCCCACGACTTAAGTTCAGAATATATGCACCCCAGGCATACACTAATGCATAATCGACGCTATCGATTAGGGGTGGGCCTTGTCAGGCACCAATAGTACTATCCAATATTCCACCGGTTTCATTTCCCTGAATAAATGATTATAGAGGCGAGGACTCAACCCCGAGTGGCGGTCACACCCCAAGTAATAAATCCGTCAAACATTTTCCCTAACATATCTTTCCCCCGAAAACGTAAAAATAGTTTAAAATGGGGCCGTGAAACTCACCTAAAACACTGTCCGGCTCACTAAGCAGATAGCAAAAAGGGTCTCGCACCTACAAACGTCCTAGACGTATAAGTCACTATCCCTATAGTGCATGTGCCTTGGCAAGTTGTACACCCAACTCCCGACCACAAGTTATTCCAATTCCCGTTTAATTAAGCGCGTATCCTAGGTTTCGTTGGCGTTAGATTACCCTTTGTGTTACAAGTTATATATTACTCTTGTTAATATTTCCTTAACTTGTACCTTATTATTATCGACTCGACTTCACTTAACGTATAATTATTTTCCCATTTAAATAATTATACTTAAGATCGCATCGCTCGATATAATATATATTTCAACACTCGACCCGACTCACTTTGCCGCACATTTGTTTTCCCATTTAAACAAATATGCTAAGATCTTGTCGTTCGATTGTATATTCTCAACACCCGATTCAACTCACCATACCGTATATTTATTTTCCCATTCAAATAAATATACTAGGATCTTGTCGGTACGGCATACACATATATATATCTTTGTCTACTCGTCTCGTTTTCCTTCCCACATATCTACTTTCCCATTAAGTAGATATACTAGAATTTTGCCGAGACGAGCGTACATATATATAAATGTGTAGTTTTTCTTGTTAAGTATATATGTTTGTTTAACGTCTTACTTGTTTACGTTATGTTTTTCTCCCACGAATAATTCCTTCAACACTTAGGAAAGTGTTTATTAGTTTTCACCCATGATGTATATATATATTTTACTTCCTAAATATATATATTTTCTCGTCTTGCCGCAATGGCATTTTTCTCATGTTTTGTCCGGGTGCGGTTCGTTAACGCGTCTTAGTTCGATATCTTAGTTCGAATAGTTAATTTTTCCAAGTTTTTTTTTTCCCAACATGTGTTTTATAGAAATATTATTCATATTTCTTCCTCCTAACACATGTTACTTGGAAGGTTTAAAATACTTATGTATTTTTAACCCAACTTGTTAACTTAACTACAAAAATGCTTCCAATACTTTTATATTCCCATTTATATAAAAGTATTCATTTTTGTATAAGTTTCCCAAGTTTTAATTTTTGTTTAACATTTTTATAAAATCTCTATTTTATAAAAATCCTTATGTTAATACAATCCATATTTTTACAACTTTCACTTTTATAAAAATATACTTTTTATACAAAAATACCCAAGTATATCTACTAGTATTTACCAAACCAACCTTGGAAAATTATTACTTATACTTTTGACACCAAACTTTCCATTATTGCACTTTTGGACTAATAGTTTCTAAAATGTTCATTTTAGTCCTCTAACTTTCAAAGTTACAATATTAGTCCCTTAACTTTCAAATGTTGCATTTTTCCACTCTAACTTCCAAAGTTAGCATTTTTCACTCAAAATAGTGGACTTTGAAGATCCATCTTTTTATTGGTAAGTTATTTTTGTATCAAAACACTTTTATTAGTCTTATATTTCATATATAAGGCTACTTGTATGTGTGTTTTATGTATTTGTCCATTATATCAAAATATCATTCTTCTAAGTAAGTAAACTTTAATTTTTCAACTTCTTTATTCATGACCTTCTAACATGTTCCATCATTTATTATGTCTTAGATGATCATATTAAGATGATTAAAGTTACTTTTTAACACATTCAAGTTTATTCTATAAATCTTAATCAAATCATCATCTACTTAGTGTATGTGTAGATTTCATACATTTTCAAGATCACTACTTTATCATCATTAAATCCCTGATCCATTTACATATCTTTAATCATTTATTTTACTCATGTAAAACCTATTAAAGATTATGTTCCAAACCACATTTTAAACCCTTCATGTACAACTTGCTTCTAAGAACACATACATGAATATTAATAATCAAAACAAGGTTAAGAAGCTTACTATTAGCACAAGGCTAGGGAAGACAAAACCTTGGATTTTGAGAGGGGTTTAGTGTGTTCTTCCTTAATGGTTAAGCTCCAAGCTTGAAACACACAATAGGGGTTTGGATGATGGATTGTTTTGAGTGATTTGGAGATGTAAAAACTTGAAAGAAATATGTATATGGATGGGGTATAACTCACGGCCAAGGGAGAAAGAAAGGAGAAGGTTTTTGCTTGTTTCTTCAAAAGACTAACACATGTTTATATACTATTATCACATGTAATCTTCCATGGATCTTGTAAGATTTATTTGAAGATTGTATGTGTACTTAGGATCTTTGGGAAGATTATAGTGTGTGTGTGTGTGTGCCGTGAGTTAGAGAGGGGATGGAGTGGATTTTGTGTGTAAATCTTAGTCTAATATTTCATTGATCTTATACTTGATCTTACACATGCATGTGTGCATACTTAGTGTATCATTAGTTGGGTCTTGTCTTGGATCTTATGGCCTAAGGGCCGAAATTTACTTACAAGAGGAGACAAGAGGTGCATGCTTTGTACTATCACATCTTACACCTTTTGGCTTTTGCTCTTGCATGCTTACACCTAGGTTTAGTAGGTTATTATTATTAAACAACTTGCATGGTGTTTACAAGGCCCTTTAGGCCGGCCCCTTGTGGGTTTAGGTGGGGTCCACAACTTCAAATATTTACCCAATATTTGTTAAGTTAAATTCCTCGTCGTTCGGGTGTCGTTCGGGTATTTTTCGGGATTTAATCGCGCGTTATTCGGACATTAAAAATACCTTTAATAACCCTTAAATATAGTCTAATGTAAGCGTTGATTGGTTATTTAGGCTTTTGCCGGGTGAATTTATGAGTTATACGCGTATCGGGTGCGGTACGCGCACTTTATTCGTTACCGGGAGATTTGTACAAGACGTTTCCACTTATGGTTTTGGAGTTCCAAAACTCATTATATTTTATGAAACTACCCTTTATTTTATATCCTGGGTGTCCGGGATCCTTTTCGTTTATTTGATTATTACCGGGTAATTGCCAACGTCCATACCGGATAGTTTATTCGCACATGATCCAATCATGTTTTACCATTAAACGTACGCATTCCTATGCATTATTTGGAAATTGCTATATCCTAAGGCCTTGATAATTAAATCACACATAATTTCATTTAATTACGTTAATCATATATTAATTAATTTGTACGGAATTACCTTATTTTTGCCGGTTGTTACAGATATAGATATAGATATAGATATAGATGGGATTTTAATAATCTATTCTTTGTGTTGTTGAACGGTAATAATCTATAGTTTAGAAATTACCCATGACAGTTTCAACTATCAAAGTATTTTCCTTCGATTAGTTTTTGTTAACTGAGAAATAACTCATTTTTAAAATTGAAAATGTTTGAAAGTTAAAAAAAGTCGTTAGTAAGTACTTTTATTTTTTATAGAGAGAGAATTATTGGTATTTTTTATAGCTATAACTCTTGTGTTCTTGGAATTTTTTTTTCTGATTTGTGTTTACAATCTATTTCATTCTATTACATATATATATATATATTTAATTCTAACATTGTTTCGTTTACATAAATAAAAATTTTGAAAAAGTGAGTAGCATGACGTGGTAGCTCAAGCCTCAAAACAACTTAAAAAGTTAAAATGCCAAAAGGGTTTTGAAGCAGCAAAATGAACCAGATAATGTCATGTCACATCACACTTTTTGTGTTGACTTTCCGCCCAGCTCTTGGCACCACGTGTGGAGAGTGTACACTATTACCCGCAGGTCAAAAGCCTTCCATAGACAAAAAAGGCAAGCCCATCACTACAACCATGGATCAAAAGTCTTACACTTCCCTTTATAAAAGATCTTCTTCTATAAAGTCTGACTCTTTGGTTAACACTAACACACTTCTAGATAATCTCTTCTCTATAGATGATTATGCTTTATGTATAATCTTTTCTTCACTAAACACAATCTATAATAATACTAAAATATAACACATTCTGGTTTGAACATACTTCAAATCAGAATTCAAAACAAAAACCAAAATCCTACCTACGTGCTGCAAATGTGGGGGACCCCACGACCAGCGTTAGGCTAATCGAAACCCTTTAACCTTTTTACCCTCGGAGAACTCATAACTATTGTTGGTCCATTATTTGTTGTAGCAACAAGTTGGCGCCCACCATGGGGCTACGTCGCTAAATTTATCTTAAAGATCGGTTGTGTAGCTCCAACTCTCTAAAATGTTTGACGAAGAATCTCCCGGTGAGGTAAACCACGTACCTCATAACACCAATGAGATACCAAACGTTGGCCGGACTTCTCAGGCCAAATCCACACCTTTCTCTACTCCCGATGGGACTCCAACATGGACTATGTTCCCGGAGTTCTCTTTACTAACACCAACCCCTTCTCGCTCAAGGGTTGCCTCTCCCTAAATTGATACTATGTGCACACCGAAACGCATAGATCTAACACCTGAGGGAGTAACGAGGAACTTCTTACAGTTGAGATCTCTCCTAAACCAGCATATGAGCCGAGAAAGGGAAAGGGGGTGAAAATAAGGCTAGACTATGATGACCCTGAACCTTCATTGTCACCTGGGCCTCAACCACCTCCTTTGAATATCTCACGACCTACAACATTGCATTATGAAGCTGGTCCTAGCACGACCAACATATCGTTAAACCCAAGCTCTTAGCTTTGGGGAGGCCTAGCCCAACTGTTTTCCCTTTGTTTACCTCCCAGCCCTGAGCAGGTATAGCGACGTGACAACTTCCATGTTGGGACCATGTTGTGTACAGTACTGTCAGAGCATCGTACATCCCACGTTGCCCTTCACCTCACCAGACGTCACGTCACGTCAAACGCCTTCAATGGTCAAACCATTCCGCCCGTTAGAAAAGTACAAGTGGGCAGCCACTCCTGTCGCGCCACATGGCTCCATAAAAGGTCGTACACTCTTTCTCTCACATCAGCATTAATTACCACTTTCCTAAATACTAATTTATTGAGCCGGAAGCGAAGGCACCCCTTAACTCGGGCTTAGGTCCATGATGAGTTAAGGGCTAGTGATGTTTGGCCCATGCATGTCATATAAAGAGCACTACCCCCTCTTTGTATGGACATGTTATATTACACTAAGTAAGCCAACACCATTTTTGTGTTTGTATGTTGAATTCGTTTTCGATCTCCTAGCAGTCGCCTCCCTTCGTACGACCATCTTTTCTTTCTTTCTTGTAGGTTGGTTAGAAGCCACAAGTGTGTGCAAAGAATTATACCCTGCACTAACCACAAGTAATCACTATAAATACCTCCTTCCAGGTATTTATATTCGTTGTTTCTTCATATACACACACGTATTATTAGCTGTAACTAAAAGTAAAGTAGGTTTACATCTAACTAATTAAAGCAAACCGAATTTTAAAATTTTCACATTCTCAAATCTTAATCCCACCCCATTAAGTTTTGTATGTTTTAAAAATTCCAAGTATAAAAAACTTTAAAAACTAATCAAACATTAAAAACCAAAACATTTCAAACCTAGTTGCTCCTATTCTCCCTCCAAGTCGATAATCATGGTTAGGTATTAACGATTCAAGCATTCAACTCCAGTAAGCCTAAACCGTGAAACCAAACTGGAACCAAATCGTTACTAACAATTTGGTTTGGTTTGGTTCGGTTTGCAAGTTTTATGGTCTGGTTCTGGTTTACAAAAATAAAAAACCATTACTAACGGTTTGACCTAAACACCTAAAAACCGGATTGTGAACACCCCTACAGATATTGCCGATACGATAAGTTTGGGCTCAAACCAAACCAAAATAAAAGTTTTGACTTTTTTTTTTTTTTTTTTTTTTTTTTACGTATGGGTTCGGTTTGATCATGGTCGGTTTTCGGTTTCACATTTGGGCTTGAAAGAATGGCCTAAAATAATGACTTTGGCCCTTAAACCTTTGCTTGCAAATAATGAATCTAGACCATAAACCAAATGACAAACTCAAACAAGTATGGTGATGTTCGGTTCCAAGGTATTGTGTGGTTCGGTTCTAAAGTGAGTGGATTTTAGAAAAGCAATTTAATAGAAGAACTAGGATCAAGTCAATTCATAATCCTAATTCCTAAACTCCCATCATCCATATAACATGCGTTTGACTTGTTGGGTCTTTACCAACTCTTGGACTAGGCTGCTTGGTTGGGCTCATGTGGTGTTATAGATATCAACTAGGCATGGACCAATAGTGTTCGATTGTTCATAACACTTGCCAAGTTCGGTTCGATGTGGTTGAACCGTTATTTTCGCTTAAAGAAAAACAAAACAAAATCAAACCATAGGCTATTGGCTTGATCAACTATTTTTGTTCGTTTTTTTATGATTCGGTTAATTGTTTTTTTCTCACCTATAGAAATTACAGAATTTCGAGTTGGGAATGTTTGTTTGTTTGTTTGTTTATTTATTTATTTTTGAATGGTCAATTGGAATCACTTACGGACCACTAGAGTATCATCATGCCATCAGTGATACCACACGATCATATTCCACCACCAAGACACCAATTCAGGAGGAAACTGATAATTATGAGAAAACCCCCTTTTGTGAGATTCGAACCCAGAACCTTATAGTCCCTAAGTGCTGGGCTATAATGCCTTTGGCGAGAATGTTTCTTTATAAACCCAAAAATGAAGAAGTGGGATTAAATTTCAATCTTTCAAGAACACACATTTGTTTACTTCTTTATGCTCAACTATCAGAACCAACTCTCAATCTTGATTAAGGAAATTTCAATCTTTCAAGAACACACGTTTGGGTCGTGTTTCTTCAGTTATATTTTCCGAGTTCGTTTACTTGAGTTCGACTTAATAAATTAGCCTCATTTGTGGTCTTATTTACACTTGTGAGAGCATGTGAAATTATTTAACCATGTGCATTGAACTTGCAAGGTATCATTAAAATACCACAAATGACCCGTTTTGTGGTATGGGCCGGAAGATTCATTCATTATAAAATTATATACGCGGATCAAAGTGGGCCAAGGGTCGGTGATCACTTTGTTAAGTGGTGGTTTTCTATTTTTTCTATATAATTGATATACACGTGTCGATGAAGCCTAGCTCAATTGATGAAAATTTGGGGAGCTAGAGCTGAGATCATTTGGAGGTTGAGGGTTCGATTCTTGTCGGAACCATATTTACCAAATGTGGGGGTTTCACTTGGAGAGATCCCCAATCCAGGTGGAATGGGTATCAGTACAGGCTGGCCCAGGGTGTTAACCGGAGCTCCACTAGTTGCACCACTTGCCGTTCAAAAAAAATTGATATACACATGAAGAGATATGTATCCGGACCCATCCGTGAACTCAAGGTAGTGCACGTCAGCACCTATGAAATAACTGTAAATGGCAAATAAAAGAGAGAATCGCATGGTTGGTCTCTGTGCTTTCCAGAAATTGCAATCTTGATCCTTGTGGTTCACTAATTACAATGTTGGTACTTAGGTTTAATAAAAGTGCACTCGTGTGATCCCCTTGACTAACGACTGTTATCTTTTCTAGTTAAGTCCACCCACGTGCTTCCCACGTGAGGGTATTATGGTCTTTTTGCCTTCAATTTTACAAATAAAAATTCAAAAAACAAACTCATCCCACCCTTTTCTTCTTACCCACCTTCTCCCTAAACCACCAACACCATTCTATCATCACCACTAGTTGCAACCACCATCTATGCCAACTACCATATCCCGAACCACCACCATCTTTCAACCGTCACCACCAGTGTTTCCCTAAACCCACCATCATCTTGTCCCACAACAGCAACGTCACCATTATTAACCACCACAGCAGCCTCCAAAACCCATCACAACAACTACTAAAACCCCATTCATGATAAGTTACACGGGTTTAATACATTTTAAAATTGAGAAGCATTTATAGCCAAGCTTCAAGAAACAGAAGATTGCTTATGCACTTCATCTTTCACTTATAGTATTTTAGTTCTCCTTACTTTGCATCTTGCGCCGTAGCAAAACAATATCAACAGAACAACGGTACAAGGAGTATTCAGAAAGAGGATCCAATGTTGATTAATTGGTCAACGTTGTTAATTGGTACAAATAAGTTGTAGCGTATGGTGATCCCAAGTAGGGACAAATTGACATGAGTAAGATGTGATTGAGGGTTTTTGAGCAATAAGAGGTGGGGATGCAAATCGATAGTAGGGGTGAGGACGATGGTAGTGATGGTGGTGATGCAGATTGATGGTGGGGGTGCGGGCGACGGTCGTGTTCTGTGGAGGCTTCATTCGTTTTTTTGATTGACCTTAACCTAAGGCGATGGTAGTGATACAAATCGATGGTGGGGGTGTGAGCTCTGCAATCACAAACATGAGTGAGGTGGGGATTAGGTTAAACCTGAAGATGTTGGAAAGGTGGGGTGGGTGGATATTATAATTTGTATAAATGAAGGCAAAAAGACTATAATACCCCACGTACCCCCACGTGGGAAGCACGTGGGTGGACTTAACCAGAAAAGATAGCAGTCATTAGTCATAGGGATCACACGAGTGCACTTTTGTTAAACCTAAGTACCAACATTGTAATTAGTGAACCACTAGGATCAAGATTGTAATTTCTGGAAAGCACATGGACCAACCATGCGATTCTCTCGCAAATAAAAGGTTTTGCGGGCCCACCGTGCCATGTAGGACATGACATGTCTTGCTAAGTATGAGGAGACAAAAAGGACTATGTGAAAGGGGCGTCTAACAAATAAGATTGGAGAATGCCATGTTCCATAATCTCCTCCCAACCAGGTGTCCCAATCAGGTGGTGACAGCAAATTTAGTAAAAAAAAAGTAAAATAATATATATATATATATATATATATATATATATATTGTAAGCTTCTTTTGGGAAGCATATGTCGTTCAAGAAGAAGAAAAATATAAAATTAATAATAAAAAAATAAATGAGTTATCTTAAAGGGTAATTATAATAATGTTTTAGAAGTCAATAAATTCATTTGACAATATTCAAATGACATCTAATTTGCTGTTAATCTTGTTCCTAATTCAAAATTTGGTTTTATTTAAATAAGCATTGGAATTATAATTGGATAGACAATGAATTAAGATTATGCCATAATATTTGACTTGGCAATCCTTTCCTTTATAGCTTGTAACAACTTTGGCGAGTTGACCGGAACTTTGAATCTCTCATTTAATCCCAGTCAAGACTATAAAGCCAATTGATGCTGATTCAATCCGGGCCAAAACAAAAAAAAAATGTTTCACAACATTCCTTTCCGTCGTACATCACTCCGCACACCACCGCATTGGCTGCCCCTATAAGTCACTTCGAGTTAATCGATCCCGATCCAGTTTCGCCTTGATTTGATTTAGTCTAGTCGTTAGAAAGCTTGGATTGTAGTTTTTTGGTTGGATTCGTTCGGCAACTAAGGTACCAAATTGAACCCACTTCTAATTCAATATTAGACATACAGATTCTAGTTTCGTTTCGAACGTTCCCTGCACCAAGACTTCTAAATCGAAAAATGAACTTAAGTAAATGGGAACTTTGTAATAAGAAAATAAGAATATTTGCATGTTTCGTTTTGTATAAAATGTAGAACTCGATTGTTATAATTTTTTGGGTTTCTAGATTTGATAAAGGGAGGAGTTGACCAAGTTTGGAATGGGTTTCTGTGAGCTTCTTGTCATGGAATGAATATATGCATCAAATAGTATTTTGTATACTAACATATTTACAACCTGGTTGAATTATTGAGTTAAGAATTATATTGAATTTGCTTTACAAATCTAATGGTTAAACTTGATATTTTTCCAAATTAATATCCACCTGTTACGATAATCTACGAAGATGATCATACACTTGTTTTCTATAAGTGGATTTGTAAAACAAAATGTTTTATTTTATTTTATTCATTTATTTATTTATTTTTCAAGTTTAGGCATTTAGTTAACTCGACGTGTCTTGGTTAAGCTTAGAACAATTGTCGTTAATTTTCAAAATTTATTTTGAGTAGATGTGTTTTTTTTAAAAGACTTAGTTTTGTCGCCGGGGACACTTCAACAAACAAGTAAAATTGATGTGGTTAATTTATCATATAACTGATTTGGAAAATAACCGGATTAGGTTCGTGTACTCATTGAAGGCGTTTTGTTGGTTTTACTTGCTTTGCTTATAAGGTACGAATTCCGTTTTACTTTACATCATAGTATTTATTATTTTCCGTTATGATTCTTCGGTCTTTCCATTATACTATAAATTTTTATTCGTCACTTTGTAGTATAGACTTACGTCTATGTTTAGAGTCTGTTTGTCATCGTTTTATACGTATCATCGGTTCGTATTTGGTTCATTATTTGGGTCGTTTTGTATTTGTCAATTTATTGTGAGTGTGTCATAGCATGCCATACCTCTTACTTGTACTCATGGTTGCATGTTCCAGTTAGTGTCATTTTTAGATTGCCTGTAATTATTTACACGGCCTTAGCTGTTGTACTCTGTCACCCGAGCAGTTTGTTTTGACTTGTCGTTGGGGCGTCAGCGACATGAACACTTTCCGTGACAGTGCGTAATCAAAATCACGGCGTCTCTAACATGGTCCCTTAGAGGCGTATGGATATATCCTAGATCTGTTTCTTATTTCTGACTTCTGACTTCTGATATATGTTTCTGTTTTGTGGAGATTGGAATAATGGGTGTACGACACGCTCACCGTCTCATAGGTGCATGGACTAGCTAGCTATGTACCAGTTTGTAAGTTTGTTTAGGCTTGTGGGTGCTTCCGTTTGACGTGACTTACTTTATTTATATGAATAGTCACGTAGTTTGATGTATGTATTTGTTCTGATAAGTTTCTGATATCGTTCTTATATGCTTCGGTATGTGTCTGGTTATGTTCCGGGCAAGTATCAGGTTTTGCATCGGATTATGTTCATCAATTGTTTCGATATAAGTTTGGTTTCGAGTTTGAAATAGAGTTCGTTTGGTTTTCGTATTCCGTTTCGTATGTTCACTTCGGTCTCAGTCCTATTACGTCTCGCTTTTCCGCTGCGTTGAATTTATTTGTATTGTTGATTCCTTCGTTACTGGGCAATTTTTGGCTCAGCCGTATTTTCTTTTGTTGTGTTGTCTTATTTGTTTCGCAGGTGGGGAATCAGTGAAGAGCGTTAAAAGAAGTTGAACAAGCAGTATTCATTTATCTAGTTTTGTAACATAATAAATTGGTAATTAGGGCCCTTTTATCTTAATTTTATAGATTGCTTTTCGTTTTGATATCTGTAAGAGTGACATGTCAGCCTAGCCGGTTGGGGTGTGACAATTATGGTATCAGAGCAAAGGCTCTTCATGTAGAAAACTTAAACCTGAAAAAGTAAACCTATGAGTTAATGGGTAGACGCTGGGTTAGGATTTCATCTTCTAATCAATCGTCGTATTCATCGATTTCTAATATTTGATTTATCCGTTAGAGGCTTTTATGTCTTTAATTGCTACTTGCATATTCGATTCCTCGATTTCTGCCGTATAATCTATTAGTCTATCGTTAGCATGGTTTCAGTGTTAAATTTGTGAATTAATCAAAACTTGGTGGATGACACGATTGGAGTGATTATGTCACTTAATGCACTCGATGACACACTACAAGAACATTGCCACCATATGTCCTTTAAAAAGTGTTTGACATTCGTTTTATATCCTAACTTGATTGACATGCTTTAGTTATCATCTCGTTGTGTCCTGGAACTATAGTAATTAATCATGATTCGTTTAATTTCATTTCGTGTTTCCTTAAATTGGATATGTCATTGAAATACATGATGAGAGAACCGTTAGGGCACCGTTGTAAGGTAATTGATGATTACGGTCGCGAACGCAATCATGAATTCCACTCGGACTCGAACCGAAATGCTCTAGCACTGCTTCCTAAGAGCAGCGTGTCTACCAGAGCAATTAGGAAATATTCAAGTCCCTAAAAGGGCCAGTACAGGTACATATGTGCGCTACTGGATTTTGTTGTGTAGATTGGTGCATATTCGAATCCGTTTACGTCTGATATTCGATATGTCTGATCATGTATGAATCTTGATTCGTTTCCGCTCTTGTTTACTCGTCATTCTAACAACCCAATAATCCGTTTAGTATTTGGTGTTGTTATACATTTTTGCTATCTAGAATATGTTTCGTATTTGCTATATATAAATTTGCTTATTACTTGCACTTCACAATTTTGAGGACAAATTTTTTTTTTAGGGAGGTAAATTGTAATATCCAAATATTTATAGAGTTATATATTATATAAATACAAAATTTACTATGTTTGGATTTAACAAGCAAATTTAGTAATAAAAGTAAAATAATATATATATATATATATATATATATATATATATTCTAAGCTTCTTTTGGGAAGCATATGTCGTTCAAGAAGAAGAAAAATATAAAATTAATAATAAAAATAAATGAGTTATCTTAAAGGGTAATTATAATAATGTTTTAGAAGTCAATAAATTCATTTGACAATATTCAAATGACATCTAATTTGCCGTTAATCTTGTTCCTAATTCAAAATTTGGTTTTATTTAAATAAGCATTGGAATTATAATTGGATAAACAATGAATTAAGATTATGCCATAATATTTGACTTGGCAATCCTTTCCTTTATCGCTTGTAACAAAATTGGCGAGTTGACCGGGACTTTGAATCTCTCATTTAATCCCAGTCAAGACTATAAAGCCAATTGATGCTGATTCAATCCGAGCCAAAAAAAAAAAAAATCGTTTCACAACATTCCTTTCCGTCGTACATCACTCTGCACACCACCGCATTGCCTGCCACTATAAGTCACTTCGAGTTATCCGATCCCGATCCAGTTTCGCCTTGATTTGATTTAGTCTAGTCGTTCGAAACCTTGGATCGTAGTTTTCTGGTTGGATTCGTTCGGCAACTAAGGTACCAAATTGAACCAACTTCTAATTCAATATTAGACATACGGATTCTAGTTTCGTTTCGAACGTTCCCGGCACCAAGACTTCTAAATCAAAAAATGAACTTAAGTAAATGGGAACTTTGTAATAAGAAAATAAGAATATTTGCATGTTTCGTTTTGTATAATATGTAGAACTCAATTGTTATATTTTT
Source organism: Ambrosia x helenae (assembly GCA_030844895.1). NCBI lineage: Eukaryota > Viridiplantae > Streptophyta > Magnoliopsida > Asterales > Asteraceae > Ambrosia > Ambrosia x helenae. The sequence continues at coordinate 100,748,417 of CM061231.1, forward strand.
TTGGGTTTCTAGATTTGATAAAGGGAGGAGTTGACCAAGTTTGGAATGGGTTTCTGTGAGCTTCTTGTCATGGAATGAATATATGCATCAAATAGTATTTTGTATACTAACATATTTACAACCTGCTTGAATTATTGAGTTAAGAGTTATATTGAATTTGCTTTACAAATCTAAAGGTTAAACTAGATATTTTTCCAAATTAATATCCACCTGTTACGATAATCTACGAAGACGATCATACACTTGTTTTCTATATGTGGATTTGTAAAACAAAATGTTTTGTTTTATTTTATTTTATCTATTTATTTATTTATTTTTCAAGTTTAGGCATTTAGTTAACTCGACATGTCTTGGTTAAGCTTAGAACAATTGTCGTTAATTTTCAAAATTTATTTTGAGCAAAGGTGTTTTTTTTTAAAGACTTAGTTTTGTCGCCGGGGACACTTCAACAAACGAGTAAAATTGATGTGGTTAATTTATCATATAACTGATTTGGAAAATAACCGGATTAGGTTCGCGTACTCATTGAAGGCGTTTTGTTGGTTTTACTTGCTTTGCTTATAAGGTACGAATTCCGTTTTACTTTACATCATAGTATTTATTATTTTCCGTTATGATTCTTCGGTCTTTCCATTATACTATAAATTTTTATTCGTCACTTTGTAGTATAGACTTACGTCTATGTTTAGAGTCTGTTTGTCATCGTTTTATACGTATCATCGGTTCGTATTTGGTTCATTATTTGGGTCGTTTTGTATTTGTCAATTTATTGTGAGTGTGTCATAGCATGCCATACCTCTTACTTGTACTCATGGTTGCATGTTCCAGTTAGTGTCATTTTTAGATTGCCTGTAATTATTTACACGGCCTTAGCTGTTGTACTCTGTCACCCGAGCAGTTTGTTTTGACTTGTTGTTGGGGCGTCAGCGACATGAACACTTTCCGTGACAGTGCGTAATCAAAATCACGGCGTCTCTAACATGGTCCCTTAGAGGCGTATGGATATATCCTAGATCTGTTTCTGATTTCTGACTTTTGACTTCTGATATATGTTTCTGTTTTGTGGAGATTGAAATAATCGGTGTACGCCACGCTCACCGTCTCATAGGTGCATGGACTAGCTAGCTATGTACCATTTTGTAAGTTTGTTTAGGCTCGTGGGTGCTTCCGTTTGACGTGACTTACTTTATTTATATGAATAGTCACGTAGTTTGATGTATGTATTTGTTCTGATAAGTTTCTGATATCGTTCTTATATGCTTCGGTATGTGTCTGGTTATGTTCCGGTCAAGTATCAGGTTTTGCATCGGATTATGTTCATCAATTGTTTCGATATAAGTTTGGTTTCGAGTTTGAAATAGAGTTCGTTTGGTTTTCGTATTCCGTTTCGTATGTTCACTTCAGTCTCAGTCCTATTATGTCTCGCTTTTCCGCTGCGTTGAATTTACTTGTATTGATGATTCCTCCGTTACTGGGCAATTTTTGGCTCAGCCGTATTTTCTTTTGTTGTGTTGTCTTATTTGTTTCGCAGGTGGGGAATCAGTGAAGAACGTTAAAAGAAGTTGAACAAGCAGTATTCATTTATCTAGTTCTGTTACATAATAAATTGGTAATTACTAATTAGGGCCCTTTTATCTTAATTTTATAGATTGCTTTTCGTTTTGATATCTGTAAGAGTGACACGTCAGCCTAGCCGGGTTGGGGTGTGACATAAGATGAAATACTTTACAACTATGTCGTATAAACTAAACTTCTGTGTAAATTTAAATAGCTTGCGTGACATTAGTTTCTATAGTATTGAATTCAATAAACATGGAGAAATATATGATTTTTTTAAAGAAATGATTATTTCAAATTTAAAGTAAAAAAAAGAATATATGTGTAGATAAGGGATGAGTGGCCTGCCTGAAAATGTGTAATCCTATGTTTCTTTTATGGTTAAACTTTTACTTTTACACATGTTTTTTAATTCTAATTCACTAAGCAACACATGCGTAATCACCTTTAAACTATCTTTTACTTTTCAAACCATAATGCTAATAGTTATAATTTGAGTGATGAAACTTTTAATGATATAGCTGTAAAAAACAAAAAACAAAAAAAAAATAATGGTACATTGATCACCTTAATTAAGTTAACTAAGGTGTGTTGGACACGATGAGGTGGAAACTATAAATCGTATGTCAAATTAATCATAAAAACAAGCAAAATAAAAACCAAACACATATGTGCAACAAGAAACTCAGACATAAAATCTTGCAACTAAGTCATCAACCCTTTATCCCCATTGTGAATAGCTCATGATTAGTCGTGCTTGATGTTCCTAGTCGAAGCCACAAGTCTTCTTGCAACAAGCATCATTAGGACAAACAAACAAAGCTTAATGAATTATTAAGTCTCCTGTCGAAACAAGTGTGTTTTCCAAAACATCTTGAGAACCTCTTTAAACTACATGAAAAACGCATTTTACAAAATAGGCGTTGACCCAACGTTGAATGTGGCTTAGCCTGATGTTGTACACTCCAACAATAAGCGAAAGCGATTTTCTATTTGGTATAGCTTATTGGTTTTAGCCCTGCAGCGGGAGGGCTGCTCGGTTTCTAAACGCCAACGACTCTCAAAATGGGTAGGTGGATTTTGTATAAGAAATGTAGAGAGAACATGAAAGATGTTATTTTATTATAATGTTTGGTACAATACAAGGAAGAAACAACCTCCTATATAAATACATAAAGGAAGTACATAAAATAAATGAGGAAGTGACTAAACTTTAGGGCATAATCCAATGAGGCTAATCTCTAGTTTTGGTCAATGATCAATAATGTTGGTCAATGGTCAAGGTCAACATCATTGATCACTTGCGGCACAAAGCAAGCAAGACTTTGACTACAATACTTTGACTAGTCAAGTGGTCATAATCTCCAATATATTGGCCATAAGTTCACTATGTTGAACGTTTGCCAACACTCGATCCTCCAACTTGACCGATCAATGCTTCCATTTTCTTACTTTCCTAGCTTCGCTTTGGCTTCTACAATGGACACCAACTCTTCTTGTACCCCACTTGCTGTTCAACATTTTCATGTACCACTAGTCATAATATCATGCTCAAAGTAATATGTTTCACATGATTTGCAATGATATTCATCATGAATAACAAACATTTGAAACACACGTAATTCATCAAAATCAGCGTGCAACCTAGACGATAACATATATGTGTGAAATAGTACATAGTTCAACACCTTTTTGTATGATTTTTAAGCAATAATTATAAACCACATAATCAACTTATGTCTTTAAGATAGATGAATATCAACTTCATAGACAGAATAATGTGCTAGTTAATGTAGGATTTAAACAAAAGTACATGATTACCAAGTGAAATATCTAGTTTAACCAAATTTATTTGTCTAAATTACCATGAAATTCACAAGTGAAATATATTGAAAAAGGTATAAGTTGCAAAATTGCTTTAAAACACATAGGAATGCGTGGCAAATTGAGTTGAAAAAGGAATCATTTTTGGGCTTTGAGTGTGACTCTTGTCCAAGGGTTGAAGGGACCATCGATGGAGACCGAAATTTAAAGTTGCTTTAAAAATTATATAAATAAGGTGATTTTGTAATTGAAAGCTTTAAATTCCTCTACCCAGTTTTACAAAATAGCTTTATACTTGAAATACATAAAACTATTTCCTTTTAGGTTATCTATATCTAAAACGTTTGTTATGCATCATAACGTAGGATCCACTATGTTGTGAATACAATTTTTAACGGCCAACAAACATTTATGTCTGACTACTCAGAGGAGTCCCCACACGGACAGACCCCCACGACCAACCCAATGGAGGGCCTATACGTACCTCGGGCGGCTGACGTAGTCAGGCCCGCCCATGCAGTTCCCGAAACCGGGGAAAACCCAACCCCTCACCCACCCGTAGGCACGATGGTGAAGGATTGGTAAAACCCGCGAAATCAGGACACGAACTCGTGACCATAGACCAGGAGTCATCCATCATTTCTCATTATGTCCCTCGTGAGAATCGAACCCGGGACACCCAAGAGGGATCCCCGATCTATTCACCAACTGAGCTACCCGTGAGAGGCGTTTTGAATACAATTTAGTAACAAATTTATTCACAAGATATATACAATATAAGGCTGGGGTGTGGCGCCCCAACATTACCTCACTTTCATAAAAAAAAGGGGGGGGGGGTATTGTTACCAACGCCAGTCCCTTTACGAGCATTAAAGGGTTTGAATGTGTGAGACACCCAATTCAACCGTTTGGCAATGAATTATATTCTTCCCCATCCAAGAACCATAAAACCCGCCCCGTGTAAATCTGTAAAACTCTTGTTCATTTATAATGGTTAACCTTCGAGACCATATGGGTTTTGTTTGGAAAAAAGAGACAAGTAGAATGATATAACTATTAGCTCGAATGGTGCTCGACGTCGAAGGAGTTGGTCAGAGACCGATGTCACGTCAGAGGAGTAGGTGCACATGAAACTCATTTGTTTTCTTTAAATACAAAAAATAAAAAAATAAAATAAAATAAATGATTGGGAATGATAATTAGACCATGAGGTTTGGGGGCGCCTTGGGCTTGGCCAATCCGTCTTGGGCCGGTCAACACCGCCCAGACCTCCCCATTTCTGTCTTTAACGTCTAGAATTGGATGGTTTGGCCGGGTGGTTTGATTGGCGTGTTTGAATTTGGTGGGGCCCCCAACGGTAAAGTATCTGTTGTAAAAAAAAATATTACCATTTTCAACTATAAAACCATCCCCATTTCTTCACAATTTTTTTAAAAACCATCCATATTTCTTCTCTAACCACCTATATTCTTCGGCCCTTTTTTTATGAAAACCACCAAAAAACAAAACCGTCTTCTCTAAAAAATGGCTTGGACTTCGGATGACGAGATCAAGTTGGTGACCGTCTGGATCAATATGAAGCTCACAGTGGCCGAAAATGCAAATAAGTCTTCTTTTTGGAACAATGTTTTGGCATAATTCAATCGATTATGCCAAACAAATCACTGCACCACGAATCAACTCGTTAATAAGTGGCGGACCTATACAGAAGGTGTACGAGGTGGAACACCCTATTTCAAGCCACGATGGAGGCGAACCCTTGTATTACCCAACGAGCGGCAGTCCAACGCACACAACAAGACTATCGGGCTGCTCACGGGCAGGAATTCAGCATCCCCTATCTTATGGCATGGCAATTGATGCGTTTTTTTAGTTGATGTTTAGTGTTTTTTTAATTAATGTTTAGGTATTTTTTTAATTTCGGTGTGTTTTTTTATTTTAATTTCGGTCTTTTTTTAATTCGGTGTGTTTTTTTTTTAAATTTTAGGTTTCGGTTTTTTTTTTTATAAATTCTATTGTAGCCTTTTTTTTAATATTATGTGAGTTTTTATGTTATTTATTTTAATTATTTAGTTATTTGAAAATTAGAAAATAAAATTTAAATGTTGGTCTATAGGAGTGAAGGACTACTCAAGGAAGACTACACCACACACCCTTGGGTAGTCCTCAAGTTATCTAAATAGAAGAGGGACCCACTTTTTACTGACGTGGCGGCAAGTCCTCCCAAGACTTGACATGGGACTTCAAAGCTTTCTCTGTCCACTTGACGCTGATATGACATAGCGGTGAAGTTTTAGGCTTTTTGTTGGTTTCAACTGGATCAAAACAGAACACAAACTCAGACTTCAAACCTTCTGTGATATCAAAGCAAACAAAAAACAAGTCCAAAACTAAAGACTATTTTCTATTTGACTTCAAATTGTCTGTTTTAATTGGGTCAAAGAAACAAACTGAAACACATGAGGTTTTTTGTGATAAAACTTTTATCACGACTCTTTCTATTATCAAATCAAACAACCAGAAACCAAAACAATACAAATGAATTCAATAAAAAACAATAGAGCAGCCATGCCTTATATACTAAACTAATCCTACTTGACTATGAAAAGGAAACCTAAATAGATAAAGATAAACTAACTAGATAATAATAAAAGTAAACAACTTGAAGCAGAAGATAAACAAGGACAACTTCGATTTTGAATTCCAATAGTTATCCAGAAGCCTAACTGTTTGCAGCCAAAACAGTATGTCCAGACCAGTCCAGCCTATAAGCGAAATCGGCTAACACTCGATTGCACAAGTTCTCACATCATTCGACCAAGAATAAGCCAAGGAGATGGCGGAAGGTGAAGGCGCGTGTTAGGACAAAGAGGATTGGTGAAACCACTTTTGGAAACCTAAGTCTAATTCACTTCTGTCAAAAATATTCTAAGTATAGAACTACTGAAGAAAGAAGACAAAAGTACTGAAGAAGGATTCTACAAGTACTGAAAAAGAAATGCATCAGAAGTTTTGAAGTCCAAACCAGACAGTTCACTGAAGAACTACTGAAGACAAACTACTCATCAGTAGTTTGTCATTTATCAGCACTTGTTCAAGAATCTTTCCACCGCCTTATGTTTCAGTAATTTATTAGTTTAGTATTACTTTAACTTTTTGTACAAGTTCCAAGATTGCAACTTGTTGCAACTTGTCTCTGAACTTGCTTTTTGGCAAGGTTCATGTATTTGTAAAGTCTATAAATAGATGGGTTCATCCCTCTGTTTTAGACATTGATTTTTAATACAGAAATCCTTCAAAGCTTATCATTGTTATTTCCATTTCATTTACTGAGAATCTGTTTAAGTATTCATTCTCATTCAATACTCAGATTCTCATTAAATACTTGTCTTTAGTTTTATCAAACATCCAGGGGGAGTTGTAACATCCGGCCCCTCTCACCACCAATATTGTCCGCTTTGCCCATCCAGAGCTCACGGATTTGTTTTTGGTTGCCCAAGTGGAGACTTCCCAGGAGGTCACCCATCCTGAAATTTCTCCCACCTGAGCACGCTTAACTGTGGAGTTCTCCTCTCATCCACTAACATTAAGCCCCAAAACGCGTTGGTGATTTAAGAGGCAAGACATTACTTATGAACCAAGGATCTCTCCTGGCCACGGCCGATGTGGGATTTTCCTAGGGTGTCACATTCACCCCATGTTAAAGTTTCATCGTCCCTGATGTGGTACGTACGTACCCACTATCCCGAACGGCACAGGAGTGGCTCTGATACCATCTGTAACATCCGGCCCCTCTCACCACCAATATTGTCCGCTTTGCCCATCCAGAGCTCACGGATTTGTTTTTGGTTGCCCAAGTGGAGACTTCCCAGGAGGTCACCCATCCTGAAATTTCTCCCACCTGAGCACGCTTAACTGTGGAGTTCTCCTCTCATCCACTAACATTAAGCCCCAAAACGCGTTGGTGATTTAAGAGGCAAGACATTACTTATGAACCAAGGATCTCTCCTGGCCACGGCCGATGTGGGATTTTCCTAGGGTGTCACATTACTTATCTCATTCTTGGCTATTTTAGCTTCATTTTATTTTCATCTCTGGGTTACAGCCGAGGGGACTTACTTATCGATCTTTTGAGTTAGTTATATCATTCTGGGATGTGGTTATCGGGTGACTTGAAGTTCTAGCTCGGAGCACGCCTTGGGGACCATGCAGAGCGATTTGTTATTTCGGGTGCACACGAAATCATAAATCGAAATGCATGAAAATCTTGGTGGACTTTGTGTTCGGACTAACGGTTATGCTGTAACCGTATTCTGAGTTCGTTGGTCACTTGTAGCTTGGTTTGTTTGTGGTACTGAGTGTCTCGTCTCATGTTTTGGCAGAGCATGTCTGGTCGCGCTGGTGGACGTACAGGTGGACGCCGTGGTGGCGGAGGTGGACGCCGTGGTGGGGGTAGAGGTGGTGGTAACATCACTATGACGTATGATGAGCTCAATGAGATGATGCAGCAACAGTTGGGCGTTGCACTAGCTGCTTTTCAGGCAGCCCAGCAGACTTTCATGGGTGCTGCTGCTCCTCCAGTTCAGGCAGGTGTTGCCTATAAGCGGTTTAAAGATTGTCAGCCTCTCAGCTTCCAGGGTACGGAGGGGGCTGTGGAGTTACTCAGGTGGTTGGAGAAGACGGAGTCGGTATTTGCTTTATGTGAGACTCCAGCGGTGGATTGGGTGAAGTTTGCTTCGGGGACTTTTGTAGGAGCCGCCTTGACGTGGTGGAACTGCGTCACACAGACACTTGGTCTTGGGGAGGCCAACGCCATGCTTTGGGCGGATTTTGTGCGTAGGTTGAAGGATGAGTATTGCCCGCGTGAGGAGATTAAGAGGTTGGAACAGGAATATGGGAATCTTAAGATGGTTGGTTCTGAGGTTGAGGAGTACACGATCAGGCACAACGAGCTAGCCGTGATGTGTCCAGGTTTGTCTACACCGGAGTATAGGAGGATAGAGCAGTATCTTGCGGGTTTGGTGCCAGAGATTGCGGGACTGGTGTCTGCTAGGGATCCTACTACTATGTCAGAGGCGGTGCGGTCAGCTACTAAGATGACCAATTTGAAGATTGCTGAGGGTGTCTTGCCTCCTAGAGGTTCTGCTGCGAAGGCGCCGACTGAGAACAAGAGGAAGTGGGATAGCGTGGATGAGAGGAGAATTCCACAGTTAAGCGTGCTCAGGTGGGAGAAATTTCAGGATGGGTGACCTCCTGGGAAGTCTCCACTTGGGCAACCAAAAACAAATCCGTGAGCTCTGGATGGGCAAAGCGGACAATATTGGTGATGAGAGGGGCGGGGTGTTACAGGAGTAATAACTCCTGTTGATAAGTGTAGCTTTAACTTAAATCATTCCGTTGTGCTATAACTGATAAAAGAACTTGCTAGACACTTAAGTGTTCACTAGCAAGTTCATACAAAGAGCAATACTGATCCAACAATTGGTATCAGAGCACTGGTTTAATAGATCACATATCAATCTAACACATTGAGAATCAGACACAGGCTCTTATTGATATTCAATAAAGGATTAAAAGTTCACTTTTATCAACATCCATCACTTTAAGAGATATTTGACAAATCAATACTCTTTAAAATGGATCCTCATAATACTGGTTCTGCTAATAAACCTGCTATGCTAGTAAGAAATGAATATAATATCTGGCAAAGGAGAATGGCACATACCTTATCACAGACCAACACAGGTTGCTGGAAATCTGTGATATATGGTCCTCATAAACCAGTAAATATCAATCTTGAAACTAAAGAAGAAATACCAAAAGACCCAAAAGACTATACAGATGATGATTTCCTAAAACTTGAGCTTGATGCTAAAGCTTTCTCTATGTTGGCAATGGCACTCCAAATGAAATCTACTCTGGCCTATTACATTGTGATAGTGCCAAAGAGCTTTGGGACTGCCTCAAAGAACAGTTTGGAGGAACTGAAGAGGTGATTGCCAACACCAGAGAAATCCTGGCTCAACAATATGAAACTTTTGCTCACATTAATGGGGAAACTTTAACACAACAATTTGAAAGATTCTCCTCATTAATATCTGAGCTAAAATTAAATGGTCAGACCTACACAACTGTATCTATGCTTCATAGATTTTTAAGGTCTTTACCTGAAAAATGGGAAACATACTCTATAGTCTTAAGATCTTCACCAGACTTTAGCTCCCTCACTCTTACAAAACTACATGGGAGATTACTTACTTTTGAAAGAGAAATTGATCAAAAGAAAAAGTTACAAAGTTCTGGTAAAACTGCTGATGACTATCTACCAGGTAAAACAACACTATTGAGACAAGACTCACCAACTTGTTCAAATAGTTTTGGATCTTTTGACCATATTGACATAACTGCAGGGATCTCATCTGAAAGATCATTCCCAGGTTATGAGAATAATGATTTTAGTCAAACTGCTGATAACATGTGTTTTATCATGGATGATTTAAAAATTTTTAGCAGTGATGACTTGGAAGAAATGGATATTCTACACCAACTGGCCATGTTAAGTATAAAAACAAACAAATTTTACAAAAGGTCAGGAAGGAAGTTTCCAGGACTCAACAGTTCCACAAAAATTGGTTTTGACAAATCTAAACTTAGATGTCACAAGTGTCAAAAGTTGGGACACTTTGATAGAGAGTGTAGAAGCTCTAGCTTTAACAAATCTCAGTCTAGAAATAATTTTAACCCCAGTTATAACAGGAATAATGGAACACAAGGGAGTGCACATTTTGTACAGGCACAAGCTCCACAACACCAATATGTGCCACAAGTACAATATGTACAAATGCCTGCTCAACAGATGCAGAGTCAACAATCAATCCCTCCCTTTCCAGCTGCTCAACCTCCTCCACAGACTCAGCAACCCTCACAACAAAGTTTATTTACTTCAGGGTATTTTAACTGGAGCAGTCTTCCTTTTGACACTACTGAGTGTAACCCTGATGCAGACAACAAGATGTTTGACATCAACTGGGGAGAGCCTGACAATGGCAGAAAGAACTTTGCCTTGATGGCATTTGAGGGATGCACCTCAAAATCTGCCTTGTCACAGGTATCAAAAGAATCTTTGACAAAACTTTTTCAACTTCTTGTAAAGAATCTTTTGCTCTCATAAGAGATACTAATGTGCACTTACAAGGTAAAGCAAATGACTCTGAGAGAAAATTCACTCAGATGAAATGTGATTTATAAAGAAAACTTGCTGCAAAAACAAAAGAAGTTTCTAAATTAACTAACACTGCTATTGAAACCCAAGCACAAATTAAAATCATGATAAATGACCTAGGAAATGTCATACAAGAGTTTGCTGACCCCAAGGTCACTTGTGAAAAATGGGTTGAATCTTGTAAGGGGTACCAACTATTGCTAAACAAACAAAGTGCTTCAAATGTTAGGTTTGGCATAGGGTACAATCACACTGAAACACCAACAGATTTTCCCCCAAAACTACTGAAGATGGGAGAAAAATTGTTTCAGGTGAAACTTCTGAAGAGAAAGAATGCACATCTTTCCATGAAAACATTCTAAAATCTCACAAAGAAAGTTCTTTAGAAGTACTGATAAAATCTGACATTAAGCCATCAGTAGTTTCAACTACATCAGGAGTTGAGAACCTGAAAACTACTGATGACCTAAAACCAATCAATACAGTCAGAAACTTGTCTTTAAAAGAAAATATAAAAGAATGTGAAATCTGTGGTCTGTTCAGCCACAAGACAGAATTTTGCAGATACAGAAAAGGTATTCAGTACAACAAGAAAATTCAACAACTGGTTGTGGGAAAACAAATCAGAAATGATTTTGTAGAAACTTTTTCTCCTAGGAAACAACAACCAGTAAACACCTTTTCTCAGAAAAAGACAAAATCTCAACATAAATCTTTTTCTCAAAATTCTCTTTCAGTAGTTAGACCTAAATCATCAGCAGTTTCACAAACTGCTGAGATTAAAGATCTCATGAACATGGTACAACTACTGATGACCAAAGTTGATGGTGGTCCTCAAAAGGATACCACCATTGCTCTTAATGAAAAATCCATTGCCAAAAAGACATGGATTCCTCAACTTGGTCAAGAACAAACTGTAAATGTTCTCAAGAGCAAACCCAAAGCCAAACTGGCTTGGGTTCCCAAATCTAACTAATTTGCTATCTTGTGCAGAGAGTTTCCAGAGGCTTAAATAGCATTTGGTATGTTGACAGTGGAGGCTTAATGCACATGACTGGATGCAGATACCTGATAAACAATTTTATCAGTCAAAGAGAAGGATCTGTATCCTTTGGGAACAATGCTAAGGGATATGTGCTAGGACATGGCAATGTCTCCTCTGGCAAAATACAGTTTGATAAGGTCAATTTGGTTGAAAACCTTGAGTACAACTTGCTGAGTGTGTCACAAATGTGTGATAAAGGATATTCTTCCTTTTTCACAAAGACAACATGCAAGATCATATCACCAGAAGGCCAGAAGTTGATAGAGAAGATCATTGAAGATCATACTTTGTTGATAGCCAAAAGATGTGGCAATGTCTATGCAGTGGACATTGAAAAGGACAAAGTACTGAACAACACTGCCTGTTTCTTCTCAAAGGCATCAACTTCAGAGACTGATCTCTGGCACAGGAGACTTGGCCATGTGAACTTTAAAACCATAAAAAAGTCACAAAAATGGGCTTGGTCAGAGGTCTACCTTTGAAGGTATACTAGTGTCAAGAACACTGTGTATCCTGTTTGAAGGGAAAACAACATAAGTCCTCCTATAAGTCTATTGAAGAATAAAAAACAACTGCATGTCTTCAACTACTTCATATGGACTTATTTGGGCCTGTAAAAATCATGAGCCTTGGTAAGAAGAAGTACTGCTTGGTCATCATTGATGACTATTCAAGATTTACATGGGTATTCTTCTTATTTTCCAAGGATGAGGCTGCTGAAATCATCAAGTTCTTCATTCTACAAGTAGAGAAACAATATTCTGTCTGTCAAAGCCATTAGAAGTGACAATGGGACAGAGTTCAGGAACAAAACTCTGGATGAATTCTATTTGTCTAAAGGGATTATTAGACAATACAGTGTTCCCAGAACTCCTGAACAAAATGGTGTAGTAGAAAGGAAGAACATAACCTTAATTGAAGGAGCAAGAACAATGTTAGCTGATTTAGGCCTACCATTGTATTTCTGGGCTGAAGCAGTTAACACTGCATGTTATGTTCAAAATAGAGTCCTTGTCAACAAGAGACACTCAAAGACTGCCTATGAAGTTCTTCATGGCATAAAGCCCCTTATCTCCTTTTTCAGGGCTTTTGGATGTCAATGTTTCATTCTAAACATCAAAGACTCTATTTCAAGGTTTGCTGCCAAAGTTGATTCAGGTTACTTTCTTGGTTACTCTTCCACTAGAAAAGCCTACAAGGTTTTTAACTCAAGAACCAGGATAGTAGAAGAAACACTGAATGTCAAGTTCAATGAGTCAAAACACACTCTTATTCCAGCACATCCTGCTGAGCTTTTTGACCTTGACAGCTTCCATTTTGGACCTGAAAAGACTGTTACTTCATCTAAACCTACTTATTATGGTGATCAAAGGTTTGATGATGAGGATCCAGCACCATGGACTCCTCAAACAGTCATTAAGTCAACTTCCAAACCATCAGAAGTTTCACAAACTTCTGATTCAACAACTACTTATGTACAAACTTAAACATCTGCTTCAGCACCTAAAACTACTGAAGACACTGAAACTGCTGAACCAGACATTATAAACCTCAGTGGTTTGTTTGATGAAGTACAAGAGCCACCTACACCTGTTAGTGGTTTACAACAACTGATTGAACACAAAGATCATCCACTTGAACAAATCATGGGTGATATTGCATCAGGTGTTCTTACAAGAAACCAGCTTTCCAACTTTTGCTTCTTCTCAGCATTCATTTCTCAGTTGGAACCTAAAAAGTACCAAGAAGCCCTCAAAGACAACAATTGGGTGCAAGCCATGCAAGATGAGTTGCTTCAATTCAAAAAGCAACAGGTTTGGGAAATTTGTCCCTTACCACCAAACAAGCATCCAATTGGCACAAGATGGGTTTTTAGGAACAAACAAAATGAGGCTGGTATGATTATAAAGAACAAGGCAAGACTGGTAGTACAAGGTTACTCTCAAGAAGAAGGAATTGATTATGATGAAACCTTTGCTCCAGTTGCAAGGCTTGAAGCCATCAGGTTATTTCTGGCCTATGCCATTTCCAGCAAAATCAAAGTTTTTCAAATGGATGTTAAAAGTGCATTTTTGTATGGAAAAATAAAAGAGGAAGTGTATGTCTGTCAGCCACCTGAGTTTGAGGATCCTTCTCATCCTGAGTGGGTGTACAAGCTAGACAAAGCTCTTTATGGGCTCAAACAGGCTCCAAGAGCCTGGTATAAAACACTTTCTAACTTTCTACTCAAAAATAACTTCACAAGAGGCTCCATTGATAAAACTCTTTTCATAAAACATGTTGGAAATCATGTCTTACTTGTTCAAATATATGTTGATGATATCATATTTGGTTCAACAAACACAAAACTGTGTGACGAATTTAAGAAACTCATGCAATCAAAATTTGAGATGAGTACAATGGGAGAACTGCAGTACTTTCTGGGACTACAGATTAAACAACAAACAAATGGAACTTTTATACATCAATCAAAATATGTTAAAGAATTATTAAACAAATTTTCTTTACAAGACTGTAAATCATGTTCCACTCCCATGACACCAACCACACAAGTTGATCCAGATGATCAAGGAAAACAGGTTGATCAAACCATGTATAGATGTATGATAGGTTCCCTTTTATATCTAACTGCTTCTAGACCATATATTATGTTTTCAACATGTGTCTGTGCTATATATCAATCAGCTCCTAGGGAATCACACCTCATTACAGTCAAAAGAATCTTCAGATATCTGAAAGGAACTCCAACACTTGGAATTTGGTATCCTGCTTCAAGCAATACCAAGTTATCAGCTTTTTCAGATAGTGACTATGCAGGGTGTAAAATGTCAAGAAAATCAACATCTGGTGGTTATCAATTCTTGGGAAACTGTCTAGTGTCATGGCAATCAAAGAAACAAACATCTGTTGCAACATCAACTGCTGAAGCTGAATACATTGCAGCTGCAAGTTGTACATCACAGATACAATGGCTCCAGTATCAACTTCTTGAATATGGAATCAAAGAGACCAAGACACCATTGCTTGTAGACAGCAAATCTGCCATTAGCATCATTCAAAATCCTGTTCAGTTTTCAAAAACCAAACATATTGAAATTAGGTATCATTTTATAAGAGATTGCTATGAAAAAGGCAAGATTGAAGTGAAACATGTAGCAACAGCTAATCAAATAGCTGACATATTCACTAAACCCCTTGACACATCAACATTTCAGAAGTTAGTATCCATGCTTGGGATGCTAAATTTGTAAGTGTTTCTTTTTATTTTTCTGCACATATTTTCATTTTTCACTTACATCTGTTTTTAAGTCTGAAAACTTCTGAGAAACAAACAAGAGAGAGAAACTACTGATGAACAAAACATCAGTATGGGAATATTTTTCTGAAAAATGATTAACTTCTGATAAAATAAACTTCAGAAGTTATGAATAAAGTATACATAAAACATTCTCATCAGTTGTTAACAACTACTGAAGAGAAAGTGGGAACTACTGATGATATTTGTTCTTCATCAGTAGTTTGGTCAAAAAGGGTAAATCAGACTTTTCCCACATCAGAAGTTTGACCTAGTGTAAATCAAAAAGGGTAAATCAATTCTTGGGAAACTGTCTAGTGTCATGGCAATCAAAGAAACAAACATCTGTTGCAACATCAACTGCTGAAGCTGAATACATTGCAGCTGCAAGTTGTACATCACAGATACAATGGCTCCAGTATCAACTTCTTGAATATGGAATCAAAGAGACCAAGACACCATTGCTTGTAGACAACAAATCTGCCATTAGCATCATTCAAAATCCTGTTCAGTTTTCAAAAACCAAACATATTGAAATTAGGTATCATTTTATAAGAGATTGCTACGAAAAAGGCAAGATTGAAGTGAAACATGTAGCAACAGCTAATCAAATAGCTGACATATTCACTAAACCCCTTGACACATCAACATTTCAGAAGTTAGTATCCATGCTTGGGATGCTAAATTTGTAAGTGTTTCTTTTTATTTTTCTGCACATATTTTCATTTTTCACTTACATCTGTTTTTAAGTCTGAAAACTTCTGAGAAACAAACAAGAGAGAGAAACTACTGATGAACAAAACATCAGTATGGGAATATTTTTCTGAAAAATGATTAACTTCTGATAAAATAAACTTCAGAAGTTATGAATAAAGTATTCATAAAACATTCTCATCAGTTGTTAACAACTACTGAAGAGAAAGTGGGAACTACTGATGATATTTGTTCTTCATCAGTAGTTTGGTCAAAAAGGGTAAATCAGACTTTTCCCACATCAGAAGTTTGACCTAGGCGATTATAAACTTCTGATAAATACCTTTTCCAACACTTATCCTTTCAAAAAGCAAAAATTCCCTCCTTCTCTCTCACAAAACACTCTCAAGACCTGCAAAAACACTGTTCGATCCACACACACACAAACCACATGGCTCTAACACTGAAACAGGGACACAATCAAAGAGGCTACTTTGAAAAACATGAAGCCTGGTCCCAATACAACGAAATCATTGATTTGGTCGTCAAATCCCAATATTTCACCGCCCTCACCATCGACCCTCCAATCCACACTGAAACTCTAAATGAGTTTTGGGCAAACGCAGAGGCGGTGACGGTGAACAACAAAGTGATCTCCCTCAACTCAACCATCCAAGGGAGAAGAATGGCAATCACACCGGCTACTTTGGCAATTAGGCTGGGTCTGGATGATGTAAACGCCCCAGACCAATTTCCAAACTCTCAGATTCACTTAACCATGACAGAGTGTGGTTACCAGGGTACTCTCTCACATGATACAATTTTTAAGAAATATTTTGAACCAAAGTATAAACTGCTGTTTCATTATATTATTATGTGTTTAAGTCCAAAAACTGGATCTTATGATCAGATGCCCTCAACTTTTCAACCTATTTTTCATTCCATAGTGAATGAAACAAAATTCAGGGCATCATCACTTTTCTTTAATGAGTTGGTGTTACATCATCTCAATACTAAAAAGAAATTTTTGTTGTACCCAAGATTTATTATGCATTGCATCATAAAAGAACTTGGAGAAGAGGTGCTTGTGGGTAAAACTACAATTTTAAACCCTTTGTCCTCACAAGCATACTCAAGGCACAACAAACCGGATGCCTGGCCAGAAGATGACCAAGGGGAACCAGAAACAGTCCCCAAGGAACCCTCATCTTCCAAACCTACACCCCTAAAGGCCAAGAAACCCAAGCAACAAAAACAAAAACCCACCAACCCAAAAAGAAAGGCAGTTCAGGAGGTTGAGATGCCTGAACTTGCAAATGTGCAATCTGCACTTGATAAAGATGTGACTGAAACATCCTCTCAGTCTCATCCATCTCAAACCCCACCAAGAGCACCAATAACAATCCTCTTCAAAAGAAAGAAATTCAAGAAAACAATCCCAATAGACCCTTCTTTTGAAACTGCTGAACCCATAGACCAAACTACTGAACCAGCACCCCAAACTTCTTTACCAGAAATTGAAATTGCCAAGCTTCTCTTTGGGTTAAAAGAGAGAATCCCATCCCAACATGTCATTCCCCAACAACCACATCAGACAGGGGACATAGCCTCAGAACTTGACATGGATGCGGACACTCAAAGCCCTAACCAAAGAGATGAGGATGAACCAGGGTCTCTAAGCCCAAACTTAGATACTCTAGGTACATTTGAGGCTGCTACTACTCACATACCACCCAGTGGTGGATCTGAGGAAATAAGTAACATTGCTAAGACCTCATTCGTGGCAACTACTGATGAAGGCTTAATGCCTAAGGTAGGAAATCCTCTGAACCAAGAAAAAGAGGTACATGAGACAACTGAGTTGGGCTCAGCTCATGATGTAACTGATACTGTCCTCATTGAGGATGTAATCAGGGATTCAGATTATTCCATTGATTTGGATGATGATTCACAACAAAACATTGAATTGACGGCTGCTAGTGAAGGTCCTGCACCTGGTGTATCTAAGCTCAAAGAGCTGGTCACACCAGATCAGGTTAAAGTCCACTTGATCCCTGATTCCCCTAAAGTGGCATCTTCTGTACAACAAGAAGATCACCCCAAAACACACCCCTCACTACAAATGCCTATCCAATTCCCTGGGTCAACAAGCATAGACTTGAACCAACTATGCAGCCCAGATGGTCCCCTATACCATATGATGAACACACTCATCACCAATCACTTTAGAACCTACACAGCTGCTTTGGAGCTGTCCGTCAAGAACCAACTTGAAGTGATCAAAACAAAAGTAAATGATCTGTCAAACAAAATTGACCACAATTCAAAACAGATCACCATTCTAACTGGTACTTTCTCCAAACCTTCCAAACTTGATGAATCCAAAAAGGGGGAGAAAATTAGGGAACCAAAGGAGTCATTCAAAGCTAGAGTAAAAGCAAGAGTGGCTCTCCAAGAAAGAGAACTCAAAGACAAATCCAGAAGAAAAAAACTGGCTCAACAATTTGGTGTCTCTGAAAAAGAAATAGAAGAAGCTGAAACATCCCAAGGCCATAATGAAGAAACTTCTGATGCTGATGAAAGTTCTGATGATGACTCAGAAAGTACTGAAGACAATCCTTCAGTAGTTGACAAACCTTCAGCAGTTGTCAATACATCAGAAGTTAACACTTCCAATATACAACCAACAGAACAGCCTTCCAAACCAACTGAACAACAACAACCAACTCCTATTCCAAGGCCTACTACAACTACAACAATGACTGTGCTGAACCCTTCTCCTCTATCAATGTCCAAAGAACTACTTGAGAAGAGTTTGATTGCAGCTGAAAGAAAGGCTAAGGAAGATGAGATCTGGAATGCTTTGAAAGCAAGGGATGACTTAAGCTACAATGAAAAATTACAAGCTTATGGAGCAGAGTTACAAAGGCAGGCTGACCTTGAAGAAGTTGCTGAAGAAGACAAAAGACAACAACTGATGTCTTACATTACAAAGAACAGCAAGACTAAAGCCTCTTCACTAAAAGGACTCTCCATGGATGACCTAACAAGAAGAGCTCAAATTGTTGCAGACAAACTTGCAACAAATAAAGATGGAAAAGCTAAGAGAGCTGAGATGATTGAAGAACTGGTAGCAAACAACTATGGTTCAAAAGCTTCTGTGTCAAGATGGAAAGAAGAAAGACTACTAGACACATACAAGAAGTACAAAGCTGCAAGGGCTGCTAATCCAGAGAAGTTCAAAACTTCTGAAGTATCAACTTCAATAGTTAGAACTTTTGGTGTTATAAGACCTGCTACCAAGAAGAAGAAGACAGAGGACAATACAAAGACTGACTTCAAGATGGTACTACTAGAAGGAAACACAGTAGTCCATTCAGACTTTGATATTGAAGAAAAGCCTCTGTTAACACAGTTCAGGGATCCTTCTACATTTGCCTACCAAATCCAGAAGACCATCAAAGACAAACTGCACACTAAGGTAGTTACTGAACATCACTTACCAACTTTCAAACTACCTGATGTGGTGCAACAAGAAGAAAGAAGTGAATCCCACCTGAGAGTCACTGAAATTGAAAACATTTAACACTTAGGAACTTCCCAAGGGACCAGCATGGTTCCCTATACTTCAGACTTTGACAAGTCTAAAGTGTTGATCATCAGATGGTCCTTTACTGATGACAACTCAGTATTAGTGACAAGGAGAGATCTTACAAGCAAGACCTACAAGTCCTTAAATGAACTGAAGAAATTATCAACTCAGGGCTTGCTTACAATTCAACATCTGGAACCTCAAAGGGGATCTCTTACTGATGAGCAGCTTAATCAATTAAAGAATTCCATGTTCAAAGGGATATGGAAGATTATGAATGACAGAAGAAAACAATAAGGAATTAGAAAGGTTTTGGCTTCATCAATCCATGGGGAGATTGTTAGGACAAAGAGGATTGGTGAAACCACTTTTGGAAACCTAAGTCTAATTTACTTCTGTCAAAAAAATTCTAAGTATAGAACTAATGAAGAAAGAAGACAAAAGTACTGAAGAAGGATTCTACAAGTACTGAAGAATTCATCAGAAGTTCTGAAGTCCAAACCAGACAGTTCACTGAAGAACTACTGAAGACAAACTACTCATCAGTAGTTTGTCATTCATCAACACTTGTTCAAGAATCTTTCCACCGCCTTATGTTTCAGTAGTTTATTAGTTTAGTATTACTTTAACTTTTTGTACAAGTTCCAAGATTGCAACTTGTTGCAACTTGTCTCTGAACTTGCTTTTTGGCAAGGTTCATGTATTTGTAAAGTCTATAAATAGATGGGTTCATCCCTCTGTTTTAGACATTGATTTTTAATACAGAAATCCTTCAAATCTTATCATTGTTATTTCCATTTCATTTACTGAGAATCTGTTTAAGTATTCATTCTCATTCAATACTCAGATTCTCATTAAATACTTGTCTTTAGTTTTATCAAACATCCAGGGAGAGTAATAACTCCTGTTGATAAGTGTAGCTTTAACTTAAATCATTCCGCTGTGCTATAACTGATAAAAGAACTTGCTAGACACTTAAGTGTTCACTAGCAAGTTCATACAAAGAGCAATACTGATCCAACAGCGCAGGTCAGATCGTTAATGTTGTTAGGGAATCGGGCACTGTGTCGCTTAAATGCCCGATATTGACGGCTACCAACTACATGGCTTGGTCTATCATGATGGAGACGGTATTGGCTGCACATGGAGTGGAAGATGTCATTGATCCCGTGCGGATGGTGCGGCCGAAAAAAAAAGAAACACATGGCGAAGGCTCTTATTTTTCAGTCGATCCCTGAAGACGTTTTGCTTCAGGTTGCAAAGCATCGAGACCCAAAAGATGTATGAGAGGCTCTTCGGGTACGCTACTTGGGTGCAGACCGGGTCCAAAAGGCTCGTCTACAAACTCTTCGGAGCGAATTAGAAGGGTTGCATATGAATGATTCTGAGACGATTGACGAGTTTGCTGGTAAGTTGTCTAGTGTTCAATCTAAATATAAAAGTCTTGGTTCAGCATTGGATGATGAGGTACTTGTTAGAAAATTATTGTAACACCCCAACCGATGGCGGAAACATCGAGGTGTCACGTATTGATTATTGTTCAGTAGCTCATGGTAAATAATAAACTTCAATAATTGATTTAATTAAATTACATACAATTGTTCTAAAGAATTTTGTACATCAAAATGAATAATACTATGTACACATCTTCAAGCATTAATTCAAATCTTCAAGCAAGTAGAACCTGAAACATGTTAAGTTGAAAATATTTTGGGTCAACAAAAGTTGGTGAGAATACATAGGTTTTTGAATATAATTGATAACAATAGTTTGTACAACATTCACAGTTGTATAATGATAGAGTATGAGTCTGACATGTAACAATGCGTCTTTGTACAATCAAACCTTGTGTCGACTGAGGACTAACTCGCAAGTTAGTTAAATGTTGTTACTGTTATCGATCATCCCTGAATTTATGCGGGGGGATGGGTTTGTCAGACCTGTAGCGCTATAATCTAAACAGGCGGCTTGATCATTGTTAATGATTGTACTGTGTCTTTTTGTTACAGTCAAATGATAGAATGATGATGTAATTGAATCACAAGTAAGTATGAGTAAATGATAATATAAATTGTTTAAACATGTTTCACCCCAAAAATAGTGAAAATAGAGAAAAATGGGCTATGTAAACTCACCTTAGCAAAATTTTATGTCTCGTGAAAAATAGAATAATGTGTTGCCCAACAATGCCAAGTGTTACCCTATAATTAAGGTAGTAAATATGTCTAAGTCCTTCTAGTCTACAAATATATTCTAGGGCTTCGAATTGGGGATAAGTGCTCGTTTGATTAATAAATAAAATGTTTAATAAATAAGAGAAATTTGATAAATAAATAAACAAAAGTCTTTTTGTAAATTTTAAATTAAAGATGGTTACAATAATAAGTTTTAAGTATGAAAATAATTTTTATAAAATTATTTTCTTAAAAATAGAATATTAAATCTATTTATTTCAAATTGTTAAAATGTAACCTTAATATTTAAAAATACAAAAATTAAAGAATTTTTAAATTAAAAATTGTATTTCTGTTCCAAATAAAAAGAAATAATTTATATAAAATTTTGGTGCAAAAATATTGAAAAATGAATTTATTATGATTTATTTATGATTAAAACTATCAAAAATTGATTAAAAATATTAAATAAATGATTTTTCAGAAATAAAAATCATTTCAGAAAAGTTTATTGTTATAAAAACTCAGGATAATTTTTGTGGAAATTTATAAAATTGTCTTGATATTTTTATAGAATTTTATAAATAAAATAGAATAAACTTGAATTATTTATTATAGATATTAAATAAATAAATTTTTGAAAACTAAAAATTATATGTTAAACTTTTTCACTAGATTAACATAAAATAATTTTTGTAGAATTTATAAAATAGTTTTAGTATTTTAAAATGAATTTTAAATACAAGTAATTATATATAAGCTTTGAATGGGTAGAGTGTTTGTAACATCAAAAAAATCTGAAATGTTTAATTATATGCATATTATTGTCATTATTATTATTATTATTATTATTATTATTATTATTATTATAAGTATAAAATGGCTAAAATGTATATATATTGTTTTGAGATCGTATATAAATTGTACCAAAAAAAATATATGATAGGTAAAATGGTGATTTAACTAATTTAATAATTGGGGAAAATACGCGAATGTTACAGTCTCCCCTACTTTTGGAAACTTCGTCCCGAAGTTTATTGAAAACACAAGATTAAAGGTGATTGGGTAGAAATTAGGACAAGTGTGGTCTTGAAATCGCAAGGAAAATGAGAATCTAGCAAAACACTAAACTTAAGTTTTAAAGATGAACTACCAGGTACTTGAGTTTTTGATTGGTTATCTCCCGAAACCTTGATAGAATTTCACACTACCTTAACGTACCTGTAAATTCGTGATTACGTTCCGGACCGCAATCACCAATTTACCTTACATTAGGGTTTTGTGTCCTTCTATGACTCTACCGATTGTTGAGCAGGTTCGATAGCCTCCACCAGTCGTGGAGCAGGTTGTAGGGCCTCTCTCGACTGTTTGAAAAGGCATAATGACCTCTACCAATCATTAAGTAGGTTCGATAGCCTCCACCTGTCGAGGAGCAGGTTGTAGGGCCTCTCCCGACTGTTGAAAAGGCATGATGACCTCTATTAAGTGCAGCATTTATTATACACATAGATTGCAAATTGATAACATGTTTATGCAAGCAAGTTTATAAGTATAACAAGCACAGTATATGAGTTGTAGTTGTATAGGTTTAGATAATTAGTTCACATTCAAACAAGCATGCATTCAAGTGTTATGATTATACCATGTAAACAACTCTCAGACAAAAAAAATTCTATACTAGAATTTATTACTTGAATCAAATAGCGTCAATACATAGAATAAAAGCAAACAACGTTCGAATGGTGGGACATGTCGTTAAGTAGCTGGAGGGTCTTGATCTCTGTTTAATTTAGGGCATCGGTTACGGAAGTGATTTGGGTCTCCACATTCATAGCATTGACCATAGTTGTATCGATTAGGATTAGCAGCCTGAGCAGGGTTGGTGGGTTGGTTGGCATTAGGATTTGGGGTCTCACGACACGTGTTGACCAGATGGCCATACTTTCCACAATTGGTGCACAGGCGACACGCTGAAGCAGTGGGATGATGTCGTTGGCATGTGTTACACAATGGATAGTTTCCTATATAGGGTTTCTTGTTAGAAGGTTGTGTAGTGAGGTTAGCATCAGGATCCCTGGCCTTACGCTTCTGGTTCTCAGTAGTTGCCGCGGCTACAATACTTGCTTTCTCGCTTTTCCGAACTAAGGTCCCGTTCTTTACGTGATTGTCAGTTAAGGTAGCTGCTAGACGCTTGGCCTCTTCGAGGGTAGCAGGGTTCCTTCCCCACACCGTGTCCTGAATCTGCATGGGTAACCCACCGATATATTTCTCAATGGCTACAGGTAGAGGAGTGACCTTATGGGGTAACAACAGACTGAGCTCATGGAAGCGGGTATTATAAGCAAGGTTTTCCCCACTATCCTGAGCAAAGGTGTGGAACTCGTCCTCTAATTTCTTGACCTCGTTACGTGGGCAAAATTCATCTTTCATTATCTCCTTGACCTAATCCCAGGTCATAGTAAGTGCAACTTCAGCTCCTCGGGTACACTTTTCCTCATTCCACCATGTGAGTGCTCGTTTGTGAAGAACACTCATAGCATAACGGACCTTAAAGTTATCGGGACACTCACTGTTAATGAAGGTATTCTCAATACCCTCGAACCATTGCAGAAGACCCGTAACTCCCTCTTCTCCACTGAACTTAGGGGGATTACAGGAATTAAAGTGCTTAAGAGTGCAAGTTGGGAGACCATTCCCGTTTCCGTTGTGGTTTCCATTGTGATTTCCATTACCGTTTCCGTTCATCTGAATGACTTGAGCCAGTAAGTTAGGAACCAGAGTCGCTATTTGTTGCGCCATTTGTTGGGAAATGATTGCAGCCAGTTGAGCATCAACTCCATTGTTGTTGTTGTTGTGGTTAGTATCGTGGTTATGGTTGTGGTTGTCGCCACCTTCCTCATGGTTCCCACCATTGCTATTGCGAGTTCTGTGACGTGGAGGCATGATCTGTAAGAGACACAATGAAATGAATGAGGTAATATAAGGAATGTAATCATTTATTCATTAATTAAAACGAATAAACGAAAATGTTGACTTATCAAAGATTCTAGATTCTAATAACATAGTGAAGACATGCTTTAGCCTATAAGTGAACACTCATCCCGAGAATTCCCAGGTAGGCATCTGGGTCCCTCGTCTGATTGGGATATATGCGCAATGCCAGCCTAAACAGAAGACTCAGAATACAGGCGTTCACCCTTCCAGATTGCACGTGTTCGTTATTAAAATCTAGAACTTCGACGAGATCTCAAGGTGGTTCAGGCTAAACCTGAGGATTTTGTCCTATTAGTCTAAGAGTAGATCCAATGATGGAGAGCAATCTTCTTGAAGGGATAAGAAGTAGGAGGAAGATAGAGAATAGCAAGTAAAAGGAGCAAATACTGGTTATAATCCTATGGTTATAGACTAGATTATTTTTCTAATAACCTAATTCCCTATAACCATGGCTCTGATACCAATCTGTAACACCCCAACCGATGGCGGAAACATCGAGGTGTCACGTATTGATTATTGTTCAGTAGCTCATGGTAAATAATAAATTTCAATAATTGATTTAATTAAATTACATACAATTGTTCTAAAGAATTTTGTACATCAAAATGAATAATACTATGTACACATCTTCAAGCATTAATTCAAATCTTCAAGCAAGTAGAACCTGAAACATGTTAAGTTGAAAATATTTTGGGTCAACAAAAGTTGGTGAGAATACATAGGTTTTTGAATATAATTGATAACAATAGTTTGTACAACATTCACAGTTGTATAATGATAGAGTATGAGTCCGACATGTAACAATGCGTCTTTGTACAATCAAACCTTGTGTCGACTGAGGACTAACTCGCAAGTTAGTTAAATGTTGTTACTGTTATCGATCATCCCTGAATTTATGCGGGGGGATGGGTTTGTCAGACCTGTAGCGCTATAATCTAAACAGGCGGCTTGATCATTGTTAATGATTGTACTGTGTCTTTTTGTTACAGTCAAATGATAGAATGATGATGTAATTGAATCACAAGTAAGTATGAGTAAATGATAATATAAATTGTTTAAACATGTTTCACCCCAAAAATAGTGAAAATAGAGAAAAGGGGCTATGTAAACTCACCTTAGCAAAATGTTATGTCTCGTGAAAAATAGAGTAATGTGTTGCCCAACAATGCCAAGTGTTACCCTATAATTAAGGTAGTAAATATGTCTAAGTCCTTCTAGTCTACAAATATATTCTAGGGCTTCGAATTGGGGATAAGTGCTCGTTTGATTAATAAATAAAATGTTTAATAAATAAGAGAAATTTGATAAATAAATAAACAAAAGTCTTTTTGTAAATTTTAAATTAAAGATGGTTACAATAATAAGTTTTAAGTATGAAAACATTTTTTATAAAATTATTTTCTTAAAAATAGAATATTAAATCTATTTATTTCAAATTATTAAAATGTAACCTTAATATTTAAAAATACAAAAATTAAAGAATTTTTAAATTAAAAATTGTATTTCTGTTCCAAATAAAAAGAAATAATTTATATAAAAGTTTGGTGCAAAAATATTGGAAAATGAATTTATTATGATTTATTTATGATTAAAACTATCAAAAATTGATTAAAAATATTAAATAAATGATTTTTCAGAAATAAAAATCAATTCAGAAAAGTTTATTGTTATAAAAACTCAGGATAATTTTTGTGGAAATTTATAAAATTGTCTTGATATTTTTATAGAATTTTATACATAAAATAGAATAAACTTGAATTATTTATTATATATATTAAATAAATAAATTTTTGAAAACTAAAAATTATATGTTAAACTTTCTCACTAGATTAACATAAAATAATTTTTTTAGAATTTATAAAATAGTTTTAGTATTTTAAAATGAATTTTAAAATACAAGTAATTATATATAAGCTTTGAATGTTAAAAAAAATACACTTTGTTGATGCCGGGGGTCGAACCCGCGTTGGCCGGCTCTAATGCACCAGACACAACCACTTGATCTAGATCAGTGGTTTTGTTTGGTTTCTGTTTGTTTAAAACAAATAACCTAGTCCAGTAACATGTTCTTCCCCAATTATCACGATCGTGCCCTAGATTTACAATCAATCAAATTACACAACAATAACCCAATTAGTCATAGGGTTATTGTTGTGTGTATGCCGAAGATCAAAACCCATCAAAAATAAAAGACTTACAGAAACAGTGTTCAAATCGTTGGTTAAACAAAAAGGTCAACTCGAACAAGAATGCTTCAAAAGACAAATTAACACAGAAAATGGAGATGTAGAGAGGGTTATCGGCATCTAGGGACTTTGGAAGAGGGTTCAATTTATAGTAAAATACCTTGCATCGCAGATTAGGAAGGTTTGACCACCCTCATAATAAAAACGCGTAATTAAGCTTAAAATGGAATGCTTTGATTGTGTTTTTTTTGTGTATAATGCGCGTGATTACTTGTCACGAGTTAATTAGTCAATAGTTTCTGTATATAGGTTTAAATCAAAAGTCAATCAAGGCAAAAAAAATGGGGTTCGGCTGTTTACACAGCAGCGAACCAGAGCAGATGTGGAAACAGTTCTTTTTAGAAGGTCTTTTATACATTTCGGGTTGGGATTAAAACAATAATGAGCTGTGGCTCAGTTGGTGTTGATGTGTATGTTGTGTTTGGCTTGGCTCCAGTTCGAACCATGGCAGAAGCAACACTTTTTTTTAAACAGATAAGGGGGAAGGGGACTAGTGGGCTGGACTAGGGTGAAGGGCAAGAGGGGTGGGCCGCTGTGCTGGGCTTCAGACAGGGAGTGGGTTTTGTTGGGTTAGGCCGAGAAATGGGTAGAGTGTTTGTAACATCAAAAAAATCTGAAATGTTTAATTATATGCATATTATTGTCATTATTATTATTATTATTATTATTATTATTATTATTATGATTATTATAATAAGTATAAAATGGCTAAAATGTATATATATTGTTTTAAGATCGTATATAAATTGTACCAAAAAAATAATATATGATAGGTAAAATGGTGATTTAACTAATTTAATAATTGGGGAAAATACGCGAATGTTACAATTATTGAATTCAGTACCAAAAAGGTATGTGCCTATTGCAGCAGTCATCGAGCAAACTGTTGATCTTGATTCTCTTTCGTTTGAAGAAGCCATCGGACGCCTAAAAGCGTTTGAAGAAAGAATAAAGATAAAAAAGGTAGTTGGCGAGAATCAAAGTAAGCTACTATTTTCTCGTACAGACGGGCCGTCTAAGCAAAACCATGACCAAGGAAAGGGTCGTGGGAAAGTTAATAGCGATAGAGATCGGGGTAGAGGACGAGGTCGCGAAGGTTCGTCGGGTTCTCAAAGTCGTCACGAAGGTTCATCGAGTCGAGATAAGTCGAAGGTAACTTGCTATAAGTGTGAAAAGTTGGGTCATTATGCAAACGAATGCAAAGATAACTCGAATGTTATGTGCTACAATTGTGAAACATTGGGTCATTACGCAAGCGAATGCCCGGACAACTCGGCGGAAAAAGATGAGGTGAATATTGTTGGAAACTCTAGAGGTGAACGAACAACTGTACATGGCAGCTGTGATACACGAAGAAGACGATTGCGCGCTTCTCAACGAGCCGAATATAGCACCGAAACACTACAATATTGAGTCGGGTTTGTGGTGCTTAGATCACGGTGCTTCTAATCGCATGTTTGAGGTTCAGAATCAGTTTACCAAGTTTGATGAGTGGTCACAGTCATGGGATGTAGAAGTTGATGAAACAAAAGCTTGTTATTGTTCAAAGCATGTTGAAAAAGATGATAACAGTGGGCATGCTTGTTTTGAATTTGTTGAGGAAGGATTGGATGATAATTATTGTGATTTTGTGGTGCTTATTGAAAACTCTACAAGTCCTAATGGAACTGTTGTTATAACAATAGAAGCAACATCAAATGAAAACACTCGTTTAATTGAAACAGGGGGGTCGCTTGAAGCCGAGGTTGAGTCCGAGATTATTGAGCAAGTTTTAAAGGGCCAGCAAGTTTGTGAAGAGTTCTTCTTTTCCGAATCATGTTATTTAGGCGAACATGAAGAAGGCGAGTTTGTTGACACGTTGGAGAGACGTGTTAAATTGCTTGATGATATTTATGAGAAAACGGGTCAAATCGATCAACCGGTTCATTCTTTACTTGTTGCCGAAGATAAGGAAGACTTTGTTAATAAGCGGGTAAATAAGGCGAACTTTGTGGCTCGTACTACGACGACATGGCAAGAAATTTGGTTGCAAAAATTGTTTTCGGATTTGATGGGTTGTGAAAAAGATCATGAAAGGTTCAAGGTCGATAATATGTCCGTTATCAAGTTGTTGAAAAATCATGTGTTTCACGGGCGAAGCAAACATATTGAGAACCGATATTGTTTTGTTAGAGATTTTGTCGAGAAAGAGTTGATCGAATTTGAGCGTGAAAGCGGGGAAGAACAAGAAGCTCGCATACTCGCTAAAGAATTGCCAAGAAAAAAGTTTGGCGTGAAAGAATTGAATGATACGGGTCAAAAATTAGGGGGGTGATTGTTGGCTCGTTAATTGTTTGACCCGGGCCTAAAAGGAAATTATTTACAAGATGGGCCGATTTCGCTTATGGGCTGGACTGGTCTGGACATACTGTTTTGGCTGCAAACAGTTAGGCTTCTGGATAACTATTGCAATTCAAAATCGAAGCTGTCCTTGTTTATCTTCTGCTGCAAGTTGTTTACTTCTATTATTATCTAGTTAGTTTATCTTTATCTAGTTAGGTTTCCTTTTCATAGTCAAGTAGGATTAGTTTAGTATATAAGGCATGGTGGCTCTATTGTTTTTTATTTAATTCATTTGTATTGTTTTGGTTTTTGGTTGTTTGATTTGATAATAGAAAGAGTCGTGATAAAAGTTTTATCACAAAAACCTCATGTGTTTCAGTTTGTTTGTTTGTTTCTTTGACCCAATTAAAACAGACAATTTGAAGTCAAATAGAAAATAGTCTTTAGTTTTGGACTTGTTTTTTGTTTGCTTTGATATCACAGAAGGTTTGAAGTCCGAGCTGCGTGTTTGTTTTGTTGATCGTAAGGCAACAAGTGTTGTTCGGGTGATGTGAAAGTGAAGTGAAAATAACTGTGACGCAAATACTATCCAGGTTTGCGAAATTGTTTCCGGTTAAGTAGGTGAATCGAGAATATTGTTCTTGATGAATTGAAAAAGGTTTGCGGTGTGTGGAGATTGGTTTTGGAATCGGAATCAATTCCAACTGAAAAAAGCAAACCCGTAGAAAGAATGAATGAGCCCTCAAGAGCAGATCTTGATGAATGAGCCCCCAAGAGCAGATCTTGATGAATGATGCCTTCAAGAGCGGATCTTGAAGATGAAAGAAAGAGATGATGCAGTCAAGAAACTCGTTTTCGAGTTGACGCATGAAGATCAGAAACCTGCGTGGTTCGATCAAGAAAGATAGCAAGATGAACCTGCGTGGTCCGTTCGAGAAAGAAGAACAAGAGCGATCAAGACCCAAGTGGTCAGATTGGGGAAGTAAGAGAAGCATGGTCGGGTTTTAGGATTAAGGGGGAATGCTGAAAGTTAATCCTAAAAACGCATATGAGTTAAAAGTTGAAGGACCAAAGTAAAAGATTGGTTTAGATAAGTTTGAATGTTTAGAATTATCTAGTTTGATTTAATTAGTAGAGATAATGATGTGGGTTAGTATTATAATAGAATTGGTAGAAGTATTTGAGTAGGATTAGTATGGTAATATTAGTATAAATAGGGGTATAGGTTATTGTTTTATCTGTCCCTTGTTCGTTTGTTTGAATAGAAAGAGTCGCGGGTTTGTCTCTCCAAATATCCGGTGTTCGTGTTTGATCTAATTGTCTGGACCAACAGTTTTAGCCCCAGAGATGATATATTCTACACCCCAAGTTAAGTGAAATATAATTGAATTACTTTGAATACAATGTCAATATCAAGTAGATCATTATGCTATGTCACTACTTTTTCATTATTACTTTGCTCACGATATATAATGTGGTTATATGATCACATAATACCGTGTATCTCTCTCTTGTGTAATCTCACAAGCATAACATATAAAGTTTTAGAATTTTTTTAGTTAAGTTGATGATATTATCGTTTTCTTATATTATACTTTCATCTTCTTTCTACAATATAATACAGTATCTTTAGGATGTGTGCATGAAGCAACAAATTATAGCAACTTTTATACAAAAAATAATAATGTTGTTTATATTTAATTGGTAGTTAATCAGACAATTTTTTTAAACTTTATAGATTACGAGGGGGACGAGTAAAAGTTCATGTAAATAACGAGTCTAGTATGTAGTGTGAAGAAGTAAGAACCTATGTGATGCTCTGAATCTTCTAGATGATACAAGAAGGGCCTTTCCTCAGCTCGTTCAAAGATGACTATGAAAGTTGTTCCTACAAAACAAATTACCGTTAGGACTCGCCACAGGATTGGGGGTAACCCCGTGACCACCCTCCGGCGTGTGAATAAGTATTGTTTTCTTTTAATGAGGAAGAATGTAGTTGATAGTGGTAATAGAGATAGTGATGATGTTCCTTTACCTTTCATCCTCCTTTTATAGTCGATGTCTTCTTGTGAGAGGAGATAATTTCTGCATGATTTCTTGCTCGTTGATCTTGCCTTCTGACCAGCATTGTATTAATTATGTTTGACTGCTTATATTGACCGCTTTGACTCTTTAGAGTTGGTGAGTCTTTCTTTATTGGGCTTATGTCTTTGTGGTATGGGCCAGGCTTATCTGGGCCCTACCTCGTCATGTCCCCCCAGTCCAGTGATAAGAACATGTGATTATTACTAGACTTTTTTTTAGAAAAAGTATGGAAAAATAAAAAGTAGTCTTATTTGTCAATTAAATTGGGTTTTTGTGCATCATGGTTAAGGCATGTGATGTAATAATTACCATAACCGTCGTATCAGTCTTCCTATTTAAGAGGTATGAGTGCCTAGGGAATTGACATTTGGCATTTGTTTTTTTTTTTTGAATTTTAAACTTCCCCTATATTTTCGTATAAGAACGGTTTTTATGCCATTACACTTATTTTCACCATTTAGCCCATCCTCTGAACAACAAATGGCTCCCAAAGCAAGTTCTTCACAAGTCGTCATGAGCGTATCTGATATTCCCTGTAATTGGCCCTCTTTTCCTTCATTCATCAGCGATTATCAGATTCCCCTAGAATGGGGGCCGGTGCTTCCTAGTAAAGACGACCGGGCATTTCCTCTCAAGGGAGGGAAGATTACATTATACGGAGAGTTCTTCACTTTTTCTTACTTCCGCTTGCCGGCCACCAATTTCCTCTTTGATCTTCTGTCCTATTACAAGGTAAACCCTTCCCAATTGCATCCCCTAGGTTTAATAAAATTCGCCATTTCGAATTTTGTGCCCTAGGTTTGGGTAGGGCTCTTCGCCTGGAGGTTTTTCGTGTGTTATATGTTTTGAAATTTAAAGGAGAGTACTTTACTTTTGATCGGCGTCCCGGTTCATTTTCGTGTATAGACAATTTTCCCCAAAGTGTTCGCGATAAGGAGTGGAGAAAGAAATTCTTCTATGTTGATGAACGTGTCCTTCCCGTCAAAGCCCCAATTAGGTATCCAGAGGCTAAATCCAAGTTGGCTGACGAATGCCCTCTTCCTTCTGTTTTCGAGAAGGATCCACTATATCTTGCCTTGACCAACAATCCTACAGAATGTACTTTTATTCCGGAAAGAGCTTTGGTTGCCGTTGGTATGAGCCGGTTATGGGTGGATGAAACTGTGTTTCCGGAATATAGGCGTCAAGATCAGGGGCCATGGCAGTATTTTGATGTTCTGGACACAGAAGTTTCGCCTCAGTTAGTGGAACATGACCGTCCATTGGGTCCTGATGAGCTTGATGTTCTCAGCTGGACAATCTCTAATTTTCTTATTCCAGCCCCTATTGCTCCTATCGCCGAATCGGTTGTTGTCCCTTCTTCCTCTGCTGTGGAGTCAGTGTCTTTGGATGTTGTGAAAGATATTCTCGATCCTGTGGATGCCGATCCTATCAATGTTGCTCCCCCCAGGGTGATACTAGTGCGGAGAAGAAAAAAGAAAAATCCAAGACGAGGAAAGCAACTGCTACTCTTGGTGTTGAAGCTTTGTTAGCTAAACGAAAACAACTGTTGGAGATGAAGGAAAAGTCTCTTGGTAAGTATTTGTGTCTTTTTGTATTTATGTTTTGCTTTCCTTCTTCTTTCTTTCATTATAAGCTTGTTTGTTTCACGTAGGTGAAAGAATGTCTGTTAATACGTCTGCTTCTGCGCCCGAAGATGTGTCTGCGTCCGTAGTTGACGTTGAGAAGGTTGACCCGGTAAACGTTGGAGACGGCTCCGAGGCAGCTGTTGTTGTTGCATCTTCTCCTTCAGTCAGTACAGCTATACCGTTTTCTGTTCCTGTTACCACTGCCCCTGTATCAATTCAGGTCCCTGTTTCAGAGGTTCTTGTGACCCCATCTTTGCCATTTTCCACCGTGCCAGTTTCCGTTCCTTTGAAACCAGTGTTTTCTTCTGGATGGCGGTCTTCTCCTGGTCTCCCCAGGCCTTCAGACATTAATCAATGTTGAATCGTGTTGTTTGTCGTCATTTCGATCGAGTGGGAAAGATATCTTCTTGCCTTGTTTCCGTCCCACGGATGGCGCCAATGAAGAAGTAAGAACCTGTGTGATGCTCTGAATCTTCTAGATGATACAAGAAGGGCCTTTCCTCAGCTCGTTCAAAGATGACTATGAAAGTTGTTCCTACAAAACAGAACACCGTTAGGACTCGCCACAGGATTGGGGGTAACCTTGTGACCACCCTCCGGCGTGAGAATAAGTATTGTTTTCTTTTAATGAGGAAGAATGTAGTTGATAGTGGTAATAGAGATAGTGATGATGTTCCTTTACCTTTCATCCTCCTTTTATAATCGATGTCTTCTTGTGAGAGGAGATAATTTCTGCATGATTGCTTGCTCGTTGATCTTGCCTTCTGACCAGCATTGTATTAATTATGTTTGACTGCTTATATTGACCGCTTTGACTCTTTAGAGTTGGTGGGTCTTTCTTTATTGGGCTTATGTCTTTGTGGTATGGGCCAGGTTTATCTAGGCCCTACCTCATTATAATGACTTTTTTAAAAACTGATACACTATTGAGGTTTATGAAACATGATGCAACAAAAAACATTAAATACTATCAAGATTTATACATGTTTCACTTAACTTAATTTTGAAAGTTTTAAACATTTATAAAAAGAACCTTCTAATGTAGGTTAAGTGTAGAGGGAAAAATAACTTCAAATCCCCAATTAACCTTTTATTTTTCTGTGTTTCACCACATGAAAAGAACTCATACCACTAAGACCACCTGCAATGACGGGAAAATATTCACACCAAAAAACAATATGATTGGCTAAAAAGGGAGACCATGTTCAATTAAAATTCATAGCGTGAACAAAAAACACACAGAGCCATTTTGCCTTCAAAACGCCGGCCGGCGCGGTGGTGCAGAGCGTGGTGGGGCGTGGATGGGTGAAAAACGCCCAAATCCCACCCTACTGCATGTGGTTTAAGAAACAACACCTTGTTAGACTCTTTAGTTACTACAAGGGTAAAAGGCTAAAAGCCAGATACTTTTTTTTATGCTTCCTGTTTTACCCATTTACTTTTAACGTTTTCTTTCCTAACCTATTAGAACATGTGTAGTGGGGGGCTTTATTTATAAAGCCCCCATTCCTGATTGGTCCACGTGGCTGCTGAGTCAGCATGGATTGAGAAACTGAAAAAAGGGTGTAGTGGTAGGGGCTTTATTTATAAAGCCCTTGTTTCTGATTGGTTGATTTTTTTATTATTTTTTTTAATCTTTTAACTCAAAATAATTAAAATAAAAGACAAATAAATATAAAAAAAATTACAAATAATATTAAAAACACACAACTAATATTAATTAAATTAAAAAAAAACAAACAACTTAAAAAAATTACAATACCAAATTAAAAAAAAACAACTTAAATAAATTACAATAAGTTATATTTTGCAAGAATTTCTTGCCTATGATGTAGTGCGAGGCATATGGCTTCTCCCTCGAGGTGGTCGATCGATTTGAACAAAAACTTAATGTCCTTTTCCCTTTGCCTCGCCTCACCTCTTGAATGTCGACGAACCTTTTATTCTCGGCCACTCTCTGGTGCATAGTTTCCAAACGTCTTTGGCCGAGGTCGCGAAGATCCTGAAGTCGTCGATTCATTTCCTCAAACTCCTCCCTCGATGCACCATCTCCTGTCGAAGACGACTCCGCCTTGCCACCCTTTTTTGATCTTCTACCGGGTGGTCTTGGAATATCCTCCTCCTCATCCTCCAAATCAACAGGATCATCTAAACTCACAAAGCGAGCATCGGATGTCGGTGTATCCGGATCTCGCGACGTGGAGGTGGTTTTGCTTCGTTTTGATGGTCCTCCTCCTCCTGATCCTCTTCCTCTCCTAATCTTGCACCCACTACCCGACCCCATAAGCGGTACATTAGCCCACTTAGGACTTTTTCTCAACATCTCCCAAATCCTCAAATACGGGAACGGCCCACGGGTATCTCTCATCTCGTCCAAGGCTCTTGCCAACAAACCGTCATCACCTTCCCCACTGCCCCTGTTGTCCTTGCAACATTGGTAAACCTCCGCAAACGAGTGACATTTATTATTTATGTCCGACCACTTTCCCGATATCGAGTCGTGCTCTCGATACTCCCCTCTACCCATGGCGGCAAAAACCAGCTCTCGAATCCGTTGCCAAAACAACGGGCTATGTTGATAGTTTGCTACAAAAAAAAATATTATACGATTAAAAAGTATATATATATATATAAACACAAAAAAAAATACTAACCAACATTATATATATATATATAAACACAAAAAAAAATACTAACCAACTTCGGGATCCTCCGATATGTCGAGCCAGGCTCGCGCTAAAGCAAACTCCTCTTCTCTTTCCCAACGTTCTTGTTGCTTTTTTTTTGACGATGAGCGGTAGCATCTTTCCTTTTATGCGAGCGTCACCCGCGCCCCTGTTGAGAACCATCGGGTTGACGTGGTTCGTTGGTCTCGACTTGAGTTTCTTGCACGGAATCGGGCTCCTCTTGAGAAGCTTGGACATAGTTTGGTGGAGGAAAAAATTGACCCGCCATGTTTGGGCCGGATAAAATTGACCGGGCATGCCAAGAAGTTGCGCGTATTGCATTGTGTTCGCGTCAAACTCGCCCCAATTGGGTGGCAGCGGAGTAGTAGTGTTTGGCCTCGTAGTGTTTGGCCTCGCACCCGGACGACCCGGGACCCCGAATGGTGAACCATATGGAAACATGTTTTGTGTTTAGATTGTGTTGTGATGTGTGGTTTTTAGTTTTGGTTGTGTAAGTTGTGTATGTGTTTTATATAAAAAGTGTGTGTATATATATAAACCTTCAAAAAAAATTACCGTTTAAAAAAATTCAAGTGCCCCAACGGTCAACTTTTTTGACCGTTTGTTTTCAATGCCGAGCCACGTGTGTTGTTCCAATTGGGCCGATCGATTTTGCTTTGGCGTTATTTAAATAACGCTTGCCCCGGTTTAATCAAAATAGCGCCCCGGAGTAACGGCGTTTCGGGTGCTATTTTTGCAATTTTCAGACAAATAACGCCCCACTACGGGGTCTTAAAAATGACCAAAATCAACACATTTATAAGTGATTTGGTTGAATTATTGGATTTTCATTGTATTGTATTTCAAGATTGCTACCAACACTCCTGAGCGAGTCGACCCACTTACCCACATGTATTACCGTTGTGTTCGGTAATCTTATATTTCAAAGTTAGGCTACTCCTTGATTAAAGCTAATATTGATTGTCAAATAAGTAGCACAGTATTACAACAAGTAGTCAAACGAGCAAAAGAAATACATAGCCATTACAACAATAATGTAATCAAACAAATCTCTGTCATAAATTAACCTTTACATCTGATGCAAATAGTTACAAATAAAAAAACTAACACATACTATACAACATTCATATATCACGAAAATCTTTATAAACAAACATAAAACCACTACCACATTTTAAATTATCGTCATTAGCGTGTCACAACCATTTACTAAGGAGGACAGAGCGCTACCATCAAAGCCCACGGGTACCCAGTTCTCACATGGTAACATCGCCGTCGTGGTCACGGGTACGGGTCACGTAAAGGTATTTGATGGTTCTAGTCAACGGATGGGGTAGAGATCCCGCGAAGATATTCTAAGATATGTAACAGCCTTCTGTTAATATGTGATATGGATCAGAGTGTATGATTCCTAAATACCCGTACCTACCTAATAGCAAACACGGAATATGTGACTAAAAAGAGTGGATAATTGGGCACGCGCGTACACTGATCTCCTTTTGAGGCCAAATAAAAACAAACTCTCTTCTTTCCCTTTCTCTTTCTCTTTCTCTTTCTCTTTTTATCTGCACATCATAAAAGCACACAACAATAACAATGGCGTCCCTCCTTCTTTGATCATTCATATTTCCTTACTCTTTTTCCTCCATTCCCTCTCCCTCATTGGGTCCCATCTTCCCTATTCCTTTTATTTTTCACTCTCATGTTCTAACACTCACACACTTAAACATATTTTACTTGTACGGATCCTTTGTCCATTACCCTTTAAAGGGTTTTCAACACTTCAATCATAATCAACTAGATGTAATAATATTAAGTGTGTGTGTGTGTGTGTTTAAAGATTGAGATTAATATTTATTTATAATGGCCACTGAGCAGCATAGATTATTGTTGCAACATCACCAACCACCTTCTTCGCGGGTAATTGTTTAGATCTAATCTAGTGTTTGTTTGTTTGTTTACACTTCACACTCTACTTGTATGTTGTTTGTTTTACTTGTCTTTATTAATTGGTGATCACTTTATAGATCTACATTCGTCTTTCTTGGACTTTATTTGTTGTATTAAAATGTTTTAGATCTGTTATTTTGCTTACTTAATTTTACCTTACTTATTTTTTATCTTTATATTGAAATTGTGAAAAATGAGAATTAATTACACGGACTTATGGTTTATTGGTTTTAGTTACACGATTAATACCTATGGTTTATCCATATTTAGTTTCACATTAATTATTTTTTATCCGTATGTTGAAATGTGAAATATTGGGGTTGGTGGCCCAATGGTAGAAGCAAAGCTTCTAGAAACACCTAAGCGGAGGTCATGGATTCAAGTCCCACAAGGAGTGAAATTTGCCGTTAAAAAAAAAAAAAAAAGAATTAGTTACATGGTTGATACCTATGGTAACCCATGCTTAATTTTACCTTATTTTTTTTTAAATTGTGATAAATAAGAATTAATTACAGGGTTAGTACATGTGGTTTATCAATTTTAGTTACACGATTAATACCTATGGTTTATCCATACTTAATTTCACATTACTTATTTTTTATTTATTTTTTATCCGTATGTCGAAATGTGAAAAATAAGAATTAGTTACACGGTTGATTCCTATGATTTACCCATACTTAATTTTACCTTACTTATTTTTTATCTTAACGTTGAAATTGTTAAAAATGAGAACTAATTACACGGTTAGTACATATTTACACATTTTAATTACGCGGTTAGTACCTTAGGTTTACCCATTCTTAATTTCACATTACTTATTTTTTATCTGTATGTTGAAATTGTGAAAAATAAAAATTAATTACACGGTTAATACATGTGGTTTACCCGTGCTTAATTTTACATTACTTAATTTTTATCTTTATGTTGAAATTGTGAAAAGTGAGAATTGATTACACGGTTAGTACCTGATGTTTACCCATACTTAATTTTATCCATAAGTTGAAATTGTGAAAAATAAGAATTAATTACACGGTTAGTACGTGTGGTTTATCCATTTTTGCTCATTTCATACCTGTTTATTGTAAACGTTGGATCCAATTTCAAATAAATAAGTATAAAATTAACAAAATGACAAAATTTCGTGCCAATCCGACGTTGTTTGATGGGGTTACGAAAATAATCTATTTTTTTTGTTGTTTGATTGTGTTTTGCAGAGGAAAAGATGGGGTGGTTGTTTAAGTAGTTTATCATGTTTCGGGTTACAAAAGGGGGAAAACGGGTCGTGCCTGCATCTCGTATGCCAGAAGCTCAAGCAACAGCGAACCAACAGAACGGGCCACAGGCTGTCGGGCTAACCAACCCGAGTAATGCAGTTCATCCGTCGCTACTAGCTCCACCGTCTTCACCTGCATCCTTTTCCCATTCTGCTTTACAATCTACAGCCCAGTCGCCGAACTGTTTCCTGTCTGCAAACTCACCTGGAGGCCCGTCGTCAACTATGTATGCTACTGGGCCATATGCTAATGAGACCCAACTTGTATCACCGCCTGTGTTCTCGACGTTCACAACCGAGCCATCCACGGCTCCACTCACGCCGCCTCCTGAGCTAGCCCATTTGACCACACCCTCGTCCCCTGATGTCCCGTATGCACAGTTCCTTTCGTCTACTTTAAAACTTAAAAATGATCATAAAACAAATGATCTTCAAGCAACGTATGCGTTATACCCCGGAAGTCCAGCTAGTACACTTAGATCACCAATATCGCAAACATCAGGTGATGATCGTCTGTCATCGTCTTTCCCTGAACGGGATTTCAGCCCGCAATGGAATTATCCACAAGAAAAAGGGTCAGACTCGAAGCTACCTCAAGACGCTAACTTCTTCTGTCCTGAAACATTTGCGCAGTTTTATTACGATCAGTCTTCGTTTCCTCATTCTGGTGGGAGGTTAAGTGTGTCTAAGGAATCGGACGGGTACTCTAATGCTGGAAATGGGGTTCAAAGCAGGCAGAGTAAAGTCTGCAAACAAGATATTGAAGAATTGGAAGCTTATAGAGCATCATTTGGGTTTAGTGCTGATGAAATTGTTTCCACACCTCATTATGTTGAGATCACTGATGTTGCGGATGACTCGTTTTCCATGATGCCTTCTGGGCTCAATAAGCTGCCCGAGATCAAAACTGTACCAACGCTTTTCCCAAATGAAGCGATAAGCCCAAAAAATTGCCGAGTGGAAGCAAATCACTCTAGCAAAAGCGAGCCGACTTCATGCCATGCTACAAAAGGTGAATACTATTTTGTTATGCTTATTCATGGGTTTGGGTTTAGTCTAAATGGGATTTGGTTAGTTTTGGGTCGAACCCACAAACATATTTAGCTATAGGGTGGTATTTAGGAATTATGCCAAAAAGGGGTAGCGGCACAGCTTGTAGCCCGCTTACCCGCCGCCCACTTGGTCGGAAATATTTTAATACGTTTTTTAATATGAAAATGAATCCATCTTTTAATCTAAAAAAAAGACAAGAATTTGACATCAAATCTTATAATTTAAACATATTTGCCCTTAATTTGGTTGTAAATTTATAAATTTAGTTAAAATGCAAAAAAAGGACAAATAATAATTAACTAAAATCGGATTAGCCAATGTGGGGCTAGTCCACTTGGTAGAGGCACGTGCCTCTTAGAGAGGACGTCTCAGGTTCAAACATGTGAAGTATCTATCATATGGGTATGGGGCAAAATTAAAATCAGATTTAATGGGTCATTGGGCCGTGCTCGTGTCAACCCTGTGACACGGGCCGTTTAGCACCCCTATAATCTCACGTATATCTTTTGGCAATCTTCTGTATGAACCTGCAACTAGTTGTATGTTGTTGAAGCAAAGAAGCTTCATTTCAGTTTACAGAATCTTTATCTAATAACATATTTTCATGTTGGTGTGATTTCAGATGTGAGGGAGCCTGTTGACCATTGTTTAACCGATGACGAAGACATATTCTCAAGGATGGGGGTTCAAGAATGAATGTGAAGTATCATATGGGTATGGGGCAATCGAATTCGGATGCAGAAATCGATTACAGAAGAGGGAGAAGCTTGAGAGAGAGCAGAATAAACTCAAAGAGGCCATGAAATTAGAGAGGAGAATTGAATTGCATAGTTGCTTCCTGTATGTATTAATATTGTGCTATATTTATTTCTTCCAGTTACGGATGCTCATGCTTGTGCTGTCTATTATGCTGTTTTTGCTTTATTTGATGGTGTAACTGTTATGTATCAGGTGAATGTCCATTTGGTAATACAAATGAGATGGGAGTGTGACCTGTTTTGTGATAAAAAATAGGATAT
Organism: Ambrosia x helenae; assembly: GCA_030844895.1. Lineage (NCBI taxonomy): Eukaryota > Viridiplantae > Streptophyta > Magnoliopsida > Asterales > Asteraceae > Ambrosia > Ambrosia x helenae. The sequence continues at coordinate 100,789,076 of CM061231.1, forward strand.
GAGGTTTTAATATTATTTTGTGTGGCTATGAGTTTGACATGTATTTATGTTGAGCTACATTAGGGAGGAGGACAAAAAATTAAAATCAAATAAAAAACAAAACGAATTGAGAAGCAAGGTAAAAAAAGGATTATAAACCTTACATTTGTTTTTTTCAATTTCATACAATTGATGTGTGACAAGCAATGTAAAACAAGGTCTATGAGGTCGATAATCGCTACAAGATAGGGTGTTGAGTCAACTTTCTTCAACTCTGACTAATTACTCGTAATCAATCAAACGCGGTCAATTTAGCTAGAATCGGTTCTAGTCAGTTAATTTGGATCAAGTCTGACTTGAAATAAAAAGATAAAACATAAATAATAAATAATTAATATCATTTTTAAAATAATGAACATCAATTTTGAAATAATTTAGTATTTAAATGTGTATTTTTTATTGATATTCGTGTATTTTTGTTATAAATATTAGTAATCTTATGGTATTTGAAACATATATAATTTTCCAAAAATTAATTTCTTTATAGTTTACCATTTCTGAGTACTCCATGCTTACGCTGAGTACAACACCCTAGTTGACCGACATAAGAGCACCTAGCGACTTCTACAACTATAGTGTAAGCCTCATATCTCGAAATCATTTTAGTTCATAACATTCCACCCTTCTTAAGGGCCAACGTCCTTATTAGTCACGACTGGCTACCAACACTTCAAGTTTAGCTTCGATACCAATGTTACAGTCCAAATATGATAACTCTGTTGGTTTAATCCTACGTTTGGGTGAAAAGTGAAAGAAGTCAAAAGTTGAAGGTTCGTTATGACAATTCTTAGTGAATTAAATTAGAGATAAATATTAGTTTAATTAAATAATTTTAGTTGATGGCTGTTTGTTTTTTGCTCAGAAGCACTTCTGACCTCTTTTGTCTGCGTCGCGCAGATGTGCGCAGCCGTTTGGGGTCTGCAGATTGTTTGTTTTTTGGAAGACCTTTCAGTCAAAAAGGTCTTCCTGACCTCTTCTTGGTGCAGACTTATTCCAAGGTCTTCAAAGGTCTTCTCCTCTTCTCTTCTCCTCACCCACCACCACCGTCCACCACCCACCACCACCACCGTCCACAACTACCACGGTCCACCACCACCGTCCACCACCACCACCGTTCACCACCACCCACCGTCCACCACCACCATGGTCCATCACCACCACAACCCACCACCACCACCGTCTACCACCACCACCACGGTCCACCACCAGACTGTTGTAAAAAAATCAGTTTATTTAAATTTCAGTTTATTTCAGCAGTCTGCAGACGTTAATAAACAAACAGTCTTTTTCTTGCAGACTGCAGACCTTTTCCTGAAGAAAAAACAAACAGCACCTAAGTATTTGAATTTTAATTGGGTTAGGAAAGCTTCTTTAGGGTTAATGTTTTATGGGTGGTTTTAGTTAATAAAAAAAGACTTTGTGTCTAATATTATTGTTCTTTCATTCTTGAGCATGCTTGTTTGAGGGATCGATCTAATTGGCTCCAACAAACTCAACCCAAAAGACTAAACTTTGGGTTGAGGTCTCCTATTTAAACCGTAACACTTTGAATGACACCTATCCGAGCTACCTCGTCTATGATTAAATTATTTTTGTAGAAACCGACCATTTATATAAGAAAGAAAAAAGATACATCAAGTTTAACGCATAACCGAATTTAACCGACTTCTAATCATTCTTAGATCATGACTAGGACTAAAAAAGGATATTATATCTCTAATATGTACACGTAGTAGGGGTGAGCATAGGTCCAAACCCGACCCGACCCGACCCAAACCCGACCCGACCCGAACCCGAGACTTACATAAAATCAGAACCGATCTCAGACCCTAATCAAAGGTTCGGTCTTCGGTTCCTTGAAGCCCGGTTCCAATCGGTCCAGCGTACAAGACCCGACCCGAACAGACAACATCATCTACAACATCACAAAACCTTTGGATCTGTTATGATTTGTCTTCTGTCTGGATGGTGATGGATCATTACGGCTAAAAGAGATTTGGCTGCAGGTTAGTTTGTTTTTTTGAACTTTTTATCTTGATTTTGGATGTTGATGGTTAGTGTTTGATGTTCTAAGTTTGTATGCTGATTTAGGATGGTGATGGACTGATTCTGTGTTGTTTGCTAATTACTTGGTTTGATTGTGTTTGATTGGTATGTTTGATTAGTTGGTATGTTCAATATGTTTGCACACCAAGTGCTCGATAGAATGCCTAAGTAATAAATATATAACATTATAAAAGTCAAACATAGTCTTAGAATGGTTGATCTGTGTGATACATTTAGATTAAAATCCTTGTGAATGAAATGCATCTCATATACTAATTGTTGTTACTTTTGATCAAATGGTAGTTTTAGAATGGCCAACTGATGTGCATTACTTTCATATCCACTTTACATACACAAACATGTCATTTGCATTTTAAATGAGCTCCAAAAATTATACTCCACAGTTATTGATTATGTTGAAATTGACTAATATTACTAATTATCAAGTTTTCAAACACTTTGGTGGATGTAACCATAAGAAAATAAGACCTCTGCACATTAATTGATTCATGACTGTTGTATTACAACCAAATTGATTTTGTAAAAGTTAAAATTATGTAGAGTAGTTAACTGCAATAACTACTTTAAGTTAAGTACTTAAGAACTATATAGTTTAGGCGATTCCAAAGAAACGCCTAAACTAATATAGTTTAGGCGTTTCGCCTAAACTATATAGTTTAGGCGTTTAAAGTTTAGGCGTTTCTTTGGAATCGCCTAAACTATATAGTTTAGGCGTTTCTTTGCAAAGTCCTAACAGTAATACAACCGTTAACTTAAACTGAATATTTAAAATCGGCCACTCTCAAAACACATGAAAAGACTTGAAAAAATGGTTGCAGGCTGGTTTATGGCTGCAAACAGCCTTGTTTACGGCTGCAAAAATGGTTGCACGCTGGTTTACGGCTGCAAATAGCCTTGTTTACGGCTGCAAACAGCCTGGTTTACAATTCACCTACCTGTTTGACCCGTTTACATAAACGGGTTAAATGGGGTTATATGTATTTAATTGTGTCTGGCATATATGGGTCGTGTTTTGGTTATATTATTCATAAATTCAACATGCCAGCCTGATACGATTGGATAACAAAGATATATGTTTTTGTTATACCAAACCATAACACTTGTATGTATTTCTCAAATTTACCAACAGATTGAAGTGTACAAGATTGGAGTGTACAAGCAACAGTTAGTTGAATACTGTCCCAGGTTGTACACAGCAGCGTATAAGGTTGTTTTTTTCGGTCCAGCGGGTTTATACCCGATTTCAATGTGGACCGACCCGACCCGACCCGAAAACCGGGCATAGTGATTTTACAGAACCGATGCCAGAACCTATTTTCCTACTCGGGTCGGTTATCGGGTATTTTCGGTTCGGGTCTCGGGTTTTTTTCGGTCCGGACCGAATCTGCTCACCCCTAACACGTAGTCACAAATCTATAAATAAATAAAATATATTATGCAAAGATAAGAGACAATGTTTGAATAATATATATAAAACAAAAAAATTGTAAGAAAAGCATAAGCATTAATTATATCACATTTTAAAAAAGATACGCGTAAATGGCTATGGACGGCACACACAAAATCGCCATTCGCCACAAGAATCTTGGAGACTTGGACCACACATATATATATATATATCTGTCTATATATATAATCAATCACATGCTAATTGTAGTCTTCACACAACACAACCAATCAACCATATCATTAAAACACATTGTGTACACTTGTAACACTTCAAGTATGAGTTCATACCAAGTTTCATCTTCAACTTCTCCAAACTGTTCGGATGACATTCACTACGTGTTTAACTACTTCGACGAGAATGGGGACGGAAAATAACGGCTGTGGAGCTGAAAAACAGGCTTAGGGACAAAGTTCAATTGTCGGATGAGGAAGCGGATATGGTGGTGACATCTAAGGATGTAGATGGAGATGGGGTGTTGGGGTTGGATGATTTTGTGAAGATGATGAAGGAGGGTGAAGAGGATGAGTTGAGAGAGGCGTTTGTTATGTATTCGATGAAATCGAGTGTGATTACGCCGAAGAGTTTGAAGAAGATGATGGGGAGGTTGGGACAAGAGAGTACGGTGAATGAGTGTAAGGTTATGATAGGGAGGTTTGATGTTAATGGTGATGGGGTGTTGGATTTTGATGAGTTTAGAGTTATGATGCTGAGTTAACTCGGTGTGTGATAAAGTTGTTGAAATTGATTGGATTCGTATATGTGTATAGAAATGTTTTATGTAACAAATTTGATAGAAGTTGTTTAATGTATTTAGGTACCGAAATAAAGCTATAATTCTTGTTTACCTTATGTTTTAAGAGGGTTTTTTTTTTAAATGTAATAATATTTTCATTTCATAACTGGAAAATGTTTTAATAGGTATTTTTTTTACAAAATTTCAGTGGTAAGGAGTAAAGATAATTAATCTATATCTATACTATATTATAAAGCATTTCCTAAGGATTTCTTAAATTTTAAGTGGTATAAGTTTAGATGCTTATGATACAACACACAATGCATAAAATAACTACTTTTGAGGGGCAAATATGTCTTTAGAACACCATATTTAATCAAAAGAAAGTCAAGAGTCTTATAAAACCTCACTACATTCAATTTTATAATTACATTAAACATATTAAATAGAAAACATATAAAAAACAATTCATAATGCTACATCTTTTATTTTAATATTTTATATCTAGATACGTTATAAAAGTTAAAATTTTATAAACTTGATCATAGTATATAGAAATCGAGAAATTACTGAAAGTTGTGTTTTCAATCATGAGGTAACGTTTGAATTCTGAAAGTATTACGTGTATGAATATTCATACACGTAAACATGCCTAATCTGATCTAAACTATATGATCACCGGATTCAACGACCGAAGAAGAAAGCTTTTGTTTAATTTAGCCATCTTTAATTATCTATATTCATACACGTAAACATGCCTAATCTGATCTGAACTATATGATCACCGGATTCAACGATCGAAGAAGAAAGCTTTTGTTTAATTTAGCCATCTCTAATTATGTCTCTTCGGGTTAGGGGATTAAGTTTCCTAAACCCTATATTAGAATTTATATATTGATGTATTGTACTTGTAACTCCTTAAAGCGCCCAAATAATAAAAATCGTTATACATTTTACACATTTTTTGTAGGTTTCGATTTTAGTAAAGTCTGGCTCACAGTGCATCCTACTATCTTACTAATCGTTTTCAAAAGATGAGAATCTACAGAGAAAATTAATGAATATATATAGTTTGACACAATTATTCTTTACTTGAGATGAGAATACTTATGTCATGTTGTTGCAAGTATTTTTTAACTTATTATAGTATTTAAACAAAAAATTTTGGATGTATTTTACATCACGATGAATTAATACATTTTGATGCAATTTTTACTTCCGCCGCAACGCGCGGGTTACTCACTAGTGTAGATAAGTTCCAAAAGGATGATTTAGTTAGAAAAAAAGTGTTAACCTACAAAGTGGTAATACTATTAGCATCAAGGTTTTACTATGCATAATTTACTAAATTCTAGCAATTTAAACTAGCATTATACACGTTTCAGTACGAGTAAATAATGTTATTATAAGAAAATTGTATGTGCTTGAATGTTTCTATGACATAGGAGCTGTAATGCACGAATGTCGTGTTTATCTTTACACACGTTTTGATGTAAACTTTATTAGAATAACTTGGTTTTCGTATACAACTACACAACTTTTACATAGCTTCCGAATATGCATTCTCCACGAGATTGTTTTATCATTTTATGTAACATCCGGCTCCTTTCACCACCAATGTTGTCTGCTTTGCTCTGATGGGTTACCTATCCAGAGCTCACAAATTTATTTTTGGTTACCCCGTGGAGACTTTCCCAGGAGGTCACCCGTCCGAGTATTGCTCCCACCTGAGGCACACGCTTAATTGTGGAGTTCTTATCTCACCTACTAACATTAAGCCTCAAAACGCGTTGATGATTTAAGAGGCATTAGATTACATATCAACCAATAATCTCTCATAACAACGACCGATGTAAGATTTGCCTAGAGTGTCACATTATATCACAACGATTTACTTATTTAAATTTTTTTCCGAGTTAATAGCCATTTTCGTCCCTGAGGTTTAGGCCAGTTTGCCACTCCAGTACAAAAGTTTTTTTTTTTTGCAATTCCTTCCCTGAGGTTTGGATTTTTTTTGCCAAATTCGTCCTTTTCACTAACCCAGTTAAAAAATCTCCTTAATGTCAGGGGTAGGGTCGTCTTTTTACCTCAGGGACGAATTTGGCATTTAGAATATATTTTGGGAAACTTTTGACCCATTTAACCTGTTTCACCCATTTGACCCATTTGCTTTTAAGCTGAATTCTTTTTTAAATTAGCCTGTTTGACCCATTAATTGCCACCTCTAATTCAGCCATACGAAAGGGAAAACGTGTAGCAAGCTTGAGTCTTACATATGGATACACTAGATTGTCCTTCCCTCCATTTAAAGGAAAGTCTTGAAGTAATTTTCTTTTTTGCACTTGGAGGGCTTGAACATGACGATTTGCTCTTTACATCCACAGAGGTAGTGCAGGTAAGACAAGGCAGACAATTGTGTATGTCATATACAACAGAGGTTCCGTGTGTGGTGACAGGCTGCAGTTGTTCATTGGGTTTCATTAGTGAGTCGGATGTAGAAAAGGAAGAACCAATGACATGATCAGAAATTCTTGGAGTTACTGATGCACTAACCAAACTGCTTTGAGATATAACATCTGTGAAATTTTCAAGAAAAATCAGTAATGCCGATTGTATAACGAGTTAAAACAGGTTCAGGTTTAAAAGTGACAATTTTAGAACTTGGCGGGTCAGGACGTCAGGTTTGGCACAAACTGACAAACAGTATGGGCCGTTTGAATCTAACGGGTCAAAGGGTTGAAACGGTAGGGTGGGGTGGGGTGGGTGTGGGGTAAAGTTGAATTTTAAATGCCAAATTCGTCCCTGAGGTAAAAAGACAACCCTACCCCTGACATTAACGAGATTTTTTAACTGGGTTAGTGAAAAGGACGAATTTGGCAAAAAAATCCAAACCTTAGGGAAGGAATTGCAAAAAAAAAAAAAAAAAAAAACTTTTGTACTGGAGTGGCAAACTGGCCCAAACCTCAGAGATGAAAATGGCTATTAACTCTTTTTTTTCCCAACGTTTCAAACCCACTAGTTTTTTTTTTTTGATTGGCAAATTTCATTTTATTCATCACCAAATTATATACATGGTTGATACAAGCAAGATACTAGTAACAAACCACTATCACCAAACAATCCTGATACAACAACATATCTATTCAAGTTATAGGATGGCAGAACCGAACCCAGTTATCCCATGTCCACCTTGTTTGTTTCGCCTTGTGCTTCACCCACATAAAAGACGTAGCCTGGATTTCTCCAAAGATGCCTGAAGCGTTTGCTCTCTTGCCACTAAAGATCAAATCGTTCCGGGCTTTCCATATTGTCCAGCAGACCGCCAATATCACTAGTCTGATTAATTGCTTCTTCTCCTTAGTGTCGTTAACCAGCTTATACATCTCCAACAAGTCTTTACAGGTGAAAGCAAAGATAGGAGCTACCCCGAGCCAAGAACTTACCTTCTGCCTGATGAGAGGGTAAATGAATGGTTAATAATGTTGGGTCTGCTGACCTGGAGAAGAACAGATGATTAGAAAGCCAAAATATGCTATCTATTTGATCCTTGAATAAACAGTCTTTACAAATTGCTTCTCCCTAAAGACTGCTGACCCTAACTACTGTTCTATCCAAACAACTGCTCAACAACTGCTGATATAAAGAACTGCTGAGGAAACAACTGATGAAGAACAACTGCTGACCAAAGGTCTGATGAAGAGCAACTGCTGATACAAGTACTGAAGACCAAAGCACTGCTGGAACCAACAACACTTAGGCTCCAGCAGTGGATACAAGACCATCAGAGTTTATCTTCAACAGCTGTTTAATATCAGTGCTTTCAATGTAACAGTAGTTTGTATAGCAGATGTTTAAGTTTGTTATTCTGTTAGAGGTCACTGTCTTAGGTGACGTCAGCCTAGGTCATCAGTGGTTTGAGTCAGTCTATAAATAGAACAGTGCTTGTACTGTTCTATTGCATCACACACAAAACATTCTCTCTGACAAACACTGTGTGATCAGGCTGAGGGGGAGTAACTTGTACGATTGTAATCTTTGAATTAATGAAAGCATTCGATCTAAAAACATTTACTCTCTTGTTTTGATTTACAGTTTATTATTCCGCTGCACTTTCATTCTATTTTCATTTCATTATTACCATCATTTAGTTAAACAATCAAAACAAACAAACTCAGATCCTAACAATTGGTATCAGAGCTTGGTCAATTAAATTCGATCTAACAAATCAAATTTAATAATCAGCTCACAATTATTGATATCGTTTGTCAGTTTGATTGAAAACAGAGTAATAGTTTAATTTCGCTTCAACCGTTGTTAAACAGACTTTGTTTTTTGATAAATCAGAGAATGGCTTCTATCAATCACGATCCACATAACACTGGCACGAACAACAAGCCACCGATGCTTGTCAGATCTGAATACAATATCTGGCAACGTCGGATGAGCCATGTTCTAGCTCAACAAAACACTGGGTGTTGGAAGTCGGTTATCTTCGGACCACATGTTCCGACTGTGCCGAGTACTGAAGATCCCAAAGTGTTTGAGCCAAAGAAACTTGAAAACTACTCCGACCAGGATTTTCAGAAAATTGAGCTAGATGCTAAGGCCTTTAGTATTGTGGCCATGGCTCTACCCAATGATATATATGCTGGGTTGTTACACTGTAACAGTGCAAAGGAGTTGTGGGATGCACTGAAAGAGCAGTTTGGTGGGACTGAGGAGGTTATTGAAAACAACCGTGAAATACTTAACCAACAATATGAAACATTCAGTCATGTCAAAGGAGAGTCATTAACTCAACAGTTTGAGAGATTTAATTGCTTAATTAGTGAACTAAAATTGGTTGGTCTTACTTACCCTCATTCAACTTTGAACCATAGGTTTTTAAGATCATTACCAGACAAATGGGACACTATTGCTATTGTAATGAGAAACTCAATAGGATTTAAAGACCTATCACTGACCCAGCTTCATGGTAAGCTCTTGACCTATGAAAGAGAGCTTAACTAGAAAAAGAAGCTCCAGGACTCTGGAAAAGTGTCTGATGACTATGTGTTTGGGAATACAACACTTTTGGGTCATGATGAGGTGCCTGGAAACACAAAGGATCAGAGTTATGATCATTTTATTGACATAACTTCAGGTTTTAACTCAGGTTTTAACTCTGATTCTTATTCACCAAACTATGCTTTCACAGCAAGTGGTGGTGATATTCAGGCATCTGACAATATATCCTTTGAGTATGATGACCTGAAATACTTTGACCCTGATGATTTGGAAGAAATGGACATTATGCACCAATTGGCCCTTCTCAGTGTAAGAACTAATAATTTTTACAAGAAAACTGGGAGAAGGTTTCCAGGGTTGACAGGCAGATCTAAGGTGGGGTTGGATAAATCAAAGATCAAGTGTTATAAATGTCATAGGTTTGGTCATTTTGCTAGGGAATGTAGGGGTCAACATGGTACACCTATGATAACCTATCCAATTCAAAGACCACAGACCAACACTTATCAGAATTCCTATAATACCCCTGGACCAAATGTGCAAAACACTGCTCATTTTGCACAGTCCTCAAACACTGTTCCTGTCCAGTATGTCCAAACCACTGTTCCTCAGATTCATTATGTGCAAACACCTGTTGCTCAAACACATGTGCAAACGACTGTTGCTCCATCCTCTGCTCCTGCAGAGACCAGTCAACAGAGCTTCTTTACACAAGGCTTTGTTGATTGGAGCAGTCTACCTGATGAGCTAACAGATGAGAATTTTGCACTAGTTGCCAAAGCTGAAAATGAACCAGAAAATTTTTGTTTCATGGCTATGGTAGATGAGATTGAATCTGAGGAAGTGGTAACTGAATCTGATGTTGTGACTGATGATATTGTTAGTGAAGCTGTTGCAGGTGAAAAACCTGAAGAAGAAGAGGTTGTGAATCTCTCAGATCCCTGGGGTGCATCTGATGACTGTGAGTGCAAGTGTGATTGTGCTTTGATGGCTGCTGCTAAGGTATCTCCTCAAATTCTTAAAGAGTTGTGTTCTGACAAATGTGTAATAGCATTTGCTAACATCAAAGAGGTGAATGAAAACCTTAGAAAGAAAATTTTGGATGATGAAGTTAAATTTGAAAAACTCACAAAAGATTTGAAAACAAGTTTAACTGCAAAAGAGTCTGAAATTAGCAGTTTAAAACATGAAGCAACTATAACCAAAGACCAGCTCCAAACTATGATAACAAAATATCAGAGTTGTAAAAGTGAGCTTGAGTCCACCCAAGTTGAATGTAAAAAATGGGTGGAATCATGTAGAGGTTTTGAGATGCTACTCAACAAACAAACCAAAAGTCATGTGAAGTTTGGCTTTGGTTTTGCAACCACTGCTCCAGCTTTTGAAAACACTGACACAAAGAGTCAAAAGTCTGTTGAGATAGTACCAACAAACCTGCAGGGTCAAGAGATTAAAATCACTGAACCAAATGGTAAGAAAATTGTTCTTGAAAAACCAGAAGGTTCCTCATCTTTTGCTGAACTTGAAAAGTATGAATTTAAACCTACTTGGTCTGATGAGTGTGATACTCTTGAGAATTATAAACCTGTAGATTTTAAAACTCCTGAGGGAAAGACAGCTCCTCAGGCAAGGGTCATCCCCTTGGCAAAAGTCATTCCCCTGAAAGATTCTCCAGCAGATGCTCAAACATCTGCTGAAAAGAAGACTGAAAAGGGGAAGAAGAAAGAAAAGACTGTTAACTTGTTTTGTGATTTCTGTGAAAAGAAGAACCATGTCACCAAAAACTGTTTTCTTCTAAAAGCATATGATATCAACAAAGGAACAAGTGAATGTGATTCCAAAACCACATGCTCAATATGTGGGAAAAAGAATCACAAGACCAAAGAGTGCTTGTATCTCAAAAATTTTGATGTTAAAATACAAGAATACAAAGCTAAAACTCTTGCAAACCCTGTGGTTAGTACTCCAAAAGGAAAGCCCAAACAGACATTCACCCCTGCCCAAACATCTGTTACAAAAAGGCTTGAAACATCTGCTTCTAGAGATGTCCAAGTAACAGATGCTCCACCCACAAGCAAATACCCAAGAGGTTATGGTCAACCTCCATGTCACAGTCTGCCACATGTTTATGAGGAGCCAAAAAGACCCTCTAAACCAAGAGTGAACAGAAATCCATATGGGTATTATCATCTGTCAGGAAGTGATCAAACAACTGCTGCCCCAAGTGTTGACATCCAAGCACTGGCAAATGGTCAGCAGCAGTTGTTGACCTTAATTCAGAAATTGGTCCAAACCACTGATCACCTTCCAAAGCTTGAGTCTGAAAGGTCTGAGGACCCATCCAAAGCCAATTTGGCTTTGGACACTCACCAAAACTAATCATTTACTGATGTGCAGGGAGCTTCTGCTTGTTTAGATAGTCTTTGGTATGTAGATAGTGGAGGTTCCAGGCACATGACAGGATGTAGAGCCCTACTTCTGGACTTCTTGGCTCATGGAGGGGGTGATATATCCTTTGGTAATGATTCTAAAGGTAAGGTGTTGGGTTCAGGGACTGTACAAGCTGGAAAACTCAAGTTTGAAAATGTCAATCTTATTGATAATCTCAAGTTTAATCTTCTGAGTGTTTCACAAATGAGTGACAAAGGTTATGGCTCATTTTTCACAAAGAAAACTTGTAAGATTATTGGGCCAGAAGTGGTGAAAAAGATTGATACCATTATTGCTGAGAGCAAAGCACAGCTTGTTGCTCATAGAAGTGGCAATGTGTATGTTGTTGATATGTTAAAGGACAATCCTATGGCAAATGTCTGTCTGTTTTCTGCTGCCTCCACTAAGGAGACAGAATTGTGGCATAGGAGATTGGGTCACACCAACCTTAATACTATCAACACACTCTCAAAACAAAGCCTTGTCAGAGGTTTACCATCAAAAGAATTTAAATGTGATGAGCATTGTGTTTCTTGCTTAAAAGGGAAACAACATAAAAGCTCTTACAAATCCATTGATGAGTCCAAAACTAGTCAGTGTCTACAACTGTTGCACATGGACTTGTTTGGCCCTGTTAAAATCATGAGTCTAAGAAGAAAGAGATTTTGTCTTGTCATAGTTGATGATTTTTCTAGGTTTACATGGACTTACTTTTTACACTCTAAGGATGAGACTGCAGGTATATTGAAGGACTTTGTCACCAAGGTTGAAAAGCAATATGACTTGCCAGTAAAAGTCTTCAGGAGTGACAATGGAACAGAGTTTAAAAATAAGGAGTTGGATGACTTCTGTGTGTCAAAAGGGATTGTGAGGCAGTTCAGCATCCCAAGAACACCAGAACAAAATGGGGTAGTTGAGAGGAAAAATAGAACTCTTATAGAAGCTGCAAGAACCATGCTAGCAGATTCTGGTTTGCCACTGTCCTTTTGGGCAGAAGCTGTAAACACTGCTTGCTATGTTCAAAACAGAGTTTTGATCAACCCCAGACATCAAAAAACTGCTTATGAAATTTTGTTCAAAATCAAACCATTAATCTCATTTTTCAAAATCTTTGGCTGCCCATGTTTCATTTTAAATCTCAAAGATTCCATTTCAAAATTTGCAGCCAAAGTAGACTGTGGTTATTTTCTGGGATATTCTTCTACTGCTAAGGCCTACAAAGTGTTTAACACAAGGACTAAGACAATAGAAGAAACTTTGAATGTTAAGTTCAATGAACTTTCATCTCTAAAAATCCCTGCAAACCCTGCTGAATTATTTGATTTAGATAAATTCAAATTTGAAGATATCACTGTTAAAACTAACAATGCAGGTATTCCACAGTCTCCACAGCAAGATTACAGAACAGATGTTGTGATTCCCAGTCACTACAAAGTCTATTCTGCATCAGAGGAAGCAGCTGTTCAAAACAATTGTCAAAACTCTGCCACAGCTGTGTCAACCACTGTTGGCCAGTCCTATCCTCAAACCTCTGCCTCACCCCTCACAACCACTGACCTATCATCTGTTGACAAAAGTCAATCATCTGTTGACAAAAGTCAGTCAAGTTTCACACCACTCGGACCCATTCCTCCATTACCATTTCAAACATCTGATGGCACTACAGAAGTACCAACAGATGTTACACCAACAGAGTCACCAAACCTCTGTCCATCACCTCAAAATGCCATTGTTCCATATCAAGGAGATCTTATTTACCTAAGAGCTCATCCACCAGACCAGATCATTGGCAACATCAGAGAGGGTGTGCTCACAAGAAGCCAATCCTCAAATATCTGTCTTTTTGCAGGTTTCTTATCCCTCACACAACCTGTCAAGTACCAAGAGGCACTGAAAGACAACAGTTGGGTAGAAGCCATGCAAGAAGAACTCCTTCAATTCAAAAGACAACAAGTATGGGAGCTTGTACCACTTCCTAAGGATGTTTGTCCTATAGGAACAAAGTGGGTCTTCAAAAACAAGACTGATGAAAGGGGTATTGTTGTCAAGAATAAAGCCAGGCTTGTGGTTCAAGGCTTCAGACAAGAAGAAGGAATAGATTATGATGAGACCTTTGCTCCTGTAGCTAGACTAGAGGCCATCAGACTCTTTTTAGCCTTTGCTGTCAACCACAATATAAAGGTGTATCAGATGGACATCAAATGTGCTTTCCTTTATGGCAAAATTCAGGAGGAGGTCTATGTATGTCAGCCACCTGGTTTTGAAGACACATTCCATCCTGACTATGTCTACAAGCTCAACAAAGCCTTGTATGGACTCAAACAAGCACCAAGGGCCTGGTATGAAACTCTTTCCACATTTCTCTTATCCATTGGCTTCACAAGAGGTAAAATTGACAAAACTTTATTTCTTAAATAGAAAGGGAAACACTTAATGATTGTTCAAATATATGTGGATGACATCATTTTTGGATCCACATGTAACCAAATGTGTGAAGAGTTCAGAAAACTCATGACAGCAGAGTTTGAGATGAGTGCCATGGGTGAGCTTCAGTGTTTCCTTGGTCTTCAAGTGAAACAACTGCAAAATGGCACATTCATTCACCAAAACAAATATGTAAAGAACTTATTAACCAGATTTGAGATGAATGATTGTAAGCCATGTAGCACACCTATGAGTACAGTCAAGCTGCTCACTATTGATGACAAGGATGAACTGGTTGATCAAACACATTATAGATGTATGATTGGGTCTTTATTGTACCTAACTGCATCTAGGCCAGACATTATGTTTGCTACCTGTGTCTGTGCCAGATCCCAGGCTTCACCCAGAAAGTCAAACCTTATTGCTGTGAAAAGGATATTCAGATACCTCAAAGGTGCTCCCACACTTGGTATTTGGTATCCTGCTAATGGAAACATTGAGCTTTCAGGTTATTCAGATAGTGACTTTGCTGGCTGTCACACCACAAGAAAATCCACTTCAGGAGGGTGCCAATTTCTAGGGAATGCCTTAGTTTCATGGCAAAGCAAAAAGCAGGCAGCTGTTTCAACTTCAACAGCTGAAGCTGAATACATTGCTGCTGCAAGCTGTACAGCCCAACTCATGTGGCTTCAAAATCAACTACTGGATTTTGGGATAACTGCACTTAGGACTCCACTCATGTTGGACAGCCAAGCTGCTGAAAATATCATCAAGAATCCAGTCTCTCATTCCACTACCAAGCACATTGACATAAGACATCATTTTGTCAGGGACAGCTATGAAAAAGGTTTGATTTCTTTACACCATGTTCCAACAGAGGATCAGTTGGCAGATGTGTTAACAAAAGCTTTAGACACATCTACCTTTACAAATCTGATTTCCAGAATTGGTATGTTAAACATGGATTAAACAAATAAATTTTTTAATAAAATGATTCAGAAATTCAATTTTTTTAATAGCTGTTTGGTTGAAAAATCTGTTTATAACATCTGATCAGATAAAACAACCACTGTTTCATTCATATCCACTGTTGGTTGAAAAGTCTGTTTCAAAACATCTGATCAGATAAAACAACTGTTAGTTGAAAAATCTGTTTCAGAACATCTGTTCAGATAAAACAACTGTCCGCCTATATATATATATATATACAATATTAAAAAAAAAACCCAACGGTTGGATCCATCAGCTGTTTGTATCAGTTGTTTACCAAAACAGCTGTTCTCCACCAGATGTTACATCCATCAGATGATTGCCACGTCTGCTCATATAAGCAGAGGTTTGGCCACATCAGCGGTTTCATTGAGCCTATAAAAACCCTGTTTTACCACAACAGATGTTACACTGTCTCATTGTATTCAAAATACTGTAAACCGCCTTCTTCACTCTCAAACCCTTCATCAATCTTCAATCATTTTCACTTTCGAAATCCATTACAATGGATCTTCAAGCCAAAGCTACACACAATTGTCTCCCCTATCTGATTAAAACAGATGACAACACTCCATTTCATTCCACCATCGACATTTTCCTTAACTCCAAATACTTACCCATCCTAACCGCCAACGCCCCCATTTATCTTGATACACTCCAAGAATTTTGGTTGAATGCTGAGTTTCTACTACAAGACAAAAAGCCTACCTCCATTATTTCCAAAATTGGAGAAACCAGTATCGTCATTACCCCTGAAATCATATCCACAACCTTCACATTGAATGACCTGGCAGGTAAGGATTCCTTTACTAAAACAGAGCTTCACACTGAGTTCCAAGAAAGAGGGTATGATGGTCAGATGACTGGATCAACTCTTTTCAAAAAGTTTTTCCCTCCAGTCATGAAATTTTTCTTCCATACTCTTCTTCTTTGTGTCTCTGCTAAGTCCACATCCTTTAATGAAATTCCATTGAGGATGCAATATATGGGTTATGCTATGTTGTCAAACTCTGACTTCAATCTTTCCCAGGGATTGTTCATGGACTTGGTATCAAATGTGAAAGCAGTCAAGTCTGGGTCAAACAATGCTTTTCTTATTTACCCAAGAATTCTTAGTGTAATCTTACAAAAATTATTACCAGAAAAAGTTTTCAAAAAGGGTGCTGCTATGCAAATGAAAAGCTTAACTGATGAAACTTTCACAAGAATGCTGGGTGGAAGCACCCAAGAAAAAGTGTCTAAAGTGTCAAAAGTTTCTAAAACACAAACAAAGAGGACAAAGGCAACAACTGTTGTCAAAACCTCTGTTGTTGAGCCCACTGCTCCTGGTGATCATGGCACTACATCCAGTGCTGTGAAACCCACACCAGCCACTTCCAAAAAGAAACATCCATCCACAAAAACCACCACTCAACCACAAATGAGGCTTCTGGATGTTGAGGTACCAGAAGAAACCTCTGTTGCACAACAAAAGAAACCTGAAACCACTGTTGTTACTTCCTCACAACAGTTGGACATACCTCCACCTGACCAAACTCCTCATGAATCCTCTCAAAAGGATCATGTTGCAAGCCAAGGGGACACACATCATGATGCATTTGAGTCACTTGACCATATGTTCACAAGCCCCTCTCCCAGGGCTAACTCTCTTCTTACTCCTCCACTCTCACCATCACATGTCCCACAAACAATGCAACCTCTGTTTGAAGCAATTGAAAAATCTAAGGAAGATCCCAGTTCCTCTCTTCCACCTGTCACTGAGAGTATACTCCAACAAGTGACTGGCCCTGAGAATATTCAATCTGCTATCCCACAAACAGAAGAGGAGGTTACACCACCTGGGTTCATTGAAACTCTAGGTGAGTTTTCAAGTGGAGCAGCTACTACTGATGTAGAGACCACTGTCTCACATCAGGACAGTGATTATATAGCTAAGACTCCCTTGAAGGCAACAACTGTTGAAGCCACTATAGTGTCTCCAAAAACAGTTGGAAGTCCCCAGTACCAAGACAAAGGGGCATCTGATTCACCTATTAGGCCTGAATCAGGTAGAACTACCACTGGTAGGGACTCAGATGATCCTATTAATTTAGGAGATGGGTCAAAATACCAAGAATTGACGAACAGAGTTTCTGTTATTGAAACCTCTGTTGCTGACATCAAATCTGATGTCAAGCTTCTACTGAGCTCAATTGCAGATCTCTCCAAGAGTCAACCATCCACAGCTGATATAGCCAATGAGTTATGGAAATCAGTTTCCCCCATCATCATAGCTCACAGAAAATTGGCTGATCAGACACATGAAACCTACATGGCTGAGATCAGGAATATGGTAGATGCAAGGTACAAAGATACCCATGCTGATATCAAAGCCATCAAGGATCACCTGCTGAAGACTACTGGCTCTGCCCCTACCACCATCCTCAGGGATGAAACTGATGATGTTTTCACGTCTGATGATGCCAAAAGGGGGAGAGTGGCAGAGATAGGCTACCAAAACTAGATCCTTTTGGTTGTCCTCCTTCTCAAAAAGGTCAAGCCAAGTCTGCCAAGAAACCAGAGTCTACCAAATCAGCTTCACAACAACAAGCTCCACAACAACAACAACAAGCTCCACAACAACAACAACAACAACAACAAGCAACACAAACAGCACCACCACAACAAACCACTGAGAAGAATAAAGCAGTAGATGACTCTGCAAACTTAGAAGCTGAAAAGGCTGCTCAAGAGAAACAGAAAAGAGCTGACACTTTGGAAGTAAAAGCAGAGTCATTAGTTGAACTCAAAAAGAGACAACAAAGGGAAACTGAAGATGTGGGATCCTCTAAAAGGATGAAAAGACCTGCCAAGCATGTTAGAAAACCACCATCTAAGTTGAAAACCTCTGTTGATAAAACCACTGCTACTGAAACCACTGCCACCCAAAACACTGAAACCACCCAAAACACTGAAACTATCCAAAACACTGAAACCACTATACCCAAACCAACACACACACCTGAACAAACAACCACCAAACCTACATCACCAACCAAAACCCCAACATCTGCTGGTTCTTCTAAAAGGCCAACATATGTTAATCCAACCACTGCTACCAAATCACCTTCACCAAAAATCATGTACACAAGGAAGAGAAAATCAACCTTTGTTGTGCATGATGAAAACATACACACATCACCAACCACCATTTCAACTGCCCAATCCACTCCTCCCATCACAGCTATTCCACTCACATCATTCTCACCACATACATCCAAATTCAAATCCCATAGACCACCACCAACCATTACACCATTGGTTGTTCAGTATCCCCTTGAACTTGATCTACTCAAGGGGGAATTACAATCCTTCTACAATACTGAACAGCCATCTGAAAGATCCTTCCCATCTCTCCCAAACTTCCCTGTTCCTCTCAACATTGATACCTATCTAAAATACAAGGGTGAACAGGTGGATGCCATCATCAGGGAGAAATGCAAAGGGAAGGATGACAGGACTGCTCAGGGCATCCATTCAGCAGAGCTTAGCAAACTCAGAAGGATTGAAGACTTTGCTAAGACCCTGAGCAATTCCATGTCCTCCATGCCACTCAGTGTAGATTTGGAAAAGGAGATAAGGGAATCCCTTCTTGAACAGATAATGGCAACCAAGCCTTACAAAGCAAACAAAAAGCAGTTCAATGGTTGGACTACTCATGCTTTGAGAGAAGAACTGATCAGAATTGAAGAAATGGCCAAAGACCCCAAAGCTAAAGTCTCCATTCCTAATTTTGGCAAAGGCAGAGACCCAGTCAGAGCCTTGAAATTCAAAAGGATGAGGCAGGAGATTGTAGCTGCCAACTATGGGGAGATGAGGTCTGTTTCCAGATGGTCAGAGTTAAGGTTGGTTGAAACCTACAAAAGTCTGGAAGAAAATAGAAAGAAGGATCCCAGCCTTCCAAGAAAACCAATTTACACTGATGAGCCAATGATGAAGAGACCCCAACAGACTTTTAATCTGGACAGCTTACTTGAAACCTCTGATCTCACAGCTGCTGCAAGTAGACAGTTCAAAAAGCAGAAGGAGATGTCAGAGGAAGATCAAAGAAAGTTTGCTGATACATTTATCAAGGAAGGGCTCTTCAATCAAATACACTATTTCTCTGATCCCACAACAGAGAAACTCAGAGAACTCATTGGAAGACCTCCTTCACCCAACTCATCAAGAATAAAGGTTCATCTCAGCAAATCCACTGACTCAAAAATTCTAAAGTGGAAGGTCAACAAAGACAACCACGAATTGACATTGCTCAGGTCAGATGGAAAGGTTCAGAAGATCAGCATGGATGATGCTTACAGCCTATGTGCAGAAGATCACCAAGCATTGCTAAATCTGGATCTAGAAAGAGATGAAGAAGACTTATTTGCTCTGAACTTTGAACTACAATTCAAAGGTCAAATCAGAGAAAGTCTGATGAGGAAAAAAGATCAATAAATAAAGCTGAGTTTTGGCATCATCTGTTCTAGGGGAGATTGTTGGGTCTGCTGACTTAGAGAAGAACAGATGATTAGAAAGCCAAAATATGCTATCTATTTGATCCTTGAATAAACAGTCTTTACAACTTGCTTCTCCTAAAGACTGCTGACCCTAACTACTGTTCTATCCAAACAACTGCTCAACAACTGCTGATATAAAGAACTGCTGAGGAAACAACTGATGAAGAACAACTGCTGACCAAAGGTCTGATGAAGAGCAACTGCTAATACAAGTACTGAAGACCAAAGCACTGCTGGAACCAACAGCACTTAGGCTCCAGCAGTGGATACAAGACCATCAGAGTTTATCTTCAACAGCTGTTTAATATCAGTGCTTTCAATGTAACAGTAGTTTGTATAACAGATGTTTAAGTTTGTTATTCTGTTAGAGGTCACTGTCTTAGGTGACGTCAGCCTAGGTCATCAGTGGTTTGAGTCAGTCTATAAATAGAACAGTGCTTGTACTGTTCTATTGCATCACACACAAAACATTCTCTCTGACAAACACTGTGTGATCAGGCTGAGGGGAGTAACTTGTACGATTGTAATCTTTGAATTAATGAAAGCATTCGATCTAAAAACATGTACTCTCTTGTTTTGATTTACAGTTTATTATTCCGCTGCACTTTCATTCTATTTTCATTTCATTATTACCATCATTTAGTTAAACAATCAAAACAAACAAACTCAGATCCTAACAAATAATAAGCCCAATTTGTGTGTTTTTGTTGTGTTTGTGTTGATAATATATGATGAATGGGATAACTACGTGAGCTTTGATCGTTTCAGGATAAATGGCTAAGCGGATGGAATTAGAGCCGAAAAGTGTGAAGCGTTGTGTCCAAGTTAAGGAATTGAAGAATTGAAAGTGTTCGAGAGCTTGTGGAAGAGAATTGGATGTTTGAAGGATGTTTATGATGAAGAAGTGAAGATTAGAGTGTGTTTGAATGCAAGGATTTGAAGGAAAAATGCTTTGGAAAGAAGTTGAAGAAACAAGGAGTAAGCTACGCCTTCCATCTGTAGCTTACTGATGAATTACAAGGCAATTGGAGCATTTTCACGTGGGTTACAATAGTAAGTACAGGGCTGATCTGTAAGGTACTGCTGAATAAAGCAATGCTGATAGATTGACTGAACTGTAAGTTACGGGCCTGATCAGTACCTTACGGCTGGCTGAAGAGCAAAATTAGGAGAGGTTGTTTTTCATGAATAAAATGATTTTTATCAAACCTAGCAGCCTCCTAACCCCATTATCACGAAAATTTACCATCTTTTGGAGACTTTTGAAGCTACAAACACCATTGTTCATCATCATTCATCCATTCCTTCGGTTTCCATCAACATGTTCGGTATTATTATTCATACTTTTGAGTTATTTCTTGCTATCATGAGTGGCTAAACATCTTTGTAACCACCTCCGGGTGTAAGGTTTATTTGTGAAACTCTAACTCTTGTTTGGTTTGGTTTATGGATTGTCTTTTAATTGTTTGAAAGATATTTGTGGTTTGAGTTATTTAAACAAGTCACGTTTGTGCAATTGCTTATCTTTTAGTCATTCGCATTCGGTTTTCTTGCATCGTGAGTAATTTGATTAACGGGAAGGTAGTTGTTATTCGTGGGTTGGTAATTAAATTGTACGAGTTATTATTAAAAACTTGTGTTTGATTATCACTTAACTTAAACCGTTCAACAAAACTATGTCTATGTGGTATCCAATCATCTAACCAAGGGTAGGGTGAATCATTAAACCGGAAACCTGGAGGGGGTTACTTCTTTAATATCATTGTTTACAACTTATAAAATTCGTTTTCTTAAAACTCAAAACAACCAACAAACTAATTAGATTTTTTTTTAATTTACTAGTTAATTTACAAAACTATACTTTCCACCAATTCCCTGTGGAGACGACTCACTTTCACTTTACTACTTATTTTCATTATTTTTTATTGACCCAACGACATCGATCAAAATGGCGCCGTTGCCGGGGAATCGGTGCGCTTAGTTAGATAGTTTTGTTTTAGTTTTTATTGTTATTCTTGAAAATCTAAAAAAAAAAAAAAACCCAAAAATATTTTCTTTTTCTAGTCTTTTAGTTCAAGTTTTGTTTTTTTTTTTAGTTCACTATTACGCGTGGTTTGCTTGTTTGTGTCTGTGCAGGTAATTCAGTTGCATGCATCATACACGTTATTCAGGCAAGACTTCACCGCTAATTTACGATCCGGAAATTGAAAAGACAGCTAGAAAGAACAGAGCCATTCATCAAACCCGACCAACACCAAACATGAGTCATCCCAGTAACCAAGATAACCAACCTCCACCGAACCAACCTGACCCAATACCACCACAACCAAACCCATTGGGCAATATGCCTCCACGACCATTTCAAACAGCACCAGCTCCAAGACAACAACCACCATTCCCACAATTTAACCCAGATCCGAACGCTGGTGGTTCTAGACAATTTCAGCAAGGCCATCAAGAGCATGATGAGTGGGACGAACATTATGAAAATGATCAAGCTTTTGAGGCCCCACAACAGCAACAACAACCCAACCGCCCATTAGCCTTAAACCAACAACCACCACAAAACCGGAACCCGTGATCTAACAGTAATCGAGCAACGGAGTCACTTCATGGAGATGACAGTATGCATGGCACAGCGGGCACTTTTAATGGTAGAGTTGCTGATTGGGATGGAGGAGTTGCTGATGATGGATACTACATGAATCAGGATCAGTTTGACTATGATGAGCATGATGAGTTTGGTCCACAATATCAACAGCAACATCAGCAAGGGTTTAATATGAGGGGGCATAATCAGGGACAGAGAGGGATCCCTCAGAATCAACCAAGAAATCAAGTGCGAGGGAATGGGCAGAGGCAATATGTAGATGGAGTACCTCGGGTGAACTACAGACCTCCTGTAAATGGCGTTGGGAGCCATTTTATTCCAGTGGCCACCGAGCACACTTCACCTATAGTACCACCACATCAGAATGGAAGGAGCTTTGAGGTTAGACCACAATATTTGAATCACCTTCCGAGTTTCTATGGTAAGGCAACAGAGGAACCCTATCTACATATTGCGGAGTTTGTGAGTATTTGTAACACCATTGGGGGCCATGGGTTTAGTCCGGATGAGGTGAGATTGATGATGTTTCAGTTCACCCTCAAAGATCAAGCCAAGTTGTGGTACCATTCATTGCCTGCTGGGAGTATATTCACATGGCAAGAGCTTCAACAACAGTTCTTAGAGGAATATTATACTATGACTCGCACTACTGAGGCTCGGGAGGCTATTAGAACTTTCCAACAACACTCGGGGGAACCATTTCATGAAGCCTTCACGAGGTTTAAGGAGTTGTTAAGGAAGTGTCCACATCATGATATACCTATGTGGGAACTGATTAAGTCGTTTTATGACGGCTTATTACCCGAGGATGTGAGAGATTTGAACGCCAACAGTAATGGTACCTTTTTGACTAACCATGAGGATGTGGATTGGGAGTACATGGAGAGGTTGGCAGTGACATCAAAGAGACAGGCTCGTGCTAGTAGAAGAAGCCGAACAGGTGCAACTAAGGGTGTTGATGTAGAAGCTGAAAAGAGAATAGCAAGCTTAGAGTGACAGATTGCACAGTTGACAGCTGGTAGAGGCGCAGGAAGGAGTGATGGAGCAAAGGCAGCTAATTCTTTTACAGTTTGTTCCATTTGTGATGATCTGGGACACATGGATGCTGATTGTCCTACTCAACAAGGGAAATCTGAAGAAGTAAATCAGCTTTATGGACAGCGAAAGCCATATGATATGAATTCTAATTCATATCACCTAGGTTTGCGAAATCACCCTAATTTTAGTTACAGTAATACTTCTAACCAGTTGAATCCTCCATCACAGGTACCTAATCAAAACAATCAAAGAGGATATTCAGGCCAAGGGAACTACAACAATCAAAGAAACTACCAGCAAGGATCTGGAAGCAATCAAGGGAGTTCTCAAGGCAACTGGAGAAGTCAAGGCAATCAACAGGGTGGCCCTTCGGGACAGGATGGATCAGTGAGAGAGATGTTGACTGAGTTTATGAAGTCAACAGGAGAATTCATGAAGTCAACGAGCGATTTCATGAAGGAGATCAGAAAGGACAACGAAATCAGAGACAAGGAGTACAAGGCCCTTTCGAAGCAAGTTGGCCAAATTGCAGAAGAGTTGTCCACTATACGTCAAGATCCAGGTAAGCTACCGAGCACCACCACAGTGAATCCTGCACACCAGTCATCCAGCTCGAGACATGGCAAGAATGCAGAGATTAATCAGGTAAGTATTCTTCGCTCAGGTAAGATTTATGACAATAAGGTAGGGTCTCCACCACCATTTGTAGAGGGGGTGGTGGAGGATGTTAGTGATGATGATGATGAGGGGGAATCTGTGAAAACATCTGTTAGCCCTAAAAAGACTAAGAAATTAACTTTTGCTGAATCACCAAATAGGGTATTAGAGAATAACACTGAAGCTAAGGAAAAGGGTGTGGAGGGTAATACCATCCCGTTTTCTGAAGCTTTGGTACCACCAGAAACAAAGGTAAAAAGAAGGAGCCCACAACAGGAGGAGATGTGGGAAATTTTTAAGCAGGTAAAGATTAACATACCTTTGTTGGATGCTATTAAACAGATTCCCGCTTATGCTAAGTATTTGAAGGAGTTGTGTACTCAAAAACGGCAAAATAAAGTTCCAAAGAAAATTGATTTTTCAGAAAGTGTCAGTGCCGTTTTGTCGGGTATACTTCCTCCTAAGCTCAGGGATCCAGGAACTCCTTTGATACCCATTCAAGTGGGTGAATGTAGGATAGACCGAGCTTTACTGGATTTTGGAGCTAGTGTTAGCATCTTACCGGGGAGTTTATACGACCAGTACGATTTTGGGCCTTTACAGAAAGCCGACACTACTGTGGTGTTGGCCGACTTGACTTTGAAACTTCCCCGGGGGATAGTATATGATGTCATTGTCAAAATTGAGGACTTTTACTACCCAGTTGATTTTCTAGTGTTGGATTATGTCTCTTCAAATACAACTAAACAACCTAATGTGATACTTGGTAGACCGTTTTTAGCAACTGCAAATGCTTTAATTGATTGTAGAAACGGGACAGTTGACATGGCATTCGGGAATAGGAAAGTTCGTTTAAGCGTTTTTCCCCATACATCTAACTCTCTGGTCAGTGATGAATGCTTTATGGCAGACATTATTGACACGTGTCACCCCCATGTCAATGAGGAGGACACAACAGAGACGTGTTTTGTTTGTGACAGGAAGGATGCTGAATACAGGGAGGTTCTGAAAGAGATGGAGGATGAGTTGGAGGTGATGGCAGTCAAAGAAAGGAAACCCACTTGGACACATCAGGTGGAAAGCCTACCAGAGCACATTGACACACAGTTGAAGCCATCATTGGAATCACCTCCACAGCTGGAACTGAAAGAATTACCAAAGCATTTGAAATATGCTTTTGTGGGTGAGAATAAAACTCTTCCTGTTATTATTGCTTCTAATTTGTCTGATGTGCAGGAAAACGCATTGATGGAAGTGTTGGTGGAGCATAAAGCGGCGATTGGATGGACCATTGCAGACCTGAAGGGAATTAGTCCATCCATTGTGATGCACAGGATCATTACTGAAGAAGGTGCAAAGCCGGCTAGGGATGCTCAGAGAAGGTTGAACCCGAATATGCGGGAAGTGGTGAAAAAGGAGGTCTTAAAGTGGCTTGATGCAGGTATTGTCTACCCAATTTCAGATAGTGAGTGGGTGAGTCCGACACAGACAGTGCCCAAGAAAGCAGGTATACAGATTGTTATAGGTGAGGATGGTGAGCAAATTGCTACCCGGCCCGTGACCGGGTGGCGTATTTGCATTGATTACAGGAAGTTGAATTCTGCAACTTCCAAAGATCACTTTCCATTACCTTTTGTTGATCAGATAGTTGAAAAACTCGCAGGTCAGAAATTTTACTGCTTTCTAGATGGATATTCAGGATATAACCAGATTGCCATACATCCTGAGGATCAACAGAAGACCACATTTACATGTCCATATGGCATCTTCGCATTCAGGAGAATGCCATTTGGCCTTTGTAACGCCCCGACCACCTTTCAAAGGTGCATGATGAGTATCTTCACAGACATGGTCGGGGACTCTTTAGAGATCTTCATGGGTGACTTTTCCATTTTTGGCACATCTTTTGAGTCATGTTTAACACAACTAACAAAAGTTTTGAAAAGATGTGTCGAAACAAATCTGGTTTTAAGTTGGGAAAAGAGCCATTTTATGGTTCAGGAAGGGATTGTGTTGGGACATGTAATCTCAAGTAGGGGAATTGAGGTGGACCACGCTAAAATTCAAGTGATTTCAACTTTACCTCCACCTACAAATGTCAAAGGCGTTCGTTCCTTTCTTGGACATGCCGGGTTTTATAGACGGTTCATAAAAGGATTTTCTGTTATTACTAAACCGCTATGTAACCTTCTGTTGAAAGATGTCCCGTTTGTTTTTGATGAAGAATGTATGAAAGCTTTTACCACCCTAAAACAAAAACTAATTGAGGCTCCTATTTTACAATCACCAGACTGGTCCACCCCTTTTGAGATAATGTGTGATGCTAGTGACTATGCAGTTGGGGCGGTTTTGGGACAACAGGTGGATAAAAAGCCTGTGGCTATTTACTATGCAAGCAAAACTCTTTCTGATGCTCAGTTAAATTATACCACCACTGAGAAAGAGTTGCTTGCAGTTGTGTATGCATTGGATAAGTTTAGATCTTATTTGTGGGGTAGCAAGGTTATTGTTTATTCTGATCACAGTGCTGTCAAGTACCTCATGGAAAAGAAGGATGCTAAGCCAAGATTGATTCGTTGGATCTTACTATTGCAAGAATTCGACCTTGAGATTCGAGACAAGAAGGGGAGTGAGAACGTGGTAGCCGACCACTTGTCACGGGTGGTGCATGAGACACAAGCACCAGAAGTGGAAATCAATGACACATTCCCAGATGAGCAATTATTATCTATTTCCACTAAACCATGGTTTGCTGACTTTGCTAATTATGCAGTTACAGGAACCACTCCAGAGCACTGGTCAAAAAGGAAGAAGCAGCATTTTCTTTCTCAAGCAAAGTATTACATATGGGATGACCCATACCTCTTCAAAGTTGGACCAGACCAGCTCATCCGAATATGTGTACCGGATGATGAAGTTCAATGTGTGCTGAGCATGGTGCACACATCAGCGTGTGGTGGCCATTTCAGTGGTCAAAAGACGGGCCACAAAGTGCTTTCATGCGGCCTATATTGGCCTACCATTTTTAAAGATGCTTTCGAGTTCGCTAAAAACTGCTTAAGATGTCAACAGATGGGTAGCATCTCAAAACGGAACGAGATGCCCATGCAGCCGATTCTAGTTGTCGACATCTTTGATGTCTGGGGAATCGACTTTATGGGCCCGTTCCCGAATTCATTCGGTAACTTGTACATCTTAGTGGCAGTGGATTACGTGTCCAAATGGATCGAAGCCATTGCCACCAAGACGAATGATCACAAAGTGGTGTGCAAGTTTGTCCAAAGTAACATCTTTACTCGCTTTGGAATCCCTCGTGTGATCATTAGTGATGGGGGGTCCCACTTTAAAAACTTTTACTTTGGCAAGCTTCTTAAAAATTATGGTGTAGACCACCGTATCGCGACACCGTATCACCCACAAACTAGTGGGCAAGTTGAGGTGTCCAATAGGCAGATTAAGGAAATTCTACAGAAAACTGTGCGACCCGACCGAAAGGACTGGTCCACCAAATTGGACGATGCTTTGTGGGCGTATCGGACTGCCTACAAAACGCCTATTGGAACCACACCTTATCGGTTGGTCTACGGGAAGGGGTGTCATTTACCTGTTGAACTTACACATCGTGCTTTATGGGCTATTAAACAGGTTAACATGGACTATGATGCTGCAGGAAAGGCAAGAAAGTTGGCATTGGGAGAGCTAGAAGAGCTGAGAAACGAAGCATATGAGAGTGCAGAGGCATATAAAGACAAAGTAAAAAAGGTGCATGATGCCAAGATCCGATTGAAAAACATTGAGGTAGGTAATAGAGTTTGGTTATACAATTCTAGATTGAAGTTATTTCCAGGAAAGCTGAGGAGCAAGTGGACTGGACCGTATCTGGTCACACGTGTGGGGAACTTTGGAGATGTGGAGATTGAAGACTTTGATGATCATTTGAGGCAAGTGGTGAATGGCCACCGATTGAAACCTTATATCGAGCCAAATGACATCAATGGACCGGACAAACAGTCAGAGAGCTTCGCTTTAAGCACTCTGACTTATGATTCAGAATGAGCATCCGAGGTACAAGTCTGGCTGAAGACTAATAAACTTAGCGCTACCGGGAGGCAGCCCGGAATTTTTGTATATATTATTACTTTTGTTTATTTTCGTTTTAACCGCTTGCAAGCTGTTGAAGCACGCCCGGTGTCTCACACAAGTGTGGGAACGTTTGGATCGCTAAGGTACGTTGTTTTAACCCGAACCGAAGTCGAGGACGACTAAGAATTTTTTTTAGGGGGTGGAGAGGGCGAGTAGAGAGTTAAAAAAGTTTAGTTTTGCAAAGGTTAAAAAAAAAAAAAAAAAATTTGCGAAGCTTTGGTTCGTAAGGTACAGGTTGCACCCGTAGCTTACGGGTTGTCAAGCCAAAAACAAAGAAAAAATGCGAGCCTTTTGATCGTACCTTACGAGCACCATCCGTAGCTTACGGGTTGTGTCAGCCAACAAACAAGAAGAAACAGCGACCCTCTCATTCGTAAGGTACGGGTCGTACCTGTAACTTACGGGTTCAACAGCCAAAGAAAAAAATAAAATGCGAGCCCTCCATCTGTAAGTTACGGGTCCTGTCTGTAAATTACGGGTGAGCGACAAAAGTGAACCGGGACCACCTCTAACCTTCTGAACCGGTTTTTTTATAACACATTTGAACCGGTCCAAAGCCTATCTAACCTATCTAAACTAAAATTCAGCCACAAAACCATCGATCAAACCTTCATCTACACCTTTCTTCTTCAAAAATCCTCAAGAACCCTAATCTTTAACCATCCATAACTCACTCAATCCTTAACCAAATCGAACGATTCTTGAGTCTAACTTGACTAATTTTTCGAGATCTACAAAACCCCTAACTTATTTTGTGTTAATTCGTCACGGTTTTCGAGGTTGCTGGACTTCTTTGACCGAATTCGTGGGGTTTTGTGAGGGGTGTTCGTTAAAGTTGCAATCTTGTCTTTCTATTGTTTATTATCATCAAGCTAAGGTATGTTTCTACTCTCCTTTACTATGTTCATTGCTTATAATGTTGATATTGCTCGGTACATGATGAATTAGGAGGGTAAAGGAACAAGTGTTTGTGTTGAAAGCCTTAGTTGTTGATTATGAGTGTGATTGATTGTCTACATTGTTATGGTTTTGCTATGAATCATCACCAAAGATGAGTTTTTGTTCATAAATGTGTAGAACATTGAATTTTTAGTAGCATATTGTGATTAATAAGAACATGAAATTGGTATCAACTATTGATTTAAATTCTTTTTCATGGACTTTGTACAACAATTGGTGATGCATAGGCAAAACATGGCAATAAACAAGTGTGGGAAAGAAGTTGTGAACACACTTGTTTATGACTCGAATTCTAGACACTAACTTGAGGTGTTTGATTGTTTATGTGTGTAGATGACGAAGTCAAAGAATTTTGGAAAGGGCAAAGGGAAGGAAGCGGTATCATCACAGCAGCGTCAGGACCAAGGCTGGGGCAGCGTTTTCGACATGACTGAGTTGTATGAGCACTTGGGGGGATTCTATGGTGGACCACCTGGTCCATCTTACTGATGCGCACCCTCCTCTTTATCAGGTCATGTGCTGTCCCTCATCTTGTATAGTTTTGTGCTTTTGCATTTATTTCTTTGTTTTCTTTTTAGTGTGTTTTGTTTTATTGTTTTGGGATGTTAGTCGTTTGGATGGATAGCATTGAAAGTTGAACATGTTGAGTAAGGAAGGATTGAAAACAAGCAAAAACACCATACATTGGGGACAATGTATCCCAAGTGTGGGGATGGGCGACCCTAGGACGGTTGGGGGGAGCACTTACAAGTGTGAGAAAAATAAATTTTTTAAATTTTTGAATGAAAAAACATCAAGAAAAAAGTTTTTCTAGCAAAAATGTCACCTTTTTCACTTGAGGGGTGTTCGTTAAAGTTGCAATCTTGTCTTTCTATTGTTTATTATCATCAAGCTAAGGTATGTTTCTACTCTCCTTTACTATGTTCATTGCTTATAATGTTGATATTGCTCGGTACATGATGAATTAGGAGGGTAAAGGAACAAGTGTTTGTGTTGAAAGCCTTAGTTGTTGATTATGAGTGTGATTGATTGTCTACATTGTTATGGTTTTGCTATGAATCATCACCAAAGATGAGTTTTTGTTCATAAATGTGTAGAACATTGAATTTTTAGTAGCATATTGTGATTAATAAGAACATGAAATTGGTATCAACTATTGATTTAAATTCTTTTTCATGGACTTTGTACAACAATTGGTGATGCATAGGCAAAACATGGCAATAAACAAGTGTGGGAAAGAAGTTGTGAACACACTTGTTTATGACTCGAATTCTAGACACTAACTTGAGGTGTTTGATTGTTTATGTGTGTAGATGACGAAGTCAAAGAATTTTGGAAAGGGCAAAGGGAAGGAAGCGGTATCATCACAGCAGCGTCAGGACCAAGGCTGGGGCAGCGTTTTCGACATGACTGAGTTGTATGAGCACTTGGGGGGATTCTATAGTGGACCACCTGGTCCATCTTACTGATGCGCACCCTCCTCTTTATCAGGTCATGTGCTGTCCCTCATCTTGTATAGTTTTGTGCTTTTGCATTTATTTCTTTGTTTTCTTTTTAGTGTGTTTTGTTTTATTGTTTTGGGATGTTAGTCGTTTGGATGGATAGCATTGAAAGTTGAACATGTTGAGTAAGGAAGGATTGAAAACAAGCAAAAACACCATACATTGGGGACAATGTATCCCAAGTGTGGGGATGGGCGACCCTAGGACGGTTGGGGGGAGCACTTACAAGTGTGAGAAAAATAAATTTTTTAAATTTTTGAATGAAAAAACATCAAGAAAAAAGTTTTTCTAGCAAAAATGTCACCTTTTTCACTTGAGCAGGCACAAAAGCCGCGTTTTCAGTTGCTAACGAGTCCTTTGCTGAGTATGAAAAATGAGACCCTTTATCATGGTCATCCCTTTAAGTTTCATGAGAGTTTTTCTGACAAGTGTTTTTATAAGAACTGAAAAGAGATGCCTAACTAGGGGTAACATGCTTATAGGAATTGCATATGCTACATGTCGGCAACCTATATCCCTACTTTGTGAGACTTTGAGCCTACTAGATTGATAGAAAGTGATATATATGTTCATTTGTTGAGAGTAGGCCAAATGTTTCCTTGCTGCAGAATTTGTGTGATTTGATACGTGCTAGAGCTGTAGGCAGAATATGCGCATAGATGAGAAAGGCAATTTAGGAATACCCCTTTGTTGTGTTTGAAGCCAGTTCGTGTTTTGTTGACCCGTTTATCCAAAATTACCCTTAGGAGCCCATGTTGAGCCTATACCCTTTCATTTGATTAAACCTATTACCCAAAGTGACCTGTTTACTTTTGTGAAATAAAGTGATGACATCCATTGTGTTTTCGTGCTGTTCAAGTGTTCGAGTTCTATTCAAAAAAAAAAAATATATAGAAGTATGTGTTATGGGTCAAATATGCCCAAAGTTGTGTGATTATTATGTTATTGTGCTTAGTAAATAAGGATGGTCATCTATTCATGTGAAACCCTTGTTAAACCAATTGTTAGCCAAATCATTCCTACCTTTACCCTAAGCCCAAAACCCGTAAGACCTTTCGATGTGTACATAGTTTACAGCTTCTGTGTGATTGTCATACAAACCTATGAAAGCAAGGTTACATTCTTGGTTTTTGAGTGATTTATACTAGCACATTATAAGCTAGTCCAGATATAAACCGAGAGGAGCGACCATTGTGAGGGGTGTGTAGTATATGTGTATGATGATAAGCATGTTAGGTTTAGTTAGGCAAGTCTTGATTTTTAAAATATGCAATATTGCTTGTCAGTTTGTCAATCTCGATTGTGTAAGTCTATGGGATTGGGTATGATTTGGGGCCTTGAAGAGTAGTTTCGGTAAGGGAATTGAAGGTGGCTTGTTAGCAAAGCGAGTAGTGTTTTGTGATGGTTTGATTGGGGACAATCAAAGGTAAGTGTGGGAATGTGATGAGAGGGTAAATGAATGGTTAATAATAAGCCCAATTTGTGTGTTTTTGTTGTGTTTGTGTTGATAATATATGATGAATGGGATAACTACGTGAGCTTTGATCGTTTCAGGATAAATGGCTAAGCGGATGGAATTAGAGCCGAAAAGTGTGAAGCGTTGTGTCCAAGTTAAGGAATTGAAGAATTGAAAGTGTTCGAGAGCTTGTGGAAGAGAATTGGATGTTTGAAGGATGTTTATGATGAAGAAGTGAAGATTAGAGTGTGTTTGAATGCAAGGATTTGAAGGAAAAATGCTTTGGAAAGAAGTTGAAGAAACAAGGAGTAAGCTACGCCTTCCATCTGTAGCTTACTGATGAATTACAAGGCAATTGGAGCATTTTCACGTGGGTTACAATAGTAAGTATAGGGCTGATCTGTAAGGTACTGCTGAATAAAGCAATGCTGATAGATTGACTGAACTGTAAGTTACGGGCCTGATCAGTACCTTACGGCTGGCTGAAGAGCAAAATTAGGAGAGGTTGTTTTTCATGAATAAAATGATTTTTATCAAACCTAGCAGCCTCCTAACCCCATTATCACGAAAATTTACCATCTTTTGGAGACTTTTGAAGCTACAAACACCATTGTTCATCATCATTCATCCATTCCTTCGGTTTCCATCAACATGTTCGGTATTATTATTCATACTTTTGAGTTATTTCTTGCTATCATGAGTGGCTAAACATCTTTGTAACCACCTCCGGGTGTAAGGTTTATTTGTGAAACTCTAACTCTTGTTTGGTTTGGCTTATGGATTGTCTTTTAATTGTTTGAAAGATATTTGTGGTTTGAGTTATTTAAACAAGTCACGTTTGTGCAATTGCTTATCTTTTAGTCATTCGCATTCGGTTTTCTTGCATCGTGAGTAATTTGATTAACGGGAAGGTAGTTGTTATTCGTGGGTTGGTAATTAAATTGTACGCGTTATTATTAAAAACTTGTGTTTGATTATCACTTAACTTAAACCGTTCAACAAAACTATGTCTATGTGGTATCCAATCATCTAACCAAGGGTAGGGTGAATCATTAAACCGGAAACCTGGAGGGGGTTACTTCTTTAATATCATTGTTTACAACTTATAAAATTTGTTTTCTTAAAACTCAAAACAACCAACAAACTAATTAGATTTTTTTTTAATTTACTAGTTAATTTACAAAACTATACTTTCCACCAATTCCCTGAGGAGACGATTCACTTTCACTTTACTTCTTATTTTCATTATTTTTGATTGACCCAACGACATCGATCACTGCCATACAACGGAGACCACCAAACACGAGCAGAACAAGTGATCTTCGTCCTCGTCCCCTTCTCCGCAGAATCTGCAACTCGTCTGTCCGTTTAGAATGTTACGCCTCTTTAATCCACACAAAGTAGGCAGCCTATCCTGTATCATCCGCCACCCAAAAATGCATACTTTCCTGGGCACTCCCTTGACCCATTCAAACGGGTAAAAGGGAGCCGCATTCCTGCACAAGTACTTTTTACATTCCGACACTGAAAACAATCCGTCCCTTGCAATCGTCCACTGCCATTCATCAGGTTGCAGGCCTAATGTTACAGCCGCAACCAGATCAGAAATGTTTCTAAGCTGCTGTTCTTCTTGAGTTCCACATAACTGTCTTTTCCACTCCCAACCTTGGATCCTGCGAGCGACAAACACACTCTTGGCTGATTCAAGAGCAAACAGATTAGGAAATGCAATCATCAAGGGACAATCACCAATCCACCAGTCCACCCAAAACCGGATATCATCGCCATTCCGCAGCTTGCCTTTAATTATACATTTGATATCTACGTTTTGATTCGCCAACTCCTTTTCGAGCTTATATATGGCAGCCCACGGCCCTGTTACACCTGCTTTAATTGGAATATACGACCAAGCATTCGGACAATGATGAATTGCACGAATCGTCCGATGCCAGAGCGCTTGTTTTTCGTGTTTAAACTTCCACCACCATTTTAATAGTAAGCTGTCATTAATGTGTTGTAAAGATCCGAAGCCCAAACCCCCTTTTCCTCAGGTCCGATGACTCTGTCCCACGCCACCCAGTTAGTTTTTGAACGATCCTCGTCCCCACCCCAGAAAAAACGTCTCCTTATGGCTTCCAACTTTTCAATTACACCTTTCGGAGCTTTGAACATGAAAAGTAGTATAATGGAAGACTATCTAGGACAGCCTTCAGTAATATAAATCGTCCCCCGAAAGACAGCTTCTTAGCCTTCCATCTAGACAGCTGTCTTTTGAAACATTCCACTACCCCGTTCCAAGCATTAATGCGATTCAAACCCACTAGTTTAAAGTTGCATTTATGTATAGACGAAAAATGATCCATTGACCTACGCGTCCAACACGCTATCCGCAGACTATAGTCAAGTCCTCCATTATTTCCACAACACCCAAATTTACTCCAGATCATTATCCAAACCAAACTCATAATAATAATAAATAATAATAATAATAATATCACATATCACAACCACTAGTAGTCCAATGCATTTGCTACGGTGGTTACCGGCAATACTCTTAACATTCATCCACAGCTACCACGCCCAACAAACCTACGTCAACAACACCCAACTCGACTGCAGCGACACCTCCACAACCGCCTATGGCTACACATGCAACGGTCCAACCACCTGTCTATCCTACTTAACCTTCCGGTCACAACCACCATACAACACTCCTACAACCATCGCCACCTTATTAAACTCTAACCAACCACCATCACCACCGTCAACAACTTCTCCTCCATCTCTGCCACCATCCCTACCGACACGTTTGTCGTTGTTCCGATCAGTAACTGTTCTTGCTCTGATGGTGGTTGGTATCAGCATGACGCTGGTTATGTTGTCCAAGGTGATGATAATTACTTTACTCTTGCTAATAATACTTACCAAGGTCTCACCACTTGCCAAGCTATGATGAAAAACAATCCATATGATTTACGTGAGTTGGAAGATGGTGATAATCTCACTGTTCCGATTAGATGTGCGTGTCCCACGGCTAAACAGACGGCCGCCGGAATAAGGTAGTGTCATTACTCTGGTTCAAAACTGTTAAAAGTAGGGTAGGGGACCGGTACCA
Organism: Ambrosia x helenae; assembly: GCA_030844895.1. Lineage (NCBI taxonomy): Eukaryota > Viridiplantae > Streptophyta > Magnoliopsida > Asterales > Asteraceae > Ambrosia > Ambrosia x helenae. Next base: position 100,824,236 of record CM061231.1, read on the forward strand.
AAAATTGTACCGGTACCGTTATTGAAAATGCTTGGTATTGTACCGGACTACCGGTACTTGAAGGTAAAATAAAAAAAATAACAACCAGTACGGAATTCGTACAAAACATAATTTGGGTACGGAAAATTCGGTATCGTTTGCTCATCCTAAGTGTTAAGTAATAGGTACTCTAGTTTTTTCATGAATGTTTAGAATATAAAACCTAGAGTAGAGTATGCGGATAGTCTTTGTGGTTTTACAAAATTTTGAAAATAGTGTTTAATTATGAGAGATTGGGCACATAGTCTAAACTTTTGTAATTTGTAATACGTTTAGTACAAATTGCAAAAGTTAGGGCTAAACGTGTTATAAATAGCAAAAGTTTGAACTATATATGTAATTTTTCATACTTGATGGCTATTTTCAAAATTTGGTAAAACCGCAAAGACTAATTTCATACTCGAACCACCTATTTGTAACTATAGTGTTTATTTATTTATTTTTTTACTGGCTATGTAACGACTGTAATAATTAGGTATCTGCTTACTTTTTATTATTTACCGGCTAATTGCTTGCGAGCCACCTAGAGTGAGGATTGATACAAAGCTCGAAATGAGTTAAGCCTTATCAAGTCCGAGTCCAAACCTCAAATAAAATTCTTTATATTTATAGAGCTCGAGGTTGGGCTTGTTTAAAATCTTCTTCAAATTGGGTTGAGTCGAGCTCAATCTTGGTATATTGTTTACAAGCCAAGCCTTATCTAGTGAAGCATGAGCTGCAAATAAAGCTCATTCTTTTATAGAGCCCGAGCTTTGTCTCGTAACGCTCTTCCTCAAATTAGCTTGAGCTGAGCTCGAGCTTCAGAAATAAACAGAATGAGTTGGGCTTAGGTGTTTTATGGCAAGTGCTCGGGTCGTTTTCAACTAGTCACACATCTTCTAATTATCGTTCTAAAACTAAAACTGTAGGTTCTCTTTCTCTTTTTTTACTGGCTAACTCACACACTCTTTAATATAATATAGGTATCTGCTTACTTTTCTCATTACATGGGGCAACACTGTGGAATATATGGCAGAACTTTTTAAAGTTGCTAATGTTCAAAGCATCTTAGATGCGAACGAGATCTTGGAGGATGATATTATCTTCCCGTTCACACCGATTTTAATTCCGCTTACAGCAGAGCTATTAATATTCAACAATTCCGCAATGCCAGCACCGCCGCCTGCTCCACCAGTGATTCCAGTGGCGCCTAGCGCCGGTTCCACTAGCGGGTCGTCTAGAAAGTGGGCTTTTATCGGGGTCGGTATTGGTGTTGGGTTGCTTGTAATTGTTTCGCTTTCCATTGTTCTTGTTTGGTGCTTTAGAAAGAGGAAGGTTAAACAACAATATGGTCTTCCTTCGACGAAACACTTATCAACCACAGTGACAATCCCAGTGGAGAGCAATTCATGGTCGCTTTCGTCACAAGGGGTTCGAAATGCAGTAAGCTCGTTGGCGGTTTATAAGTACGAGGCGCTACAAAAGGCCACTAGAGATTTTTCTGAAAAAAACATGTTGAAAGGATCCGTTTACAGGTATCGTGACTGATCAACTATTTATAGAGTTTATTACAATAGACCCTAACTAATATATCTTGACGACGACAGGGGGATTTTCAATGGGGATTCTGCGGCGGTGAAGATTATGAATGGGGATGTTTCGGGCGAGATTAACATACATAAACTAATCAATCATTCCAACATAATCAGACTCTCTGGATTCTGTTTGCATCAGGGAAACACGTATCTTATTTATGAGTTCGCTGACAACTGTTCGCTCAGCGACTGGCTGCATTCGACCACCAAGAACACGAAATATGATTCAGTTTTGAAATGGAAACAAAGAGTTCAGATTGCGCATGATATAGCTGATGCATTGAATTACCTGCACAATTTCATCACCCCACCATACATTCACAAGAATTTGAAAAGCAGCAATGTGTTGTTAGACGTGCATATGCGAGCCAAGATAACAAATTTTGGGCTCGCTAGAAGCGTTGAGGAAACCAACGTTGGAGCGCTTCAGTTGACTCGGCATGTTGTTGGGACATATGGTTACATGCCACCAGAATACATCGAGAACGGCTTGATCACCCCTAAAATGGATGTATTTGCTTTGGGAGTTTTGATATCAGAGCTACTTTCGGGAAAAGAAGCCGCTACTAGATCAGTAAAGGGTGGTGGCGAAAAGAAGGATGTGGTGGGGTTACAGGAGGGGCTGCTGTCGGATATGGTAAAAGAAGTGGTTCGAGGGAGGGACAATGCAAAGGAGAAGTTGACTGCGTTTATGGATGGCAGGCTAAGAGGTGAGTATCCGGCGGAAATGGCTTATTCCATGGCAGAGATTGCTAGCAAATGTGTGGCGGCTAACTTAAACGACCGCCCTTCTGTTTCTGAGGTGTTTGCGACACTGTCTAAAATACTATCTTCTTCCTTAGACTGGGATCCATCTGATGAACTTGAACACTCAAGGTCTCTTAGTCATGGCAGATAGAGGAGATATTATTTAGCTATTGTAGTCTAAATATGTTGGAAAAATGGTAGTGAAAATGATTTTTTCACTAATTTTGGACTCAAATAAATGTATTTCTATATGTGATAATAAATAATTATTTCGGGTTTGTGTACTATATTGTGAAAGTATCACAACAAACCAAACCACGTCCAAAATAGAGCTAAGATGAATGAGATATCGAAGCTTGAAAGTTGTAGGTTGGAACAACCAAAGATGATAAAATGGATTAAGTTTTGTCCCACATTGGTGGGGTGACAAAAAATGAAGTGGTTTATAAGGAGGAGCATTCCTTGTAGTGGGACCCTAAAGGGCGCGAAGCACCCTTAACTCGCAGTCGCACGCGCGCGCGCGTGGCGTGGGCACAATGTGGTGCTTTGATGGCGCACTTTGCATTTCGCACACTCGCGTCGTCGCGAGCTGCTTGAGAGCCGCCTTTGTATTTTTGACCTTGTGCGTATGGTCTAGTACATGGCGGAAGGTTGACGTAAACCGTAAAACTTCAAGTAGCGCATGAGTGCGCGTAGCCCGCGTGGAGACTCAGATATGCGTCTGCTTGGCGCGCGGATTACGTGGCGTTACGCGTCCTGGTTTCGCGTGTGAGCGGCGGATGAGTTTCGGTCCGCGTGGCGGGTTCTATATGATACGGGTCGTCCGCGGATGACGTAGGATTACGTGGGTGTGGAATGCGCGCATAACCAGGTAGCACCCTGGTCCGCGTCCTGTGGCGCGCGCAACACTAGAACGGTTAGTTGACTTGGTCAACTCAGTCATAATGACGGGTCTTGACCAGTCAAATAGTCTTCCCACTAATCTTGATTTTTCAACTTAGTCATAATGACGAGTTTTGACCACTTTAATACCTTTTATTGCAATTTATGATCGACTTTATGACCGGAGATTAATTGCAAAATGAGTTTCAACTTGGTGAAACTATATATTGAACTTTAGGTTCATTTGTATAGACAGAAGAGATGAGAGCATCTCTTGACACCAAATTTCTACAACAACTTTAATTTTTTTTCTGTCACATTTTATAAACACCAATTAACCCGGTGTTATCTCTAGCTGAGAGCCATCTCCGGCAGTACACTACTGTTCCGGTTGTTGTACCCTGGGAGACAGACCGTCTGAGAGGAGGCGCGAAATCTGTTTTAAGGGCCCCGTGTCAAACACGACCCTCAACCAAAAACCATCTACAACAAGTTTGTTATTCTTGCAGCGGAGTGCTACACAAGATGCTCCGGTTGAAGTTTACTAAAGCATTCGACTTGGATCAAGATTCGGTATATGTATTTGTTTTTATTTTAATTTACATTTTGTTTTGTAATCGGTATTGTACTATATTATTTCCTACGAATAACGAGAGTATCGTTATTATTTCTTTTTATTATTAACTAGATGGCGTCCCCCGCGCGTTGCGGCGGAGACGACGTGACATATGTTTTTTGGTTTATAATTTGACCCTAGCGGCGATACGATGTCTCTCGTAATTAACATTAGCTTTTTCTTTAACATTTTAATGTTATCATAACAAATGCAAAGCAATATTTTTATTAAAGTTTTTTGGTAAATAATTGTTGCTACCATTTGGATTGAAAGAGAACATAGTTGGCGCGTAACATGGAACATACTCGGTCAAAAAAACCCAGATTGTAGCTGTGAGAGTAGCTAAGACAGTAGGAACAAACTGTTACAAAAATATAACATTTCACTTCCATATCCAGAAAGATACCCATTTTCATAATGAAATTAACTGTTCATGAGCCTGAAAATATAAACCATATACATTAAACAATCATCTTTATTGTTCAGAATACTTGTAGGAGTATAACGCAAGACCAAGGGGTTACCTTTTATAGTTAAAAACTTGCAGGAAACTGAATCTAAGTAAGCTCAAAATACGAAAGAATTGTGCTTTGCTCGGAGGAAGGTCTATATTAAAGGTTGTAAGTCGCTCCTCTGTCTTGTTCCTGCAATATAGTTTCGAAAAAGCGCCAATAAAGTCTTAGCTTGGACCCCACAAAATGTTAAACATAAATGGTACCTCTAATAGTTGCATATACTATAACCTTATGGTTTTACAATTTTTGTCTTTTATATATGCACACTCATAGTCTCTAAACAGCCCAAGACCACCCACAGCAGTAAACATACTCATTAAAAGACACATACAACTACCTAATGCTTTACCTATTTATGCTTTCCTCTTCCACCTCTATTGTTCTCATCATCTGCCTCCAAACACAATCGTTGCTATGTTTTCATAGATCGCAACTTCTAAGTGAGTATTTTCATCTTTAATTCATTGAAGATAATGCATATCACGTCATAAAACAGTAAATCGAGGTCCGTTTTAAAACAATATAAATTCACCAAGAAATACGTAGCTGAAATGTACGCATGTTTGGCTTCTAATTTAACCCGACTAATTGGTAGTTCACAATAACATCACTTTTACTTGAACATTATCATACCACTTTCCTTTTTTTTATTAAAACTCTAAATGTCAACAGACACGAAATCCAAATCGAATAGCAAGCAATAAACATCTTACCCTAAATAGCTTAAAGATAACAACGTTTGCAAACCAACTTCTAAAAAGAGATGCAAGGATTTCATGGCCAACGAATCTGCCTATTTCTCAATCACTTTCCTAATATGTGTGCAACACGAACACAAATGAATACATAAATCAATCAGATTGAAAATCAAATAACAACGTTTGTGGACCAAATTCTTAAAAGAGATGCGAGAATTTCAAAAGCGGTGACAAACAATAAATTAAATGAGAAGCAAGAGCGAAAATAAGCATCACAAATAGAAATTAAAGAATGTAAAACTCACCTAAAACATACGGAAATGCAGGTAATGCAACTGCTGAAGAAGACTGAGCGAACCGTTTGGAAGAAACTAAGACCTGATGCATGCAAAACAGCGAGACATGCGTATAAAAAACACATGACACACGCCAGCAATAGGGAAATAAAGAGGGAACAAAACAAAAAGAAGATGCACCAAAATAGAGTCAAACCTGGGGTAAGATCAGCAAACAACCACAAACAATACCATTCGATCAACATCGTTTTATCTTCCAAAATGAAACAACTATAAATGAAAATCGGTTTTAAGGAAACATTAATCACTCGGTTGATTACCTAAATAGAAGTCATCATGAGTGTACTTGTATATACCAAACTCATTTGATGAAGAAATCAAATAATACCTGTCAATTCATTAAAGACGATGCATATCACAAAAAAAAAAAAACAGTGAATTAAGATCCATTTTAAAACAATATAAATTCGCTAACCATTACATAGAGGAAAATGTATGCGCGTGCGGCTTCTAACTTAGTCAGGCTAACTGGTTGCTCAAAGTAACATCACTACTACTTTGAATAGATAATGATGTCAGTTTCCTTTCTTCCTAAACTTTACATGTCTCTAACTTTATTTATCATTATCTAAATTGCCATGACTCATGATTATTTTGACAAATTCCATTTGACATTCGTATTATTATTGCATATCACAATAAAATTAGTTTAGAGTTGGTTGATGGTTCCTACGAATTAACACACCAAGTTAGCCAAATCAATTTATTTTTATACGACTCAACTCAGTAACTAAAATCCGTATTCATTTGCAAAAGCAATTTATATCCGTGTGAAGCCGAACATGAATTATACACTGGCTCAACTCATGATTAAAATTTTGTTTTAGGCATTTCGTCAAACAACTCATATGCATAAGTTTTAGTCATCATAGTTGTTCATGTACACCTATGAACATGCAAGCTCAACAAACCCTACTACAGCTAATCAAACTTAATGAAGATTTCAAATTAGCCGATCTCAATCAAAACACCTTTAAACAACACCAACAGAAACTTAACACAGGCACACTAAACATCAACCAACCACAATAAAAAAAACACCCAACTTCCACCTTAAACAAATAACCAAACCCACATCAAAACAAAAGCAAAAATCGATTAACATCCAAGTATAGTTAGAATCTTGATGATAATAAAAATGATTATAAACTACCTCCAAAGATGATAAATTGTTGTAGGTGAGGTCCAGCACTCCAGTCTCTCTATCCTTCCGAACTCAACAACAGATGAAACCTAATGAAAAAAAACCAAAAAAAAAAAAATGATTAACAATAAAAGTAAACAAAAAAAGATGTAACGAACCTTATTATGTTGTGCAACTACTTGCATAATTTTAAGTAATTTTCAAAATTATATTGGTTGACCAGAAAACAATACTCTGTTTATGGGAATATTTAGATGATAACAATACAACATCTTTTAAGGATTCAACCATGCATTAACATCTTCATTTCTGTAGTTCGGATTTTTTTTATATTAGACATATACTATTTCTTTCAAGTTTCAAGACTAATAATACTTTGAGAACTATAATAAATAATTAATTCTTATTATTAGATAGTAAAATAACACATCTGTAGTCCGTTGCCGCTATACAGTCGAACCATTGTTGAGGTTTAACAATATGACAAAAGCTAGTTCATATTAAAGCAGGGCTTATGAGTTGTGACCGATCTAATAAAAAAATGAGACATGCAGGTGTAATAAAAATTACCGGATTCTTGCCACAACATCGCCGGAGCTGTTTGGAACCCTATCCGTGAATGACAGAACGGCATCAACGTTGTACGAAAGGAGTGTGATAGCGATGATGATGTAGTGGCATAACGGAGGGGATGGTGGTCGCGTGGTGGTGTGACGGTGACGATGATAGGTGGGGTAGGTAGAGAGAGAATAGGAAGCTTGGGAAAAAGAGACACCAGAACTTCTGGAAAAGTAGTAGAGAACAAAGAGGGTGTGTGTGTGTGAGTGAGAGAGAGAGAGAAGCAATGGTGCAACGTAAAGAAAAAAGATGAGCAGGACATGTGTCTCTTACACAAATCAGGACACATTCACAAAACCAGCACATAGGTTTACGGGATACCACCAGTACAACATTTAAGGCATGCAGTACAACTTAGAATTGCACAAACCCCTTGCTAAATAGAAGTATTTAAATTTAATAAATTTGTGAACCCTATTTCCTACAATCTTAAAACAGACTTTCGTGTAGATTATCGGTATAATCTAAAAACCTTCTTATTGAGGATTTTTTGGGTTCACGAAAGTGTAAATTATTAATTGGGATTTTTGTTAAAATCTTACAATTTTTTTTTTTGGAAATATATATTTAGTACATAGAGTCGGATTAATTTTATGATTGGAGTACAATCTTTAATCCGAAATACCGTGTTTACAAAACGAACATTTGATTCTTGCTTTTTGTGTTCATGGGTTTGTCATATTCATGGATATTTTTGTTAAATCGATTTTATACAAATATAAAATGTACTTTAAAATGTTTTAGAATACATTTTTTTTCTTCTAATGAGCGTATTAGAAAAATAATTGTGTAAACCCATGTAAAATATTTGCTAGAGGTTATTTATAATGAGCGTGTTAGAGATTAACCTTAATAAAATATTATCTAGTGAACGTATTAGAAAATATTTTGGCAACCCGTATAGAAACGTTTGGTTTACGTTTTCGATCTAACAAGCGTGTTAGAGATCATTATTTGGCGAAATAGTGATTGCTATCGAATGTATTGAAACACGTTTATTTCTAACGAGCGTGTTGGAAATAATTATTATTTTTGTAAAATAATAAGTTTCAAAACATTTATATTTTCTAACGACTGTGTTAGATATTACTATTATTCTAAAATAATAAGTTTATAACCTTTATATTTTCTAACGAGCGAGTTGGAAAATATTATTTTTTGTAAATAATAAGGTTTAAAACTTTCGTATTTTCTAACGAGCGTGTTAGAAAGTAATTATTTTAGTAAAATATAACTAGTTTCAAAATATTGAGAACATTTAGATTTCTAATGGGCGTATTAGAAATTAGTTATGTAAACAAACAAGCTTTGAAACATGTATATCTAATGAGCGTGTTAGAATTGACGACATTGAAAGAATAATGTGTCATCAAGCATTTCTAATGAGCGTATTAGAAATGACTATTTACAAATCACAGGTAAAATTTCTAACGAGCGTGTTAGAAAGTGATGCTTTTGTAAATATAAACAAGCTAGACGTTTAACTTTCTAACGAGCGTGTTACAATGGCTTATTATATTTATATATGAGCCAATAAAGGTTTAAATGGTCTTGTAATTGTTTATTTCTAACAGGCGTGTTAGAAATGGTTGTATATATATAAACCGATAAGTTTTGAAACGATTTTGGTAATCGTTTATTTCTAACGAGCGTGTTAGAAACGGTTTATTTATATACCCAAAACACCATATAACGATGAGCGTAACCGTTTGTATTCTAACAAGTATGTTAGAAATGGTTAGTTATTGAAACCAATTTTTTTTTAGTTGGTACACATATAGTTTCTAATGAGCGAATTAGAAAAGATTTATCATAAAATCCATATACTTTAACGATTTATAATCGTTTATTTTCTAACAAGTGGGTTAGAATCGTGTTCACTATGATAAACTATCTAAGATGATTTGTAATCATTTTATTTCTAACGGGCGAGTTAGATACGGTTTTAATAATAAACTATTTTCGAGTTTGTGGTCTTGATTTGTAATCAAAGCATAAACATATATAGTTTAATTTTTAAAACAGTTGCAAAACGGAGAAATGTTTTGTACGAATAAAACATGTATTTGCAATGGTTCGATACTTGTACAAGAAGTATAATGGCTTGAACCATATAATAGTCATGGTGAGACTATTTGGTGGAAAACAATTCAATGTTGTTTGCTCACCTACTTGCGAGTAGTATATTGTAAACAACTTTGTTGTTTTGGATAATTGTCTCATTGAGGGAGTACCTCGAAACATGCCACAAAACGATATAATTGCGATTATTTCGTTGAATAATAAAGTGTTAAGGAGAATAACACTTTGAGATTTGATGTCTATATATCCTTATATGAATCCGTTTAAAATACATTTTGAAATATATATTATATATAATTTTGGGTTTATCGTTTTTATAATAATCAAGTGATTAAAATATAATAAACGATAAATAAAAAAAAGAGTAAACGATGGTAGTTTCTTTCTTTGACGATTTACCTTTGACGAATTTAATAAGGATATTTTTTTAACGGCTTATGCAAGAAGTGACTTGCAAGAACACAATGAGCGGGTTGTGATCATGACTTATGCAATAAGTCACATGCCAAACATCAAACGTACAACCAAATCATGAGAGAATCATGATGAATGTGGCAAGTGTATTGAGATTAAATACACGAAAATGAGATATGTCATCAAATGTTGAGAGTATCAACATGGAAATACACACTTGTGAATTTTCGATGACTTTAACATATGAAAGAAATGTATGTTAAGATTGTAAATTCCTTAATAAATTTTGCTAAATTTATTGTAAGACATTTACAATAGTGATGGATGTGTAGATGTTTCTACAACCATCAATGTTGTTTGACCTATGTGAAGGATTTGTCCTTAGTTTTGGGAGACTTTCCCAATACATGGTTTTAACAAAACAACATGGAAATGTATATATCACTTTAGGCATATGTGAATGCTATGTCATTGAGTGTCAATCTAATTGACTCTATCTCAAGACTTTAGTGATTTTATACTATTTTTGTTCATCGTGTTGATGATGAATAAATTCATCAAAGTGACTTATATTAAGACTTACGTTTAAGTTCTTAAGAGTCAATGGTGAAGCCTTGGAGATTAAAGGCAAATGAGTTTGATCCTAATGGATAAAATTGACTATGGTTTTGAGACATTCCTAAAACAGAGGTTTTGGAATGGTAAAATAAAATCTCATTATTGTGTCTAACTAAGACGTGAATGTTTGAAAGAGATAGTGCGTTATCTCTTAAGGCTGTGAAGAATCAGAATGATGCATCTTCTGTTCACATGCTAGAGTATTGAAGTCTAAAGCATGCTAGACTAATACTTGATAATTTAGATGCTCGATGGAAATTAAATTAACATTTAAACATTCAAAATATGAGACGACACGAGAATTGATTTTATATAAACAAAACTATAAATATAATTTCATTAATAAGGATAACTCGAAAGGACCGATTACATAGTTCATTGGTTATGATTCTATTCGGTTTCATATGAGGAGTACTCATATTGCTCAGAAGCTCTTGTGAGCTATTGAAATCTGAATAGAGCAATACACAAAATTACTTACGTAACATAGAGATATAGATATTTTCTATCTTATCATGGGGGTGTTAGTGTCATAATGAGTGGTATTACTCAAACTTCCTCAAAGTGCAAACAATGTGGGGGAAGAGCCATTTAAGAAACACCCTTAAGGGGGTAGAAAATGGTATTTGAGAAGTTTTCTCAAACTTCATACGAAAGGGAGAACCTTTCATCACTCCATTGGATGTTATCCAAATAACACTTAAATGTGGGGGTGGCTTGCATTTGAAAATGGAGTGAGTCAATCGAGTTGATTGGACTCAAATGCCAATTGGTAAGAATCGAAGTCTAGCTAACTTTGAATCACGTCACCAAAGGCATGGAAACGTGTTTAGCCATGAATTGAGTTTCATGACATTCTAAAGACGAAAAGGAAGGTTCAAAGGGTAACACCTTCCTATCCTGCTACCATAACCAGATCTATGTTTATATCACATGTTATAAGTCTTACGAATGGACAAAATGGCAAAATTGACCAGCTGGTCAAGACACACGTTTGGACAACTTATCTCAATTGCAAATTATCGTTATTGACTTAGCATAGTCAAAGATAATTTTGGATCCAACAACCCGGCCGTTGATACGAGATCAAGTTGTAGAATGAGACTAAAGCCCATGGAAAAAGGGACATGAGGGAAACCTAACCTAGTTGACTGGAGATCCCAAGATCTAGGTTCAATAGGAAAACTTAATCATGAACCGAAGGGTGGTCACTGTGGGGGCATAGCTGTAACATTGGTATTTTTTTTCGTATTTTCCATTCTAGTCCTTGTATTCTTGTATCTTTCCATTTTGTACCCTTGTAATCCCGAGCTTATGATCAATGGAAAAGTATTTTATCAATTACATTTAATCTTAATCTATTTCATTTATTCTATAAATTCTGCGCGACGCAAACTTTATATAACGTCGCGTGATTCTTAATTTTGTTGTATTATAAATGCTATATTTAACAAATTCTAAGTTCGCCTTTATTCGTTTCGTTTAGGTTACTCCTACCAATTCTTGACGGGTCGTCGTTATAATTTATCCTATTCAAGTTAGACTTTATAACAAGAAACTTATTTAGTTAAGATCTTAATATATAATTATTAATAATAAAACATATATATATAATAATAATAATACAAAAAAAAAACATAACATTAAATGTTATGTAAATATGCCGTAGACTTTTTTTTGTCATTATTTATTTATTTATTTTTCTTTTTCTTTTAAATATATATTTACCATTAATTAACTTCTAACCACCCTAATTAATTCATTAAATACCCAACCCTTTCACCCCAACTATAAATACACCACTCCTACCCATTCTAACACTTGCTCATTTCTAAATCCTCTCTAAATCTCCAAAGCTTTCAAGAATTCTCTCAAGAATAAGTGAGTTTCTCACTTCACCTTCAACCTCTCTTCTACTTTCTTCACTCTCCTCTTCTTCAAACCCTTTGAGGAAACCTCTAGGACCTCTCTCCTATTTGCCATGGCAAATATACATGAGTAGGGCACCAATTTGAGGCCTCAAATGTGGTTATCTTCTATTATCTTTTATGCACTAGGTTGTTAATAATACCAACCAAGTTCACCAACAACTCAATGATGGAGGGACTTGTGTTATGGTTCATGGTTGACAAAAGGAAGGCCAAGGCTCATTCAAACTAAGTCACCATACCCTACTTCTTAAGTTATATAAATACTAAATTATATAAACTCTACTAATTTAATAACTCGGAAAGGTTTGTGGATACATCCCTACCTTACCAATGCTTGACTCTCATAACCATCTGAATCACCTCTATGGTGGTTTGTGTTTTGGTTCGCCTAAAAGGCTTGCTTGACTCTTATGACCATCCGAATCACCTTCATGGTGGTTTGTGTTTTGGTTCGCCTAAAAGGCTTGCATGACTCTCGTGAATCTATAATCTAAACCCGAACCTAAGACCCTTTATTCTTTAATTCTAGATAACCAAGGCTAAAGCTAAACCTACCAAGACTTACCTTTTTGGAACTCTATCAAACGCACCCAAAGGTGAGTTCATACTTGTCCTCCTTTTATTCTTTATTCTTTAGGGCTCAACATGTATCACTATCAAAACTTAAACGATTTCATACTCTTAAACTATTATGCTCAATCTAAATGCTATTATGCTATGCCATGCTAGAATTCAAAGTCTTACATACAAATGTACGATTAGTTAACAACCCACCTTACATGTATAGCGCTATAGGTTGACACGCCGCCCCCTTTATGGGTCATGATAAGATGAAGTCTTTTGTGTTATCGAGTGTTGTTGCCGTTTGTATGGTTCTACGTGCATATGCCTATAACATGATGATTCGAGTAGACTTTTCTATACTATGTACTTAGACTCAAACTAGTATGCTCACCAATGCTTTATGTGTTGACGGATATTTTATACATGTTGCAGGAAATGTTTGATGCAAGATATTCAAGAAATCTACTTAGGATTGGACTAGAAACTCACGCTAGTTTAAGTTCTATATTTTGATGTCGTATTTCTCTTTTCATGAAAACAATTTGTATTATGTTATCTTTTTAGACGATGATTATGCTATGAATGAAATTTTATCTTTAAATCATATTGTCACGAATTCTAGTGTCATGAAGTCTTTGAACAATCTATCACAAGTCTCACCTCGATGTTTCCGCCATCGGTTGGGGTGTGACAGATTGGTATCAGAGCCATGACTATAGGGATCTAGGAAAAATTGCCATGTTTGACCTAGACTATAGTTAAGAACCTTTTTGACCATTCCTTTTATCATGCTTAATATACTTGTTCTCCCTATCTTCCTTCTACTTTATTCCTTGGTCTTCAAAAATTTACCTTCCTATTTGTGGATTACCCTACACTCGAAGACGCTCGTATATCACAAACGAAAGAAATCACCGAAATAGGTGTGAAACCCTCACTTTGGTGATAACTTTCAATCCACGTAAATTCTTTGTGTTTTTGAAACTACACCAAGATAGGAGTGATATCCCCACCTTGGTGGAAATTTCACAATTTTCGTTCTAGTGGACACTTACCAATCGAAGGTTGGAATTAATTTTCTTACCACGTTGGACAAAGTGTACAAACCACACTCAAAGAAACGACCTCGCTAAGATAGGAGTGAAATCCGCAACTTAGCGACTAGTTTCAATCCTTGATTTTTTTTTTTAAATCTCGCCAAAGTCTCAAATTTACTAATGACAAGAAACATGTAGTAACTGGAAGGGTGAATACCGTTAACCGAAAGTTTCGGCGAGAGTATTACCACCTATTAGGCCAAAGCATGTTTTCAAACTCAAAGGTGAATTCGAATCACTTTGGTTAGTCTTAGTTCCGTTTCGGAACACTCCAATTGCTTGCTTAAAACAAGCCTCTCATTTTATGTTAATATTATTTTCAATGTTGTTTTCATGCTATGTTTTCGCTACATATATTCGATTTATTTTTTTTACTACTCGCAAAGGCTCTCAAGACTCGCATCTCAAGTACTCTAGCAATCTCCAAACAATACTAATAATCGCAAACCAACATAAATCAAAACTCCTTTTATGCTAATTAAGCGCACCATACTTGCTTATATATACGTGTTACGTTATTTGAACAATGTGAAACTTGCATACTATACGTGTAACTTGAACTTACATACTAAATCTATGAGAACAACTTGAGCTTATGTAAAAGAAAATTTTTATATATTCGAATTTACACCAACTTTACCGATCTAGTGAAATTTTACTCACAAACTTTCATTGTTAATCAACATTCTAATAACTCCTTTCCTAAATTCAAAAGTCACCTTGCAAAAAAAAAAAAAACGCTTATGCAAATTTTCATATGTATGATTCTCGTAGATGTCTTCCCGTCTCAACAACATCGACCTCAACCAACTGGCAAGTTTTATTGCCCATGAACTAGTCAAGATCCTCCCTAACCTAGAGACACCAACAAACCCAATTCCAAACCCCTGTGATACCATCCAGGACAGCACAAACCATGTAGATACTAAACCTTCTACCCATACCCTTACCAAACAAACGAAAAAGGATAACCGAAAACGCAAAAACCTCAAACGTAACCACACTTCGACAACTCCTAAGACTCCAAATCCCAACAAAAAGCAGTACCATGGAACCTATCCGTTATGCAAGTGTTGTAAATTCCACCATCCCACTCACACACCATTTCGCCACACCACTAAACCACGACCCGAACAACCTACTAGTACTACCTTATTTACTAAAGCCAATGGATTGATATGCTCCGAGTGCAACGACCCAACCCATGAACACAACAAATACCCAAGACTTGCCATGGTGATCTACGATGATGGAAGACCCACTCACCACTCTAAAGAAGATTGATTTTTCTTTTCTTTTTAAAAAAATGAGAATTCCTTTATGTAATGTTTTCAAGAAATTGTTCGGATGTGAAATTTTCTTTTATGAATTATGAAATATCATTGTTATCCTAGCTTACAATCATAATTTATCGGCAAAAATTTAAACAACGCAAACCCCTTTTTCTCCTCGCACACAATCTTTTCCAAAATTTTTGAACAAAATTCTTCCTGCCATTCCTAAGAGGATGCCTATTCTTCTATAAAATCCTCACCTTCAAACAAATACGTGCGCCGAGTCGCTATTACAAACAAGATTCTAAATGGTAAAAGTATTTGAAATAAATTTTCTTTTGTAAACAAGACTTGTGACAAAAAATCAAATAACCTACTTCTTTATAACCCCAAAACCTTTTCTCTTGAAATCATATCACGAGTCAAAATATTCATCAACGCTAAACTAAAATTTTCAATAAACTATTTTCCTCGCTTAATAAAATGGATTTTTCATAAATCAAACGACCATCTTCGATAAGACTTTTACACTAAATTTTCCCCACTTCAATTAAATCCATTTTTCTTTAACATCCAATGGACTAAATTCTTCTACCATCAAACTTGACCCTCAGACTTGAAAAGCTAAAATTTCTCGCGTACCCATAAAACTCAATTTGTAATAAACCCAAAATCTATGTTGCCCACAGTCAAAACATTTTACACGTTTCCATTAGGAATCCAATTGTCCATTCTTTTGTTTGATTTATACATTTGAACGTAACCACATATGCACAAGTCTATACCGTTATGTCATGAAACAATACATCTATGCCAAAAACACGTACGGCTAACAACATCAAAAACTTGCTTAATGCCGTTTCACATTATGTGTTTGCATGTCACGTTGCTTGTTATATTTACAACATCAAAACTGTTTAATGCCTTAGCCTATTGTCTTTTCCTTTGTGCATAATTATTTTGTGTCCACTAGTGACCCACACATAACTAAGACAAATTATGTGGACCATACGACAATTGGACTAATTACGGGTGCACACGTAATTACAAAAATTGGGCGTATGGAAAACATAACGAGTCCCAGTGTGTGTAACCTATCATGACTTGAATAACAACACGGATGAGGTATGATAACGGCATGGTGGATACGCCGCCGGTACATCCTATACATAAATGTCCTGTCATACTACCAAAAGTAGAGTTATTCGTGTCATGAGAAGTATTGGGTGTCGAGTTAAATTTTTGACCAACACTTATGTTATTTATATTTTGCGATACCATTTATGTTATAGTTTACTAGTCTAATTACGCTTGCATCATTCGTCTTTTATGCATATCATAACCTTGTTTTGAACCACACTTTCCACTATGCAACATCATCCTTGCTATGAATAATCTATACTTGCAATCTCCATCGAACTTCGTTCCTTCCTCGTGCTTTCCTTGCTTAATCAGCAATCCTTCCATTATCAAGAATCTATTTCTAAAATTCTATAAGCTCTTAACTTAATCTCTAAAAGCATTTATACATGTAAAACAAGATTCGTCTCTCACTGTTATATATTTCATTGACTAATTATGTACTAGATTTCAAAACTAAATAACTACTATTTATTTCGCCAAAAAGTTGTTTTTCAAATAGTCCAATTTCTCGTTTAGTTAATTACTTCTAAAAAGTTTTTCCTAACAAAATTTTTGACCTTGTGCAAACCAAATATCTATTACTAAATACTGCTCATTACCGCATCTAGTCACTCATTATGCTCACATATTTACTATTCCACCCAATCACTCAAGGACATTTTTTTTACAAGCCAAAATTTCTACTACTTCTTATATAGTATATTTACTTATCTTCCCAAATTTTCCTACTTCATATAGGTTATACCGTATATTTACTTATCTACCCGAAATTTGTTACATTAACCCCATACTCAAACCTACCTATACGTACCATTTTCTTTCACTAATCACCAAAAATGTTTTAGTTGGTTAAACTTGCGAAATTTATCTACCATCCACCACCCTACAAAAATGCTTTAGTCGATTAAACTTTCAAATTTCTACGTACGACCTTGGTTAAAATTTTAAAAGTACTTTTCGTACGAGCATAATTATCGCACAAGTGACTAGATGCCGTATTCGATTTAAACATAATAAACTAACAAGTTTTTGTTCCTATTAAACACATATCAAACCATTTACCTATTTTCAAAAGGCCGACTCTTAATTAAATTTCGAGACGAAATTTCCTAAAGTAGGGGAGACTGTAACATTGGTATTTTTTTTCGTATTTTCCATTCTAGTCCTTGTATTCTTGTATCTTTCCATTTTGTACCCTTGTAATCCCGAGCTTATGATCAATGGAAAAGTATTTTATCAATTACATTTAATCTTAATCTATTTCATTTATTCTATAAATTCTGCGCGACGCAAACTTTATATAACGTCGCGTGATTCTTAATTTTGTTGTATTATAAATGCTATATTTAACAAATTCTAAGTTCGCCTTTATTCGTTTCGTTTAGGTTACTCCTACCAATTCTTGACGGGTCGTCGTTATAATTTATCCTATTCAAGTTAGACTTTATAACAAGAAACTTATTTAGTTAAGATCTTAATATATAATTATTAATAATAAAACATATATATATAATAATAATAATACAAAAAAAAAAACATAACATTAAATGTTATGTAAATATGCCGTAGACTTTTTTTTGTCATTATTTATTTATTTATTTTTCTTTTTCTTTTAAATATATATTTACCATTAATTAACTTCTAACCACCCTAATTAATTCATTAAATACCCAACCCTTTCACCCCAACTATAAATACACCACTCCTACCCATTCTAACACTTGCTCATTTCTAAATCCTCTCTAAATCTCCAAAGCTTTCAAGAATTCTCTCAAGAATAAGTGAGTTTCTCACTTCACCTTCAACCTCTCTTCTACTTTCTTCACTCTCCTCTTCTTCAAACCCTTTGAGGAAACCTCTAGGACCTCTCTCCTATTTGCCATGGCAAATATACATGAGTAGGGCACCAATTTGAGGCCTCAAATGTGGTTATCTTCTATTATCTTTTATGCACTAGGTTGTTAATAATACCAACCAAGTTCACCAACAACTCAATGATGGAGGGACTTGTGTTATGGTTCATGGTTGACAAAAGGAAGGCCAAGGCTCATTCAAACTAAGTCACCATACCCTACTTCTTAAGTTATATAAATACTAAATTATATAAACTCTACTAATTTAATAACTCGGAAAGGTTTGTGGATACATCCCTACCTTACCAATGCTTGACTCTCATAACCATCTGAATCACCTCTATGGTGGTTTGTGTTTTGGTTCGCCTAAAAGGCTTGCTTGACTCTTATGACCATCCGAATCACCTTCATGGTGGTTTGTGTTTTGGTTCGCCTAAAAGGCTTGCATGACTCTCGTGAATCTATAATCTAAACCCGAACCTAAGACCCTTTATTCTTTAATTCTAGATAACCAAGGCTAAAGCTAAACCTACCAAGACTTACCTTTTTGGAACTCTATCAAACGCACCCAAAGGTGAGTTCATACTTGTCCTCCTTTTATTCTTTATTCTTTAGGGCTCAACATGTATCACTATCAAAACTTAAACGATTTCATACTCTTAAACTATTATGCTCAATCTAAATGCTATTATGCTATGCCATGCTAGAATTCAAAGTCTTACATACAAATGTACGATTAGTTAACAACCCACCTTACATGTATAGCGCTATAGGTTGACACGCCGCCCCCTTTATGGGTCATGATAAGATGAAGTCTTTTGTGTTATCGAGTGTTGTTGCCGTTTGTATGGTTCTACGTGCATATGCCTATAACATGATGATTCGAGTAGACTTTTCTATACTATGTACTTAGACTCAAACTAGTATGCTCACCAATGCTTTATGTGTTGACGGATATTTTATACATGTTGCAGGAAATGTTTGATGCAAGATATTCAAGAAATCTACTTAGGATTGGACTAGAAACTCACGCTAGTTTAAGTTCTATATTTTGATGTCGTATTTCTCTTTTCATGAAAACAATTTGTATTATGTTATCTTTTTAGACGATGATTATGCTATGAATGAAATTTTATCTTTAAATCATATTGTCACGAATTCTAGTGTCATGAAGTCTTTGAACAATCTATCACAAGTCTCACCTCGATGTTTCCGCCATCGGTTGGGGTGTGACAATAGCTAAGATATATGTTTATATATAAGCTAGTATGTATGGTTATATACATATCCCCTAAATTACAAAAGGGTGTTTAATTACATCCTAGTCCATTCCTATAATATCAGTGACATTGTTGAGAGCTTAAGCATAAGGTATGGTTTAATGATTAGTGTAAATCATAGTACACCATAATGCTTTTAATGATTTAAAATCACCTATGTTGGAGAGAAGTGTGGTCGCTTCGAATGAAATTGTGGGCACAATTTCTAGAGCTCC
The DNA here is from genome assembly GCA_030844895.1 of Ambrosia x helenae. NCBI lineage: Eukaryota > Viridiplantae > Streptophyta > Magnoliopsida > Asterales > Asteraceae > Ambrosia > Ambrosia x helenae. The sequence goes on from CM061231.1 coordinate 100,843,896, forward strand.
CGCAAAACCAGGAGAGTGTTCCATGACCGTTATTGGACACGATAATGAGGGGATGGCCCAGCTAGGGAAAGTATTGTGTGAAGTGTATTGTCGTTTACACAAATGGGGGTATGTTCAAAGACATCAAGTTCTACATACCGCTAGTAGGCTAAGTATGCTTCACAAAGGAAGGTTCAAAGGCTACACCTACCTATCCTGCAATACTCGACTGCTGAGGTTTCATCGGGGAATTTGTGTGTTTTCGATCTCCATTCATGTGGGGGATTGTTGGAAAAATGGTAGTGAAAATGATTTTTTCACTAATTTTGGACTCAAATAAATGTATTTATATATGTGATATTAAATAATTATTTCGGGTTTGTGTACTATATTGTGAGAGTATCACAACAAACCAAACCAAACCACGTCCAAAATAGAGCTAATATGAATGAGATATCGAAGCTTGAAAGTTGTAGGTTGGAACAACCAAAGATGAGAAAATGGATTAAGTTTTGTCCCACATTGGTGGGGTGACAAAACATGAAGTGGTTTATAAGGAGGAGCATTCCTTGTAGTAGGACCCTAAAGGGCGCGAAGCACCCTTAACTCGCACTCGCAAACGTGCGCGCGTGGCGTGGGCACAATGTGGTGCTTTGATGGCGCACTTTGCACACTCGCGTCGCCGCGAGCTGCTTGAGAGCCGCCTTTGTATTTTTGACCTTGTGCGTATGGTCTAGTACATGGCGGAAGGTTGACGTAAACCGTAAAACTTCAAGTAGCGCATGAGTGCGCGTAGCCCGCGTGGAGACTCAGATGTGCGTCTGCTTGGCGCGCGGATTACGTGGCGTTACGCGTCCTGGTTTCGCGTGTGAGCGGCGGACGAGTTTCGGTCCGCGTGGCGGGTTCCATATGATACGGGTCGTCCGCGGATGACGTAGGATTACGTGGGTGTGGAATGCGCGCATAACCAGGTAGCACCCTGGTCCGCGTCCTGTGGCGCGCGCAACACTAGAACGGTTAGTTGACTTGGTCAACTCAGTCATAATGACGGGTCTTGACCAGTCAAATAGTCTTCCCACTAATCTTGCTTTTTCAACTCAGTCATAATGTCGAATTTTGACCACTTTAATACCTTTTATTGCAATTTATGTTCGACTTTATGACTGGAGATTAATTGCAAAATGAGTTTCAACTTGGTGAAACTATATATTGAACTTTAGGTTCATTTGTATAGACAGAAGAGATGAGAGCATCTCTTGACACCAAATTTCTACAACAACTTTATTTTTTTTTCTCACATTTTATAAACACCAATTAACCCGGTGTTATCTCTAGTTGAGAGCCATCTCCGGTAGTACACTACTGTTCCGGTTGTTGTACCCTGGGAGACAGACCGTATGAGAGGAGGCGCGAAATCTGTTTTAAGGGCCCCGTGTCAAACACGATCCTCAACCAAAAACCGTCTACAACAAGTTTGTTATTCTTGCAGCGGAGTGCTACACAAGATGGTCCGGTTGAAGTTTACTAAAGCATTCGACTTGGATCAAGATTCGGTATATGTATTTGTTTTTATTTTCATTTACATTTAGTTTTGTAATCGGTATTGTACTATATTATTTCCTACGAATAACGAGAGTATCGTTATTATTTCTTTTTATTATTAATTTAATAAAATTGTGAACCCTAATTCCTACAAAATATAATGTCTTTTTTTATTATGTTAAGTGTTTTAAATGTTAAAAATAAAATAAGGTTTCCATTAAGAAATGAAGAGGAAGTTTGATTAACTCCCAAACAAAAACAGATCAAAAATCCAATTCAATATGGCATTACGGTCCTGCTCATAGTTTTGAGTCCTCATAGTCCAGATATAGACCGAACCGATTTCAAGCCACGTCAAACCAATGAACCGCCACTTTGTCATACAGTAAGCGCGTTTACAGGTCTGCATTGTTTAATAGTCTGAGCCCTTTCATAAGTGCAGCCATGACCCATGTTAGCTAAAAGGATTTCTAGTTTGTACAAGGTCTAAGAGGGTGTTTGGGATTGAGTTTGGAAATGTAAAAGTGTTTTTGGTAAAAAGTGCTTATTGGCTTATGACTTTTTGAAAAGGAGTTTTAGCTTTTGGGATTAGAAACGTCAAAAAGTCAATAGATTATCTTTTTTTAAGTGTTTCGCTTAACTTATTGTTAATATTGGTTATATGGGTGGTAAATTTGTAATTTTTTTTCAAAAGTCAAAAGTCAAAAGCCAAAAGCCAGGATTTCTAATTTTTCAAAAACAACTTTTCCACCCTTAAAAGCCAAAAGCCAAAACAGAAAGTGTTTTTGGGTTACACAAACAACTTATTGACTTATTGGCTTTTTAGAAAAGCCAATAAGTAAATAAGTTGTTTTGAAACTCGATCCCAAACACCCTCTAAAAGTAGAATGTTTTAGAGGATATAAGCTCACATTATTTTTGCTACTAATTCATATAAAGTCGAGTTAACACGAATTCGAATGTTCAGATTCTAATCGGGCTTATCAAATTCGTTTCGAACTTGAATTTATTCAGAATCCAGCTTCAAAAATGTTGAAACAAACTACACTAAGTCAAGTAGTCAACCTTAATCCACTACTCAAAGTTCTTAAAACCAATCTATATATATGTGATAATATTATTATTTATTATTATGAGTGGTTTGGATAATGATTTGGAGTAAATTTGGGTGTTGTGGAAATAATGGAGGACTTGACTATAGTATGCGGATAGCGTGTTGGACGCGTAGGTCAATGGGTCATTTTTCGTCTATACATAAATGCAACTTTAAACTAGTGGGTTTGAAACGTTGGGAAAAAAAAAATTAAATAAGTAAATCGTTGTGATAAAATGTGATACTCCAGGTAAATCTTATATCGGTCGTTGTCTGGTTGTCATGAGAGATTATTGGTTCATATGTAATCTAATGCCTCTTAAATCACCAATGCGTTTTGAGGCTTAAAGTTAGTAGATGAGATGAGAACTTCACAATTAAGTGTGTTCAGGTGGGAGCAATACCCAGATGAGTGACCTCATGGGAAGTCTCAACCGGAACAACCAAAAACAAATCTGTGAGCTTTGGATGGGTGCCATCAGGACAAAGCAGACAATATTGATGATGAGAGAGGCCGGATGTTATATAAAATGATAAAACAATCTCGTGGAGAATGCATATTTGGAAGCTATGTAAAAGTTGTATACGAAAACCAAGTTATTCTAATAAAGTTTACATCAAAACGTGTGTAAAGATAAACACGACATTCGTGCATTACAGCTCCTATGTCATAGAAACATTCAAGCACATACAATTTTCTTATAATAACATTATTTACTCGTACTGAAACGTGTATAATGCTAGTTTAAATTGCTAGAATTTAGCAAATTATGCATAGTAAAACCTTGATGCTAATAGTATTACCACTTTGTAGGTTAACACTTTTTTTCTAACTAAATCATCCTTTTGGAACTTATCTACATTAATTATCTTTACTCCTTACCACTGAAATTTTGAAAAAAAAAAAATACCTATTAAAACATTTTCCAGTTATGAAATGAAAATATTATTACATTTAAAAAAACCCTCTTAAAACATAAGGTAAACAAGAATTAAAGCTTTATTTCGGTACCTAAATACATTAAACAACTTCCATCAAATTTGTTACATAAAACATTTCTATACACTTATACGAATCCAATCAATTTCAACAACTTTATCACACACCGAGTTAACTCATCATCATAACTCTAAACTCATCAAAATCCAACACCCCCATCACCATCACTTACTAAAAGAATATAAGAAAATTATTCAAGATTCACAAGTTGTTGCGTCTATAGTTCTTTCTTTACACACAAGGATCCTCCAGTCTTCTTCTTTAAAAAACTCACAAGAACATAACTGATAACTGGTCTCATCTCACCAGAGACATTGGCAAAAATTAGTGTTATTTGTAAGCCAAGGGGGTCGGCACCCCTTAAAAAAAATTAGTGTAATTTGTAAGCAAAAATTCCAATCGCACCTAGGCCTGTAAACAAACCGAACGAACACGAACACGGGCGTGTTCGTGTTTGTTCATTTAACTTTAACCGAACACGAACACGAACAAGAACACATAATCGAACACATTTTTGTGTTCGTGTTCGTTCATTAAGAAATTTGTCGTGTTCATGTTCGTTTATGTTCGTTCATTTAAAACTTATACGAACTGTTCATGGACATAAACGAACACAAGTGATCAATACAAATGAACACAAACGAACATAAACGAACACAAACAAGTTAATAATGATTCATCACAATGCAGCCAAAACCAAATGACGGGGATGAGAAATACGGCGATGCTATGGTCTGTGGAGACGGGGATGGGGGAGACGGCGACGCTGTTGAGGCTTGAAGCTGGAGAGTGGAGGCGGGGCTGTGGAGGTGGTCGACCGGAAGCAGACGAAGGTAGGGCTGTGGAGTGTGGAGAAGAAAGGAGGTGTGGCTGTGAAGTATGAATATCGTCTGATAAGTGATATGGTTAGAATATTAAATTTAGGGTTAAATTTTTAGAACATAGGAATTAAGACACTTAACAAAAGAAAATATAACGTTCATGATATTCTTTCTTGTCACCGGTCTGCTAAGGATGGGACTCGGGTGAGGAAGGTTTTTTACGCGGTTATCCTAACGACATTTTGGAGCTTATGGCGGGCTAGAAATGATTTGGTCTTTAAACAAAAGCAGGTATCGATCCGGAATATTATTGAAGAAGTCAAGATTATGAGTTTCTTATGGGTCACGAGTCGCGCCAAGATGAAGGATATGACGTGGGATGCTTGGGGAAGTTTTGATGCCTCAAAAATGGGATAAAGTTTTGTTATTTCTTAGTTTTTGTTCGGCTTGATGTGTTTGGGATTGTTTGTTTCGTTTTGATTGTATCTCGGACTTTTTGCTAGTTCCTTGCTAGCTTCGTGAATCAATAAAGTTGTTTGGCCGTTCAAAAAAAAAACAAAAGAAAAGAAAATATAAATAATAAAAAGAAAGTTAAGTTTAATTAAGCGAACATAAACGAACGAACATAAACAAACATAAATGAATGAACATAAACGAACATAAATTAACGAACATAAACGAACGTTCATGAACATAAATGAACGAACAAAGCGTCTGTTCATGTTCGTTCGTTTAATTAAACAAACAAAAAATTGTGTTCGTGTTCGTTCATTTATTTAAATAAACGAACACAAATGAACTTCCCGCCAAACAGTTCACGAACAGTTCATGAACGTTCGGTTCGTTTACAGGCCTATTCGCACCCCTTAAAAGTTCGGTCAAACCGTCTGATCGCACCCTATAAAATAATTTCGAGGTCAGCCACTGTCAAAGATCTTCCCATTTCAAGTCCCCGGCTTCCTAGTCTCTACCAAAAAACGGTCCACCTATTTGTCGATTCATGAGGCGTATGAATTTCATTTTGTGTTATTAATTAAATATATTGATCGGTGTCGTTTTATATAGGTAATCTAGTACAAGCATATGGATGCAATCTATGATTGCTTAGACTAAACGGTATGGGGGCGGCTTAGGCCCATCGTGGCCCGGCCAACACCGCCCCCGACGCACGAGGGTCGGCTGAAACGGCTGAGGTTGGACGGATTGAATAGGTCTCTTCCATTGGTTGATTGTTTGTTGTGGGCCACTCTTAACAGTCATATGACCGTTTCATAATAAAATAAAATAAAATAAAAATAAAAACCCCCTGCAACTCCACCGACTGATGAAGACGATGAAGACGATGTTGTGGTGTTGTGATTGTTGGTGTTCTGCTGGTTGTGGTGTTGAGATGGGTTGGAATAACGATGGCAACGATGAAGACGGAGAAGACGATGATCTCCGGTCACCGAAGAAGAAGACGATGGCCTGCAATTCACCGACTGACGAAGAAGATGATGTACATGTGTATGTCTATATGTGTATAATGTGATTTTTTAATTAGTTATTTTAATTATTATTCAGAATTTGAAATTAAATAAATAAAAGGGTGGATCAATGTGAGTGGAGGACTACGCCACACCCTTGGGTAGTCCTCGAAATGTCTAAAACCATGTAGGACCCACTTTTTGATGACATGACGACAATGCTTCCCAAGCCTTGCCTCCACCACACCACATAATCTTATAGTGAGCGAGTATTTAGATTTTTTTCCCAGACTATAGTTATACAATTGATATCTAGATATGCAATTTGTGTTGTACATTTGTGACACATTTAATGGTATGGGATTGGATGCTTAGAAATAATCCCTTCAACAAATAGTTTTTATTTTATTTTATAGTATACATTTTCCTCACGAAACAATTACTTTGTAGCTAACATACCAAATAGACATCAAAGGAGGATGAACCGTTTTATTAAACTACAAATTACCGTCGTCTTATTTTATCTTAATATTCAATTAAGGTTTTGTTCTAAGTTTTAACAAGTCATATAAATCTGATTTTTTCATTATCGTGACAAACCAAAACGATACCATCTAAATATCATTGGTACCAATATTGAAAAAATACTTACTAAAAGAATATAAGAAAATTATTCAAGATTCACAAGTTGTTGCGTCTACAGTTCTTTCTTTACACACAAGGATCCTCCAGTCTTCTTCTTTAAAAAACTCACAAGAACATAACTGGTCTCATCTCACCAGAGACATTGGCAAAAATTAGTGTTATTTGTAAGCCAAGGGGTCCGGAACCCTTTAAAAAAATAGTATAATTTGTAGGCAAAAATTCCAATCGCACCTCTTAAAAAATTAGTGTAATTTGTAGGCAAAAATTCCAATCGCACCCCTTAAAAGTTCAGTCAAACCGTCTGATCGCACCCTAGAAAATAATTTCGGGGTCAGGCACTGTCAAAGATCTTCCCATTTCAAGTCCCCGACTTCCTAGTCTCTACAAAAAACTGTTAAAATAACATGATACCAGAAAGATCAAACACAAAATACTCAACGTCTTCACTGATTTATTCAAAAAATAACAAATACAATCAAACAAAAGAGTTTTCTCCAGAAACAAAACAACTCTCTGATCACAATGATCACTATACTAACTAGACTCAAAAGGATTCAGATGAACACAAAACAAGAACAAGATGTTCAGGTTTTAACCCTAATCTAGACAAAGTATGAGAGACTGTTCGAGAGAGAAAAAGAGATGAAAGAATAATAATCTGATGAGTTGTTGAAGAAAGAGAAAACACAAAGCCTTTTATAGCTGCCCTCTCAAACACAATTCTCAATGAGATCCAATGGCCAAGAATGAGTCTTCAGGAGATGATCAACAAATAGAAATAAGTGTGTTTGTTTGACATAGATTGCAAACATGGCAATCCATATAAGACCCGGGCCAGATAACCCAATAAGCCCAATATAATGAATCTGGACTATACTTTAGTGTGGGCTTAATATTCTAATCGGACACTTATATAATTGGGCTCAATCCAAAACTTCTCTGGACTTGCTACATGTCTCGAGCATTCTTGGCTGCTACATTACTTCAAACCACGAACACTAGAACTCTTGATCAGCAACTAACATCCACATCCTGAAAACCTTGATCATGTAAACCTTGAACCTGTAAAGAACCTTATGCAACATATTCAACTATCAATAAAAAAACAAATAGATACTAAAATTGAAACAATGAGTTTTACCATACTCATTTTAACACCCCTCCTCAATTTTAGTATCCAAAAGGATTATGCATATTCAACAATCTGCACAACTCAACATGTTGAGTAACGCCAAGTCCCTTTGTCATAATATCAACCAACTAATCTTCAGATTTAACTTTCACGGTTTTAATTATCCCTTTAGAAACCAAATCTCTTAAGACTAATAATCAAGCTCAAAATGCTTGGTTTTATCAAAAAAGACTGGATTAGCAGCTATAGAAAGAGCAGCACTATTATCACAAAATAGATCAACAGGTAAATCAACATGAATTTGTAATTCACTAAGCAAGTTGATTAACCACAAAACTTCACAAGAAGTTGTACACATAGCCCTAAACTCTGCTTCAGCAGATGATCTAGAAATTGTAGACTACTTTTTGCTTTTCCAGGATATTAAACTACTTCCTAAGAATATGCAAAAACCAGTCACTGACTTTCCTGTGTCAACACATTTGGCCCAGTCAGAGTCTGAATAGGCCTTTAGATTAAAACGTGTATCCCTTTTAAAATAAAATCCTTTCCTAGGAGCCTCTTTCAAGTATCTAAGTAATCTAAATGCAATTTTCAAGTGTCCATCAGTTGGTTTGTGCATGTACTGACTTAAGAAGTGCACAGCATAGGAAATGTCTGGTCTAGTATGTGAAAGATAGATCAGTTTTCCAACCAACTTTGATAGCCAGTAACATTGGCTAACACTTGATTATTCATATTGCAAATATTAACTATAACATGATTGGGCTCCATATGACTCTTAACTGGTTTACATGCTAGCATGCCATACTCAGTTAAAAGATCTAGGCAGTATTTTCTTTGTGACAAACAGATGTTTTCTTCACAAGAGATAACTTCTAGACCTAGGAAATATTTTAACTCTCCTAAATCCATAATTTTAAAATTTTCCTTTAAACAAGTTTTAATCCTATTTATTTCATTGACACAACTACCAGTTACAACAATATCATCCACATATACCAATAAGAATATAGTAACAGAGTTATTAGACATAATGAACAAAGAATAATCACACTTACTTTGGGTAAAACCTAAATCACACAAAACCCCAACAAGCTTCTCATTCCACATTCTGGGAGCTTGTTTCAGACCATACAATGACTTGTTTAACTTACACACTTTGGTTTCATTTTCAGAAAAGTACCCTTCAGGCAGGGACATAACACTCTTTACAGTAACAAATTTAACAATAGGAGAAAAAGTCTCCTCATAGTCTATTCCCTCCTTCCGGCTATATCCTTTAGCAACAAGCCTAACCTTAAATCTCTCTATCTCTCCACTAGACTTATACTTAATTCTATAAACCCATTTACAACCAACAACACTTCTTCCTTTAGGTAAGTCAACCAAGGACCAAGTGTTGTTTCTGTTCAGTGCTTCTAATTACTCGTTCATAGCACTAACCCATTGTGGGTCAAGAACAGCTTCTTTGTAATTCCTTGGTTCAATGCTTTTATTTAGCATACTAGCAAAGACTTGATTATCAACTATTAGATTGGCATAGTTAACCACTCTTTCTACACCAAACTTAACTTTTCCTTCTACAACAAAGTCCTCAAGTTTCCTGGGAAAGGTGGACCCCCTAGTGCTCCTTCTAACAGTTTGAGGAACAGAGTCATTGCCCTCAGGAAGATCATGAACTTCATTGTCATGCATCACACCCTCAGCCCTGTCAGTAGTTCTAGTCTCATTATCAGGTTGTGAACCTAAAGGTTCTCTTGAATTTTGAGATCCTGAACTAGACTGCTGAGTCCCATGTGTTTGTGACTCATTCTTACCTATAACCCCTCCTTCATCATTGGGCTCCTCAGATGTTTCAGATGTTTGTACTTCATTATCAAAAAAGTTAAAGAAATTTGATGAATCTAAATCAGTTTTGTTGTCATTAAATTTATCAAAAACTGTTTTATCTTTAAAAGGAAAAATAGTTTCATAGAACTTAACATCTCTTGAATAAGAGATAGTTTTAGTTTCAAGACTATAGACTTTATAACCTTTTTTCTCATTTGAGTAACCTATGAAAACACACTTTTCAACCCTTTCACTTAGTTTGTTAGATTCATTTAAAATTGTAGTGAAGCACAAACATCCAAACATCCTCAAATGTTCTAGGAAGGGTTCAAAATTAAAAATGAGCTCATAGGGGGTTTTACCATTCAGAACTGTTGGTAATTTTAGTGTTATCAATGATTTTAGGATATTGGATTAACTTGTTGATCAAGGAAATAACTTTAGAGATTAAACGAGTTAGGTGACGCGGGAGTGCGGGCTCGATTTAATTCTAATTTTATTTGATTTTATTGTATAAATAATTTACATGGGCCTAATTATTTGTTAATGAGCTTATGACTAAAGATGATTGCTATTGGAATTGGACCTAGTTATTTTGGGACAATTTTATTAATATCTTTTTGTCAAGGTTTTAATTTGTCAAATACAAATTAAATGGAGGACTCTCTTGATCATTTGTTTTGTATAGAAAGAAACATACGGTTACAAGAAAAGAGAAGAGATTCTTATTCACAGATTCATCCAAATCTAATTCCAACAAGAGAAATCTCTGTCTAATCCGATAAATCATTGCGTGTAACCCGCAAATAGGTTTATCTGATAGTTCTCATACGATTCAGAGATTAATCCAAGTTTACTCATTTTATTTGAAGATCTATACGGTTTCAAGGTATGTTTTATGTTTGAATTCGATGTTCTAGACCACATATAACCAACAAAGATAAACCTATTTTTAGGGTTAATTACTTAATTTGATTGTTGAAATTAAAATCGAATTCAAGTTGCTGTTTATATATTTTAATTTCATGGCTTTGGATAATTATATTTCGTAAACGGTTTTAGTTTTGTGGCTTTGAATATAAAACCAATTTGTGAAAGTCATCACGAAAGTCATGGTGATGATTACGACACTATCAGTGTTTTGATTATATGAATTTTCTTTTCATTTAATATTAACCGTTTAAATTTGGTGAATTTATTTGGAATTTGGAAAGGAATATTTGGATGTTTAGTCGTGGCCTATTCAAAGGATTTCTATTGTAACTGATTGTTATAATTAATTCACGATTTCAAGTGGTTTTCAAATTGGAATATTTGTTCTAAAAGTCATTAGAAGTTCTAATAAATTATTTATTATCAAGATTTAGAATCAAAAGAATTTCTCTTTGGATTTGGTTTCTGATCTAAGTTGGAAAAACAAATTGAATTTGTTGTCTATCGACTGGTTCTCCATAATTTAAAAACATTCGATTGCAAGTGGGATTTCCAATTTGAATTAGAAAGGTTCTATACTTTATACTTTGATCACAACAAAGTAAACTGATTCAAAATGGTTAAACATGAAAAGAAATCCAAAATGTTTAACAAGTTTAAGGGAAATAAAAGAAAGTTTGATTGGGACAATAATAATCCTAATAAGAAACCAAAAAGGGAGTGTTGGAGATGTGGAAAATCGGGGCATTTCAAAAAGGATTGCGATGTAAACCGTGCAAGTGTGAACAAAACTAACATACCGGGTTCAAGTGGGTCGAAAGATCCAAAGGCTCCACAAGGTACGTTTTCTAATCCTACGTTAAATTTGACAAAACCTATGAGTTTTGTAGTTGATTCAACTAGTCATTCGGGACATGTTAATTATTTTCAAATCACAAAAAATGGATGTGATTCGAAGAAACAAAATGTAATTTGTGATTTGAAAAATAAACAAATGATTCGTAATGTTTTTTAATCAAATAAATTTAATACAAAGGTGCAACCCGCTGATTGTAATGGTACACACATAGGGCAACTGGGCCAAGTTACTAGAAGTGTACAAGTCAGGAAAAATCCCTTTGGGTGTAAAATAAATGGCACCAAATCTTCGGGTTTGTTATTGGGCTCTAAAAGTCCAATGGTATATAAACTTAATTCGTTTGAGAATTATGTTTCATTTATTTTGGAATCCTTTTATGTACAGGATGATATACTTGCATGGTGGGTAGACTCAGGTGCAACGAGTCATGTATGCAAGGATCTCAAATGGTTCGAGACATTTGAACCAGTTGAAGATGGATCTGTACTAAGGATGGGAAATGTAGCAACTGAACCCATCAAAGGAATTGGAAAAGTTAGACTTGTTCTTACTTCTGGCAAACAATTAGTATTGGATAATGTATTGTATGTACCGGGGATTCGAAAGAATCTCTTATCTGGGATTGTGTTAAATAATTATGGTTACAAACAGGTCACTGAATCGGATAAATTTATTTTATCTCGACATGGAACATTTGTTGGATTTGGATATTTATGTAACAGTATGTTTAAACTTAATATCACTGCCCCGTTTATTGTTGAATCTGTTTGTATGGCATCATCTTCTAGTAAAGTCGAGAATGATTCCTATTTGTGGCATGCTAGACTTGGTCATGTTAATTATTACAAGATGAAAGATATCTCAAAAATGAGCCTTATACCTGCCTTTGACATGCAAAATTGTAATAAATGCCATACATGTAAATTGACTAAAATTACTAGAAAACCATTTAAAAATGTTAAAAGGGATTCTAAGGTATTAGAATTGATTCATTCTGATTTATGTGATATTCATAGTACTCCTTCACTTGGAAATAAAAAGTATGTGGTTACTTTTATTGATGACGCAACTAGATTTTGTTATGTCTATTTATTGCATTCAAAGGATGAAGCTATTGAAAAATTTAAAGTTTATAAACAAGAGGTTGAGCTTCATAGAAATGGTTTGATTAAAAACCTTCGTACAGATATAGGTGGGGAGTATTATGATCCAGTATATTTTCAGTCTACTGGCATAATACATCAAACCACTGCTCCTTATACACCACAACAAAAATGGTGTGGCTGAAAGGAAGAATAGGTCATTGAAAGAAACGGTTAATTCCATGTTGTCCTATTCTGGTTTAAGTGATGGATTCTGGGGTGAGGCTATGTTAACAGCCTGCTACTTATTGAACCGAGTTCCTAATAAAAGGAATATGGTGACCCCGTATGAACTTTGGTACAAAAAGGCACCAGAATTGAGTTATCTCAAAGTCTGGGGATGCAGAGCTGTTGTGAGGCTTACTGAACCTAAAATGAGTACCATAGGTGAAAAAGGCATTGATTGCATATTTATTGGATATGCTGAGCATTCCCCTGTTTATAGTATCTATGTCATAGAACCGAATGATTATGTATCTGTTCACTCTGTCATTGAGTCAAGAGATGCTGATTTTGGGAATGAGGATAGATTTTCCTCTGTACCTAGATTAAAGGATATGCCTCAGTGTTTGAAAAACTATGGAAATGCAATTGCCAATGGTGATAATTCGGGTAATTGTAAAGATGTACCTCCTGCTAGTACTGAACCTAGGAAAAGTACTAAAGTCAGAAAAGCCAAGTCTTTTGGTGCTGACTTTCATCTTTATTTAGTGGAAGGAACCAGGAATGAGGTTAAACATCTGTATCAATATTGTTTTAATATTGAGGAGGATCCTAAGACATTTGGTGAAGCTATGGCTTCTAGGGATGTTGCTTTCTGGAAAGAGGCCATCCAAGATGAGATGGATTCTATCATGCATAATAATACATGGACACTGAATGATTTACCTCCTGGTTGCAAACCTTTGGGTAGCAAATGGATATTTAAAAGAAAGATGAAAGTTGATGGAAGCATAGATAAGTTTAAAGCCAAATTGGTTATCCAAGGCTTTAGACAAAAGGAAGGAATTGATTTCTTTGATACTTATGCTCCTGTTGCTAGAATTTCCACTATAAGACTTCTTGTAGCTCTTGCTTCAATTCATAATCTGATAATTCACCAAATGGATGTCAAGACTGCATTCTTGAATGGTGAATTGAATGAAGAGGTATACATGAAACAACCTGAGGGTTTTGTATTACCTGGACAAGAAAACAAGGTGTGTAAACTTGTTAAATCATTATATGGTTTGAAACAAGCACCTAAGCGGTGGCATAAAAAATTTGATGAGGTGATCTTGTCATATGGTTTTCTTCTAAACCAAGCTGATAAGTGTGTCTACAGTAGATTTGATTCCTCTGGTAAAGGAGTGATTATTTGTCTATATGTGGATGATATGTTGATCTTTGGCACTGACCAAGATCAGGTTGACAAGACAAAAGAATTGTTGTCTTCTAACTTTGAAATGAAGGATATGGGGGAGGCGGATGTGATCCTTGGAATAAGGATTAAAAGGAGTAACAATGGTATAACCATGACACAGTCTAATTACATCGAGAAAGTGTTGAAGAAATTCAATCATTTTAATTGTTCTCCTGTGAGTACTCCCATAGATCCTAGCATCAGGTTAATGCCTAATTCGGGTGACTCAGTTTCACAGTTACAATATGCTAAGGTCATCGGATGCTTGATGTATGCTATGATTAGCACAAGGCCGGATATAGCTTATGCTGTTGGTAAGTTGAGCAAAAATATACTCGTAAGCCTAGTGCTCAACACTGGAAAGCAGTGAACAGACTGCTTAAGTACCTGAAAGGAACCATGAACTATGGTTTATGTTATTCTGGTTTTCCTTCAGTCATAGAAGGGTACTCTGATGCAAGTTGGATAACAAATATGGAAGATCACTCTTCTATAAGTGGTTGGGTATTCCTACTTGGTGATGGAGCTATTACATGGGCTTCAAAGAAACAAACTTGCATCACTAACTTGACTATGGAATCTGAGTTTGTGGCTTTAGCCGCAGCTGGTAAAGAAGCTGAATGGCTCAGAAATTTGATCTATGAGATTCCATTGTGGTCAAAACTTATATCACCAATCTCTATCAGATGTGATAGCACATCTACCTTGGCCAAGGCATATAGTGAAGTGTATAATGGGAAGTCTAGACATTTAGGTGTTAGACACAGTATGATTAGGGAATTAATCATGAATGGTGTGATATCTGTTGAATTTATAAGATCTGAGCTTAATTTAGATGATCATCTAACCAAAGGGTTAGGAAGAGATCTCGTGAACAAATCAGCTAAAGGGATGGGTTTAAAGTCCATTTAAATATCTTGTGTCAAGACACCCAATTCCAATCTAATACAATGTTAGATGCAGAATTCAATGTGGAAAGCTTGTCATAACGATATTGGAACACATTAGCAAATCATCCCAAGGTATGTGTTCGGACTGCAAGATAAAGTAGGTTGAAGTTAAACTTCTTAATAGTTCATTGATAAATTGCAGTGCAGGTGCAAGAGTAATGAACTACCTATAAGAATATGAAGTTTAGCCGCTTCAAGAAGCTTTGGACTTGAGCTTTGATATATTCTTTGAAGGATTAGGACACAGGCTAGTAAAACATTGTGTCAAGTGGAATTTGGATTTGTAAACGTATGTGTATCTTACCTACATGTATTTAAATGGATAACATGGGTTCAATCCATAGAGACACCATGTTATTCTAATATTTGTATCGTGTAATATACTAAGATGAAAATTCAATCCTCGGGACATTTTCATTTATGCATACGTTTGTGTTTCTGTGAAGATGGTCAAGTTAATCATGGATATCACTAAAATAGGGGAGGAATGTTGGTAATTTTAGTGTTATCAATGATTTTAGGATATTGGCTTAACTTGTTGATCAAGGAAATAACTTTAGAGATTAAACGAGTTAGGTGACGCGGGAGTGCGGGCTCGATTTAATTCTAATTTTATTTGATTTTATTGTATAAATAATTTACATGGGCCTAATTATTTGTTAATGGGCTTATGACTAAAGATGATTGCTATTGGAATTGGACCTAGTTATTTTGGGCCAATTTTATTAATATCTTTTTGTCAAGGTTTTAATTTGTCAAATACAAATTAAATGGAGGACTCTCTTGATCATTTGTTTTGTATAGAAAGAAACATACGGTTACAAGAAAAGAGAAGAGATTCTTATTCACAGATTCATCCAAATCTAATTCCAACAAGAGAAATCTCTGTCTAATCCGATAAATCATTGCGTGTAACCCGCAAATAGGTTTATCTGATAGTTCTCATACGATTCAGAGATTAATCCAAGTTTTACTCATTTTATTTGAAGATCTATACGGTTTCAAGGTACGTTTTATGTTTGAATTCGATGTTCTAGACCACATATAACCAACATTGATTAAGTAAGAAGTAGTCAGAACACACTCAGACCAAAATCTGACAGGTAAATTGCTTTGGAATAACAAAACCCTAGTGACATTCAAGAGATGTCTGTGCTTCCTCTCAGCAATACCATTTTGCTAAGGGGTATAGGCACAAGAAGTCTGATGAAGAATACCTAATGTTCTACAGTAATTACTCATTTGATTATTGACAAATTCAGAACCATTATCACTTCTAAAACACTTAACTACTTTACTAAATTGAGTTTTTAGAACATTAACAAATTCCTGAATGTTTTCAAAAACTTCAGTTTTATTCTTCATCAAACATACCCATACAGCTCTAGAATAATCATCTACAATAGTGAGAAAGTATCTAAAACCTTCTCTACTGGGCACTCTATAGGGACCCCAAACATCCAAGTGAACCAAATCTCCAAGACTGGCAGATTTATGTTCACTTAAGGGAAATGGTTCTCTGTGTTGTTTGGCCTTATGACATACATCACAAGGAATATCAGGATCTCTAACAAGTTTAGTTCCTATACTAGACTTTGACTTAGTCAAAACAACATCAGCAGGATGACCAAGTCTAGCATGCCAGAAATCATATTGTTTAGAACTAACACCAACCTTGTTACTAAGAAAAGATCCACCACAGAAATATAAACTCTCAACTTGACTACCAGTCACCAAGGTTTTCTTTGTTGACAAATCCTGAATGTAATAGTTTTTTTCATCAAAGCCAACAAACAAGTTATTATCTTTATCCAGCTTATGAACAAAGATTAAATTCACACAATACTCAGGAACAACAAATACATCATTTAGAATCACATTATTTCCAAGATTCAAAGTACCTATTTTGGTAACTAATGCATTTTTTCCATTAGGGTGTTTAACCTAAATATTTAGGTCAGAGACATCTACATAATTAGAGAGTTCATGTTCACTAGTGACCATATGTTGATTTGCACCAGAGTCTATTATCCATCCCAACTTAATCTTTTTCCCATTAACATTGAAACAAAAGAACATAGTTTTCACATAAGCATTAGCACAGAATGGTGAAAAAGTATTTCCAGAAAAAAAGACTACCTGAAACATTATGACTTTGAGTAGAATCAACTCCTTTATCAGAAATCAAACTCAACAATTTTGATAACTGCTCACTAGACAAAGAGGGTATCTTAACATCAGTTTTATCTATATTAATATTATTTGACACCACCCTCTTTTGCATGCCTTTAGCCTTTGCCGAAGGAGGATATCCTACCAATTGAAAACATTTTTCAGTTGTTTGTCCAATTTTATTACAATGAGAGCACTTAGGTTTTTGACTATCAGTTGAGTTAGGTTTTTTATTAAAGTCTGTTGACTGATTAGTTTTAACAAAAAAACCCCATAGCCTGACCCTTTTTAGAAATCCCACTGGAATTTCTATGTGATTCCTCCTTTGACACAACTGAAAAAGCTTCCTTAACAGTTGGTAAGATATCCCTTATCAACAAACTAGTTCTAACAGTTTGGTATGCACTATCTAGACCCATAAGAAATTGCATCAGTTTTATCATATTGCTAAAATTATTAAACTCTCTTGATGCATTACAGGTACAAGCAGGTAGTTGCAGAATTTGATCAAGTTGTTTCCACATATTGTTCAATTTATGATAGTATTTAGCAACAGTCATACCACTTTGGGAAAATGAATTAATCTTTTGGTACAAATAAAAAACAACTGAACCATCAACCTTATCATAAGTTTCTTTTAATTCAGCCCAAACATCACTAGCAAGCCTAGAAAATACATGACCCATATATAACTCTTCACTTATTGAATTAAGTATCCATGTTAAAACAATTGAGTTACATCTGCCCCATTGTCTAGCAAGCACATCATCAGTTTGTGATTTAATACAAGTTTTATCAATAAAACCCCATTTATTCTTGACTTATAAAGCAAGTGTTAAAGCATTTGACCATACAACATAATTTTCAAACCCTTTTAATTTCACAGTAATAATAGTCAAATTACTAGAATCAGATGGATGCAAATAAAGTGGATCACTAGCATCTAATTTACTAACTAGGGTTTCTGAAGGATTAACCACAGCCCCTCCACCACCACCACCAGCAGGGAGACAATCAACATTATCCCCCATACTAATTTAGTTAATAAGAACACACATAGATCAACAAATTAATCAATCAAGAGCACCCAAAACAGATAAGACACAATCAAATCAAGAATAGTAAAACAAAAATCACACTAGACACACAGGCAAAGCCAAGCCAGTGATCCAGATCAGTGGTTCCTCTCAAGGGCCCCACCACAGGTCTTAACTTGGGAGCCTCAACCTAGACAGACCTAAACACAGACACAACCAAACAATCAATGAGCCAACTCTGGTCCCCCTAACCCGGACAGTGCTCCTAGACACAAAGGAAAACAAGAGCAAGGTAAAATGAAATGATCTCACCAAACAGGCCCAAGTTAGGGTTCGCCAAACTCACAACAGTATAACCTTCACTTAGGGTTATATCTGTTGTGAGGCAATTGAAGCAAATAAAGAAAATAACTCCAATCCAGCTGTCAGCAGCCACCAACAGAATCAGATCTCCAACAAATCTGACAATAGATCACCAGATTCAACAAATCCCTTAAATCAGTTCTTGATATGAATATTCAGCGGAAGATAATACCCAGATCAATCGGATCCTTCAATATCAGGACTCGATCTAACCTAAAGCTCTGATACCATGTTAAAATAACATGATACTAGAAAGATCAAACACAAAATACTCAAAGTCTTCACTGATTTATTCAAGAAATAACAAATACAATCAAACAAAAGAGTTTTCTCCAGAAACAAAACAACTCTCTAATCACAATGATCACTATACTAACTAGACTCAAAATGATTCAAATGAACACAAAACAAGAACAAGATGTTCAGGTTTTAACCATAATCTAGACAAAGTATGAGAGACTGTTCGAGAGAGAAAAAGAGATGAAAGAATAATAATCTGATGAGTTGTTGAAGAAAGAGAAAACACAAAGCCTTTTATAGCTGCCCTCTCAAACACAATTCTCAGTGAGATCCAATGGCCAAGAATGAGTCTTCAGGAGATGATCAACGAACAGAAATAAGTGTGTTTTTTTGACATAGATTGCCAACGTGGCAATCCATATAAGACCTGGGCCAGATAACCCAATAAGCCCAATAACATGAATCTGGACTATACTTTAGCGTGGGCTTAATATTCTAACTGGACACTTATATAACTGGGCTCAATCCAAGACTTCTCTGGACTTGCTACATGTCTCGAGCATTCTTGGCTGCTGCATTGCTTCAAACCACGAACACTAGAACTCTTGATCAACAACTAACATCAACATCCCAAAAACCTTGAACCTGCAAAGAACCTTATGCAACATATTCAACTATCAATAAAAAACAAATAGATACTAAAATTGAAACAATGAGTTTTACCATACTCATTTTAACAAGTCCACCTATTTGTCGATTCATGAGGTGTATGAATTTCATTTTGTGTTATTAATTAAATATATTGATCGGTGTCGTTTTATATAGGTAATCTTGTACAAGCATATGGATGCAATCTATGATTGCTAGGACTAAACAATATGGCGGCGGCTTAGGCCCGTCGTGGCCCGGCCAACACCGCCCCCGACGCACGAGGCCCGGCCGAAATGGCTGAGGTTGGACGGATTGGATGGGGCTCTTCCATTGGTTGATTGTTTGTTGTGGACCACTCTTAACAGTCATATGACCGTTTCATAATAATAAAAAAAAACCCTGCAACTCCACCGACTGATGAAGACGATGTGGTGGTGTTGTGATTGTTGGTGTTCTGCTAGTTGTGGTGTTGAGATGGGTTGGGTTGGAATAACGTTGGCCACGATGAAGACGAAGAAGACGATGGTCTCTGGTCACCAACGAAGAAGACGATGGCCTGCAACTCACCGACTGACGAAGAAGATAATGTACGTGTGTATGTCTATATGTGTATAATGTGATTTTTTAATTATTTATTTTAATTATTATTTATAATTTGAAATTAAATAAATAAAAGGGTGGATCAATATGAGTGAAGGACTATCCTCACACCCTTGGGTAGTCCTCAAAATATCTAAAAACCATGTGCGACCCACTTTTTGATGACGTGACAGCAAGGCTTCTCAAACCTTGCCTCGGCCACACCACATAGTCTTATAGTGAGCGAGTGTTTAGGTTTTTTTTCCAAAACTGGCTTTAGTTATACAATTGATATCTAGATATATGCAATTTGTGTCTTACATTTGTGACACATTTAATGGTATGGGATTGGATGCTTAGAAATAATCCTTCTACAAATAATTTTTATTTTATTTTATAGTATACATTTTCCTCACGAAACAATTACTTTGTAGCTAACATACCAAATACACATCAGAGGAGGATGAACCGTTTTATTAAACTACAAATTACCGTCGTCTTATTTTATCTTACAATTCAATTAAGGTTTTGTTCTAAGTTTTAACAAGTCAAATAAATCTGATTCTTTTCATTATCGTGACAAACCAAAACGATACCATCTAAACATCATTGGTACCAATATTGTATTCATTTTTATGGTTTTCCGGATGTTTCAACACAAAAATCTTTAAGAACGCAATAGAGTAATTTCTTGTTACTTAAAGTTATAACAAGTGTCAAATACAGTAACAATACCATGATGAACTGAACCGATACCAGTCGAACAACGTCAGGTACAGTACTAACATTCATTTTTATTGTTTTCAAAAACTGATACCGACCAAAAACCAACTTTCATGAATAATCTTGTTACTTTGAATTTCGATCATGAATCATTAGTTTGTAGAAGTATTATCTCCCTTAGGCTATGCGTTGTGGCACAAAGTGAGACAAGGCTTTATCCTATAAAAAAAAAAAAACTAGACGCTGGCTAAAGTGTCAATCCTGCTCACTTGACTCTGTTGTGGCTCACCTTGAGCGATAGCTTTATCCAGTTTTTGTTTTTTTATTTTTTATGTTTTTATTAAAATATTAAAATAACATCACATAAATATCAAATAAACATTACATAAATATTAAAAAAACATCACATAAATATTAAAAACTATAAATAAATATTAAAAAGTAGACTATTGTTGGAAGCATGGTCTCATAACTCTCCAAACCGTAACGCTCGGTAGTTATTATTGTGTATGGCACGGTACTCGTTGCGGGTCTTCTCAATCGCCTTGTCTTCGTTTAAACCCTCGTCTTCTTCCATGGTCCAACGTCGTGCTGGTATTCGGTTTTGTAAGGGTGGTGAAGAGGTATAAAACCTCGCTTCCGAACTACAACCCCCAAGAGACGTGACATCTCCTGAGAAGACGCGACCCACTACGACACATGTTCTGAAACACATTAAAATCACGACCGAAGATCATAAGCTCTGAAGGTTAGTACACCTAAATGAACGAAAGTACAACTATTCTGACTAGTATAAATACCCCTTCAAAAGTACAAGTAAGCTACGTTCTGACATACTCCGAACCTCCCTCTCTCTCTATTCTCTTTTCTTCACCAACAAATACTTATCCTCACGCCGGAGGGTGGTCACAGAGAGGCCTTCCCTGCTCCCCTGTGACGAGCCTAACGGTTTGTTAAGTTTTGTAGGTACACTAACCCAAGATCTTATCAAGTTAGTCGTCTTCAACCTCCCTCACGAGGTACGTGCTAGCTTTTGGATCTTCAATTAGCGCCATCCTATTGCAGATCTACTCTCTCCACTCAGATCTGGAATGGCTATGGAAAATTTGAATGTTGTTGATATTACAAACAGAGAAGATGAAGACATCATTACTTCCGAACAAAACACAGCTGGTTATTCCAGAGTGTTATCGGACTCCATAACAGTCTCTAATACTAAAATGGTCACTGCAACCACGGGGATGCAAACCATATCAACAGAGTTTGATGAGACTTTCCTCCAACGAAACCGTGACTTCTTGATAAAACTAAAGGATCAGCAAGACAGAGAAGAAAGGTTTCGTAGTGTACAAGTAAACTTGTTCCCTTCCGAAGGGATAATATCCACTACGATGTCCACTCCAGCCAGTCTCCCAACATACTCCACTGTGGTCACCTCCGTACCAATACAAACACCTTATGGCTATTTGATGCCCTTTGGATACACGGGACCGTTGCCAACTGGACCTACATTTACTGGGCCAATAACCACCGTGCCAGTGATTCCAGCCAAGCAACAATCCAGTTCTAGTATCATAGACGATGAACTTACTGCCCTGTACAGACCAGCTTATATGACTTCGTATTCGAAGTTCACTCCGAGGGTTGCCAGTGCCCCACTCCCAGCCAAGCTAAAAATGCATGCTACCATCAAGAAATACGATGGAACCTCAGACCCGGATGACCATGTTTTTTATTTTGGTGGAGTTGCGGAGATAGAACTGTGGCCCATGTCAGCATGGTGTCACATGTTCACTCAAACATTGACCGGAGCCGCAAGAGTGTGGTTCGACGGTCTACCGGCTAGACAGATAGAAAATTGGAAAGAACTGCAGCGGATCTTCTTACAAAATTTCTCCCAACAAAGACGTTGCACAAAATATATCACGGAAGTACATAACATCCGAAGAAAAGATGGTGAATCCTTGGAAAAGTTCATAGACCGATTTAACAAAGAAAGCATGCAGATATCCGGAGTTGTCGATCAGTTGCGGATATCCGATGTCTGCTACGGGGTTCGCAACAATCAATTGGTTGAAAAACTGCATGAAGATCTCCCAAAAACAATGGAAGTACTCATGGAAAGGGCACGAGCCTTTGCAAGAGGAAAAAACGCCTACGGACAAACAGGAGAAAGTGATTACAATGGAAACTCCAGAGGTAACTCTTGGAAGAAAGGAGCTCCGACACCAACTGAAAGAAACAGCTCGTGGTCGAAACATCGATCACAACCGTATTCCAGAAATGATCGAAGTGAGAGGTCTAGTTCCGGAAGCTCCTCACGAAGTACTAGTTACTCAGATCTCAGCAAAACTCCAAGTGAAATCTTAAGCACTGA
This sequence comes from Ambrosia x helenae, assembly GCA_030844895.1. Lineage (NCBI taxonomy): Eukaryota > Viridiplantae > Streptophyta > Magnoliopsida > Asterales > Asteraceae > Ambrosia > Ambrosia x helenae. The sequence goes on from CM061231.1 coordinate 100,866,835, forward strand.
ACAAATACGTTTCCCAACCCCTCCGACGCAGAAACCTACCTCTGATAGAAATACTAAAAAATATTGTGAATATCACCAAGCAAAAGGCCATAATACCGATGATTGTTGGTCACTAAAGCAAGAAATTGGCAAAGCATGCAAGGCAGCAAAGTTGTCCCATTTGATCCGCGACTTAAAAGAAGGTAAATCAGCCGCAGTACAAATCTCCAATCCGAACAACCAGACAGGGATTCACATGATCTGATCCACCCATGAACAAGGAGTTAAAAGAAGTTACGACCACATAGCACCATGGATGGAGAAGTTGCTCTTTTTCCCACCCATTGATCCTAGAGAAGCCAAAGAAGCACCAATCGTAATCTCCGGAGTCGTTGCAGGACACAAAGTGCGACGTATTTATATCGACAATGGTAGTGCATCCGAAATAATGTACTACCAGTGTTATCACCAGTTAGCTCCGGCTACTAAGGATAGACATGTTCCGGTCCAAATGCCATTAATCAGCTTCTCCGGAGAGATAATACACCCACTGGGTCAATTAACTCTTCCGGTCACATTGGGCACGGAAGAAAACCAAAGAACAGTTGTTCTCACCTTTCTAGTGGTGGACGCACCATCGGTCCACAACATTATATTAGGAAGACCCGGAATGAAAGCTTTCAGCATGGTGACTTCAAAAATCCATGGGGCAATAAAATTTCCCACCGAAACAGGCGTGGCCACGTTATACTCCGAATCTGATTTGTGTGTAGCCGAAGTACGACAATCCTTGGGACAACCCGTCCCTGAAAGAAACGAATCTGAAATTAAAGCCACAGAAGAATGGTCCATTCACCCAGCATTTCCGGAACAAAAAATCACCATCGGTACTCAGTTACCAGAAGCCGTCCTCGCCATGAAACCCCCGTCCGATTTGAAAGAGGTTCAAACCCTCAATGGGCGACTGGTCGCATTACATAGATTCTTATCTAAAGCTGTCGAGCGAACGTTACCTTTCATGGTCGTTCTTAAAAAATACCTGAGCACGAAAGAGTTCCATTGGACAGCCGAGGCAGATACAGCCTTCAATGATCTCAAAAAATGTTTGGCAGAGCTACCAACCTTAACTGCCCCAGAACCAGGTGAAACCCTCACCATTTACCTGTCATCCTCGGAAGCGTCCATCAGTTCAGTACTGATGGTAACCAGGTTAAAGGCACAAGTACCTATTTTTTATGTCAGTCGCGCCTTACATGATTATGAGACGCGGTACCCTGCAATGGAAAAGCTGGCTCTTACCTTGGTACACGCTTCACGAAGGTTGCGACGATATTTTCAAGCTTTTGAAATTGAAGTACAAACAGATCAGCGAATATTGAGCATGCTAAGCAAATCGGAGGTCTCGGGCAGATTGGCCAAATGGGCAATTGAGCTCGGTGCATTCAATATAACATACAAAAAAAGAGGTCCGGTTAAAGGACAAGTGGTCGCAGATTTCCTCACCGAATTAGCAAAGAAACAAGATGAAGCAACCACACCCTCGGAACCAAACGAATGGAGTATCTTCACTGACGGAGCTTCAGGTTCCGAGGGGTCGGGGGCCGAGGTAGTCCTGAAAGACCCCAATGGGCAAGAACTTGTGTACTCAATCCGTTTAAATTTCAAAAGCTCCAACAACGAAGCTAAGTACGAAGCTTTTTTAGCAGGACTCCGACTGGCAAAAAAGGTCGGAGCCCGAAAGGTACAAACCTTGATAAAAAAATGAAAATTCTCCTTTTAAAATACTCCAAAATTGCAATGATCTGAAACACAAAGTGCCATGTTTCCTAACAGGTGGTGGCACATGTGGACTCAATGTTGGTAGCACGCTAAATCAGTGGGGGAGTATGAAGCAAAAGAGGCAAACATGGTTCAGTACTTACAAAAGGTACGAACCCTACCTCTTGCCAAATACTTTAACCCCTATAATAAGCCATAGCTTCTAACTTCATATTTATCTTTCACAGGCCAAAAGCTTGATCATAGAATTCGAAAGATGTGAAGTAAAGCACGTACCAGGATCAACGAACAAACAAGCTAACGCTTTAAGCAAGCTCGCGGCCAACACACCGGACCACATCTCACAAGAAGTAAAGCTCGAAGTGTTAAATACTCCCTCCACAAGTGAAGCCGAAGTATGTGCGGTGCATGCAAACCCAGAATCGTGGGTAACCCCAATTCTCAACTACATCACAAATGACACAGTACCATCGGACAAGTCGCAGGCTCGAAAGCTTAAAGTTAAATCCCTACAATATCAAGTGATAGACGGCGTCCTATACCGGAAGACCTTTCTAGGTCCCCTACTCTGATGCTTAGATCCGGTACAGGCAAAATATGTTATAGAAGAAATTAATTGGGGGATATGTGGTATTCATGCCGGACCACGAATGGTAGTCACCAAAGTCATGAATGCTAGATATTTTTGACTAGGCATGCATCAAGATGCAGTAGTAGAACTGCAGAAGTGTGAAAACTGCCAACGGCACACACCCATGAGCCTCCGAGCAAAGAACAAATTGGTCCCTGTGTCCGCAGCTTGGCCTTTCCAAAAATGGGGAATCGACATTGTTGGTCCCTTCCCCGTGTCATCTGGTCAAGCCAAATTCCTGCCGGTCGCAGTAGATTACTTTACCAAGTGGGTAGAGGCCAAGCCTCTAACCAAAATATCAGGAGCCGAAGTAAAAAAGTTTGTTTGGGAAAACATAGTCTGCAGGTTCGGCCTACCCATGACCATCGTCAGTGACAATGGCAAACAATTCGCCCATAACCCATCCCCAGGCAAACGAACAAGTTGAAAGGATAAACCGAAGCTTGGTAGAGGGCATCAAGAAATGCCTTGGAAAAAAGAGAAGCGGTTGGGTAGATGAGTTGCCAAACGTCCTTTGGGCTTACCGAACGATGAACAAGACAAGTACTGGTGAAACACCCTTCAGTCTGATGTATGGGACTGAAGCAATGATTCCGGTTGAAATAGGCATGTCAACCCATAGGTTGGTTAGCCAATTTGTAAATAAAAAAGAGCTTCGATGCAATCTCGATCTTCTGGAAGAACGACGAGAAGCCGCGGCAATTCAAGAAGCAAAATATAAACGGACCCTAGAAAAATACTATAACTCAAGGGTTTGAGAACATAAATTCAAGATTGGAGAGTATGTAATGCGGAGTAATGAAGCTAGTGGTGCGGAGAAACCAGGCAAGATGAGTCCTAGATGGGAGGGACCATATGTCATTACTTCAATAAGGGAAAAAGGGGCTTACAAGCTCGCTACTCTCGATGGGGATGAAGTTCCCCGGACATGGAATGGAGTGCATCTCAAAAAATGTTACATCTGAAGAAAGGATCAAGATAATAAAGTAGTTCTTTATTTTATTTTCAAATGTAAGAGTGGGATGTGAATTCCCCACACTTTCAAACTTCCATTTTTTACTGTGGAATGATAAATTCTCCGCACAAGTATCTTGATAATGAGACGCGACATACCTCATTTAATAAAACGATCCTTACAAACTCATTCTTATGTTATTTATTTATACGTATGCTGAAAAAACAACATACAAGCTTCGGTGCATGAAGTAAAAGTACCTCGGCATAAGAAGGGGGATAAGAATTAGGGCATGGGGGTGTCGAAGGCCCTTTCGTCCGGACTTCTTGATCATACAAGTTCGAGGAACAAAAATACCGAACTTAAAAGATACCCCATAATAAAGACTACGTAGCACTTTCTAAATTTAAATACGCGAAAAATGAACGTTCTACTTCGAATGTTATAAGCAGTCAAGGATGAAAAATCCTGAAACACTTAAGACATAACTTGTGACCGAGGCTTAAAAATCATGGACGCATGATAAAGTCTCAATAATATGAACTGAAGCTTTTACACCTTTAGAAGTCGCATGACAAATTTATACTTAGAAAAAAATAAGTAAACAAAGATATCCGAAACACAAGGGTATTCAACAAAAAGTAAAATATTTCCATTCACTTAAACCCAAGAAAAGGGGTACAAAAGTTTATGTTCGTCCTCCGGGACGAACTTGATCTACAAAATTGTCTTATAAAGACAAGGTGCATCTACGTGCAGGCACGATTACATTTCAATTACAAACTTCACAAATAGGTAAACAAAACACCGAACCTATGTGGAGGAACAGGTGGTACAAAGTGTTTAAAAAAGCTTCATTAAAAGATTAAAAATCACCGAACCTACGTGGAGGAACGGGAGAGAACTAACTACTTCACTAACCCCTAGGACGCGTCATCGATTACAGATAGGTCTTTAAAAGCCTTGATCATGACGTCTAAGGGCTCGGAGGCAAGGTCTTGCAGCTTGGAGATTGAAGGAAGGGAGACTTCGTCGTAGCACTTGACGACTTCAAGTAGCAATTGCTTGGCATTCGGCACAAGCTTGGGGATGGCATTCATGGGCACTCCATTAAGAGCCGCGGTATGACCTTCCCGTGCTCCAGCATTATAGCCAATCCCGTTCATGGCGTTGTTCACCCCAGTTACCCGTAGCCTTCATGGATGGGCAGTTTCTCACATAGTGTAACACCCCAAAAACGTTAAAGTAATAATAGTATGGTGAAAAATAATATATAAATATATATATATATATATATATATATATGTATGTATGTATGAGTATGTATGTATGCGTGAATATATATATATATATATATGTATGTATGTATATGTTTGTACCCCTAGTTGTAAGTAGTGCATTGGTAGTTGTACATTTAACAAACATAAAATTTACCAAGTTAATTACTTGGGTAAAATGGTGGAAACTTAATTGATAATATGGAGGGGTTAAACATGAGCTAACACCCGTATTGAGGGGTGGTTTTAGAAAGATTGAAAGTGGTAAATAATTAAGGGATTAGAAGGAAAAAATGGGGAAACTTGGAAAAGAAAAAGAAACGTAGAGAGAGAGAGAGAGAGAGAGAGGGAGGGCGACCAAGAGGGCTCTCCATAACAACCCTCCATAGCTGGAAATCTAGTGAGAAAAACACCCCTAAATCCTTGCATGTTCTTGGATTCTTAGCTATCTAATGGTACTAATCTTCTTGGTAAGTTGGTTACTACCAACTATTTAGTTTAATAAACTTATTGGTCATGATTGTTATGTATGCATTTGTTGTGGTTAGACATGATGAAATGAAATTAGTAGGAAGTGCCTTTGTGGCTACACAAGGGTGCAAGATAGTGGAATGGTATGAAATTGTGGAAACACCCTTAACGGGTCAAGATGTAGTAACACCCTTAACAGGTTAGAATGTAGAACACCCTTAACGGGTCAAAATGGTACAAATGCCCTTAACGGGTCAAAATGGTGGAAGGAAGGATATATCATGGTTCAATGGATTGCTTGTTTCCCTTGAACAAGATGATGATATTATTTTTAGCATACTAAATGTCTACTTGTTTGAATTGTTAATAGGTAAAGCTCACGAGTGAAGATCAAGTCTCATGAAGGTCGAATCATGCGCGCTCAAGTTCTTTTGGGTTGGGTACCATGGTAGTATTAGGATCTTTTGAGTCATATAAACAAGTTGTTAATGTTTTGTACATGGTTTTGAATATGGGTCAAAGATTCACATGGTAGCCAACTTGGGCATTGTCTTTTGTAAATTTAACTAATGTCGCCAAGGTTGTTGGTATGTCGTTGACAAGATGTTATGGGTATATATATAATGTGTGTTTATATATATATTATGTTTATGTTTTAAAAAAACGACGAGTCTTACAAGTTGGTATCAGAGCCAAGGTTTGAGCGAATCAAGCACATTAGGTACTTAAACTTAAACCGGAAGCTCATGGGGGCGTGCATTCGATCCGAGACTTGATCAAGGTATGTGTGGGAATGATGGGTGGGAGAGTTAGTAAATGAGCTCCTAAGGTGTTGGAAAATTTTGATTAAGAATGTCCTAAAAGGATTGTAAGGTAGAAAGGTGGAAAGAAGTGAAAAAAAAAATGCATGGACCACCATAGCTTACGGTGGCTACCGTAAGCTACGGTAGTCATCAGAAGCCGACGGTGGGACTCCCGTGCCTTACGGTGGGTTTTAGAGCACAGAGGCTATTGTAAGCTACGGTAGCCAGAGTAGCTTACGGTAGACCCTGAAAAAAATTGTTTGTTTCTTCTTTTCTGCATCGGTTGTTGTCATATCTTTATGTGGGAACGTATTAAGGGTATGATAACATATAAACATGTGGAATTACCCTCCTAGTATGAAGTTAGTAGAAAGTGTGGTGACCCAAGTATTGGGAGTAGAAATTTTAGAAAGTATGGATAATGATAGAAATACTATGGTATGGAATACATGTTGAATGATTGTTAATGTTCCAGAAGCATGGTGGAAGAAGGTGATAACTCCGCTAGGGAGCATGAGTATCAAGAAAGGATAAAAGAGTTGATTGCCACGGAGATGGGTAGGGCGTGGACTATTAACCTCGCCAAGATAACACAAGAAGTGGAAACGAATGTAATGGGGGTAATGGAGGGAATGATGACAAGTAGGTTCGATGAACTAAAGAAGTTGATTGAAGAGGGGTCGTCCTTCTCAAAGAATGTTAAGAGATGTACGTACCATAACTTTATGTCTTGCAACCCCACGGTGTTCAAGGGAGAAATAGATCCACTCGAATGTCTAAGGTGGATCTCGGATATGGAAGGGGTGTTTGCATGAACTCATTGTGAAGGCGAAGATGAGGTAATGTTTGCCACGGGTCAGCTACGACTCCATGAAAAAGATTGGTGAGATAGTTATAGTAAGGAAGTGGGGGCAAGAACGAGTAAGAACAATGACATGGGTTGAGTTTAAAGAGCCCTTCCTGAAGCATCATTGTCCCCAAACTGCAATTGATCGCATTCAGGAAGAGTTTCTACACCTCCGCCAGAAGAATGAAACCATTGATGAGATCACAAAAATATTCCTTGACAAGATGAAGTTTTGTCCAGAATTGGTGGGAACGGAACGGATGAAGATTAACAGGTATCATGCCATGCTAAGGGCACAATACAGGGAGTTTATCACTGCATCAAAATGCAACACGTTAGGTGAACTCATTGATTGGGCTCATGAACGGGAAACAGAATTAAAACGCCAAGAACAATGGGGTGAGAAGAGAAAGGTTGAAAGGACTTGGGAGTCACAGAAGAAGGGTAAGGGGCACGGACAGGGCAAGAAAGATTCTAAGATGGGGGAGGTACCGAACTGTAGCACATGTGGGAAAACGCATACGGGAGAATGCCGCTTGGGACAGAAGACGTGCTACAATTGTGGGAAGGCGAGACATCCGTTTTATAAATGCCCTAGTCCGGTTCAGTTTGTGTTATCATTGTTATGAACCCGGACACTTCAAGGCGGATTGTCCCAAGCTCAAGAAGGAGGCACCAAAAGAGGGGAAGAAGAATGAAGCTTCAAAGGCCCATGGAAGAATGTTTCAAATCACCACCGAAGAAGCAAAGAACCACCCCGAGGTGGTGTCGGGTATGTTACTAGTCAACAACACTCTTATGTTTGTGCTGTTTGATACGGGAGCAAGTAGGTCTTTTGTGTCTACCAAAGTGATCTACCACTCCTCCTTTATCATAGAAAAGATGTCATGCCCATTAGAAGTAGAAATTGCGGATAGCAAGAATTATTTATTACACAACATATGTAGAGATTGTACTCTCACGGTAGAAGGGGAGGATTTTAGGGTAGACTTGGTGCCTATGCCTATGGGGGAATTCCAAGTAGTGATAGGCATGGATTGGTTGGCCAAACACCACACGGAATTCCAATGCAAGAATAAAACCATATACGTTACCTCACCTAGTGGGCGGCGGGTAAGTTTTATAGGGGATAGAAAGGTTGAAGCCAAGTTGTGTACCTTGGTGGAAACCATGAAACATGTGCGTAATGGGGAAAAGGCATTCATGGCCTATATGGTTGATACCACCATTACCACCCCCAAGATCGAAGAAGTACCGATTGTTAGGGAATTTCGAGATGTATTTCCGGGCGATCTTCCGGGGCTTCCTCCCGAACGCGAAGTAAAGTTCAAAATTGAATTGGTGCCCGGGGCTCAAGCCGTTGCAAAAAAACACCATATAGGTTGGCACCCACCAAACTCCGGGAGTTGATGACACAACTTCAAGAGTTACTCGATAAGGGCTTCATTCGCCCGAGTGTGTCCTCGTGGGGAGCCCCTATATTATTTGTGAAAAAGAAGGATGGGTCTATGCGGATGTGCATAGACTACCGGGAGTTGTTAAAACTAACGATAAAGAACCGCTACCCCTTACCCCGTATTGATGATCTATTTGATCAACTCCAAGGGGCGAGTTGGTTATCAAAGATTGACCTTCGTTCCAGGTACCATCAGTTGAAGGTAAGGGAAGAAGATGTGGCCAAAACGGTGTTTAGAACTCGGTATGGGCATTACGAGTTCCTAGTAATGTCCTTCGGGTTGACAAATGCTCCGGCCGCATTCATGGATTTAATGAATCGGGTGTCTCGTTGTAACACCCCGTTTTACGGACAAAAATAAAATATATGAAACTCCTATTTCATATATATTGTTCGACGAGTATGTCACGAGTTAAATATATACCCAAAATATATGACATCTACACGAGTGTTTATAATAATAATAATAATAATAATAATAATAATAATAATAATAATAATAATAATAATAATAATAATAATAATAATAAAGTAGTGTGCACGTGTGTGCATCCAAGTGTTTTATGAACATTTCAATTTAAATATCAATATCAAACAACCGTAAGGAAAGTCGGTTCATTTAGCCGACTTAAAAGGAACTCTATAGATTCAATTTGTAGTGTTTGTAAACTGTTATGTGCCTCTTGCGCTGCAAATAATAAGGTAAGGAATTTAATATAAGTTTGTATTATTTTATTTAGTTTAATATTTAATTTATAATTAGACTTAATATAATATTAGGAGTAGGGTTTAGGGTCATAGCCCAAGTAGGCATTAGGTGACTTGACTCTAGTCAAGGCATGGACGGGGTACCATGCTTAAACTAGATGGGTTGCCCATAGCCGATCATGGTGACGGCTAGCTAGTACCGTATTATTAGACTATCATCTAAGATTATCTTGATACCTATTCAGGGTCAAAGTTCTGATCAGTTAATTGTTGTATCGCCTAAGTCTAAGGTGAGTTTTACGAATGCTTTCCAACTGTGAGCATGCTTGTCCTAACTGGTAATTTTTATAAACGTGTCTCATGACTGGATGTACGCATGTGATATATCATGGATAACTCCCAGGCATGCATACACATGTATATATACGTGCCGCTACGGCGGGACTGATTGGCGAATTACACCGAGTAGGGTGTAGGTGAATCTGCTTGTATGTGGGGCTAAACACCAAGGGTCCCGTAGTGATCCGGTGTAGGGAAACATCGTGAATATTGCATGGGCGGGTACAAGTCATGAAAAATGTTAACGTGGTTTTGATAAACTGTTGATATTCGTGAACTCACCAGTATATGCTGACGTCCTTTTTAAGCATGTGTCACAGGTAACGAGGCTTGAGGGCTAGTTACCATAGATTCTGAGCCTGCGTGGCCAAGGGAACTGTTGAATACTAGTCCCGTAGTGACTAGTAAAGTTTTGTAAATCAGACTATGACTAATCTGATGAAATGTTGTATCGTTTAAGCCTCCAACATTTGTAGCTTAAGTTAATGAATAAAGTTTCCTTTGTAAGTCTTGGTATCAATTGTGTACTATTCTTCCTTATCTGGGTGAGGTGTCACAGTCGTTCAATGTTGGATCGCTTTGTGATAGTATTTATAGACGACATTTTGATTTACTCCCGAAGTGAATCAGATCACGCGGATCACTTACGGGAGGTCCTTGGGACGCTTAGAAAGGAAAAGCTTTATGCTAAATTTTCTAAGTGTTCCTTTTGGTTGAGGGAAGTCCAGTTTTTGGGACATGTGGTGAATGAAAAGGGCATTTCTGTGGACCCTTCGAAAGTGAAGGCGGTGGTGGAATGGGTTTCTCCCAAGAACCTGAGTGAAATTCGAAGTTTTCTGGGCCTAGCCGGTTATTATAGAAGATTTATCCAAGATTTTTCAAAGGTGGCACTAGCTCTGACACGGATGACAACGAAGAGTGAAAAGTTTGTTTGGGGCGAAGACCAAGAAAGAGCCTTCCGAATGCTGAAAGAGAAGTTGTCTAGTTCGCCTGTTCTGACCTTTCCTGTAGGGTCGGATGATTTTGTGGTTTATACGGATGCCTCTCATCAAGGGTTGGGGTGTGTCTTGATGCAACGGGGAAAGTCATCGCATACGCATCAAGACAACTCAAACCCCATGAATATAATTACCCAACCCACGATTTAGAATTACGGGCCGTGGTGTTCGCGTTGAAAATCCGGAGGCATTATCTGTATGGGACAAAATGTACCATATATTCCGATCACAAAAGCCTCAAGTGTTTCTTCGAACAAAAAGATCTCAACATGAGACAACGGAGGTGGCTAGAGTTGATCAAAGATTATGATTCTGATATTGGCCAATGTGGTGGCCGATGCTCTGAGTCGGAAAGAATACCCACCCCCGATTCAAGTTAAGGCCTTGGGTGTAGTGATTACACCTACCCTTTTGGTGAGATACGAAAGGCCCAAGTCGAGGCTTTGCAAGCCAATGACCCGAAGAAGATAAGAATGAAAGGGATGATAGACAAGTTGGAAGAAAATGCAGATGGGATGAAGACCCGATATGGGCGGGTATGGGTTCCTTGGACATGTGAAGTCAAGGCTTCACTACTTGACAAAGCCCACAAGTCCCGGTTCTCAATCCACCCGGGGTGACCAAGATGTATCGGGATCTAAAGAAAGACTATTGTTGGCCGGAATGAAGCGCGACATCGCTAAGTATGTGGAGAAATGTTTGACCTGTTCACAAGTCAAAGCCAAACACCAAAAGCCTTATGGAAAGCTACAATCACTTGAGGTGCCGGTGTGGAAATGGGAGGAGATAACCATGGATCTCGTGACAAAATTACCAAAGACAAGGAAGGGTTATGATGCAATCTGGGTAGTGGTGAACCGGCTTACATAAAGCGCACACTTTTTGCTGATCGGGAGGCCTACACCTCTGAACGGATGGCGGAAATTTATGTGAATGAGATTGTATCCCGGCATGGTGTACCCGTGTCAATCGTGTCGGATCGGGACACTCGATTCACATCCCGGTATTGGAGGAGGTTTCAAGAAGAAATGGGTACCAAGTTGTTGGTTAGTACCGCCTACCACCCTCAGACGGACGGACAAACCGAAAGAACCATTCAGACCCTCATAGATATGTTGAGGGCATGTGTCTTAGATTTTGGGGGAAGTTGGGATGAACACTTACCATTAGTGGAATTCTCTTATAATAACAGTTATCACAGTAGCATCCAAATGGCACCATTTGAGATGTTATATGGGAGAAAATGTAGAACCCCGGTGTGTTGGGGGAAGTGGGTCAGCGAGAGTTGGCTCCAAATTTGGCCCTCACTAACGAGAAAATTAGCCTAATACGGGCTAGAATTCAAGCCGCCCAAGACCGACAGAAGGCTTATGCGGATCGTAGAAGACGCCCGATCGAATTTCAAGTGGGAGATTTTGTGTTATTAAAAGTCTCCCAAGGGCAGATTTCGTAAACGCGGGAAATTGGGCTTGCGTTATATAGGACCATTCAAAATTTTGGCACGGGTCAGGCAAGTGGCTTACCGGTTGGAATTACCATCATCCCTTAGTGGGATCCATGACACTTTTCATGTGTCCCAGTTGCGGAAGTGTCTTGCGGATGAAACCGCGTACGTGCCTCTTGAAGACATAGAGGTAGACGACAAATTAAATTATGTAGAGAAACCGGTAGCTATACGAGATTGCAAAGCGAAGCGGTTGCGAAATAAGACCATAAACTAAGTCTTGGTTCAATGGCAACATCGGAAGGGTTCGGATCTTACGTGGGATCCGAGGAGGAAATGCGGAAACACTATCCGGCTCTATTTGGTACGTATCCAGGTTTCAGGGTCGAAACCTCTTTAAGGGGGTAGACTTGTAACACCCCAAAAACGTTAAAGTAATAATAGTATGGTGAAAAATAATATATATATATATATATATATGTATGTATGAGTATGTATGTATGCGTGAATATATATAGGTATGTATATGTTTGTACCCCTAGTTGTAAGTAGTGCATTGGTAGTTGTACATTTAACAAACATAAAATTTACCAAGTTAATTACTTGGGTAAAATGGTGGAAACTTAATTGATAATAGGGAGGGGTTAAACATGAGCTAACACCCATCTTGAGGGGTGGTTTTAAAAAGATTGGAAGTGGTAAATAATTAAGGGATTAAAAGGGAAAATGGGGAAACTTGGAAAAGAAAAAGAAACATAGAGAGAGAGAGAGAGGGGGGGGGGAGGGCGACCAAGAGGGCTCTCCATAACAACCCTCCATAGCTGGAAATCTATTGAGAAAAACACCCCTAAATCCCTGCATGTTCTTGGATTCCTAGCTATCTAGTGGCACTAATCTTCTTGGTAAGTTGGTTACTACCAACTATTAAGTTTAATAAACTTATTGGTCATGATTGTTATGTATGCATTTGTTGTGGTTAGACATGATGAAATGAAATTAGTAGGAAGTACCTTTGTGGCTACACAAGGGTGCAAGATAGTGGAATGGTATGAAATGGTGGAAACACCCTTAACGGGTCAAGATGTAGTAACACCCTTAACGGGTTAGAATGTAGAAACACCCTTAATGGGTCAAAATGGTAGAAATACCCTTAACAGGTCAAAATGGTGGAAGGAAGGATATATCATGGTTCAATGGATTGCTTGTGTCCCTTGAACAAGATGATGATATTATTTTTAGCATACTAAATGTCTACTTGTTTGAATTGTTAATAGGTAAAGCTCACGAGTGAAGATCAAGTCTCATGAAGGTCGAATCATGCACGCTCAAGTTCTTTTGGGTTGGGTACCATGGTATTATTAGGATCTTTTGAGTCATATAAACAAGTTGTTAATGTTTTGTACATGGTTTTGAATATGTGTCAAAGATTCACATGGTAGCCAACTTGGGCATTGTCTTTTGTAAATTTAACTAATGTCGCCAAGGTTGTTGGTATGTCGTTGACAAGATGTTATGGGTATATATATAATGTGTGTTTATATTTATTATGTTTATGTTTTAAAAAAACGACGAGTCTTACACATAGTGAGATACAAACTCCATTCCCTCAGTCAGCACAAACTGTTTGAAACCAAACAGGCCCTCTATCTCCTTCAACAGGCCAAGCTTCTCTGACTCTCGCCTCTCAATCTTCGCTTTTAAATCCGCAACAAGCTTCAAGGCATCCTTCTCTCGAACTAAAGCCTCATCCTTATCTGCAAGCAGAATAAAGGAAAAATCACTAAGTATCAAGACAAGACGGAAGAATAAAAGAAAGGCACGAACCTTTCACAAGTATGTCCGCAACTTCTCTGGTCTTAGCCATCAGTTTTTCAAGCTCCTCAATAGAATGGACATACTTCTTCTTAGAAGCTTCATGAGCTTGCTCAGAAGATTGCAGCTTCTTCTTCAGATCATCCACCTCACCTTGAAGTTCATCCTTGTCCTCCCCAGCCACGGCCAGAGTAGCCTGAGCAGACCGAAGCTGATCCTGGCTAGTTTTCAAAGACTCCAGCACATTACCATGGCTACAAACATTACCTCTCCTCATCAACTTACCTCGCTGAAATTCAGAATCCACCCACCTCCGGTATACCTCCGATACTAAGAAGTTGGATTGAGCCTGATTTACCATCAAGGCATCTCCCAAATCATTGTCTTTCAAGCTTCGGTAGTGGATGTAGATACACGAAGTGCGACTAATGCTATTGAATTGCAAATTCTATTATGTTTCATCATTATCGGACGGTCGAAAGTGGTTTTCATATGGTCGAATGTAGATAAAATGGTCGAAGGGAGAACTCAAGAGGTCGAATGAAGATTTTGTTTATGTAATGTGTTGATTCGCCCAGTTTGAATGGTCGAACCTGCACATTCGCCCAATCGAATGGTCGAATGTGCAGGTCTATATAAAGGTTGAATCATTTTGTAACTTTAACTTTTGGTCATTTTGTTTCCCTCTCTGAGTGTGTTGTCTCCCTAGTGTTTTTGTTAAGTCTGTAATTGATATCTATCATTGTAAACAACGTTTTAAAGTGATTATCATTATGTTTATCAATGAAATGAAAATGTTTGAGATGATTTGCGTGTTTTGCTGATTATATTATCATTTCGTAATCAATTCAGGGATTCCGCACCTGAATTGAACTTGTTTGATCATAGTCTTTGTTTGACGATTCGATCCTTGACACATACAAAGTGGTATCACAGCCATAAGGATCAAACAACTACGAATTGATGATAATAGTGTTGATTTGGACCCAATTTTGATCAAAACTTTTCTGTTTCATTGAACATTTGAAATTAATGAATATTGATTGATTTGAACTAGTTTTCATGGATAAAATCTAAAATTCTCTTTGTTAAACTTGTTCCAAATCCAATCCAAAGCAAAACCTACATAAGATCATCAAATTTCATCAACATTTGAAAATTTTGGATCAAAATAACTGATTTTCAAAGTATAACCATTTTTCAAAATGAAAGGGTTGAACCTAGGGAGAAACGGTCGAGAGTGTGATTTTTAGGTCGAACCAGGGATTTTTAGGTCGAAAGTGGAGTGTATTTTGGTCGAACCTAGAAATTTTTAGTGTGTTGGTGTTCATTCGACCATCTGTTTTACATTCGACCAATCGGGAGGTCGAAAGAGGATTGATTTGGTCAAAAGTGAAAAGAGTTTGTTACATTCTACATTCGAGTCTTTTGAAACGGTCGAATCTGGACTAAATTCCACATTCGCCCACACGATCACTTGTAAAAGGTCGAACGTATAAACTGTTTGAAAAATTTTCTAATCGTTTCGTGTTTTATACTTTTCAGACGATATGTGGAACTTTCCAACAACACCACGACCTAATACAACACCACAACAGCAAACAACAATGGATCCTTGGTCGGTAGCTGCTCAGAAGACGACTAGTCAATCATCTCAACCAATCAACTATTTGGCGATGACTAGTTCGATGCCCCAACAAGTTGCACAACCACAACAACAACCCATGGTTGATTACTGGGGAGTTGCAGCAGCGGCAGTACACTCTCCTACTACCAATGCGATTTCAAATCTTATTCATGACTTATCTTCGAGTAGTGGGAGCCGTCCACCAAAGTTGATGGAAATGGTGGATTACAACCAATGGAAGACCAAGTTCAAGATTCATTTAGAGGGAATGGGAATGGAAGGCACGAAAGCTTGGCAAATGATTGCTAAGGGGTATGTAGCTCCGGTTTTGGAGAACACTAGTGAGCCGATTCCATTAGAGAGTCTAGCTGAGGATGAGAAGAAAAAGTTTGCTGTGGAAAAGAAGGCGTTTTCCCAATTATCCCAGGCCATTAGCACTGATCTTTTACATCAGTTTGGGTCATGCACCACTTCGAAGAAATTATGGGATATGTTAAGGAATCGTCACGATGGGAATGAGAAGACAAGGAAGCTTAGAATGGAGGAGTTGAGAAAAGAGTTTGAGAATTTTAGCTATATGGGGAATGAGACACTTAAGGAGTTGATTCCAAGGTATTGCCATTTGTTGACCGAACTTTCAAGTTATGAGATCAATATACCGATGTCTAAGCCGGTGGATAAATTCGCTGATGCATTACCACCATACTGGAATCAACACATTGAGGTTCTTAAGGAGAAAGATGCATACCAATATTGGACCATCAATGAATTCATTCAGAAGCTTGAGAACAAAGAGATGGAGGAGAAGAGGAAAGCGAAACGAGCACAAGTTCCTCAGAATCCAGAGTTATATCATGGTGGTACATCTTCATCTCTAATCAGTTCAAGTTCTAGTACTACTGTTGCTCCACACATAGCTTGTGTTTCAAGCATTATTGAACCAACCAAAACCCCAATAAACTATCTTGCTCAAACATCATCTTATACCCCACCATCATATCCTACTACTTACATCCCACCATTTTCACCTATGCAACAAGCTGCATGCTATTCAGCTAACTTAAATCAACCTCAACAACAACCTTACATTCCTCAAATGAACCAAACTCAAATGAACCCAAGTCAACCAAACCAAAGCCCAATTGTGTTGGAGACATCAAACTTGAACAATGTTACTATTGAAGTTGCACAGCAACATGTAGCCTTGGTTTCTGCTATGGTCGCTTCGTATAATGGGTTAGTAGCTAGTCAAATTGGTAATAACAACTTAACCAGTGAGGACTACGCTCAAATTGACAAGGAGGAGATGGAGCTCATTGACATTCAGTGAGCATTTGCTAGTGTCATGAGGCGAGTGACTGAGTTTATAGAAAAGACGGGCATAACTGATCTTTCCACATCTCCCAATACCACATATGGCTTCAACAAAGCCAAAGTCACATGTTTTAACTGTGGTGGGAAAGGTCACTTCAAAAGAGAATGCACACAGCCAGCACAACAGGGGAACAGGAATCCTTTTAACACTAATTACCAGAACCGTCAATCACAAAATCAGGTATCATATCAAAGTCAAAACAATTCCAACTTTCAACCACAAAATAATTACCAAAACCGTCAAAACACCTCACCAAACAACTCTTTTAGACAAACCACTACACAAAACCAGAACCAAAACCAAACACCACACAATCCAACCAGAACAATCATTCCTATTTCTACACCTAATAGCCAAACCCAACCAGATAACCAGAACCAGGCTTTGGTAATCCAGAAGGATGAGGGATTTGATTGGACTGGTATGCAACTTGGTGTTGAGGAGATCACTGCTGGTAATGTGGCGTGTGTTTCCCAGAAGATGGATTTGGAGGAACCAATGTCAGTTGAAGATGATTTGGAGACTGAGAAGATATCTGAGGTGAAGATTGAGCAGTTGGTTGAAGAAAATGATGTTTGTGTTGAAAAGAAGTCATGATTGATTCTTGACTCTATCACTGATGTTCCAGAACAGTGTGATTCAGCTTATTCTGATTCGGAGAGCGATTCGGATTCTGAAACTAGTGTTAATTCACTAGATGATGATATTGATCAACTTCTAGCCGAAGCTGATTTTCTGATGACTCGCAAATCGTGCATAGTGGATGATGCCTTTACCAGAATCGATTATTCTAAATTCTTTGCTGGGAAGGAAGCACATTTTGCATTGATGGCAATGACCGAGCCTCCAAAATAGGTAAGTTCTGAATCTACTTTAGATATGAACAGTGAAAAGTATTGTGGTTCATGCGATAGATTGACAGAGGATAATAAGCAACTCAGGGTTCAGCTTGAGAGTGCTAAGATCAACTGTCAATCGTATCAAAAAGAAGCACGAGAATTTAATAAGGTGCTTGATGGTTATAAGAAAGATATTTCAGATCTTAAGAAAACATTATCTTTAAAACAACTGGCCATTAACAATTACATCAATGAATTAGAAGAAACAAAACTTGAAATGGCAACCATCAAGTGCTTTGCTGAGAAAGTCAACAAGAAGCTTGAAAGCGACAAACATATTGCATATGTTGTTGACCTTTTTATGGAGGAGCCTTCACAGTCGAGTAGTGCAAACTACAAGGCCGTCCCATCTCCAGTGTTGTTTGAAATCCATACTTTGCATTCAATAACACCGGAGAGTTCAGTTAAGCCTGACTCTACATCGGATGATGAGTCTAACACTTCCAGTGTGGGAGATCCTAATTCTGATGTTAGACCTATTTTGGGACTAAATGATGAAGGTGTGATAGCTGTAACTGATGATTCTGACTCTGAGGAGGATAAATCTGAGAAAGTGAGTGATATTCCTGCTGAAAATCACATTATTACCAATGAACCGGTGTCACCTTCTTAGATTATTCATCCAATGGCTAACGCTCATCAAGTGAATCAGTCAGTTAAGCAAGTTGAGAAAAATGAACAAAGTGACAAACCTGTCAAAGTGTTTTATCAGATGGAAGGATCCGATAAGATAATCTCTGACGAGGAATATCCAATTAAGTTTGCCAATTATTCCAAGATTGAGAAAATTTGGCAGGAGAGTACTATTTGGTTCCCAAAACATGAGAGAACAAATGATGTACCTCCAGAGGTTTTAAAGAAAATTTATTTGGATGTTCCAAAAGAACCAAAGGTTAATGTCACAGAAGTTATTAAGCCGAAGGAGAAGGCGAATAGTTTTCTTGAGCCGACTTACTCAAAGGACCCAGCTCCTGAGAGTTTAAGAAGAAGGTGTGTGGATGATCAATATCCTATCACTACATATGCAAAGTCGAATGCCAAGAACAACTTTGAACAGTACCGTGCGTGTTTTAAGTGCGGGGAGAGAGGGCATTTACTTGCTCACTGCCCGTATGTTAGGCACAAAAGGCACGAGGTTGAAGTGAAGCAGAAATATCAAAGTCCAGTCGATAATCATTGTTATCCACAAAGACGATTTGTTCCTCAAGCAGCACCGTTTTACAACCAAAGCAGATATTTTCAAAAGAGGGATCATCGTTAGATGACATATGATCGTCGTGACCGGATCGCAATGGAAAATCCTTTTAAGAAACCTGTGGTGAACACAACTGTTGAGAAGCAAAAGGTACCATTAAAACCTGCAGTCAAACCAACAGTTGGACCTGTCTCTGTTAAATCAGAGAAGGTAACCAAGAAAGTTTCCTTCAAGGACGAAGTAAATCTCATATTCGGATCTTGAAACGTTCGGAACAATTCTGGTCACCAAAGGGATCTCAAGGTGCTTCGACTTCAAAAGTGAATGAGAAATCTGAAACTGAAAAGGATTTAATTGATCAGAAAAAGATCAATTCAAATTCAAATGTTTGTGAGAAAGATTCTTTGAAACTAAATGTTCAAAGACCTAAGACCAAGCAGGCTTGGGTCCCCCAAAAAATCTAATCTTTTTACTTGATATGTGCAGGGAGGTTCAGCTGGCCCTGTAAGCAGTCTTTGGATTGTTGACAGTGGAGCTTCTGGTCACATGACAGGGGATTTATCGCTACTGTTTGACATAAGAAATATCAATGGCGGATACGTAGCATTTGCTGGGAACAAAGGAGGATACATTACTATGGAGGGTAGTGTGAGTAATGGTATCATGAGTTTTGAGAAGATTTCGTACGTGAAGCAAATAGACTATAATCTGCTCAGTGTCAGTCAAATCTGTGATAAGCAGTTCTCTGTATTCTTTGATGACAAATCTTGCTACATTCTTAAGCCAGGATTCGTACTTCCAAAAGAGTGGGTAATGCTTAAAGCACCGAGAGTGAACAATCTGTACATTCTCGACATGTCAAAAGCCATGACAACCCAGGGTCAAGTAACGTGTTTCCTCTCCAAGGCTACTGAAAAAGAATCTATTATGTGGCATATGAGGATGGAACACATTCATTTTAGAAAAATGAACCATCTGGTAAAGAATGGACTTGTCGAAGGCGTTAATCTTAAACACTTCCATTTGAATGACAAGTGTGTGAGTTGCAAAAAGGGCAAGCAGAACAAGCAGTCCCACAAACCAAAGAAAGTAAATTCAGTTGAGATGCCACTTGAGCGTTTGCACATGGACCTATTTGGACCGGTCAAGCAAAAAAGTCATGTTGATGATTTATACTGTCTTGTGGTTACCGATGATTATTCCAGATTCTCGTGGGTAATGTGCTTGCATCATAAGAGCGACACGTTTAACAATCTAAAGGTTCTGTTCACTCGATTAGAAAATGTCTATGGTCTGAAGATCAAGAGAATTCAGAGTGATAATGGGACGGAGTTCAAAAACGCGCAGATGGATGCTCTTTGTGAAGATAAAGGAATTCATCATGAATATAGTGCTCCGTACACCCCTCAACAGAACGGTGTCGCAGAACGTAAAAACAGGACTCTAATTGAAGCTGCTAGAACAATGCTTGCGGATTCCAACCTTCCAGTAATGTTCTGGAATGAAGCCATTTACGCAGCTTGTTATACTCTCAATCGTGTTTTAACAGTGAAGAAGTTTGGTGAAACTTGTTATGAGTTGTTGAACAGAAGAAAGTCAAACTTAGAGTATCTAGAACCGTTTGGAGCACCGTGTACAATGCTTAATCCATATGAGAAGTTCGCACCGAAAGCTGAAGAATGATTCTTTGTTGGATATGCAACCCCGCTCAAACGGGTATTCAACAAACGAACTCGTCAGGTAGAGGAGTGGGCCAACATTGAAGTTCAGCGGTATACTCATAACGTACAAGGTAGCGGTCCAGATTGGATGTTTGATTACAAAGATTTCTTTGAATCATTCAATCTAGATAGCTTGGTTGAAGAGGCTGTATTAAGACTATACTACGAGTGTGAAAACGCAGTGACATCACCGTTGGTGCGTCCGATCACCGTAACTCCTCAAACAGCTTCTAATGATGCCAATGCTCCTGCAGCTAAAGAAGAGGTATTTCAGGAAGCTTCCACAACTCTCAATTCATCAGAATCGGAAGATGATGATGATGTTACAAGCGAAGCTGTTCCAGATATTACTACAGAGACACCTCTAGTGAACCCACATCCAAATGGTGCTTCATCATCAAACTTGGGTAATGATCTGGATTCGACAGAGAATTTAACTACTCAAACGGGAGTGCAAGTACCTGATTATCTGGAATCTCAGATACATCGTATTCACCCGCTCAAGCAGGTTATTGGTGATCCTGGTAGCAGTGTGATGACGAGAGGACAACTGAGAAATGCTAACTCACCAGAAAATCTTGGCGCTCTAGCCTTATATGCTAAAATTCAAAAATCAAGTTGTCAGAATGACTGGTTTTTTGCTTGTTATGTTTCGCAGGTTGAGTCGCGGACATACAATGATGCTCTTTTGGATGACGCTTGGGTAGAGGCAATGCAAGAGGAGTTATTGTAGTTTCAGAAACTGGGAGTATGGACACTGACAGATTTACCTCCAGGACGGAAAAAGATTGGAACAAAAGGGGTGTTTAAATGTAAAAAGGATGACAGAGGAGTGATTGTTAGAAACAAAGCTCGATTGGTCGTACAAGGCTTTCATCAAGTGGAAGGAATTTATTATAACGAGATTTATGCACCGGTTGCACGCTTAGAAGCTATCCGCATGTTTCTAGCGTTTGCATCTTACAAGAAATTCAAGGTGTATCAAATGGAAGTTAAAAGCGTGTTTCTTTATGGTGTGGTCAAGGAAGAAGTTTACGTAGGTCAAACCACCAGGATTTGAGGATCCTATCCACCAGGATAAGGTCTACGTTCTAAACAAAGCTCTCTATGGGTTGCACCAGGCTCCACGGCAATGGTATGAGGAGCTGAGCAAGTATCTTCTATCCAAAGGATTCAAGCGAGGTTTGGTAGATTGTACACTGTTCACAAAACGAACAGGAGATGACTTGCTTCTAGTGCAAATTTATGTTGATGACATTATTTTTGGATCTACTAATGAACTTTTATGCAGAGAATTTGAAAAAGTTATGCAGGAAAAGTTCGAAATGAGTGTGATGGGAGAGATGCAGTTTTTCTTGGCTTGCAAGTGGACCAAAGACCAACGAGGATCTTTATTCACCAAACCAAATACGTTTCTGAAGTCTTGAGCCGATTCCAGATGGATGATTCTAAGCTGATGGATACTCCAATACAACCTAATCACGGGATTGGTGTTGATGCTAAGGGGGAGCTGACTGATCTTTTTACATATAGGGCAATCGTCGGATCTCTAATGTACCTCACCGCATCCAGAACAGACATAATGTCCGCCACATGTCTTTGTGCAAGTTATCAATCGAAGCCGAAACAAAGTCATTTAGAAGCTGTCAAACGTATCCTTAGATATCTGAAGGGTTATCCGTCGAGAGGACTTTGATACCCTAATGATGATAATTTTGATCTAATTGCTTTTAGTGATGTAGATTGGGGAGGCTGTGACAAAGACAGCAAATCCACAATGGCTGGATGCCAGTTTATGGGGAGCAGGCTCGTGACCTGGCAATGCAAGAAACAAACTGCAATCGCCTTATCAACATGTGAAGCAGAATATGTCTCAGCTTCAAGTTGTTGCTCACAAGTTCTCTGGATACAACAGATGGTGGACTACGGTTTGCAATTTCATAAAACCCCTATTTACTGTGATAATGAGGCCGCAATTGCATTAACAAAAGATTTAGTCAATCACTCGAAAGCTAAGCATATCCGGATCAAATACCATTTTATCCGTGATTGTTATGCAAAAGAGTTGATCGATATGGTCAAAATTCACACTGACTATCAACGTGCAGATCTTTTTACCAAAGCTTTTGATAAATCGAGATTTGAATATCTGTTAAAAGCTAACAGTATAAAAGAAAAACAAGACTGATCATCACCTCGGTTTATCGCTTTTTAGTTTTAGTTTTTACTGTTTTTCAGAAAAATACAAAAATCCAAAAATACGTTTTTCATTTTAGGGGGAGTTTATTTTCAGAAAAACCAAAAACATTAAAAAAATTCAAAAACCCATAAAAATTAGAAAACCCCAAAATGATTTCCAGGAGAAAAAGAGGAAATGATAGTACATCAGTGGGGATCTGACACATGCTAAAGAAACGTAATGCAATATAAGGCGTGTGTTTGAGCTTGTGTGATGTGTTGATAGGCTTCGTAGACCTATTACTGCGTGCCTGATACATACATATCAAACGAATTGTTATGTGGATTAACTCCTCATGGGCATATGGTCTTAGTACCGTAATTTCGTTTGATAGGATATTTGTACAAAATTCAGAGGTTTCGGGTCGTTATGTTATTAGTTATCTGGGGATAGCCTTTTTGATCTTCTGCTGTAAGTCATTACGGACCTAGATCAGACAGGGTATCTTTATAAAAGAGCTGTAAAGCCAAATCCTAAAGTTACCGAATTGAGGAACTTTCAATGTATGACGATAATCAAAGATTATTTAATGCATCGTATCCAATCATTGATGTAAATCATGATTGATATCAGCCCTCAACCTGGTAGAGTGCACAAGTTACTTTGTAGCATTGAATTGCTGACCTGTACACCTTTGTGCCTCATACCTTGTAAATTACAGATGACGAAAGCATAATCACGCATTACAATGAATCTTTGTGCATTTACTTCTTGATACGGGAGTATGTCGTGTGTGTGGGAACCACAGACAATTGAGTTTATACTATAAATAACCGTATCAGTCTAAAGCACTGCACAACAGTCTGCATATAAGTTTATGTGGACAACAATATCAGTAGTTGCCAAATCACACATTGTCTTTAATGATAATAAATCAAAAGATCAACGGTGTGATCAGATTTCTCAATAACTTATATGATCCTCTTACCGGATATCACCAAACTTTACTGCTTTATATTTACATTTTTTCATTTTACGTTTCTCGTCAAAAATACAAAACTCAAAAAGATTTTAGGTGTGTTTTAACAAAAAATTTAGAAAATCCAAAAGATTTTACATTTCTATATTCTTTTTGATAACCGATGGTGGTTGATGGTGATTTTCTGAAACTTGATGGACCATTTGAGTTTTGTCATCTTTAAATGAGAATTTATGAATGTTGGATGCTTAAAAGTTGAGAAGAATATTGAACGGGACTCGATTTTGAGATTTGGTAAAAAGTTCAAAAATTCCAAATTTCATTCGCCCCTTCGATGGGTCGAATGTGGAATTTTGCTTTTACATTCGAACCTTCCAAACAGTCGAATGTGAGTGTTCATATGTCTGATTGTACATTCGAACCATTTTTCTTCCTTCAAACCTTTAAATAGGGTCGAATGTGTGACAACCTGCACCCTTCACTTTTCATAAATGTGCATCATTGGTCACTCAACTATTTCAAAATTTTCATTTTTAACCCTCCTATTTTAATTGGACCAAAAGTTATAATTTAATAAAACTTAAAAGTATTGCACGTTTTATACTCACATCTACACCCGAGCACGTATGTTTCAGACCTTGATACTCAAAACCCTTAATTTTCGGTCCTAAAACAAATTAGAAACCGAAGGAAACAAGTCCGGAACTTAAAACTGATTAAATTAGAAAATTTGATTTTTTTTTTTATAGTTCTCGTAGTCTGCGAAGACAGTCAAATAGTCAAAGTCCTGATCAAAGTCCTAGTCAAAGTCTTAGTCAAACAGTCAAAGTCTTAGTCAAATAGTCAATTCATCATAAAACCTTACTTTATGGTGTTGACCAATTTTAATGGCTAATTGAATCCAAAACTAGTATAAAAACCCACCTATGACCCATTATACTTGGCACCTCTAAATCGATTGTTTCAATCCGATTAAACTTTCCCTCATACCTTTCTTCTATAGTCTATTACTTCTACAATTGAAGCTTTGATTATAAGCTCTTGTAATTGGCGAATTGGAAGCTTGATATTCTTTCTTTTTCGTTTTTTTTTATTTCTTCAATTTGGACTAGCAACGTTGTTGAGTCTTTGGGATTTGCCTCGCATACATTCACAACACTTAGAGGATAATTCACCTTAGCCAAGGTGAGTTTACGTAACCATGTTTATGCAATTCTTTATACTTGCAACATTATACTTAAGCAATTCTACATACATGTCTAGTTGTAAACTTTAATGCCTCATGATTTAGACAACAACAACAGTTATACTTGTTTCAACAATACATAATCATTAGCTATGGCCAAGCCGGCGATACTCAATAATAGATCTATTGGATTGGCAATCCCACCAAGATTCGTTGACCATCTTTTATGGGGAGCGCGGGTGATTGTTATCGTTCCAACATAATATTAAGGTGAACCGTGGATGACGGGATGGACCTAAACTAGTCGGAGGTTTGATTATGTCGATTCAACATTTCATGTTTATTCATGTAGACTTAAACTTACGATAGACATATGAATTGCTAAACTTTTATTCTTAAACTTAATTGCTTGACATGGCTTATGTATTCTCACCAACTTCTAGTTGACCCCCCCCCCCCATTTTTACAACTCAACAGGTAATAATGATGCTTGAAGTCTAGAGAGTTAGCATGAGGAGAAAATTTGAAGTTTATGCTTTGTTTGGCTTTTTGATGTATTAGAATTCCATTCAAGACTTGTTATGTATTTTCAATTTTGGATATTTTTACTTTAAATAAATTTCAAATTAAAACTTGAATACCATGTGCTACTGTATACTCATTCTTACGTGACACCTCGATGTTTCCGCCATCGGTTGGGGTGTTACAGATTGGTATCAGAGCCATGGTTATAGGGAATTAGGTTATTAGAAAAAAAATAATAATCTAGTCTATAACCATAGGATTTTAACCAGTACTTGCTCCTTTTACATGCAACCTTACTTGTTTCTATTATCTATCCTACTTCTTATCCTTACTTTAGTCCCTACAAGAAGAGTGCTCTCCATCACAAGATCTACTCTTAGACTAGTAGGACAAATCCTCAGGTTTAGCCTGAACCACCTTGAAGATCTTGTCGAAGTTCTAAATTTTAATAACGAACACATGCAATCTGGAAGGGTGAACGCCTGTATTCTGAGTTTTCTGTCTAGGACTTGCATTGCGCATAAATCCCAATCAGACGAGGGACCCGGATGCCTACCTGGGAATTCTCGGGATGAGTGTTCACTTATAGGCTAAATCATGTCTTCATTATGTTATAAGAATCTAGAAGTTTTGATAAGTCAACGTTTTCGTTTATTCGTTTTAATTAATGAATAAATGATTACACTCACTTTCCTTAAACTAAGCTCTAAAATCTCAAAATTTTACAGCTTAAATCAATCTCATTTCATAACCATCTATGGATTTCACAATCACACTTCACCTTACCATCTTAGCCACTTTTTAAATATTCAACACCCTACCCAAATCATATTATTTCATTTCTCCACATGTTACTTATTTTTAAAAAAAACTATAACCTCATACCTTAGCACAAACTAAAGATTTCTAAATCTTGTTGTATTTTCATTACCTAGTAACTTTACAAAGTACATATTTTTTTGTCAAAAGATGTCCTCGAACTTAAATTCAATTTTTTTTATTTATTGACGTAACAGACGATTTTTCTATATAATGCTTTAAACTATTAAAAATCACTTAATAGAACCTTGATCTTCAAAACCTAATGTCATGTTTGAAATCTCCAACTAACGGGAATATTTTAATCAAAGCCCACTTAGCTTGTACTATTTAACAACTTTTGCTTTATGTATAAAACCAATTTTGAAAATAAGATTTTTTTTATCCATAGGAATAATATCTAGTCTCTAAATTCTCCATCGACACTCACTCATTTTCAACTTGTTCAAATTTTACAATATTTGGCATATACCACAATCATGTTTTCTTATACACTTGATTATAATCTTTAATCCAAACCCCACAAGTTACACTGCTACATAATCTCCTTACTATAAAATAAACTCCTTATCAACCATCTTCACATTCACTATCTCTCGCAACCTTGATTCTGTTTCAAGATTTTTCATCATTCCCCCAAGAACTAAATTCATATCCTTCACCTTCTCAAATATGAGCTAGTTACCCATGATAACCAAACTATTGAAACTTGATTGTGTGTTGCATCAAACATAATCCTTAGTTATACATAAGGATTCGACTATCTACCATATTTGA
This sequence comes from Ambrosia x helenae, assembly GCA_030844895.1. NCBI lineage: Eukaryota > Viridiplantae > Streptophyta > Magnoliopsida > Asterales > Asteraceae > Ambrosia > Ambrosia x helenae. The sequence goes on from CM061231.1 coordinate 100,893,616, forward strand.
ACATTTGAAACTAGAATTCATGGAATATAAACTATTTGCTATAGACACACCTAGAGTCATTAACCTTGTCTAGGGCAACTCTATTACAACTCGTATGCTATACTTGATACTTGATTGCTTACATGTACATATTATCAATTTGCAATTCATGTGTGTAATAATTGGTATACTTAATCAAACAACTGATAGAGGATGAAGTACTTGCTCAACAGTTAGTAGAGTACCAAATAACCTACTCAACGATTGGTAGAGGTCATCATGCCTACTCAACAGTCGGTAGAGGCCCTACAACCTGCTCAACGACTAGTAGAGGCTATCGCACCTGCTCAACAATCGATAGAGGTTCTTACTCACTGAGTGGTAGAGGTCTTTTTTCCTGCTCAACAGTTGGAATTATTTTTGGATACATTGTATACGAATCAATCACAAGGTTATTTTGCATTACTTACATGTATGTTTAGAGTCAAAGAAGGACACAAAACCCTAATGTAAGGTAAATTGGTGATTGCGGTCCGAAACGTAATCATGAATTTACAGGTACGTTAAGGTAGTGTGAAATTCTAATAAGGTTTTGATAGTTCATTTGGTTTTCATATAGTCTATCAACTTATGCATTTCTTTTAGGATTCCTAAAACTTAAAGTTTAGCGTTTTACTAGATTCTCCTTGCTAATTCATGTCGTGCCTTAACCCAAACCACAGCTGCCCTAATTTCTACCTAAACACCCTCAACCTTGTGTTTTAAATAATTTCGTGACGAAATTTTCTAAAGTAGGGGAGACTGTGACAACCTGCACCCTTCACTTTTCATAAATGTGCATAATTGGTCACTCAACTATTTCAAAATTTTCATTTTTAACCCTCCTATTTTAATAGGACCAAAAGTCATAATTTAATAAAACTTATAATTTTTATAAGTAAAAGTATTGCACGTTTTATACTCACATCTACACCCGAGCACGTATGTTTCAGACCTTGATACTCAAAACCCTTAATTTTCGGTCCTAAAACAACTTAGAAACCGAAGGAAACAAGTCCGGAACTTAAAACTGATTAAATTAGAAAATTTGATTTTTTTTTAGTTCTCGTAGTCTGCGAAGACAGTCAAATAGTCAAAGTCCTGATCAAAGTCCTAGTCAAAGTCTTAGTCAAACAGTCAAAGTCTTAGTCAAATAGTCAATTCATCATAAAACCTTACTTTATGGTGTTGACCAATTTTAATGGCTAATTGAATCCAAAACTAGTATAAAAACCCACCTATGACCCATTATACTTGGCACCTCTAAATCGATTGTTTCAATCCGATTAAACTTTCCCTCATACCTTTCTTCTATAGTCTATTACTTCTACAATTGAAGCTTTGATTATAAGCTCTTGTAATTGGCGAATTGGAAGCTTGATATTCTTTCTTTTTTGTTTTTTTTATTTCTTCAATTTGGACTAGCAACGTTGTTGAGTCTTTGGGATTTGCCTCGCATACATTCACAACACTTAGAGGATAATTCACCTTAGCCAAGGTGAGTTTACGTAACCATGTTTATGCAATTCTTTATTTTTGCAACATTATACTTAAGCAATTCTACATACATGTCTATTTGTAAACTTTAATGCCACATGATTTAGACAACAACAACAGTTAGACTCGTTTCAACAATACATAATCATTAGCTATGGCCAAGCCGGCGATACTCAATAATAGATCTATTGGATTGACAATCCCACCTAGATTCGTTGACCATCTTTTATGGGGAGCGCGGGTGATTGTTATCGTTCCAACATAATATTAAGGTGAACCGTGGATGACGGGATGGACCTAAACTAGTCGGAGGTTTGATTATGTCGATTCAACATTTCATGTTTATTCATGTAGACTTAAACTTACGATAGACATATGAATTGCTAAACTTTTATTCTTAAACTTAATTGCTTGACATGACTTATGTATTCTCACCAACTTCTAGTTGACCCCCCCATTTTTACAACTCAACAGGTAATAATGATGCTTGAAGTCTAGAGAGTTAGCATGAGGAGAAAATTTGAAGTTTATGCTTTGTTTGGCTTTTTGATGTATTAGAATTCCATTCAAGACTTGTTATGTATTTTCAATTTTGGATATTTTTACTTTAAATAAATTTCAAATTAAAACTTGAATACCATGTGCTACTGTATACTCATTCTTACGTGACACCTCGATGTTTCCGCCATCGGTTGGGGTGTTACAGAATGTGGAAAAATTTTCACATTCGCCCAGGTAAAAGGGTCGAATGTGGAGCCTATATATACCTATCTGCACATTCAACTCTTCACTTCAAAAAATTTTCAAATTCTGAGATTACCACCACTTGTTGCTCGTGTTTTTAAAATCTAATCATTGTGTTACTCATCTTCTGCTGGTCATTTTAAGACATTATTTGCAGGTATCCATCCAGTAACGAATTCAGAATCATTGTTTTTACATTCGAACCCTTGACTGAATCAATACATGGATTCTGGACTGTTATAAGGATAATCCTTGATAGGGATTCATTGTTTAAGTGTTTTAGGGGGAGAGGATATCAAAATCCAGGGTTAAATCATAACAGATTAGTTGATTGATTGATCAAAACCTTCAAACCCTAGATTTTAGGGAAAAACACTTAAAAACTGAATAATTATAACAATTGATTGTTGGGAAAGGTTTATCGGTCATGTTAGAAGCCTTACAAATCAAAATGGCATGTTAAAACAAACAAAATCAAAATCTGATAAATTTGAAGATGAACAGACATATTCGACCATTTAAAAAGGGTCGAATGTGACTCTTTGGTCGAATGTAGCTTGTTTAAATGGTCGAAAGTGGACTGAAATGGTCGAATGTACATTTTTAAAATTAATTTTTCATATTCGAACCTTATTTCTCACATTCGAACCCCATTTCTCACATTCGAACCTACGACTGGTCGAATGTGGAATTCTAAAATAAAAAAATTTCAAATTTTGTTTATTTTGTCCGTTTTTAATGTGTTTTCTTGTTTTGTTTTGCAGATTAATCATGTCTGAACCATAAAGTTCTGATATTCCCACAGGTTCATCAGACAAGGTAGCCGAAAAGAAACCTGAAGAAGATTTACCGTTTGAAGAGGCACATAACAGCTGAGCTTATCTGGGTGATTTGAAAAAACATACCGAATTCACCGGTATTGTTGATTTTCTGAAGAGAAGTCGTGTTGTTGATGCTATTGCTACTCCTGCCATTATTTACAGAGATCATCAAAAAGAGTTCTGGACGAATGCAAGAATGGATTTTTGGGACAATGAATCTGCTATTGTGAGTAAGATTCGGGGGAGCTAATGATAATATCTAAAGATGACATTAGACAAGCATTGAAGCTGACTGATAAGAAGACTGATCCAAGAGTTCTATCATGGATTGAACAGAGAAAGTGTTTCTTGAGAATGAAGTACAATGGACCGATTACTGATGGTTCATTACATAAAGGTAAGTTGTGCCCGCAGTTCAAATACCTTGCTCACGTTATGTTACATGTTTTCGGATCTGTGAGTGGAGGATACGACGTGATGAGAAAGAGTATTAGCTCTTTAATGGTTGCCCTGATCTTGAACAAACCATTCAATGTATCTGGAATGATACTTGAACACATGCTTGAACCATTGAGAGGTTTGAAGAGTAAGAAGTTCTTATTGTATCCAAGATTTCTGCAAATGATCTTCGATCAGAAGTACAAGAATTTGAGAAAAGATCCTACTCGGATAGTAGTACAGGATCACATGAGTTTGAACACTTTGGTAAGGATGAAAAAGGTGTACCGATGAATGAAAGACCACCATTGAAGAACTTGTTTGGTCACCTGATCAATCCAGGTGTTGATAAAGCCAGGAATGCTAATAGTGACTCTGATGAAGATAATCCATTATGTCCTGTTGATCCTGAAGCTAAGAGGAAAAGGCAAGTTGTGAATGTTGGTGCAAATAGTGGTAAAGGGAAAGGTAAGGAAAAAGAGGATGATGTTGAACCACCTAAGAAGACATCTCGTAGAAAGAAAAGTGTTGCTAAGAAAGGTATACACTTGGTTGATGAAGAGTCGATGGATTCTAAAGAGACTTAGGTAGAAGAGAGATGGGATTCTGATAACGAGACTGTGAAGTCCACCACGCCGAAGGCCACTGTGGCTGGTGAGTCTGAAAATCTGAATAAATCATTGGAGGAACAAAGAATGAAAAGTCCGATTGTGCTGGACGATGTTGACGAAAGTCTTGGTTTGGGATCTGATGATTTTGGTGGATCGCCAAAGACTGGAGAAAAACAGAAAAACCCAACTTATAAGAAGAAGGCTAAGGCTGTTGAGATTGAAAAGCCAATGAAGAAAAGAGCTAAAGATTTGAGAGCCTAATTGCAGGAAAGAAAGTTCCTGTAATATCTAGTTTTAAATATCCCGTGACATCCCCAGCAGCTAAGAAACAGAAAACATCTGCTGCTGAGCAAAACATTCCAACAGATGATTTCAATGTTGCGTTGGATAGAGTCTTGAATAAGTTCAAGAAAAAGATTCCAGTTGCTGAGGCTTCAACTCCAAAGTTTACTGTATCAGGAGATGTGATGGATGCAGTGAACCAGAAGCTGACTGAAATGATGAAAATCATTAACTAGCAACAAACTGAGATTGAACAGTTAAGAAAGAATGATAGAAAGATGTTGGATGTAGTTGAATCTTCACAGGAGAGCCACGAAGGATTAGCAGCCAAAATCAAACTACTCCAAGAAGAGAATCAGAAGTTTTTATTGCATGAGCAGAGAAATACTCAAAGGTATATCACTTTGAGGCTTGAAAACAAGAAGTTGAGAGCAAACAACAAGAGCATGAAAAATATCATTGATGATTTATATTCGAGAGCTCCTAAATTGAAAGAAGGAGGAAAGGATAAAGAAAAAGAAGAAGAGCTTGTTGATTTCAAACCATCTGAGTCAGATTAAGATGAAGAAGATGATGAGGATTTAGAACAGGATGCCGGTGATGCTCCTAAGAAGAAGAAGAAGGATGGTGATGATAAAGACGATTCGGGTGATGATTCTGGAGATAATAGTTCTGTTGATGCTAGTGATGATGATGACATTGATAAGTATAAGTATGAGAAGAGAGAAATAGGAAAAGATGCAGGAGAATCTAGTTCAAAAGCTCCTGGTGGCAATACTGACGATGATGATATATTCTGGAACGAGAAGATCAGATCTTTATCTGAGAAAGACAAGAAGTTATATCGCCAGATGTTGACTGATAGAGTCTGGACGATTGAGATGACAGGTAGATTTCCAGAGATATCTGAGTCAGATGATATGAGGTTTGAACTAGAGTATAATGATCCTGGTCTGGAAGATGGAGAAGTTTCTGCAGCTGTATCTAAAGAGATATTAGAAGGATTGGCTAAACAGGTTGGTAAATCTCTTGAAGAGCTGATGAGAGAGAACCAAATACCGAACATTCCTGAGAAAGAAGCGGGAAATCACTCTGATGATAGAGATGTTCCAGTATTTGAAGAAGTTGAGATGGAGGATATTACTAGTGAGGAATATCCAGAATACTTCAAAAATGATAAAGATTCTGGATTTCCTGAATTCTCTGAAGAGCTGTTGAGCCAAGCTGAGAAACTTGCTCGTGAGAAAAGCAAGAAGTTCGTTGACGAAGTGTTTAAGAACTCAGATTGTCAGAAGCCGAATGTTGAACAATCAGACGATCTGAAAGACTTGCTGAGGAAGCTTAAAGAAAAAGAAACTAACCGACCTAAGACTGAAGTTCAGGGTAGTTTCTACAAATTTCATAATGAATTGTTCAAAGGCAAAGCTCTTGGATGGAAATATTTGAGACAGCTAAGGTGTGTCGCTGTGAAGTGGGAGAAAGGAGTTCTGTACTTCAACAGATTCCATGATATAAAGACACTACCTTATTGGGCTGTTCGCAATATCTGCAGACATACGATGTCAGGTGCTTCAGTGAACAACAATCTTGTTGGTTACTTTGCAGATCGCATGGCGAGAGAGAGCAGAACGAAATGGGAAGTGTTCACCCCACAGTATCCTAAAAGGATAGTTCACAAGAAGGAGAGAGATCAAATAACGGGGTTGAACAAGGTTACTTTGAAATATAAACCACGGACTGTTCTGAAACATATACCGTTGATGCCTATTCCACAACATTTCTCTAAAGACTTTATGTGGTGGTACTATGACTGGAAGACGGCAGAGGCTATTATCGTATTGAAGGACAGGAAGAATGACTTCAAGAAGATACCTATCTTTGACCCGATGTGGTTGATAAATTGCTCTCATGAGGATATTATCATGCTATATTACAATCCGATTTGTTGTGAAGAGAAAGATAGTGAGCAAGCTGCTAAATACCAACGTGTGGTATTTTTATGTTTTGCACGGGATGTCAATGCGGGTTGTGATTTTGATAAGAAGCTGGGGAAGTTTTTTCAAGTTCAGAAAACTGAAAAGAAGAAACTGAAGCAAACTCATGAACCAGTTATGACAAAAGAACAGAAGAAGTTACTGCATATCAAGTTGATGAACAAGTGATTGGATGAAGAGCGAAGACTGAAGCAATTCAAGCAATAGTCGAGGGGGAGTTTGTAAATACACGAAGTGCGACTAATGCTATTGAATTGAAAATTCTATTATGTTTCATCATTATCGGGCGGTCGAAAGTGGTTTTCATATGGTCGAATGTAGATAAAATGGTCGAAGGGAGAACTCAAGAGGTCGAATGAAGATTTTGTTTATGTAATGTGTTGATTCGCCCAGTTTGAATGGTCGAACCTGCACATTCGCCCAATCGAATGGTCGAATGTGAAGGTCTATATAAAGGTTGAATCATTTTGTAACTTTAACTTTTGGTCATTTTGTTTCCCTCTCTGAGTGTGTTGTCTCCCTAGTGTTTTTGTTAAGTCTGTAATTGATATCTATAATTGTAAACAACGTTTTAAAGTGATTATCATTATGTTTATCAATGAAATGAAAATGTTTGAGATGATTTGCGTGTTTTGCTGATTATATTATCATTTCGTAATCAATTCAGGGATTCTGCACCTGAATTGAACTTGTTTGATCATAGTCTTTGTTTGACGATTCGATCCTTGACACATACAGTGGGCACGATCAGCCGGGGTATGAAGATTGAACAACATCATTTTTTATGACAAAGCATCAACCACCCTAGATCCATTCTTTAAATCCCAGTCAGGGACAAAAACATCCTCGGCCGTGGCAGGATCCACTTCCATGACATCATCCAACGGATCTACAAGATTAAACATAATCAGTGTCTCTGTCTCGAACCAACAAGGAGAATAAGACGCGCCATATTCATTCTCCTCACTAGCACGAAAGGTAGAAATGCGACCAGTAAACTTACCAGGAGAAGACACCAAAAAACCACCCGCACCTTCAGTTGATAAAGTCGGGACCGGGCTATTGGCTATGTCACGAAAAACGTCATCACCTTCCTTCTCACCATCACCACCTGATCCGCTCCCCAGAACATCCATATAAATGGGTTCACTATCTCGCGAAGATTTTCCACCAGTAATATGCAAATCAAATTCGTCTAAAAATGTTACCTTTCGATGACTCGGAAATAGGAAGAGTGAGGGGCGGAGCAAATTTCACTTTCTTAGGGCTCTTCTTGGCCCTAGATGGCTCGCTCTTCCTCTTCCGAGCATGGACATTCAAATCTAAAGAAGTGTCTTCAGCAACATCGTCCTCTGAAGTAGGGACGCTAGACGAACTCACAATCTGTAAAGGAGCAGGATTAGGTAAATTTTTAGGACCAAAAGAATTGAGTAGAAGCAAGATAGGGAGAACAAGTATATTAAGCATGATAAAAGGAATGGTCAAAAAGGTTTTTAACTATAGTCTAGGTCAAACATGGCAATTTTTCCTAGATCCCTATAGTCATGGCTCTGATACCAATCTGTCACACCCCAACCGATGGCGGAATCATCGAGGTGAGACTTAGTGGTAGATTGTTCAAAGACTTCATGACACTAGGCTTTGTGACAATATAGTTTAAAGATAGAATTTCATTTATTGTCTAAAAATAAAAATACAAGTAGTTCATATAACGAAAAATACAACAACAAGAATATGATAACTTGAACTAGAGTGAGTTTCTATGTCCAATCCTAAGTAGTTTTCTTGAATGTCCTGCAATAAATATTTCCTGCAACATGTATAAAATATCCGTCAACACATAAAGCATTGGTGAGCATACTAGTTTTGACATACATACATAGTATAATAAAGTTTTGCTTATAGGCATATGCAAGAGAACCATACAAACGGCGACTAGCCACGAAGAATTTTGCTTAACATGACCCATGTAGGGGGCGGATAGCCAATCCTATAGCGCTATACATGCAAGGTGGGTTGTCAACTATATGAACATTTGTATGTTAGAGTAAATAATTCTACATAGCATAGCGTACAAGCATATAATAGACTTTAGATTGCGCATGATAGAATTTAGAATATGATAGACTTTAGACTAAGCATAATAGATTGTAGAGTTTAAAATCGTTTGAGTTTTGATAGTGATACATGTTGAGCCCCAAAGAATAAAGAATAAAAGGGGGACAAGTATGAACTCACCTTTGGGTGCGTTTTAGCAAGGTTCCAAAAGAATGAGTCTTGGGGGATTAGTTCCTTAGCCTTGGTTAACTAGAATTAAAAAATTAAGAGTCTTAGGTTCGAGTTTAGATTATAGATTCAAGAGAGTCAAGCAAGCCTTTTAGGCAAACCAAGCACAAATTGCCTTTAGGGCAATCCGGATGGTCATGAGATTAAGTTAGACCAAGCACAAAATCATCATAGATTATTCGGATGGTATAAGGTTAGGAATGTGAATCCATTTGATAGGTTCATGTCATAACCACTTTGTTTATGCAATAAACGTGGGTTTTGGACACGGGATTTCCCCTTTCTAGTGTGGATAAATCCGTAGCACGAGAAGGGTCAAGAGAGTTGGTAAGGTAGGGTGTAACCACAAACCTTCCAAATATTAATAATAAACTAGTAAGATAGAAACTTGAAAGTATATGTTTATATTATTATATAGTATAATTCAGAAAACAACCACCTTTGGGACCTCTTTTAGGTGCTCTACCCTTATCACACTTCTGTGGATAAATATGGGGAAGATCCTAGAGGTTTCTCCAAGGAGTTTTAGATGAAAAAGAAGAAGAAAAATAGAATGAAAGTTGAAGTTTTAAGCCAAGAAACTTACTGATGCAAAACAGGAAGTTTGGCTTGAAAACTTGAAGATTAGAGAGTTTTAGAGATGAACAAAAGATTAAGAAGTGGAGAGGGGTTGTATTTATAAGTGAGGTGGGTTGGTTGGGTATTAAATGGAGTTATTAGGGTTGTTAGGAGGAGATTAGGTGGGGGTTGAATTTAATTAATATGGGATGATTGTAATACTAGATGTTGTTGTCGAGCTTAAAGGAAAAATAAAAGGAACGACACAACATTTTGATTTTGTATTATGTTGTTAATTTGCTATTGTTATTTTTTTATTCTATATACTTTAGTAAGCTATTGTTACGCTCACAGCTCACTTAACGTCTAACAGTATTGCGCTAAGTGGTTGAAAGCAATACATGTTCTATACTTAAAAGTTGAAAGTTCGCATTAGATATTCTCCAGGTGTATAGAAAGTTGAGAAGAATTGCTATTGAATTGTATTATATATTGTGACAAAAAGTCAACTTTCACGTTTCCCTTTTTTTAAAAGAAAGTATTAATATAATAAGTATATATATGTTCAAAAATAAATAAATAAATATATATTAAGATCTTAACTAAATGAGTTACTTGTTATGACGCCTAAATTGGTTAGGATAAATTATAATGACGACTCGTCACGAATTGGTAGGAGTAACATAAAAGAAACAAATAAATGCGAACTTGGAATTTGTTAAATATAGAATTTATAATACAAGAAAATTAAAAATTACGCGATGTTACACATTTCAACTCAAAATGGCAAATCCTCCCCAAACTAAAAGGGTTCATTTGAGAAAAATAAACCCCATGGTACAAAAGGACCTTGAACAAAAATTTTGTCATAGGAACCTAGCAGTTGGCAAAATCACACACGCGTGTGTAAAATGCAAACTTGCCAGCAAGATGGGGATAGATGGCACGATCAGGGGCCAGAAGTTCAGGGTGCAGATCTAAAGGAATCCTATATTCACTCAAAAACTTATCAAGTTTCTTTTGTGATAGGGTGGAGAAACTAATATTCATGTTATCTTTCCCCATTACAACTCCAATAGAAAAAAAAGAAGAATCTTGAAAGGAAAAAGGGGAAGAGACGAACCTGTGTAGGATGGATGGAACCGAGACCTGTTGAAGAAAATAAAGCAGCAAGGGATTAAGGGGAAGGTGAAAAGAATTCTGAGGAAAGTAAAAATGAAAAAACAAAATGAAAACCGCCTTTTATAACCAGGAAAGAGAAGCCCTAACGTCAGGACACGTGTCAAAATCCCCACAATCTGAAAAACGATCTAACGGTGGGAAACGTCGGGGGATAACCGCCACGTCCCATCCAAAAGACATGGCTTGGGACGCCTCCACGCGCCGCGATCGTGGAAACAGCTGGAAAGCGGTAACGAGGTACGACTAACTCCACTAAGTTATAAACTAACTTATGGACTTAAGGGGACATGAAGAGGTATAAAACCTCGCTTCCGAACTACAACCCCCAAGAGACGGGGCCTCTCCTGAGAAGACGCGACCCACTACAACATATGTTCTGAAACACATTAAAATCACAACCGGAGGTCATAAGCTCCGAAGGTTAGTACACCTGAATGAACGAAAGTCAACTATTCTGACTAGTATAAATACCTCTTCAAAGGTACAAGTAAGTTACGTTCTGACACACTTCAAACCTCCCTCTCTCTCTCTCTCTCTCTATTCTCTTTCCTTCACCAACAAATACGATCCTCACGCCGGAGGGTGGTCACAGAGAGGCCCTCCTTGCTCCCCTGTGACGAGCCTAGCGGTTTTTTAAGTTTTGCAGGTACACTAACCCAAGATCTTATCAAGTTAGTCGTCTTCAACCTCCCTCACGAGGTACGTGCTAACTTTTGGATCTTCAGGTGGGATTGAATTTGGTTTTGGGTTTTCGTTTGGCATACTCTTAGACTAAGCGGAGTGGGGGCGGGAGAGGGGCGGGAGAGGGGGGAGACACCGCCGCCGGTAGGGGCGGGAGGCTGGCATGGGGGGTGGGGCGGGAGGGAAAGCACCGGCGTGGGGGGATTGTGTGGGACACGTGGCATGCTTTTATTGGATGGGGTATTTTATTTATTAAAAAAAACAATAATCTAATTATATCATTGTGAATGCCCGGTTTTTTTAAAAAAAAAAAAAATAAATAAAATAAATAAAAAAACATTACATAATTAAATTACTTAATAACCATTACATAAAACAACCATTACATAATCCTAAATCCTAAATTACTTATTTAAAACATAAATAAATCCTAGATTATTTATTTAATCCTAAATTTCTTCACTATGGAGAGTAGTTGTCCTAGGGGAGGGTGGTGTACTCGGGTGAGATGGAACGTGAGCTATCCCGTCCATCGGATCTCGCATCCGAGGGGAAGTAGTAGTACTCACTAGGAGGGGTAGGTCGGCTCCAGTAGAGTTCCTCCTCCTCAATCTCCCTGAGGGCTTCCAAGTCCCCCTCAGTTGGGGAAGTCTCGTGGTAGGGGGTGGGGGTAGTCTGGTGTTGGGGGATGGGGATGGGGGTAGTCTGGTGTTGGGGGATGGGCGTAGTCTGGTGTTGGGGGATGGGGGTGGGGGTAGCCTGGACTGAAGCAGCCTAGGTGTCACACCCTCAAATTCCACGTGCGGGGTTTTACCGCGAGGCGCGTGACACACCAGGATCTCAGTCAACGATCACAATAAACATACAACAAACATGCATTCATAATTATATTTAAAACCAAAATATCATGCTTTGAGCTGTAAACCAGCAGCGGAAGCATTCTTGTTTACAACCAAAAGACATATCATTGTTTACAAAACATTGTTTAATATGCTTCAAAATATTAGACGCTGTGCAAGACTCCGTGCGCCTAGCCCATTGACTGCTACCTTAGCGACCTGAGAAAACATGCCAAAAATGTCAACATATAATGCTGGTGAGTTCACAGGTTTTCCTTTATAAAAGTGTTGTCACAAGTTCACAAGGATCATCTCCGTTAATACTATGTCATAAGAACGTTAGCTAGACGTTAAGTGTTTTTACTACTACGTGTTGGGCCATGTTATTAGAGGTTTGCGTTTGACTTGGGCTTATTAGTATTATTGTGTTAGTTAAATTTCGGCCCAAGAGATCCATGTAACTTGACCGCCCTATAGTCATATAAATAGGGGGTTACTTAGTTATTTTGAGGTTGCTAGTCTATTGTTCTTTTGCTCTATTATTTTCGGCTAGTAGGTGTACCAGACGGTTCCTTGAAACCGTGTGCACTTGATCAATAAAATCATTCTATTCAAAGTTTCTTTCTTGTTCTTCACCATTCAATCTTGTTTTCCGCACTCGATTGTTTGTTTGATACCCGGTAGAGAAGATCTTGGACTTACAATTGGTATCAGAGCCTAAGAAGTCTTTCGAAGGCTCGGTTGTTGGTATCAAAGGAAGAAGATCAAGGAAGTTATTTTCACAAACAAAGGTTGATTTTCGTATTTCGGTTCATAATAATTTTCGTTAATTTTTATTCTAATTGCTTTCGTGGCAGATGAATTTTTGGTGGTTTGATCCATCTTGGAAAGGCTCAATGTGTTTGCTACAAACAAGGAGATTTGTTTAGAATATCTATTCTGATAATTTGAATTTTAAAATTTTTCAAAGATATCTACTCCCATGTTTTGTGGAAAACTTGTTGCATCTTAGCAGGTTTAGCTGAGTTCAACCAAATAGCTGAGTTCGACCAAATAGCTGAGTTCAACCAAAGTTCTGAGTTCGACTATCTGAGTTCGACCAAATAGCTGAGTTCAACCAAAGTTCTGAGTTCGACTATCTGAGTTCGACCTTGGGGAGTTCGACAAACTTGGCTGAGTTCAACCTATCTGAGTTCGACATCCTGAGTTCGACCTTGGGGGAGTTCGACAAACTTAGCTGAGTTCAACCTATCTGAGTTCGACATCCTGAGTTCAACCTTGGGGGAGTTCAACAAACCTGGCTGAGTTCAACCTATCTGAGTTCAACGTCCGGAGTTCAACCTTGGGGGAGTACAACAAACTCGGCTGAGTTCAACCTTGAGTTCAACCTTGAGTTCAACCTTGAGTTCAACCTTGAGTTCAACTTTGAGTTCAACCTTGAGTTCAACCTCGAGTTTACTCTTGAGTTCAACCTCTTTGTTGGGCTGGACGTTCCAGACTGTTGGGCTGGGCCTTTCAATTATTATTGGACTGGACACCTTTAGATTGCTGGACCTTTTGTCTGTTTAAATTAACTCAAACTAATAACGCTAACTCTTATTTTCAGAAATGGATCAAATTGTAAATCAGGCTAACTTAAATGGACTAAACACTGACCAGCTACTTATAGCTGCACAAGTAGACAAAGCCATGGAATCTGTCATTGGCACTCATCAGAAAATCCCTGTTCTTCAACTCGGAATGTCTTATTCTGAGTGGAAGTTCAGATTCATTCAAGTCATGAAGATAAAGGATGCAAAAGCTCTCAGATCTATTCTAAATGGACCTTGTGTGATTACCTACGTGGTAAATGAAATAACTGGAATCACTGCTATCAAACCAAAGAGTATGTACACTGATGAAGATCATGAAAAGGCTGATGTTGATGAAAGGGCAATTGCGCTTCTTCATCAAGGACTCTCACCTGAAGTATCAATTGGAGTTCGTGACAATGCCACAGCAAAAGAACTTTGGGAAGCTCTTGAGAATCTGTATGAAGGGAACGAAGAAATGAAGGAGAGCAGGAGAGAGATGCTGAGTCAGAAGTTTAACGCTTTCAATCACATTCCGGGAGAATCACTTGAAAGTCAGATACAACGTTTCGTGGCCTTAGTGAGTGAAATGAAAGCAAATGATATGGTAGTGGACAACTCCGTCATGAATAAAAAGCTGCTCAATACTCTTCCAAGAAGTTGGGATTCAAATGTCACCCTCATCAAGAGAACTAAAGATCTAGCAAGACTTACTCTTTCTGAGACCATCTCATTAATCAAGTCCTATGATCTTGATGACAGACAGCGTTACATGACTCAAACTGCTAGTTACAACAATGCCATTATTGCAACTCCCAGCAATGCTTTAATTTCTCAGCAAGAAACTCAACGGCCATCACTGTACTCTTATCCAGCAAGTGGGTCCTCGTATCCACCCATGTTTGCTCCCAGTGCATCAAAAGGGTCAACTGTGCTCCCTTCTTCTGCAACCACCACTGCTGGATCTTCGTCATCTGCTCCACCTCCAGCTACATCTATGGCAGCAAAAATTCCCAAGGAGCTTGAAAGTAACCTAGGATTATTTGCTGGATTTATGAACTGTTATAATGCATTTCTGACAGGTCAACTCACTTCAAAAGATGTTGGAGCATGTGACTTAAATGACGTTAATCAAGATGATATTGAAGAGATGGATCTGACTTGGCAGATAGCTATGGTTGTGCACAGAGCCAACAAGTTTGTGAAGAAGACTGGTAGAAACGTGTGGGAAAACCCAACAAGGAAACTAGGTTGGGACAAGATGAAGATGCGCTGTTACAACTGCGATGAACTTGGTCATTTTGCTCGTGAGTGCACCAAACCGAAGAAAGAAGGAGAAAACTCTACTCCTGCAGCTGCATCTTCCAATAATGCTCAAGGAACTCAATCGGCGCCTGCACACACTGGAACTGAGTCCTCTAACTCTAGCCAAGCCATGGTTGCTCAATCAGGAGGTGGATGGGATTGGTCTTCTCAGATGGCAGATCTTAAAATTGTTGAAGATACAGTGTATAAGGCTCTCATGGCACAGATGGATGATGACTATATTCCGTCAGCAGCTGAGGTACATTCTGAAATTTTAGCTGAATCATGCTGCACTGAAAGGTGCAAACTCAAAATAAAAGGTTTTAGAGAAGAAACTCTCTCCGCATTCAAACAGCTTGAATATGAGAAAATGGCCTCTTGGGACATTAAAAAGAAATTCAACTCTTATAAAGAAATGGTTGAAAAACAAAAACTTGACATCAAGCGTTTGCATCAGGAGGTGAGTGATCATAAATGTCGATACTTGCACTTCAAACGACTTTCTGATACCTTGACCACGGAATTGATCGATTTAAAATCAAAATTTGAAAATGCAGATTTTCACTTTAAAAAATTTGACTGCTCCAGTCCTAAAATTGAAAAAATGATCAATACCCAGTTAAGGTTCAGACCAAAGGACGTGAGGAATAAGGGAATTGGATTTGTGGAAATACCTCCACCTTTCAATGAAAACTATTCTTCAATTCCTATGTCAGATGAAGAACTATTGGCTCTTCCTTTGAAAGGATATGGTCCACCAATAGAAGAGCCAACTATTCGACCATCAAGGGATCAAATTGAAATTACTAAACCTGCATCGATCCCAATTAGAATCTCTAAACCGAAACAAAAACATTCTAAACCAGAGATGGCTCCATCAAAAACCTTTGTCAAATCTCAGGATGCTTCAAAGCAGACTGAGACGTTAAATTTTGAGAAAAATAAAGAGGTGGACAGAGTTTTTGAGGTTAGCAAAGATGAGGTTCCATCCTTATCTGAATCAGTTGAATTTGTAGGAGTGTCTAGAGAGTCTAAACATGAAAACTTAACAGAGAAAGACCAAATTTCTGATTCATCCACTCAACAAAACTCTAGCGTGGACTATGAGTTTGATTTCATGAAGAAAATTAGAGAACTGTGTCTAAAGCAAATAGCAGAAAGTGAAAATCAAATGAGAAATTCTGAATCAACAGGACATTCAGCAGAGCCACAACATGTTTCTGACTTAAGTGGCTCATCTGAATCAAATGTTACACTCTTGACTGAGCCAGAATCTGAAGAATCTGTGTGCTCAAGGCCAGTCAAGATTAAACAGGAAGGTAAGGATTCATCATCTTCAGATGATTCAAAGAAAACTGCACCTGAGTCTGAATCTGATTCAAACTCAGAAAAGACCGACTCATCTAGTCATCAGTCATGTGAGATCATAGAATCATCTGAAAACATGCTAAAAGACAGTGAATGTAACTCTGTGTTCACTTCATGCTCTTTTAGTTCAGCACAAACATGCCCAATATTTTCTGAATCTTCCACTTCTTCTGTGGATGAAAATTTTTGCACAGAAAATTGTCTGAATGTTACTAACAATGAGAACACTACTAATTCTGTTAATTCTTGTGCAGAAAATGTGATTGTTGAGGATTGGGTAGATGATGGGGAGGAAGTTGCTGACACTGATTTACTTGCATTAAATAATAAAAATCAGAAAAACGATTTCGAAATTTCTGATAATGACAACAATATTTGTGTGGGCTCGTTTGTTTTGAGCATAAAACCTTGTGACTTTTCATCTGATTCGTTGTTTTTTCATTCAGATTCTGTTATTTTGCCACATGCTTGTGATAAAACTAAAAATCTTTTGGTTAAACAATCAAGTCAGGGCAGGACAGAGAAATATGTCCCACCAAAACAGGTTTTACCAAAGTATAAACAGAACCTTTCAAAACAAAAGCCTCATTGTTTCAAAACTGATTCACACAGGTATAAACGTGTCTCTAAGCTTTCCGAGTCTGGAAAGTATGCAAAATCTCCGGGGGATCCACATGTCAAACGTCAAACTTGTTACACATGTGGAATCCCAGGACATATTGCCAGAAATTGTCCAACTAATCAACAACATCTTGCAAGCTGGAAACATCAGAAGGCTCCAAACGGGAATCATAATCATACCAAGCCTATACGGGTTGAAAAATCTAAGGCAATACGTAATGACAACTCCAAGGTGAAGCCTTCTGATGGTGATTGGAATAGACATAAACTGATCAAACAATCTAATAAAAGATTATCTTCCAAATTCAAATCGTACTGGAAGCCAAAATGTTCAATTCCATTCTCTTCCCCGTCTGTAGGCTCCTCGTGTTCTGTGAATGATAAATCTTATTATTATGCAAATGTTTCAAACGTTGATATGCAATGGATCAAAGTCCAATATACAGATGCCAATGGTGCACCCAAAATGACCATGGCCTGGGTACCTATGACTAACTGATCTTGCATCATGTGCAGGAACGGCTGTGGAGGACTATCATTCGTCTCTGGTACATTGATAGTGGCTGTTCGAGGCACATGACAGGAGACTTGTCCCAACTAACTGAGGTTGAATTTTTCAATGGTGGATTTGTTTCCTTTGCAGGAGGTGAGAAAGGTCAGATAACTCAAAGAGGAACGGTGAGAAATGGTGCTCTTCAGTTTAATAAGGTAAATTATGTTCCTGAATTAAAGCATAGTTTGCTTAGTGTATCACAAATCTGTGACAATGGCTACTCAACTCATTTCACTGATAAAGGATGTTTGATATTGAAACCTGGAGTAGTCATTCCAGATGAATGGGTCTTACTGAAATCGGATCGTCGAGGTGATGCTTATGTCATTGACATGAACAAACCCCCTTCCGAAAATGTCACATGTCTTTTTTCTAAAGTTTCTCAAAATACTGCTATTCTTTGGCATCGTCGTCTTGGACATGCAAATGCTAAAAATCTGAACAGAGTAGCTAAACTGGGATTGGTAAGGGATTTGCCTGTGCGTGATTTTATAACAATTGAAAAATGTGTTGCTTGTGCGAGAGGAAAGCATCATCGAAAACCACATTATTCCAAGTTAGTAAACTCTATTGACTCATTACTACAGCTACTTCACATGGACCTATTCGGCCCAGTGAATGTACTTAGTATCTCTCGTAAAGCATACTGTTTGGTAATAACTGATGACTACTCACGCTTTACCTGGGTTTTCTTTTTGGCTAACAAGAGTGAAACTGCAGAAATAGTCAAACATTTTATAATTTTGATTGAGAATCAGACCAACTCGAAGGTGAAAGGTATTAGGTGTGACAACGGGACTGAGTTCAAGAATGCTGAGTTGAACTATTACTGTGCTCAAAAAGGAATTGCCCGTCAATTCAGCTCAGCAAGGACGCCGCAGCAAAATGGAGTTGCAGAAAGAAGAAATCGCACTTTAATTGAAGCTGCCCGCACAATGTTGTGTGACTCACAACTTCCAACTTTCTTTTGGGCAGAGGCGGTCAACACAGCTTGTTATGTGCAGAACCGCGTTCAAGTCAACAAAGCTCGGATGAAGACACCCTACGAAGTGCTGTTTGGTACTAAACCCTCCGTCAAGCATTTTCGTGCTTTTGGTTGTCCATGTACACTGCTGCACTTGGATGCTATACCAAAGTTTGATGCGAAAGCTGACGACTGCTATTTTGTCGGTTATGCTGGCAAAACTGCATATAGGGTCTATAACAAACAAACTAGGCAAATTGTAGAGTCGTTTGACGTGCGTTGGCTTGAAGAAAATGCAACAGATGCTAGAGTGGGCCCCGATTGGTTGTTTGACTATGAGTCTCTCTTTCGATCATTTCATGTTTTTGATAATCTCTCTAGCCATGTGAATACAGTTTCTGCAGATTCCTCTACTTTCAATGCTGGACCCTCATCCTCCATGACTGATGATGCACCAATTGAGGGGGATGGTGCATCCACATCTCAATTACCACAGCCACTTCCAGCTCATGTCGATCCATTCATTCACTCAGAAGATTCTATGCCACAGGTTGATGATGAAAATGTGTCTGTTGAAACTTCGATTCCCTCATTTCATGACCCTATTCCTACTGACTGCATGGTGGAGCATACTAATGCAGTAGCAAATGATCATGACTCTATGGAAGAGCCGGCAGTAGGCAGTGTCACCGGTCTCCCGAGAACCTCCTCAGTTCCCGACATTGTTATTCCCACTAGCATTCAACGAGATCACCCTCTGGAGAACATCATTGGTCCTGTAGATGCAGGTGTTCTAACAAGGAGCCAAACTGGTGACATCAACAGATGTCTGTATTCGTGTTTCATCTCTCAAATTGAACCAAAGTCTATTGCCACGGCCATGAAAGAAACAAGTTGGGTGGATGCAATGCAAGATGAACTGAACCAGTTTGAGAAATTAAAAGTTTGGAAGTTAGTTGAGTTACCTCCAGGAAAACGACCACTTGGCACACGATGGGTCTACAGAAACAAAAGAGACGATAGCGGAGTCATTGTGAGAAACAAAGCTAGGTTAGTCGTACAAGGGTTCAGACAAATTGAAGGACTCGACTATGATGAAGTCTATGCGCCGGTGGCGAGATTGGAAGCAATCAGAATTTTTCTCGCTTACGCTTCATTTAAAGGGTTTACTGTCTATCAGATGGACGTCAAAACCGCATTTCTGTATGGAACAGTGAAGGAAGAAATTTATGTTGGTCAACCACCGGGTTTCACAAATCCAAAGTACCCAGAGCATGTGTACAAACTTGACAAAGCGTTATATGGTTTACATCAAGCACCTCGTGCTTGGTATGCTACCTTAACTGAACACTTGCTTGTGAATGGATACACTCGTGGTGTCATTGATCAGACTCTATTCGTCAAGACAGTAAATGAAGATCGTATACTGGTGCAAATTTATGTGGATGATATCATCTTTGGCTCTACTAATGATGCTCTGTGTAAAGAATTTGAGGAGGTGATGAAAAAGCAATTTGAGATGAGTGCTCTTGGTGAAATGACCTTTTTCTTAGGTCTGCAAGTTCGTCAAAACTCCAAGGGTATCCTGATTCATCAAGGAAAATACGTGGATGACATTCTTGCAAAGTTCAGCTTCAATGATATCAAGCCAGCCGATACACCAATGTCTGAAAGACCAGGTCTCACTCAGGATCTGGAAGGGGAGGCCGTAGAAGAAACACTTTATCGTTCAATGATTGGTTCGCTGATGTATCTGACAGCTAGCAGACCAGACATCATGTTCGCAGTGTGTCAATGCGCACGTTATCAGGCTAATCCTAAAACTTCTCATTTACATGCTGTCAAGAGAATCTTTAGATACCTTAAAGGGAAACCTAGATTCGGTCTTTGGTATCCTAAGGATTCTCCTTTTGATTTACATGCTTTTTCTGACAGCGATTTTGGAGGTTGTGACATTGACAGGAAATCTACTTCTGCGGGGTGTCAATTCTTAGGCGATCGGCTTATTGCATGGCAATGTAAGAAGCAGCAAACAGTATCCGTTTCAACAGCAGAAGCTGAATATGTGGCTGCCTCCGCATGCTGTTCTCAGGTTATCTGGATACAACACCAACTGGTGGATTACGGTTTGAATTTCTCTCTTACTCCCATTTATTGTGATAATGATGCAGCTATTCAAATTGTTAAAAATCCAGTTCAATTTTCTAAAGTAAAACACATTGCCATCAAAGAACATTTCATCCGCGACTCGTTTAACCAAGGTTTAATTGTGCCCACTCACATTCATACTGATGACAATGTCGCAGATCTTTTTACAAAACCTGTTAATCGAGCGCGTTTTGAAGCTTTGTCTGAACTGCTCAAAATGGTCCATTTCGAGGACTGAACTGGTCTTCAAAGTTTAAAAAAAAAAAAAAAAAAAAAAAAAAAAAAAAAATTTCATTTTCTTTTCTTAGTCTTTGGTTTAAAAAATTTGTTCTTTAAAATTCTAAATTTTAAGCACAAATTTAGGGGGATGTATCCTAAGAAAAGATCAAAACAATTTTGGTCTCAAAACGAGAGATGAAATTAACTTTCACAAGTTGGATTAAGGCTGACACACATAAGACGTGTATCGAAACAGTCTGGCTCTAATGTGATTTGTTGGTAGGCTTAGTCCTGAAGGCTCAAATGTTAATGATCTTGTGAAGCACTTAAAGATAAAGACACGACCTCAGTAAAGAACATCACTTAGAATCAGGTACAACTTCTATTTGAATGCTTGTGTGATGTCCTGAAGCATAACACTGTGGTTTAGGTCTGAAACCTTTTCTGAAAAACTCGTGTATCTCCTCTGTTTTGCGTAAGCAAGGACCTGGAGATGCTAGGCAACGAAAGCTTCTGCTGCATCCAGATATATGCTGACCTAGTTTTTCGTTGTCGTGCTTTAGATCATCCCTCACCTAAAAAGAGACCTCAGTGTCCAAAGATGTCCTGACTGCTCCTCTGCTGCATCCAGATATATGCTGACCTGGACACAGTCAGGATGTCATAAAAGAGACCCTCAAGAGTCCAAAACCCAAAGGCCTTGTTATTTGAGAAATCATCTGACTTGTACTTTAATCCAAAATCTCTTACTGATCTATTCTTTTCTTTTCTCAATCTAGTCCCAGTCAAGGTTTCAGAATTCTAGAACAGATACTGTGCAAAATATGCTGTAGGGAAACTGCTTGCATGATAGAGTGTACCACTAAATATTCTAGGATTTGATTGTGAATTGCTTGAGTGTTCGTACAAACATACCAAAACATGATAAATAATATCACAGATCACTATACGAGAAGGCCTAAGGAAATAAGTTTAAGTGGACAAATATACTGGCAATTGCTACGACCAACTGGAGTAGATTAGAGTTGATAAGTGTAGCTCGGCCCGAAACACAGTGATTTGATCTCGTTTGACTAAATTATTTTTAAGCATTTTATTTAGATATTTATTGTTGAGTTTAAGTTAGGCCAGTTTACAATCTGATTTGGACCCGGTTACAAAATACATCAAAAATTGATTTGATATGGGCATTGGGATGTGAGAGGGGCCCACCACACGTTTGGTGGGCCACCTAAATCTCGGGTGAACAAAAGTGGGGGCGACGGTTAAGTTTCATCATCACAATTCATAATCTCTTTTTTCTTCTTTACTCTCAACTCTACAAACACACACACACTCACACACTGTTTGTCTTCATCAAGAATTGTCAAGTGTATCTAAAGAATCAAAAGGTAAACTCATGATGTTTTGATCATTCGTTATGGAAATGGTGTTGTCTGAGCTTTTTGCAGGTACACGAGATATCAGAAAGACTTAAGACGATCGTTGGAGATGATGATATCGACAGTTTGATGTCCCAGACGGCGGAGCGTGGGACTCACGCGCCGGAAACTTCAAAATCAAGCGGCGCGTGAATCTTACGCGAGTGGAGTTCGAATTCAATCTAGAAAAATTACAAGATTGCCCTCGAACTCAGACTTGTTCATCGAACTCAAGGGAGTTGTACCAAAATACCCTCGAACTCAGAAAAAGTCATTGAACTCCAATGAAAAATGACTGTTTTGCCCTCGAACTTACCCATGATCATCGAACTCATCTGGAAATTGACCAAAATACCCTCGGACTCATACCTGGTGGTCGAACTCAGATAGTAAAGGACAAAAATACTCTTGAACTCATCCATCAGACCTAAACCAAATGGGTTAATTTTACAACAAATATGGGCCTGTTTTGTTTATTTGAAGCTTAATAGGCTTTGAATTTGTATAACTATTGACCCGAATGATGTCTAACCCAGTATGTTTTGTGTAGATATGACAACTTCTCACGTGCCCAAGTTCGAGAACAGTCACAACGTTGTGTGCTATCTATCTGATCCTCCTGAAGAGTATTTGCACGAATTCAAGTCCTTGACTGTGGGACTCAACACATGTAGAATTTCACACGCCATGCGAGAAAATCCAGTCGTTCTCACTGACTGGATCATGGAGTTTTGGAACAATTCGACGGCCAACAAGGGAGACACTGTGATTCGTTCAAAGGTTAGAGGCACAGTGGTGACGATTACAGAACAAGATGTTCGAGATGTTCTACTTTTTGGTGACTCTCCAGATGACCCTGTCAGTTTTACAAAAGACAAACTTGTACCAGTATTGCAAAAGATGGGATATGAGGGTGAACTGTCAACTCCCCCTTATTTGAAGAAGTTATTTCCGAGCTACTGGAGATTGTTGGTTCATATGTATTTGGCGTGCTTGAGTGGAAATAAAAGCGGATTAGATCAAATGGGAGTGAGATATGCTTCTGGAATAGCGGCGTTGATTGAAGGATGGGATTACAATTACTCAAAAAGTATTTTTGAGGATATGTTGACAAATGTGAAGACGATTAACAAGAAGTATTTTTTCAAGTATCCGAGGTTTGTGCAGATGATTCTAGAAAGCAAGTATCCCAAGATTGAGAGGACAGTTGAAACATATGATAACAAGTGCATGTCATCATTGATTTTCGGATTAATTAGACAAGTTCGCAAAGACTCAAAACAGGTGTTTGCTGGAAAACTTCCACTTATCAAGTTTGGAAAGTTAGTGAGATTGTGGAAGAAACATCGGAATTGCCATCTGCTCTTGTTGCTGAAGAGCATGATGTTCAGATTGTGGATCCTCCACCAGCTGAACAACGATCTCCTCCTGAGAAAGTTGACTTGACAGAGGTGGAGAGTGAGGATGATGAGGAAATGATAGATGATCAACTGACTACAGGAAATGAAGATGATCAGTTTGACAACTTTGAGTTTGATGATCTAAATGATGATGAGATAGATGACTTTATTCTTGAGAATGCTGAAATAAAGTCTGTGACTGATACTGAAAAGGAGATGAGTGAAGAAGGAACCGTGATTCAAGATGCTGATGTTATCACTTCTGCATCAATTATTCCTCAAGTAGAGGTGTTATCTAGCATCTTAGAAACTGTTCGAGAAGCTGAACGAAGGGTTCCTCCACCCATTGTTGCAGCTGAGACAGTTGTTGGTGATGAAGGTGCTGAAGATCTGGGTTCTGATTTACGACCAAGAAAACGAAGTAAGAGAGATCCACGGTGAATATTGTTGAAGAGTCTGTTTCTGCTGCTGCTGATGACATTGCTATGACTGATACTGAGCCTTCACCTGATATTCCTACTGGCACTATTAGTTCTTCTGTCTCACCAGTGATTGCAACAGAAGCTTTTTCTCAGTTCATGAGCAAGGCACCTATTACTGGGAGACTTAGTGAGGAAACTGGATCCTCAGGTGCATCTGGCACTGGAAAGGTTTTGTTTGATGAAGAAGCCTTTCAGAAAGCTCAATTGGCGTTTCTTGCAGATAAAGAACAGGGAAAGAAGGTGGATGTGGAATTTCTGACAACTGAGGAAAGAGAGAAAAGTCAAGAAGAGGTTGAAAGTGATGAAGATTTGTTTACAGAAGTGGATGTTCACAGATTACAGTCTAAAGTGCTGAAACTGGAGACTGAAAATGTTTGGTTGACAGCTCAGGTGGAGAGTTTGATGGAGACAGTTACTGAGAAAGAAAAGAAAATTGCTGAATTAGAGACGGGATTGGGAGATGTTTCAGCAAGATTGCTTAACTTGACTCAGAAACTTGAGAACAAGTTCGGTAAGGAATTCTCTGAGACATCTTCTTTTGTTGACAAGGTGTTGACTCCAGCTGAACGTGAGAGATCAGAGAAAGAGCGTGAAGAACATATGAAGAAGTATTTTGAAGATCAAGTTCCCAGAGTTAGAGATCGTCGACCTGGAAGTGCATATGTTCTCAAGAATTTAGCTGAACCGTCTATTGATCCAATGGAAGAGCATCCTGAGCGATATGTGACGATTACCAGTGATAGATATGATACGTATGGTAATCGAACTGGGATAGAGTGTTGGAGGTATAATGATGATAAAGGAGTATTTGTGGTTCATAGAAAGAATGGAGCGGTTGAGTATTATGCCTCTACTTCAGCTTTCAACTCCTGGACGAAGATTGACTTGGCTGAACTTGCTAGATCTCCTTTTATCAACCAAACAAGAAATCCAAGGAACAAAATAGGTCTCACGTTTCATAAGAGGATTCAGGAGCAGGCAAAAGTAAATTTCAGAGATATGAAGACTGCTAGCTCGATATTGGTGGAATATAAAGGCGTACGAGGAGCTGATGGAAAGCCTTTTAAGACTGTGCAGTGGCCACCTACTGAGAAATTGAAGACTATTCCCTTGTCCAAGCCAATGGATAGAGGTTGCTTAAAGGACATGAGATTTTGGGTATATGATCCTACCTCTTCATCTGCTGTTATTGTGTGTGATACGGATGAGTTCAGGATTTCTGATGCTAGAGATTTAATGAGTTTGCATTCTGAAGATATTCAAGTTTTGGCTAGGCATCAGATTCAATGTGACCCTACTTATGAAGTTTGTGCCAAATCATTCACTAGTGCGGTGGCGCAAGTGGATAGACTGGGATTGGCCTCTGACAAGAGAGGAAGGGTGGAGACAGAATTATTTGGACCTTATGTCGGTAAATCACCAGAAGAATGGAAAAGGGCAATGGAAGCAAAGAAGAAAGAATCAAAGAAGCGCAGCAAAAGCAGCAAGAAGCGCTAAAGTAATCACAAGTCAACACAAACCTAGGGGGATATTGTTGGGCCATGTTATTAGAGGTTTGCGTTTGACTTGGGCTTATTAGTATTATTGTGTTAGTTAAATTTCGGCCCAAGAGATCCATGTAACTTGACCGCCCTATAGTCATATAAATAGGGGGTTACTTAGTTATTTTGAGGTTGCTAGTCTATTGTTCTTTTGCTCTATTATTTTCGGCTAGTAGGTGTACCAGACGGTTCCTTGAAACCGTGTGCACTTGATCAATAAAATCATTCTATTCAAAGTTTCTTTCTTGTTCTTCACCATTCAATCTTGTTTTCCGCACTCGATTGTTTGTTTGATACCCGGTAGAGAAGATCTTGGACTTACACTACGGTTGGGAACCCATTACTAAACATGAACCAAAAGATGATACCAGCCCAGACGACTGGGCTACCGATGCCTCGGTAACCCGATAGGTAGAGACAATATGCACCCGCCCGGCCCCGCCGTCGAGTGGGGCTTGTGAGGCCCAATAGATCTATCCACATTTCCCCCGTTGTGCGTTCCAGCACATTCATGGTTTCCCCCTGGGACTTTCCATAAAAGTCGTATAGTAACATAAAGTGCCCATAGTATAACATGACCTTTAAATAGTTCGTACAAAGCATGTTTCTCCCCCGAAAGCAAGACAGTAAAAGTGGGGCTGTGAAACTCACCTTGGATTGTGTTTCTTGAAAACAGTTAAGTAATTATGTTATGATTGCCCCAAATAGCGGCGACCTATCATAAGATGTGTATAAGTATTGGACTAATAACCCGCAGGCTAACTAGTCCCCGAATGTCCAGACCGTGACCGTAAACGTTTGAAAACACCTTTAACTGTTAAACCGACCGTGCCAGACAAGACCCGACATCCCATTGGTGACCCGACATTCCACGTGTTAGATGAATACAAGACATCATGCAACATATGCAATTAAACACTTAATACGCGCAATAATTCACCTAGTCTAGCATAATGTCCGATTAACGCATAATCAGGTCCGAACACGTCTTACTAAGTCATTGGGTGTATCCCGAGGTTCCTATCATGTTCCTAGGTGTCAAATCATGTTCTGGGATGTCAGAACGCGTTTACGACAGCAGTACACGCGATTAGGAAACCTTCATGCGATTAGGAAAAGTCAACTAGTGAGTAGGAGGGAGGATATAGGCGAGTAGGGCCTATTCGCATGAAGCTATAGGCGAGTAGGCTCCTACTCGCATGAAGCTTCAGGCGAGTAGGGCCCTATTCGCCTGATGCCCTGCTGTTGCGCGTTTTCGCGCGTTAAACCCTCCAAATCAGATCCGAAACATGTAAAAACACCCAATATCAAAACTAAACTATTAACCAACCCTTTTCAAGCAAAAACCCCCAATTTACCTCTGCTCTAACGGGCTCGGTGCGATTATTTCCAAAAATGGCAAAGTACTAGGTTTCACCAACCAACCTTATCTTTCCTTAAATGGAAACAATCAGATTTCATCTCCTACAAGTTGCAATTCATCATCTCTATGTTATATCATCATCCTAACATGATTTCTAACCACAAACAAGCAATGAATCACATCATACATCCTATTCTTCAAGAATTACCCAAATGGGTCAAAATGCATACTTGCACCTAAACATCATATCAAGGGCTTAAACTCATAGATAATCATCCTAACACCACCTACATATCAGAAGTACAACAAATTCATGGAAACATTCATGTTATAATCACCAACAATCATCATATGCACAAATACTTCACATATAGCAAATATCATGGTGTAGACTTGTTTTAGAACTCTTTTCAAAGGGTTTTAAAGACACAATCTTAGCAAAACAAGGTCTGGACTTTTGGGGAACCAAAACAACAACTTTACAAAGGTGTAGGAAGAAGAACACACCTTGGATTTTATCAAAGAAGGGTGTATAAGCTTGGTGATGGTTTGTTTTGAAGCAAAGCAAGCTCCAGAGGTGTTTCAAGGTGTGTGGGAGGCTTAGGGTCAGTTAGGGTTGCACAAATGGTGTTTAGGGAGTTAAGGGTTCTATTTATAGGTGTTTTGACCCGTGTGCAGCAGTATAGGCGAGTAGCAGAGGGTTTCAGGCGAGTAGGACTCCTACTCGCCTATATACAGGCGAGTAGAGCCCCTACTCGCCCCTATGGTCTCCTACTCGCCCTGTTCACGCGATTAGGAGTCCCCCCAGGCTCCTAATCGCCTATAAGGTGCTGGAATGGGTTTTTGGCGCGTTAAACACTATTTAAACATCTATAAACACGTATTCACATACCGATAAGTCACATAATGATTCCAAACATATAATGCATGATAACTAACACGTTTACACCCGTTCACCAATTCCCGGACTCGAGACTCGTGTGTGCATTAAACCCGGCGATTCCACGAATCGCCGATTCTTGTACCCATAGTTATGGACCGACTCCCGATGACCCCGCGGATCATCATAACGACTCCCGATGATTCCCAGAATCATCATACCGACTCGACTGACCCCGTTAAGGACGTAATATGCATGACTCGCTAAGGTAGACTTACTAGTTTAGTCAACGTTACTAACCTGAGTTTGCCGGGTGTCACATCATCCCCCTGTTGAAAGAATTTTCGTCCCGAAAATTGCCCAAGGCCAAAAAGGAAGAGACGAAAGAGAAGAAAAAATTTTCCGGTTGCCACATCATCCCCCTGTTGAAAGGAATCTCGACCCGAGATTCATTCAGCTTCAGCAGAGACATGTCTTGATTCGAACGCGCGCTTAGGAAATAAATGGGGATACTTAGCCTTCATTTGATCTTCCCGTTCCCACGTGAACTCCGGTCCACGATCAGAGTTCCAACGGACTTTAACAATGCGGATTTTACTCCGGCGAAGGCTACGGATTTTATAGTCAAGAATTTCAACCGGTTCCTCCACGATACGCAGACGATCATCCACCTTGATCTCTTCGAGAGGAACAACCAAAGATTCATCCGCCAAACACTTCTTCAAATTAGAAACATGGAAGACATTATGAACATTACTGAGCTCAGCTGGCAGATCAAGCCTGTATGCTACCGGTCCAATCCGTTCCAGAATTGCGAACGGTCCCACATACCGAGGATTCAATTTGCCCCGCTTCCCAAAACGTATAACGCCCTTCCATGGAGATACCTTCAACAAAACCCTGTCGCCAACCTCAAACTCCAAAGGCTTGCGACGACGATCGGCATAGCTCTTTTGACGATCCCGAGCTGCTGCCAAGCGGTTACGGATTTGTACGATCTTCTCGGAAGTCTCGTACACAAGTTCCGGGCCGGTGAGTTGACTCTCACCCACCTCGGCCCAACATAGAGGAGACCGGCATTTCCGCCCGTAAAGAGCCTCGAACGGAGCTGCCTTGATGCTAGAATGGTAACTGTTGTTGTAGGAGAATTCCACCAACGGTAGATGACTCTCCCACCCCTTGCCGAAATCGATCACACATTCCCGAAGCATGTCTTCTAGCGTTTGGATCGTCCGCTCACTTTGGCCGTCAGTTTGCGGATGATATGTTGTGCTCATGTCTAACTGAGTACCCAGAGCCTTATGCAAAGATTTCCAGAAGTTAGAGGCGAACCGAGGATCACGATCAGAAATAATAGAGACAGGCACCCCGTGCCGAGAGACCACTTCCTTGAGATATAACCGTGCCAAACGCTCGAGACCATCAGTATCTTTGATAGCGAGGAAGTGTGCAGACTTTGTCAACCTATCAACAATTACCCAGATCATGTTACAACCACTGGGCGATTTCGGGAGTTTGGTCACAAAGTCCATCGTAATCCGCTCCCACTTCCACTCAGGAATTTCAGGCTGTTGCAGAAGGCCGGATGGCTTCTGATATTCGACCTTGACCTTGGCACAGGTCAAGCACTTGCTCACGTACAAAGCCACGTCCGCCTTCATGTTCGGCCACCAATAAAGTATCTTTAGGTCTTGATACATCTTATCGGAGCCAGGGTGAATAGAGTACCGGGACTTGTGAGCTTCATCAAGAACGAGCTCCCGCAAGCCCCCAAATAAAGGAACCCAAATACGTTCAGCGAAATAGTGTAACCCATCGGACCTGAGTTCAAGGTGGCTATCAGCACCATGCATGGTTTCAGCTTTAAGGTTTTCCTCCTTCAAAGCTTCTTGCTGCGCTGAACGGATTCGATCGGGTAAGCCGGAATGGATAGTGAGCTGAAGAGCTCGAACACGACGAGGTTTAGCCGTTTCCTTCCTGCTCAAGGCGTCTGCGACTACATTCGCCTTGCCAGGATGGTATTTAATAGCACACTCGTAATCATTAAGAAGCTCGACCCAGCGACGCTGTCTTATATTCAACACCTTCTGATCAAAGATATGCTGGAGGCTCTTGTGATCGGTGTAAATAGTGCATTTGGTACCGTACAAGTAATGCCTCCAAATCTTTAAAGCAAAGACCACCGCACCCAATTCCAGATCATGGGTGGGGTAGTTTTTCTCATGAACTTTGAGCTGACGAGAAGCATAGGCGATGACCTTCTCGCGCTGCATCAGTACACAACCAAGACCCCGGATAGAAGCGTCACAATAAACCACAAAATCGCCCGTGCCCTCAGGCAAGGACAAGATAGGAGCAGAACAGAGTTTAGCCTTTAACATCTGGAAGGCCGACTCCTGCGAATCACCCCAGTCGAACTTTCTGTCCTTCTGGGTAAGCGAGGTGAGGGGTTGAGCGATCTTCGAAAATCCCTCGATAAAACGACGGTAATAACCTGCAAGGCCTAGGAATTGCCGCACCTCAGATGGCGTCTTTGGTGCTTCCCAGTCTTTAATGGCTTCAATCTTCGCTGGGTCAACGTGAATTCCTTTCTCATTAACAACATGACCAAGGAATTGGACTTCACGCAACCAGAAGCTACACTTAGAAAACTTGGCGTACAACTGTTCCCGCCTTAGGAGTTCCAAAACAAGACGCAAGTGTTCCTGGTGGTCCCCCTCGTTCTTGGAATAGACTAGAATATCATCAATGAAGACAATCACGAACTTATCAAGATAAGGCTTACAAACACGGTTCATCAGATCCATAAAGATGGCAGGTGCATTGGTGAGACCAAAAGGCATGACCAGGAATTCAAAATGGCCATAGCGAGTTCGAAAGGCGGTCTTCGGAATGTCAGCTTCTTGAACCCTCAACTGATGGTACCCCGACCTCAAATCAATCTTCGAATAGAAACTAGAACCCTGAAGCTGGTCAAACAAGTCGTCGATGCGAGGAAGAGGATAGCGATTCTTGATGGTAACCTTATTCAATTCCCGGTAGTCGATAAACATCCGTAGGCTTCCGTCCTTCTTCTTGACAAACAAAATAGGGGCTCCCCACAGGGACGAACTAGGTCGAATGAAACCCTTCTCTAACAGCTCCTGCAACTGGTTCGATAACTCCTGCATCTCGGGAGGTGCAAGACGATAAGGGGCACGAGCAATAGGGGCCGCACCTGGGCGAGTTCAATACCAAATTCGACCTGGCGATAAGGCGGAAGACCAGGTAAGTCTTCGGGAAATACATCGGGAAAGTCACGGACGACAGGAATATCTTCAATCTTCTTCTCTTCATCAGACGAAACCGAAACAAGTGCCAGAATGGCAGAATACCCCTTCCGAAGATACTTATAGTCTTTCATACACGAAATGATACTCAATGGGACCCCGCTCTTCTCACCGTGCACCATCAGAATTTCCCATCAGGGAGAGGAAGTCGAATGACTTTGTCAAAACAAACGATCTCAGCATGATACAGCGACAACCAATCCATACCCACGACAACATCGAAACTACCCAAGGACACCGGCATAAGATCAATAGGGAAGGAATAACCCGACAACTCAAGGTGACACTCCCTAAGGACGTGCGTCGCCTCGACTTTCTTACCATCAGCCAATTCTATCAAGTACTTAGCCCCTAAAGGTGTAGGTACTCTATCAAGCAATTGACTAAACCCAAGAGATATAAAACTCTTATCGGCACCAGAATCGAATAAAACCGTAGCATAGCGATTATCGAGAAGAAACGTACCAGTAACAGTGTCAGGATCTTGTCGAGCACCGCTCGAACCAATCACGAAGGCGCGAGCATTCCTGCCTCCGCCCCCATTGTTTCCATTACCCGACCCATTCTTCCCAGCTTCGCCCTGCTTTAACTTGGGGCATTCACGCTTGTAGTGACCAAGTTCACCACAATTGTAGCACCCCTGTTTGCCCTGATTTCCCTGGGGAGCAGCAACAGGAGGAGCCGGAATAGGTGTAGCAGGAGGGTTCCGGTTACCCAGAAGATTAACCCTTCAATCCTTTGCCTGGTGCCCAAGCTTATGGCACCTGTGGCAACGGTTCCGGTCCTCGCAACGACCGTTGTGGTGAAATCCACACCGGTCACATTTCGGCATTTTCCCAACATAACCCCCTGGTTTTTGCTCAGACGACGATCCCCCAGTATCAGACTTCTTCACCTGGTGAGGCTGAGCCGAGCTCGAGCCTTTCCCCACAGCTTCCTACTTTCGCTTGCTACTGTCGGAAGTCTTCACAGCAGCGCCTCGAGGAGGCAAGACCCCTTCAGTCCACCTTCATGTTGGTCAGCCTGTGGGCCGACCGGACCACCTCAGAATAAACAGTGAGGTTACCCGCAGCAACTAACCCGGCAATCTCCGGTACTAACCCAGCAACATAATGCTCAATCCTTCGGTATTCGGGTGCATGCAGATCGGGGCACAACACCGCCAACTCATTGTGCCTAGCAGTATAAGCTTCAATCTCGGACCCCACCATCTTGTGATTCCAGACTTCATGCTCAAGCTTCTGGATTTCATCCCTCGGGCAGTACTCATTCTTCAGCAACTGAATGAACTCCGCCCAGGGCATAGCGTGGGCTTCCCCAATACCCATAGTCTGGGTGGTGGAGTTCCACCAAGTCAAAGCTTGACCCTCCAGGGTCGCAGAAGCATATTTCACCCGGTCGCCTTCCGGGCAGTTGCACATCGAGAAAACAGATTCAATTTTCTCCAACCAGCGGAGCAGTCCCACTGCCCCTTCAGTGCCACTAAAGTTGTGGGGCTTACAATCCATAAACTTTTTGTAGGAACACTGGGATGGAGGAGGATTGACAGCACCACTGGAACAGACACGCGGGTGAGAATCAAGAAAAAGGTACAGTACCCTAGAACAAAATAGGATAGGTGAGAATCAACGTACCACCCATAGCATTATGAGCGGCTTGGAATGCAGCCAGAGCAATATTCACGTGCTGCTGCATCAAGTTATCCAACTCAGCTTGGGTCATATTAATATTTCCGCGGCCACCGCCGCCACCACGGCCGCCAGCACGACCGCCAGCACGGCCGCCTCTGCGACCTCCACGAGCTCCCGACATCTTCTGTCATAACATGAAACAAAAGATTTAGGCTTTCCCGTGGTATAACCCATTAGGAATTTCAAGAAACTAGACCGAGCCTAGCTCGGGTCCATCCGTTCAAGCCCAAAGTCCGCCAGGGATCCCATGCATCACAGTTATGATCTCGTGTGCACCCGACATGATAAACTGTTCCACATGGTCCTCCAGGCGCGCTTTAAGTTTGAAGTTCAGGTCACCGAGCACTAGCGCCCAATCATGGTATTATCATAAGTATAAGTACAAGATAGTATGCATAAGAACGGGCATGTTCATTAGGGCATAGAGGGGAGATGTCCAAATCCCTGGACAGATCTCATGAGTACGCCGAAGCTACCCCAATGTACACTGCCGTCAAGAAAGTTCAATAGTATATCGTTCGCCGTCGGATCATAGTAAGGATGAGTCAAGAAATAGGATGATAAAGAGTAAGTAGATGATGTAGCGTAGTAGATGATGACACCGACACCCCCGACAAGTCATATTGTTACCCACTTGCTAAGACTCGACTAATCGTGACCGTCTAGTGTGTGCGACTCAATTATAGACTAGACTCTACATGCAGTCCTAGTTCACTATAACCGTTGGCTCTGATACCAATCTGTCACACCCTCAAATTCCACGTGCGGGGTTTTACCGCGAGGCGCGTGACACACCAGGATCTCAGTCAACGATCACAATAAACATACAACAAACATGCATTCATAATTATATTTAAAACCAAAATATCATGCTTTGAGCTGTAAACCAGCAGCGGAAGCATTCTTGTTTACAACCAAAAGACATATCATTGTTTACAAAACATTGTTTAATATGCTTCAAAATATTAGACGCTGTGCAAGACTCCGTGCGCCTAGCCCATTGACTGCTACCTTAGCGACCTGAGAAAACATGCCAAAAATGTCAAAATATAATGCTGGTGAGTTCACAGGATTTCCTTTATAAAAGTGTTGTCACAAGTTCACAAGGATCATCTCCGTTAATACTATGTCATAAGAACGTTAGCTAGACGTTAAGTGTTTTTACTACTACGGTTGGGAACCCATTACTAAACATGAACCAAAAGATGATACCAGCCCAGACGACTGGGCTACCGATGCCTCGGTAACCCGATAGGTAGAGACAATATGCACCCGCCCGGCCCCGCCGTCGAGTGGGGCTTGTGAGGCCCAATAGATCTATCCACATTTCCCCCGTTGTGCGTTCCAGCACATTCATGGTTTCCCCCTGGGACTTTCCATAAAAGCCGTATAGTAACATAAAGTGCCCATAGTATAACATGACCTTTAAATAGTTCGTACAAAGCATGTTTCTCCCCCCGAAAGCAAGACAGTAAAAGTGGGGCTGTGAAACTCACCTTGGATTGCGTTTCTTGAAAACAGTTAAGTAATTATGTTATGATTGCCCCAAATAGCGGCGACCTATCATAAGATGTGTATAAGTATTGGACTAATAACCCGCAGGCTAACTAGTCCCCGAATGTCCAGACCGTGACCGTAAACGTTTGAAAACACCTTTAACTGTTAAACCGACCGTGCCAGACAAGACCCGACATCCCATTGGTGACCCGACATTCCACGTGTTAGATGAATACAAGACATCATGCAACATATGCAAT
This sequence comes from Ambrosia x helenae, assembly GCA_030844895.1. Classification (NCBI taxonomy): domain Eukaryota; kingdom Viridiplantae; phylum Streptophyta; class Magnoliopsida; order Asterales; family Asteraceae; genus Ambrosia; species Ambrosia x helenae. The sequence goes on from CM061231.1 coordinate 100,928,180, forward strand.
TAAACACTTAATACGCGCAATAATTCACCTAGTCTAGCATAATGTCCGATTAACGCATAATCAGGTCCGAACACGTCTTACTAAGTCATTGGGTGTATCCCGGGGTTCCTATCATGTTCCTAGGTGTCAAATCATGTTCCGGGATGTCAAAACGCGTTTACGACAGCAGTACACGCGATTAGGAAACCTTCATGCGATTAGGAAAAGTCAACTAGTGAGTAGGAGGGAGGATATAGGCGAGTAGGGCCTATTCGCATGAAGCTATAGGCGAGTAGGCTCCTACTCGCATGAAGCTTCAGGCGAGTAGGGCCCTATTCGCCTGATGCCCTGCTGTTGCGCGTTTTCGCGCGTTAAACCCTCCAAATCAGATCCGAAACATGTAAAAACACCCAATATCAAAACTAAACTATTAACCAACCCTTTTCAAGCAAAAACCCCCAATTTACCTCTGCTCTAACGGGCTCGGTGCGATTATTTCCAAAAATGGCAAAGTACTAGGTTTCACCAACCAACCTTATCTTTCCTTAAATGGAAACAATCAGATTTCATCTCCTACAAGTTGCAATTCATCATCTCTATGTTATATCATCATCCTAACATGATTTCTAACCACAAACAAGCAATGAATCACATCATACATCCTATTCTTCAAGAATTACCCAAATGGGTCAAAATGCATACTTGCACCTAAACATCATATCAAGGGCTTAAACTCATAGATAATCATCCTAACACCACCTACATATCAGAAGTACAACAAATTCATGGAAACATTCATGTTATAATCACCAACAATCATCATATGCACAAATACTTCACATATAGCAAATATCATGGTGTAGACTTGTTTTAGAACTCTTTTCAAAGGGTTTTAAAGACACAATCTTAGCAAAACAAGGTCTGGACTTTTGGGGAACCAAAACAACAACTTTACAAAGGTGTAGGAAGAAGAACACACCTTGGATTTTATCAAAGAAGGGTGTATAAGCTTGGTGATGGTGTGTTTTGAAGCAAAGCAAGCTCCAGAGGTGTTTCAAGGTGTGTGGGAGGCTTAGGGTCAGTTAGGGTTGCACAAATGGTGTTTAGGGAGTTAAGGGTTCTATTTATAGGTGTTTTGACCCGTGTGCAGCAGTATAGGCGAGTAGCAGAGGGTTTCAGGCGAGTAGGACTCCTACTCGCCTATATACAGGCGAGTAGAGCCCCTACTCGCCCCTATGGTCTCCTACTCGCCCCTGTTCACGCGATTAGGAGTCCCCCCAGGCTCCTAATCGCCTATAAGGTGCTGGAATGGGTTTTTGGCGCGTTAAACACTATTTAAACATCTATAAACACGTATTCACATACCGATAAGTCACATAATGATTCCAAACATATAATGCATGATAACTAACACGTTTACACCCGTTCACCAATTCCCGGACTCGTGTGTGCATTAAACCCGGCGATTCCACGAATCGCCGATTCTTGTACCCATAGTTATGGACCGACTCCCGATGACCCCGCGGATCATCATAACGACTCCCGATGATTCCCAAAATCATCATACCGACTCGACTGACCCCGTTAAGGACGTAATATGCATGACTCGCTAAGGTAGACTTACTAGTTTAGTCAACGTTACTAACCTGAGTTTGCCGGGTGTCACATCATCCCCCTGTTGAAAGAATTTTCGTCCCGAAAATTGCCCAAGGCCAAAAAGGAAGAGACGAAAGAGAAGAAAAAATTTTCCGGTTGCCACACCAGGTGGTAGGGGACGACAACCTTAGTCGGTCCATTTCTGTCAGGGCCATTACATAATCTATGGCCCAGACTAATTCCTCATTCGTCCAGTCATCATCGGCTGGAGGAGGAGGAAATGTTGGTTGTGCAGCAGCAGGAGGAGGAGGAGGATATAACCAATGGTGAGGAGGAGGAGGAGAAAGTGGAGCTTGTGCAGCAGCAGGAGGAGGAGGGGGATATAACCAATGGTGAGGAGGAGGAGGAGGAGGAGAAAGTGGAGCTTGTGCAGCAGCAGGAGGAGGGGGGATATAACCAATGGTGTGGAGGAGGATGAAGAGGAGAAAGTGGAGGTTGTGCAGTAGTAGGAGGAGAAGAGGAGGTGAATGGTAGTCTCCGGGGCGGCGAGAGTACTGCCGAGACGGGCCAGCAGCTCCTGGTTGAAAACCGTCACCCATGTTATTCATTGTTTTGGGGAATAGGAATAGGTGTGACTGAGAATTGGGTTAGGTGTTGTATTTATAGGGTTATAAATATGAAGCAGTGGGGGGAAACTTTGAAATTCAAAGTTTCAAATTTAAAATTTCAAATTTAAACGTTTTGGGTGGGAAAAATTGATGTTTGTACTGTTTGGAGCAGTGGGGGGGAAACTTTGAAATTCAAAGTTTCAAATTTAATTTTTTTTTTTTGGAAGGCTAATTTCATTCAAACAACAAAAAGGCCGGGGATCTCCAAGACGGAGAACCCAAAACCCAACCAAAAACGTTAAGTTACATTAAAATCAAAAGACTGCCAATCCTTCAACCCATAAGACCCTTTTTACTTCTACTAGAAAACCAAACGTAACCTATAGCCTTTATGTCCGCGACCAAGTTCACCACCGAGCGATTGTTATCTTGAAAAATCTTTTCATTACGAGCCTTCCAGATCCTCCAACACGTGACGATCATCATCCCATAAATCACCCACTTTCTATGTGCCGGCCATGACAACTCATGAAGAATATCTTTCCTCGAAAAAAAGAAGAGCGGCGGCAAATTCATCCATCTCGATATCGCAAACCACACATTGGACGCCACCACACACCCCGTGAAAAGGTGATCCACCGTCTCTATTTGATCCTCACACAACGAGCACAACATATTACCACACTCGATGTTCCGCTTTTGCAAGGCGTCCTTTGTAGGGAGTCTATCACGAAGCATCCGCCACATAAAAATATTACACTTAATCGGGATCCACTTGCACCATTTGAAGATTATATCCGATTGGGCATACCGGTCACCATCAATCCATTTCTTCACCTCATGAATAGCAAACTCCTTATTCGGCCCATTGTCCCAAAACCAAGTATCGTTATTAACCCCAAGACTTTGGCCGAATAACAATTCACAACACTGGAACAGCTGCTGAACTTCGGCTACTTCATATGGCAGCCGCTTCCATTGCCAGTTCATGTACGGGCCATTCGCTCCCACCACTAGACGATCTCGAACTTTACAAAACTTATCCCCCTCCAACCGAAAGATATCTGGAAAAAGCCGCTTTAACGGAGCATTAGTAATCCAAGGGTCAATCCAAAATAAAATTTCCATGCCGTTCCCAACCCTTCCCCTAATCACATCAATACTGCTACGGTCTCCCACTTTAAGCCGAGTGGCGCATTTAACAATGTTAACCCAAGTACCACGGTAGCTAGCATTATGGGGATAACAATCCCATCTTCTATAAGAGCCATGAATGGCGTCCACAACCCGACGCCATAAAGCATTCCCTTCATGTCTATACCTCCAAAGCCACTTAACTAAAAACGCCTTGTTACAATCGCCTAATTTTCGAATGCCCAAACCTCCATATTTAATAGGCTTAGCCACATCCTCCCATCGCACCCAATGAAGTTTTCTACCATCATTGTTACCTCCCCAAAGGAACTTCTTGATTAACCCTTCCAACGAATTAATGACACTAATAGGAGCTACATAGAGCGAGAAAAAATACGAAGGAAGACTAACCAGGACCGACTTTATCAAAGTCAATCTACCTCCAATCGACAAAGTCTTGGATTTCCATTGCGATAATCTACTCTTGACCACACTTATCACCGGCTCCCAGCTAAGAATACGGTTCATATTAGAGCCAACCTTAATCCCCAGATATGAAAACGGAGTAACCCCCGTTTGACAACCCAACTCGGACGCCTTCAAACCCACCTCTTCGGTACCTTTGCCCACCCCGTATAGAGTCGACTTTTGAATATTAATCTTTAGGCCAGAACACATATGAAAAATCCGAAGAATACGTCTTAAACAAATCAGATTATTGTCGGACCACTCCCCCATCACCATTGCGTCATCAGCATATAATAAATGTGAGATCACCAGGCCACCATTATTAAAACCAACCCCTTTGAAGGCACCCACATCGCAAGCCTTCTTTATGAGACCCGAGAAAGCTTCCATGACCATAATAAATAAAAAAGGTGAGAGCGGGTCACCCTGACGAATACCCTTCTCGCAACTAAACTCAAAAGTCGGGGAGCCATTCACCAGAACAGAAGAGCGAGCCGATTTGAGAATCCCATCTATCCACATACACCACATATCTGGAAAACCCATTTGTCTCATGACCGATATAAGAAAAGCCCAATTCACATTATCATAGGCTTTAGCAAAATCATTTTTAAATAAAAATAATTCGGCCCCCGCTTTTCTCGACCAAGATAAAACTTCACTAATCAATAGAGGATTATCCAGAATATACCTGCCCGCCACAAAAGCCGATTGAGTTTCATTAATAATAGAATCCATGACTGGCTTCAACCTGTTCGCCAAGATCTTCGATATGACTTTGCTTATCACGCCAATCAAATTAATAGGCCGATATTCCTCTAACCTCACCGGATCTTTGACTTTAGGAATAAGCGTAATAAACGAAGAAGAAGCTCCACGGCTGAATGAACCTGTAACCGCAAAATTCTGCACAATACTCATAAAATCCGAAGAAAAAAGATCCCAATACCTTTTGATAAACCGGAAATTGAAACCATCGGGGCCAGGTGCTTTGTCACCACCACACTGAAAAACAGCCTCCTTTACTTCGTTTTCTAGAAAAGGCCGAGATAACTCCATAATCTGCGCTGAGCTAAGGGTCTTCAAATCATGACATCGCAGCTTTGGACGACTTGAAAGATCTTCAATAAACTTTTCTTTGTAGAACCGCAACACTTGTTTTTTTATCTCACTAGGTTCATGTACCCAAACCCCATCACGATCCAATCCGAGAATAGCATTAGAAACTCGTCTACTATTAATCGACCCATGAAAGAATCTCGAATTCTCATCCCCTTCCCTAGCCCAATGCACCCTCGATTTTTGTTTCAAATCTTTAGCCTTATAATATTCCACTTGCTTTATACGCTTTCTGGCCTCCTCCAACACCCAAACTTCTTCTTCCAAGAGATCTCTACCTTCCATGACTAATTCCAAGTCCTTGACCTCCTTACTGAGAAGAGCCACTTCCACCATCTCCTTAGCGTAAATTTCTTTCTTCCACACAAGAATACTAACTCTCAAGCTTCGAAACTTCTGTAATAGGATCAAATCCGGCGGGCCTGTACCAATAAAATTCTCTAACGTACCCTTAACCACCTCGTCAAAACCTTCCCGATCCAACCACGAATTAAAAAACCTAAACGGTTTTGCACCAAAGTTGGTCGAACCTATCTTTAAGAGCAACGGGAAGTGATCCGACCCGTCACGATCAAGAACCCGGTAAGTCGCATTCGGCCATTTATTAAAAAACTCCCAATCGACAAAAATTCTATCAATCCTACTCAACTTATTTTTAGCTAAGTAGGTGAATTTCCGACCTTTTAAACCAAATTCATATAACTCGGCTTCCTCCAAGAACTCGTTAAACGCCAAAGAGTCTACCGAGTCAAAGCTAGAATTACGCCGATCATCCCGCTGGCGCACACTATTGAAATCCCCGGCCACTAACCATAACCCATCCCCACTCTCCTTCCAAGATTTCAACAACTCCCACACCCTTCTTTTATCGACTAATTTTTGGGGACAGTACACATTAGCAATAGACAGTTTAGAACCATCTCTTTTAATGTGGCCCGAAACAATAAGAACATTTTTATCAATCACCACACTCTCTTTGACAAACACATTCGGGTTCCAAATAGTAAGCAAACCCCCTGACCGGCCCGTAGCATTCACACATTCAAACTCGAAAGCACCCTGACCCCATAGATTACCAATATTTATAGAATCCAGCGACTCAAATTGAGTTTCTTGAATCAACATCGCACCCACCTCATTATCTGATTTTAACTTTCTACACCAAACCCGTTTACCTTCCTGCCCAATCCCTCTAATGTTCCAAGACATAATATTCATTATATCACCTGTTGAGAGCCTTCTTCCAATACCTCCTTATTCACTAAATCTTCTAGATTTTCATACTGCTCAATACCAAGCACATTGGCCAGCTTCACTGTTTCATTTACTTCATTACAATAACTACCCGTATCCTCCATATTCTTTCCAGTGGCCTTCTCATTCACCTCTTGAACAACCGCTGTATTGTGGTCAACCCCCGAACTAACCGCCTCATTACCATTAATGGCATAGATGAACCGGTCAATATCGAACAAATCTTCACCTTCTCTAGCACGTTTCTTAGGCCTTTCCTGCCCGGTAGGAGACGGAGATTTTTGCGCCCGCGCCTTCTTGCGAAAGCCTCTACTCTTATTACCCCTAGCAGTCGCATTTTCAAGATCTAACCCTACCGGTTCTAACAGTTCCACCTGACTCAAAGTATCCTGTTGGACCTTTTGATTCCCAATTGACGAATCCCTCTCAACAACACCTTGTACACCAGGTATCTCTCTAACAACCGGACTATCATCATTACTAACAGCATTATACGGCTCATCATTCCCACAAGAATCTACCATAACCTCATCACGTTGTGTACTAATCTCCTCCGACTCCACATACCCCGAACAATCATCAATGCACTCCGGAATCCATTCGGCCACTTCCTCCTCAACCATCACTGAATATTTTTCATTGTTCCATTTTACACAAACCAACTCGTTAACCCTAGGCCCCGTTTGACGAATAACACCCATCAAAACATAAGACAAATCCACCGTGGCCTCATCACAATCCGGTAGTTGAACAATTTCACCAAAAGAACTCCCAATACTCTGGAAAACCCCCTCCTCATAAAGTTTCAACGGGAGACCATATAGTTTGAGCCATGCAATACGTTCAGTACAAACATCTTGCCCCTCCCATCTTTCTAAAGTGTCGAAGCAAACTCTCCAAACTTCCTTAGATTCAACAAAAGCTTCCATGCAAACACAAGAATCAAACAGTAACACAACCCACAACCCTCCCAAGTATCGAATACCAACCTTGTTATGGCCGAGCAGATCCAACCAAATACGAAGCTTAGTCAGTTTCTTCAAATCTGAGACTCTCCCTACGGCACCACACCCATCCCATAACAAACCTCCACCACCTGAAACCTGGACCACAATCTCCGGTGTAATTTTTGGCCGCTCAATGTTAAGCAACGTGTCTCTGAACGACCGTCCGTCCCCTTTAGAGCTCCCCGCATTACCGACGTCATTCATAAACTCCTCCTTCTTATCCCCCATCCCCTTCTCCTTCTCCTGTTGGTAGTTTTTCATCGGTATCCATTGTTTTTCTCCCTTCCTCACCACCTTCTCACCATCCACAAACCGAGCAAGCACCACAAAGAGTTTAAAAGAGCCTATCCAAACATCCTTCATCATCCCCTCTAACTCCACCGGCTCCTTAACATTAACAAAAGACACAAACCCGAACCTCTTACCAAGCTTATCAAACTTACGAGCAATATAGGTACCTTTGATTGTGCCAAAACTTTTAAACACAGCAACCAAATCCGCTGACGAACACCCATTCGGAAGATTAGAGACGAAGTACTTCGTCACATCGTCTTCACTATTCGTCGTCCCCTCTCTTTGATCCGATCTCCTGCCTTTTCTAACCGGTGCATCGTACCATGTATCAACTTTGTAGCGTTCCTTACTCGCCATGCTAACGTGAAAGTTAGAACCTGCCCACCGCCGCCGATCGCCTCCTAAAGTTTCGGAGGATTAGGGTTTCGGAGGAGTTATTAAAGTTTCAAATTTAATATTATTTATTTTTTTATTACTTTAATATATTTTCGGTTTATATTATTATTATTATTATTATTATTATTATTATTATTATTATTATTATTATTATTATTATGTTTTAAATTTAAAAACAAAAACAAAAAAAAATAAATTCCACATGTCACTTCCCCCCCCCCCCCCCTCAAGAGTCCCACAAGTGGCACATAGCGTTTCATCCCCCTCTTTCCCCACCTCTCCTTAGACTATCCCCATTGGTGACCAAAAGTTTGGTTGTTCACCAATAAAGCAAAATAAGACAAAGAAAAATTCATTTAAAAAATTAAAAAAGATATTAATTTTGACAACCAAGGTTGGTGGAGCAACCATGGTTGCAACCAAATTAAACCCCCACCAACCTATTTTCGTAAATAACTTAAAATATTTAAGTTAAAAAATAAAACTAAAAACACTGTATTTCTTAACTTTTTTTTGTGAACATCCTGATATAAATTTTATTAAAAACTGAGTACGTTCAAAAAAAATATTTTTAGGTTGGGTTGGGTTGGGTTGGGTTGTGAATGGGTGTTAAATTATGAGTAGGGTTAGGTTGTGAATGGGTGTTAAATTATGAGTAGGGTTGGGTTGTGAATGGGTGTTAAATTATGAGTAGGGTTAGGTTGTGTAGGTGAAAGAAAGAGATAATATTTTTTTAATAAAAAGGTTGGGTTATAATGGTTCACGGGGATAGTCTTATAGTCTTAAAACATGTTGACCTTCGTCTCTAACACGCCGAAATTGAAAAAGTAATAACATGAAATTCGTCAAACCTGTAACCGCGTTGAATTTTCATGTCTTCCATTATCATATTATTATTATTATTCTTCCTCCCTTCAAAATATCCTAATCCAAATTCACTCCAATCCTTTTCCCAATTCATAAACTAATCATAATAATCCCAACCACCATGTTACGGTGGTTCCCGGCAGCGTTCTTCTTCTTCTTCTTCCTCCTCCATGGCTACAACTCACAACAAACCTACGTCAACAACCGCCAACTCGACTGCAACAACAACTACACCACCGCCTCCGGCTACACCTGCAACGGTCCCACCACCTGTCTCTCCTACATAACCTTCCGATCACAACCACCACTCTACAACACTCCCGCCACCATCGCCACCTTATTGCACTCTAACCCAACCACCATCACCTCCCTCAACAACTTCTCCTCCAACTCCGCCACCATTCCCGCCGACACCGTCGTTGTTGTTCCCATCAGTAACTGTTCTTGCTCTGACGCTGGTTTCTATCAGCATAACGCTAGTTATGTGCTTAGAGGAACCAATGAGACTTATTTTTCTGTTGCTAATAATACTTATGAGGGGCTTAGTACGTGTCAAGCTATGATTGCTCAGAATCCGTACAATTTTAGGAGTTTAGCTGTTGGGAATAATATTACTGTTCCGATTAGATGCGCCTGTCCGACAGCCAACCAGACAGCCGCTGGAATAAGGTATCTGCTTACTTACCTCATCACATGGGGCGATACATACGAATATATGTCGAATCTGTTTGAAGGTGTTAATGTTCAGGGTATTTTAGATGCTAATGAGCTGAACGCGTCGCATATAATCTTCCCATTTACGCCGATTTTGATTCCACTTAGAAGCGCGCCATCAAGAATCAACATTACTACAAATCCAGCACCGCCGCCTGCTCCACCGGTGATTCCGGTGGCGCCTAGCGGTGGTGATGGTGGTTCTTCCAGCAAATGGGTCGTTGTTGGGGTTGCAATCGGTGTCGGTTTGCTCCTAATTGTTACCTTGTCCGGGGTTCTTGTTTGGTGCTTTAGAAGAAGGAAGACTCAGAGTCTCCCTCTGATAAACCACTCTCCAGCCACCGCGTTAATCCCACCGGAGAGTAATACTAATTCGTGGTCAATCTCTACGGAAGGCGTACGAATTGCGGTTGGATCGTTGACGGTTTATAAGTATGAGGAGCTACAAAAGGCGACCGGAGATTTTTCAGAAGAAAACAGAGTGAAAGGATCTGTTTACAGGGGGGTTTTCAATGGGGATTCTGCGGCGGTGAAGATTATGAAAGGGGATGTTTCCGGCGAGATCAACATACTTAAACAGATTAATCATTCAAACATAATCAGACTCTCTGGATTCTGTTTGCATCAAGGAAACACTTATCTCGTTTACGAGTTTGCTGACAACTATTCGCTTAGCGACTGGCTGCATTCGACCACTAAGAGTACAAAATATGATTCGGTTTTGGAATGGAAACAAAGAGTTCAAATCGCGCATGATATAGCTGATGCGTTGAATTACCTGCACAATTTCATTACTCCACCATACATTCACAAGAATTTAAAGAGCAGTAATGTGTTGTTAGACGTTCATATGCGAGCGAAAATAACGAACTTTGGGCTCGCTAGAAGCGTGGAGGAAACCAACGATGGAGAACTTCAGTTGACTAGACATGTTGTGGGGACATACGGTTACATGCCACCAGAATACATCGAGAACGGCTTGATCACGCCTAAAATGGATGTATTTGCTTTAGGGGTTCTGATTTCCGAGCTGCTTTCTGGAAAAGAAGCTGCTACTCGTTCACTAGAAAATGGCGGCGATGAGAAGGATGTGACGGAGTTGCAGGAGCGTCAGCTGTCGGAGATGGTAAAAGAGGTGGTTCAAGGAGAGGATAATGTGAGGGAGAAGTTGGCTGTGTTTATGGACAGTAGGTTAAGCGGCGAGTATCCGGTTGAACTTGCGTATTCTATGGCAGAGATTGCTAGTAAATGTGTGGCGGCTGACCTAAACGACCGCCCGTCTATGGCAGAGGTGTTTGCTACACTGTCTAAGATATTGTCTTCCTCTTTAGACTGGGATCCATCTGATGAACTTGAAAATTCAAGGTCTCTTAGTCATGGCAGATAAAGGAGATACTATTTAACTATTGTAATATATTGTTTATTTATAATATTAGTGTTTGAGTATTAAGAGAATAAAAAGGATGTTTCAGTGTTTTAATAGACATCAAGACAGAGCATAAATCCAGTTCTATATGGCATCAGGTCCTATTCATAGTTCGAGTCCTCGCTCCTCATAGTCCGGTTTTGGACCCAGCCAATTCAACGCCTACATCAAACCAGTGAACCGCTACTTTATCATCATACAGCTCGATAACAAGTGAACTTCACCTGCAGCATCAAGCGTTTGTACAGGTCTGCGCGGTTTAATAGTCTGAGCTTATTCATAAGTGCAGTCATGGCAACCAAAAGGATTTTGGTCCTTTGATGTTTTATTAGTTATATATATATTTGTTTACTTTTTTTTGTTATCCAGAAAGGAATTCTAGTTTGTAAAGGGTCTAAAATAATAATGTTTATAGCATATTTTAACATCATTTTATTTTTGCTATTAATTCTTATTTAATTTAGTCAACTTGAATTCGAATGTTCAAATTCGCATCGAGTTCTTCAAATCTGTTTCGAGTTCAAAACACACAGTCTGAATGTTGAACCATTCAGAGCTGAATGGTTCAGAATAGGCTACCAAACAAGCCCTAAGCTAAGTAAACCTTAATCCACTATTCAAAGTTCTTAAAACAAATCTATACATTCTAAAACTTACCAAAAAAATATAAGAAAATTATTCAAGATTCACAAATGCACAAAACAAAAGTCAAAACTCAAACAGATAGTCTCCCTTCAACTGTGTCTCGATGAATCGCGTATCGAAATATACAACTCTGGGAAAGCCAGTATACGCATTTTTCGGGTTTACCTTTGATGCTTGTTTTCATCAACTTCTGTTGACTTTCGGATAAACATGCGTTGACTATTTCCATAAGGCTTGCCATACTCATTGCCATATCTTTTGCAAAAAAATATAAGATTTTTGGCAAGTATATTCTTGTTTCTTTGTTCACGTAAACCGTTGATTGTATAAACTCTTCTTTAGCAAGCCTCAGATCCTGGAAAATGGTCTTTGCGTTGTAGACCCGAACCTATTACCAAAATGGTTTAAAAAATAAGTTAAGAGTTTACTAATGAGAAAAATGTAAAATTAGAAATATTTGCTTACCGCAGGGTCGGAAAATGACCCTAAAGAAAGGGCAAAATGGACAAGTGGCTCCGGGTATTCGATGGCATAAATATGTTTATTAGGCTCTATCTTTAGCTTCCTCCCTGGAGATAACAATGTCTGTAGCCACTGCATTAATGCTATGTTAGTTAAGGTACCATAAAACAATTCCATCAACTCTAGACTATTTTTCTTAAATTCTATATTCGTCATCTCGTGGGACCCGCAAAACAGGGCGGTCAAAACAAATGAATAAAACATATTAAAGACGTTCAACGGGTCAAATGCAGATAAGAGACTAACCGGTGCTCTAAAGTGCGATTTGATTCCTAATATAGACATTTGTATAAGATATGCATTGATGGAGTGCCCCCCTATGCTATAAGTTGCCTGAAATACAAGATTATAATCCCGCATAAAATCGTTAATCATGGTTAACAAATAAATATAATCACTATGGTTTATGAACATATGAAAAGAAATAAAAAAGTGCTTATGTTTTACCTTTAAAATGGAATTACTTTTTGTGTTGTTATGTGTTCCATATGCTAAATAAGCCTGCAAGAAACAAACACATGACAATATCTCAACAAGTGCAGAATAAATCAATCATAGATCTATCTGGTTTTAATAATGTGAGCCCCATTGTAAAAAATGAATTTTACACATTAACCTTTCCTTTTTTAGAAAGTTACATGTGAAAGTTAACCATATGCCCAAAATACACATTAACCTTCAAGGGGTGGTGCAATCGTAAGTGTCCGATATCCAAGTTTGGACGTTATTTTACCAAGTCCCACTGGTTAGCAGCGTATTGGTGGGCCCTGTGAGTTTTTTTAATAGGTTCTAACGGTCACAATAAAATACACCTTTATGGAAGGGTATTTTAGGCGTTTTGGCAAATAGTGCGTATAAGTGAGAAGAATATAGAGAAAAATGACCTACATGCATGACCAAAGCATTATGAATGTTGATCCAAAACGCAAGCTTTTGTTCGCGCTTCATTTTCCCGGGGTCAACACTCTCAAGTTTCTTTACCAGTGTTCTACATCAATTAAAATTTGAAGCAATTAGAGCTAGGAAAAAAGGTAAAATGAATAAAAAAAAAGGATGAAAACCATTGCAGTTTAATAATAAAGTACCTGTATTTTTTTAGCATCCTTGAAGCATAATTGAAACCATCATCATCTACATTTATCTTCAAAACTTCAATCATATCAGCATTCGGACCTCTTTCCTCTTTTAAGTTGTCGTGTTTACTGTCCCATGCGCGTTCCTCACTGCAAAGAGGACTCCATGTATCAGAAAGATTTCGGGTACGATTTGTACCCGATGAAGACAAAGATGAAGCAGAAGAAACCACCGGTCCAGATTGAGCTTGATTTTGATCCCCGAGCTTGCAGTAGATCAAAGAGATACATCTGATTATGTCTTCAGAAAGTTTATCCGGCCCGTCAAGGTCATTATTAGCACAAGACGCTCCAAAGTGCTCCCCAAGACTACAACGAGCCGTTTTTCTCTCCTGCAATTAACGGTCATAATAAAATTGTCATGTTAGAAAGGTTAGGTAACGGGTCGGGCTTCATTTCTTGTAATGACCGAGTCATATACAATTACAAAAATTGTATTACCGAATACCACTATGTGGGGGTTCCTGCCCTGGGAGGTCACAGGTTCGAATCCCACTCAGAGTAAGGTTATTCTGAAATGAGGGGCTGGACCTTAGGGGGGGGGGGGGGGGGGGACCGGTAGGGTGTGGGGCTTCGTTATGGGTTTGTACCGTTGACCGTTAAAAAAAAAAGATAACTTTTTTTTTATTACTCTACTGCGTTGAACGCTAATTTGCGACTTTAGTGATTAGTGCAATACTTACTTTTCTAGATGTTGAATTCGAGACAGAAGAACAAATTTGGTGATTTAAACCGGTGAATCCCTCACGAGGAGTTGAAAGTTGACCATGATAACCACTTGACCAACCATCAGAGTTGACTTTAAAGATTGACTGATCAGCAACAGTCTGCAGTTGTGATTCTATCTTATATTCTGAAGAGGACTTCTTGATTTGTACACTATCAACATGCTGCTGAAAAGTTGTGCGGTATAACGAAAGTAGATACCGTTCCAAATGAAGTATTTCCGTTTCAAGAGAGGTGATTTCCTTCACCAATTCCATCGATGACTGCACCCAAAACCACCAACAAAAGAACGATTACAAACATGACTTCGGTTCACAAATAGTTCTAGATTTCTACTTGTGATCAACATATTTTAACCTTTGAATTTGATGTGCCGTTTGAAGCATTGGAAGAAAGTGAACTAGAACATGGTGTCATCTCTGACTCTGACCAAACCGAAGATTGATCAAGAAATATCTTCCCTAATTTCGCATCCTGTGTCAAAGATATAAACTCAAACTTAATGTTTTAGGCTTGTATTTCGCCTATATTAATATAAGTAACCATAAAATGCATCACTTTATATTTGGGATTTTGGGGCATATCAAGAACATTGTGATTCATATGGGTAAGGGAGCAACAAGTTGCGCAGCAGCTATCCCTTTTTGAATGAAATTATATTTTGGAATGATTTAAAGTTACAAACACAAAGATACCCTTATTTGTTCATTGTTGAATGGTCCTTTTACCATTTGGGAAACAAACAAAACTCTCTCCTAAAAAGACAATATTTTTAACAAATTCACATGTATTTTTCTTAATCTTGTGAAATAGAGGTCCAAAAAAATATGAAATTTAGAACATTGGAAACAAGTCAACAACCATAAGCTCAAATAAAAAACAAATACTATTAGATGAAGAAGCCATTGAGACATATGATAGATCACTACTTTGTTTCATGCAGAGAATAATACTTACAGGCTTTAAATTATATGAAGCTCTTGGTGCCATATCTAACACAACATGATCATCTTTGTTTATCTGCCCATTATTCCAAGCACAACTGAAAAAATAACCACACAACATGTTTGAAAAAAAAAACGATTAACCGAACTGAAACCGAATTAACCGATAAAACCACACCAAAATAACTGACCCCATTATAAAAAATTGACTGTTCGGTTATACCTCATACCAAAATCAAATCGTGACGAACTAAACCAAACCGACTGTTTTTGTTTAAATGTCAGTTATACCTCAACCCATACATAAAACCAAAATACATTGGTTTCCTAAAACAGAAAAGCCAACATTTCAATATTTATTTAGTTTGAGCCCAAAACTGACCCATAACCAAACAGAATCTGTAAGTAATACCGAAACACAGAGGTTTTCTAAAACCAAAAACCGAAATTTCGATTTTTGACTCTGGAAGCCAAAATCGACCCATAACCGAACAAACCGAACCTATACATAATACCAAAAACATCAGTTACTTAAAAGTCTAAAACAAAAAATTTCAATAGTGGGTAGTGTGCACTCAAAACCGACCCATTCACACCCGTAAAGCTTAAACTTTTTTTTTTAATCAAAACCAACCGAACCAAACCAAACCAAACCATAAACACCCCTAAACTAAACTAAACTAAACAAACAATTCCCATTAATCCAAAAGCAAAATAATAAAAAGCTTAAACTTTTGGTGCAGCTTGTTGGCCGCGTGCCTGCTATCTTAATGGAATTTTCTCAGTTATGTATGGAATGAAAATTACTTGTTAAGAAAAACAAAAAAAACAACCGAACCAATCCAAACCAAACCATAAACACCCCTAAATTACTAAACTAAACAAAAAAAACAATTCCCAGTTAATCCAAAACCAAAATAATAAAAAGATTTACCCCTGAAAACTGGAATGGCGGGAGGAGAGAGGAGAAAGAGGTGGAGTGGAATCACAGTTAACTCTCAGCATCTTTTTAATAATAATAATATTACTTGCTTAGATGAGTCACCGACAGTGTATGGTGACAAGCAATAACTGCATTACATTACGTGCAGAAAAGGCAGCAAAACCAACGTTGGGATCAGAAACAACAGATAATAAGAAAAGAAAGAAAGAAAGAAAGAAAAGGAATGATGTTGGGAATTGAAGAGGGGTTGGGTTATTTATTATTATGAGGCAAGAGAAGAGAAGAGACCTGTAAATAAGGGAAAGGGGAGGAACCCACAATGGTGATGGTGATGGTGATATCAATCATATATATTAACTATAGAGTTGAGTTGAGTTGAGTTGAGTAGAGTAGAGTAGGTATATCATATGATATGATGATATTATCAAAAGATTTTGGAGGGTAAAAACTAAAAAAGTGGTTGTAGTTTTGATTGAAGATGAAAAATGTGTTTTTAGAGAGAGAGAGAGAGAGAAGGAATTGAATAATGTGGGCATTGGGGCGGGGGGTGAAGACCACGCATTGCTGTCTGAGTGTGTATAATATAATAATACTATTGGGATTGGATTGGGATTTCTCATTTTTATTTTTATCTAAAAATCATTTCTTAATAACTTTATTGTTTTCTTTATGTTTTCTGGTTTTATTTTTCTAGTTTTCACAACTTCTTGTTTAACCGTAAATAAATTGTTAGGGTGGTCGGGGTATAGGAGGGTAGCTCAGTCTCACGGGTTAAATATTTGATAGTCGTAATACTTTGGATTGTGTTTAAACGCTTGGATTACTGGTCAAGTCCAGATCAAAAAAGCGGAATGGATTGGCTTGTCTTCTGCAAGGGGGACGCCACGTAAGGATCGAAAGATAACCCCGTGATAAAGTGGTACCAGAGCAGAACGATTCTCTGGTGCTTTGTAATGTGACTTATCGCAAATGTGCATTTACCGGCTGAGTATAATTATGCAATGGTGGTGGGAGAAGACAAAATATGTGCCACTTTGGTGACGGTCTTTGTACGCCGCAAGTATAGGACTGTGAGCACCGCCCTAGCATGGTGTCAATGAAGTCCTTTGTGTTCGAGTTCAAAACTATGGTAAGCAGCGCCGTAAACATAACCAGGAGAAGAAAATAGGATCAAAGAAGTATCGTTAATCTTCAGGTTCCCCATATTCCCGAAACAACTGGCGGGGACCTCGACGCCAACACCAAAAACTAACATACGCAAAACTTGAACCGACACGAGTGAATTATGCTCAATCATTCAGGGTGATGCATGATCCTTCGGCTGCAAGCAAGTATGGGATTGCGGGCATGCACGAGGACTTGCATGAATTGGTGGTGGGAGAGTGTCACGAGCCAAATATTTGTGGTTTGCTACTATTTTTTAGTTTTCAAAAAAATGATTTTTATGTGATTAACAATATCTATGGGTGAGTAATAACCGGAAACATACGAAAAAAAAAAAAGACGAAACCAAACCAAATCAACTGAAAACTGAATTAACCAAAACACCGAATTAACTTATAATCGGTTCGGTTTTGTACCCTTAATTAACTGAAGTTAACCAAACTGAAACCAAACAATTCATATATTCTTAGTTTTTATACATCCATTTCATGTATTTTTTTTAAAAAAAAAATTAGTTAAAGTTTGGTTTTGGTCATTAACAGAACTTAACTGAACCAAACTAAAAATCGGCAGGCTTACAAAATAAACTGAACAAATTAACCGATTGGTTAATAAGATCAATTAAATGATGACTTTAGTTTCGGTTAAGACTAATAACCGTACTGAATCAAACCATACACACTTTTATAAGTGTGTGTTCCTCACCGCATCTTGGCTTGTATGCTTAATTTACCTTCTCTGAGAAGAGGCGTCTGCAAGAATCCAAGTTCGAGGCTGCAAATTTTATTGTTGAGAAGTGTTCATGGGTTCCGAACAAGGTGTTGATTTTCGCGTGGAGAGCCGAACAAGACAGGATTCCGACTCAAAGTGCTTTATTGCATAGGAACGTCAATGTGGGCACGGATTTATGCCCTTTTTGCAGGGATTTTGCGGAGACTGCAGATCATCTTTTCATCTCATGTGCCTTTACGCAAACCATTTGGCAACTCGTGGCGCAATGGTGCAAAATCGGGCCGATATATGGTTTCCATTTTAAAGATCTTCTTCAACTCCACCGGTTTATAAGTGGTTCTAGATTCAGGAAAAAGGCGATATATGCGATATGCTTGGTTACAATTTGGTGTATTTGGAAAAACAGGAACGAGGTGGTTTTCAATCGAAATCAAGTTTCAATCACAAAAGTTTTGGGTGACATCAAGACGCTTAGTCTATTTTGGATCAAAACAAGAGCGAAGCAACCTACACTCAATTGGAACGCATGGTGTAGCTTTAATATTAATAGTATTGGTTGGTAATTATGTAATCTAATGTAGTCTATCTCTGTTTGGTGACTGTTAACGGTTGTAAGGTGTATTACTAGCATCCCGCTAGCTTGGTGAAATAAAATTTGTTGATCGTTCAACAAAAAAACCTTCTCTGAGAAAAAGTGGAGATGTGATTTGACAGTAAGGGGATGTAGGTACATTAGGTAAAAATCATTGAATAAGAAGTACGTTTAGCATGCCAATACATACAAATAGGTTGCATTATACATCCAAACTAAATACAGAATAGAGAGAACTACACAATTAGTTCTTGTGGTTTACCATTAGTTTCACCTTTGAGTATTAAGGTTTAAAAGTTTCATGTTAAGGTGTTAAGTTTAGTTTTTGTAACATAATAAGGTATTAGAACTAACAGAGGTTAATATTTAACTGAGTTCACTCTCACGTGACAAAATGGTAAACCGCAAGGACCAAATGTAAAACTTAAGTGAGGCTCACCACCAACCTAAAAGATGAAACTAATGGTAAACTACAATGACTAATTGTGTAGTTCTCTCTAATATATTTTCTCCATCCTAATGTTCGGTTTGTCATATGCTTAAACAATACAATTAAGTTTATCACCTATTAATACATCACACTTTTTAATCAAAAGGAAAATCAGAGCTTGACTACTTTTTAACCAGTATTCACATGTCAATTAAAGAAATAAAATATGACACCATAATCGACTATTTTTTTCCTATCCTTTTACTCTAATTTCTCTTTTATTTAATCAAACATATTTAAATCATTTAACATTAAAATGTTTTAAAAACCGGAAAAATACCTACCAAATTATCAATTCACTAGTCGGATTGATCTAAAAAACTGGATTACATAATTCAGGTTAAAATGTAAATAGTAGAAACAATTAAGAGTTTCAAACACTAATGATGTAAACACAATCAAGTTTAAATTTTAAACATCAAAGCTTCTTAAACATTAAGTAAGTTAAACCATAAAAAAAAAACAGGTTCATAATTAGATATTTTTTTTGTGTAATGGTATAGATGTGTGAGGAAAAGAGGTCTATGAACAAGTCCAATATAGATTCAACTCGTTCAATTTTGTTTCAAATCATGGTTTTTTTTTTTTCTATTTAAGTTATTCAGGTCAAATATGTAAATAATTTAGATTAAACTGTTCTTGATCGATTTTCATTTTAATCATATTTATTTTACTTTGATTTATAAATAGATTTAGAAAGATCGAAAAGGAAAATAGACGTGTGATAATTTGTGGTTGATTGTGGTAGTGAAATGTGAAGATGGTGATGGGTGAATGTGAAGAAGGAGGTGGGTGGTGGGTCCCATTAAAGTTTTTAAATATTAGAGAGAACTACACAATTAGTTCTTGTGGTTTACCATTAGTTTCACCTTTGAGGTTGGTGGTGAGCCTCGCTTAAGTTTCACCTTTGGTCCTTGTGGTTTACGATTTGTCACGTGAAGGTAAACTCAGTTAAATATTAACCCCTGTTAGTGCTAATACCCTATTATGTTACAAAAACTAAACTTAACACCTTAACATGAAACTTTTAAACCTTAATACTCAAAGGTGAAACTAATGGTAAACCACAAGGACTAATTGTATAGTTCTCTCTACAGAATAAGTATGAATTTTTCTGTTTGTTTTAAATATTTAATAAATAGATACACAATAGATATGCATCGAATAGATTATACGCAAAATGGCCGTAGATCTATTAAATATAACGATTACATAAACCCGTGTACCCCATTACATGCCAAGTCTAGCCCGGTATTTGTTATATGGTATTTAGGATTTCTAGATTACTAAGCGTTTCTTTCTTTAAGTCTCAACCGATGGTGTGCTTCCATCGACTATTCATGGCTACGGTATTATCAGTGGCGCAACTTCTTTAGGGCCTGAGGGGGCCCCGGCCCAACCGATTTTTGGTGCAGTGGTGGAAATTTGCGATTTTCACAGATAAATTGAGTCTGGGTTGTGTCCGGCACCCACCGATTTGATCTTCCGGCCACTACCGATCGAAAAAAATTGAGTCTGACCCTCACCGATTCAAGAACCAAGCTTCGCCACTAGGTAATATCTCTTGTCTGCAATACAATACAATACAATACAAAACAAAATCAACTCTATATTATTTTGCCCGTGATTGATCCCAATAATTCTTGAAATGAGAACTTTCATATCAATGTTTTGTTGTATTTGCTCTATAATTCTTTCAAAATAATTAGTTTTAAGTTTATACAATATATATTGAATGAAGCATACAATTATTAAATTGAAAAGGTCTTCATAAGTAATTAGCAATGCTTCAAGGAATTAGGTCCAATTTGTAATTTAATTTTTGAAAGATCATGGTATAACTTCGTAATAAGACACTATCATTGTTCCCAAATCGGTACCTAACTTCATTGTCAACAGTAATTCGGTGAATCACTATTGATGTTAAATTATTTTTATATTTTTTACTTTCTAATTCTTGTATTGAATATATAGTTCTTCATTTGCACATATATATTTTCTAAATTTTTTTTTGGTCACAAGTCACACCCACTTTACATAGATTTTCATTGTTTTAATTCAATGATTAATAATTTATTGTGGGTATTGTTTGAGGAATCTTTTAGAGTGAAATCATGCCAGTTTAGCAAGAAACATGTCATTCAAATAAATTGAATCAAATTATTTAACATGAATTAAGAAAAGACGTATATTTTAGAGTGTGCTTTAAGAGGGTGTTTGGGATTGATTTTTCAAAACAGCTTCTGCGTTTTGAAAAAACAGGGGTGGAACTGCTTTTAGATTATTGTGTTTTGTAGCCTAAAAATTCATTTCAAAACTCAACCACAAACTGGTATGATTTCAAAATTAGTTGCTTCAGTCAATAATCAGAATCATCGTAATACAAATATACAATGTATGGAATAGAATTAAAGAAAACAATCCATTCAACAAACCTAAAACTCTAGTGGTTTGCTCTCCGTCAGCCATACCTTGTCATCAATGGCAAAATTACACTTTCATCAGTGGTAAGTAACCATCATTTGGAACTTAC
Organism: Ambrosia x helenae; assembly: GCA_030844895.1. Classification (NCBI taxonomy): domain Eukaryota; kingdom Viridiplantae; phylum Streptophyta; class Magnoliopsida; order Asterales; family Asteraceae; genus Ambrosia; species Ambrosia x helenae. The sequence goes on from CM061231.1 coordinate 100,949,466, forward strand.
AATATTAACAACAATTTAGCATTAGTAGAAACTTGCATCAACTTTAATTTCATTCTTTTTTTTAACAACCAACAAATCAATTTCGAAAATTCTCGGATACCTTTTCGACAAATTCAAGTATTTCAAGAGTAGGCAGGCACAAAGTGACAATTCTTGTCAATGGTATCTTTATACATCAATAGTAACTTGATGTCAACAACAAGATTTTGCTATCAGTACCAAGTAGTCTTGAGTACTAACTTGTTATCCATAGTAAATTTGGTGTAATTTGTGTGTTTGATTTTACATGTAATCAAAGATGCTAAAACAAATCTTATGGTGTACGAATTTTTAACCTCCCACCACCACACACATACGAAACACTACTTTTACCTTAATAAACACATTTATATAATATTATTAAAATAAAATTATAGTGCATATAGTGGAGAAAATAATAATTTTTGGAACATGGTAAGAAGGAGAAATAATTAATAATTGGGTAAACAAGTGAAATTGGAAAGTAGAATGATTAAGAATGATGAAAGGATTGGGGAGGCCAACAACTCTCTCTCTTTTACACAATTATTATGTTTGGTAGAATAAAAAACACATCAATCTTTTCTTATATATATTCACCACAAAATTGTCTTTATTTTTTTATGGCTAAGCGTATTCTTCTTCTAGTTTTTTTTTGATCGGCGAACAACTGTGTGGCAACCACCCTTGCGGGGCGCCGTGCCCAAGAATCGACTACTCGACCTCCAGCAGCTCCCGCCTTCTCCCGATGCGCGGAAACCCGAGCCCCACCCGCCCGAAGGCACGACAGTGTTATAGAACTCGGTAAAACCTCGCCGCCCGTCAAATTCGAACCGGCGCCACCCGTATTCGATCTTCACCCGGATACCAAACCATAAATGTTGGAAGTGGGAATTGAACCCATGATCACCTAAGTGAACATAAGGCCTCTTCACCACTCCACCACTATGGATGGATATATTCTTCTTCTAGTTAGTAAGGAACTGGGGATTGAACTCTTACTTTCATGTCAATAGAATATTATACTCTAAGTTAGTACCACCACATCATATGAAGTTAGGCCAAAAATGCTTTTATGGTATGGGTCATCTTGTTAATACATCCAAAATTAATATTGAAACATCATTTCTTCTCTATCTCGCTCTACATATACAGAGAAAGAAAAAGGAAGGAGAGTACCAATATTAACTCTCTATATATACTCGTAATTGTGTTAATTAAGGGTCATTTTATCACTACACTCAATATTTATCACTACACTCAATATGTTATTGGTATATCCCTCTCGGGATAGAGAAAACGTACAAAGCTTCTTAACGTAAAAAGCGTAAGAAGCAATCTCAGTCATTAAATTAACAAGATGGCTAGATGCAGATTAAAAACCCTAATCATACTTGGGTCAAACTAACCAATGGTAAATTATGAAAAACCGTCAAAAAAAATTTCAAATCGTAACAACAAAATCAATCGAAAACAAAAAATTTCAACAATTGAAATCGATTAAACTAATCTGAATGATTACACAATCAAAATAACAAAAAAACATTCGATTACAAATGAACGAAAACGAAAAAATTAGAAAAACAGAGAATTACATTGGGACGATTTAATCATACGAAAAAACATACAATTATGAATAAACGCTCGTAATAATTGTCAAATACTTTCGATTTTGTTTCAATAAGTATGATTAAACATAAAAATTAGGTTAAAGAAAAAGTTGCAGAGAAGAAGATGAAGTTGGTGAAAACAGAGCCTTTTAAACGCACTCATTGTACAAAATTTAAACGCACATACAAAATTTAAACGCACTCATTAAAAAGTTTAGAAGCACTCATTGAAAATTTAGAAGCGCTCATTAAAAAGTTTGGAAACACTCATTGAAAACTTAGAAGCACTCATTAAAAAGTTTGGAAGCACTCATTGAAACTTTAGAAGCAATCATTGAAATTTTGGAAGCACTCATTGAAAATTTGGACGCACTCATTAAAAAGTTTGGAAGCACCCATTGAAAATTTAGAAGCACTCATTAAAAAGTTTAGAAGCACTCATTGAAAATTTAGAAGCACTCATTAAAAAGTTTGGAAGCACTCATTGAAAATTTAGAAGCATTCATTAAAAAGTTTGGAAGCACTCATTGAAAATTTAAAAGCACTCATTAAAAAGTTTGGAAGCACTCATTGAAAATTTAGAAGCACTCATTAAAAAGTTTGAAAGCACTCATTGAAAATTTGGAAGTACTCATTAAAAATTTGGACGCACTCATTAAAAAGTTTGGAAGCACTCATTGAAGATTTGGAAGCACTCATTGAAAATTTGGACGCACTCGTTAAAAAAATTTAAACGCACCTTTTACAAATTTTAAACGCAATCTGCTCATCTTTTCTTGCACACAATCTGTTTCGTTTGATGATGGTGGCTGGTGCATCGATTATTGATTAAGACTCTTATCATTCAAAGAGATGATTTTAAGCTCTTTTTCATGCAGAAAAAAAGAAGAAGAAAGAAACAGGGCCCTGGTTGATAAGGAGTAGGGGTTTGGTGCAGGGGAGCATGGCCCCTGAAGAAACATGAATCCTAGATCACCACGCAAGCGCTGATCTTGGTGGTGATTCTACGGGGTTTTATAAAGACGGTGTGCTTATAAAAGTGTGTCGGTCTAAGGACAAGACCAAGGAGTTTAAGAGACTACTGATTAGAAGAGTCGAGCCCTAAACGTTAGTATAGTAAACGAGGGGTTGAAAAAGGTACAAAAGAGTTCGTAGTCTTTTTGATGAAAGTATTGGTGTATATCGGATGCCTCTCAAAAGGAGAAGGAGCTCCTCCTTTTGTAGTACATCGCCATACGACTTTCTCAGCCCATCCTCTACCCTGAATGGGGCCCGGCCCAGGTAGAGGTGTCTCTAAGTTTCCGGCCCAAGTCCCTAAGCCCAATGGTGCAAGTGGGTTTGGTAAAAAGAGAGAGTAAAGGGGGGATGGTACCGTCCTGACGAAGGTACTCGTGGCGTCAGTTGAGTGGACACTGGTGGGCGGCGGACACGTGGCGTCTGCCTACTGGCTGATCAGGGCAGTGGGTAATCATCCTCTTTCTTGAAACCCAAGACAAGTTGAAGGGTTGAGAAAGTCTTCTGTTAGAGAGATATCTTAGCTGGGAGGCCGCCACGTTGTCGTCCTTTCTGAGTGTCAGACAGAGAGAAGCCTTTGATTGGCCGAGAACTCTGACGGGGCAGCCTGTAACGTCAGGAACAGTTGCCTGGGGCAGGAGTGTGTATCTCGAGGCTGCCCCAGAAGGCATCTTTGTCTAACTTGCAGAGGAAGCTTCGTAATGTGTCTGCCCCACTGACGTAAAACGGGCGGGTGAGTAGACGCCGGACGCTCGATATTCCGCCGACGTAGAACGGGCAGAGTGAGTAGACGCCGGACGCTAGATATTTCGCCGACGTAGAATGGGCGGGTGAGTAGACACCAGACGCTAGATATTCCGCCGACGTAGAATGGGCGGGTGAGTAGACACCGGACGCTAGATATTCCACCGACGTAGAACGGGTGGAGTATGTTTAGCTGGGCGCTGTTGTAGGTTTGCGATATGGATGTTTTGGTACCATATCCCTTCAGCCCCTGGTTGATAAAGAGCAGGGCCTGGTTTGTGAAGAAGCAGGGGTCTGGTTTGTACAATATCTTTAGAGCTATTCGAATAGCGATCTGCAATCTTGACAAACTCCTTCAAACATTTGGGAGAAATTTTCGTTGTAATATGAGAACTAACAATCTGTTCTATTCGTCATTCTTTGATACACTTTTTAGTCCAACTTGCCAAATTAATCCCTTCATCTACAAATAGTGAATCGGCAGTAGGTGGTGGTGGTGGTTGTGGTGGTGGTGGTCAGATCTCGATCGATGAAGTTGAATAAGGATGATATGTTAGGTTTATGTTCTGAAAGTTTAGACCAGGGAAGAAGAAAAATAGGTTAATCGTGTTTTAACTGTGGTTAGGTTAAATTGACAGGTAGCAAGTTCCAGTGACTTTCTACACTTTGTTAAGAATACTTTATACCCTATACTTTTTCATTCCTCTCCTCTCTCTCTCTATATGTGTGTAAATACAAAAATTAATATTATCACATCATTAGAGTACTAGTATCTAATAATATAGTGGTAATTCCTACTTTGCCAAGTAGAATTGTGTTGATTTGTGTTGTATACATAGAAATATTTATTTCAAAACTATAGCTATGATAATTCCTATAAATGTAGCTTCAACATATATAAAGGAATCATGACGTGTTTAAACTAGAAAATAAATACTTAATTAGTGAAGCATGCTTGCGGATGCAATATAAAAGACAAATTTATAAAGGATTAGATGATCTGATTTTATTGTATTTGGGGAAAATTAATGTTTGGTATACAAGTGATGTAATAGCCATATAGTTGGTGAGGGTTAATTTAAACCTACAACACTATTTGAAATGCAATATGGCTAAAAGTTGTAAGAGAAAGGTAGATGTTATTATTGAGTTTTCATTTATATATATAAAAAAATTCAATTAATTAACTATTTGTTTAAAAAAGGTTAGACTATAAAGTCGATAATTTTATTACCTTTAACTTGATGTGTAGTAAAAATGACGTATTTTTTCTAGAAAACGTTGATATGGATTATATTAATAACTCACCCATACTAATCAGAATGGTGTGTGTTATTTTTTATAGTTTGATGTATCAATAATATGTATGATTATTATGTTGCATCCAACCTCTTACAACGGTACATCTAAAACCATTTGTATTTAAACGGATGCAACTACTTTCGTCTTAAGATTCATGTGTCACAGCATGATTCATCTGTACGCTTCGCAAGTCAATATATATTATGTTCTACTCTATATGGCTTATCAGGTACCAATCAATGATGCCTCATATATAGTTGTATTTAATACATCCTCCTTCTCCTCCTCCTCTATCGGTATTAACCCTTCCGCCTTTGTCTCTAAACATGAAAAACACACAACAATGTTCTAAGTCCCATCTTCTCTACAACTTGGATGCTACTATGTAGCTTAATTTGCTAGTAGAACATCATTTGCTTAGTCATCAACGAATTAAATTTTTCTTAATTGTAGTTTCAATCTATATATTGTATATTGACAAATTTTGTATTTCATTACTTTTTAATCCTTCTGCCGTTTTTTCCTAATTAAATAAAAAATAGTAAATAAATGATGAAACATGCAAGATAAAAAAAGACAACACATAAAGGATTAGATGATCGGATTCTTATTGTATTAGACTATTAGTTTAGGTCAACCAACATACTAAAAAACCAGTCTATTCGTAGTAGATAAACTACAACCCATGTTTTCATTCATCATTTTATAATTTAAATAGAGATTAGACTAGCTCGAGGGAATACGATTGTAAACACGCTTGGTCCGTTTAAAAATTTGTTTTAAAGTATCATATATATGCCGTTCAAAAAAAAAAAAGTATCATATGTATATGTGGTTTGAGTAATTTTCTAATTTCAGATTCAATTTACTTATTAGTTATTATCGTTTAATTGTATTCTTTACATACATAGTGAAGAGTTCAAATAAAAAAAAAATATCTTGTAAGAATAAAAATAACAAATTTTAACCAATAGATATCTTTCATTTAATAATTGTATTTAATGTTAAATAAATTGTTAATTTTTGTAACCCCTAAACTAGTTAAATAAATGAAACTCATAATTGATTTTTAAAATATATTTTTTCAAAGCAAGCCTAATTTAGAGTTAAGGATGATTTCGATACGTGTAGGATGAATTTTTATATGTGTAGGATAAACGTATGATAATCTCGATATGTGTAAGATAACATATGATAATTTTGATATATGTAGAATGAATTTTGATATGTAGGAGTTAGGACAAATTTTGATAATGTGTAGGATAAAGTATTAATGACTAATTAATTAAAAATATAATAATTAATGTAAAAAGAGTTAAAATATTTAATATCTATCATTATATCATTTCTTCCTTTTGTTCTCACATAAAGTTTTTCTCATTTGATCCACCCCTATGATACTATTAGTCATCTAACTTGTTTGCGAAACCTATAAAATCGATTAAATTTTAATTTAAATATTGACGAGGTATGGCCCAGGCAAACCCAGCCCAAACCTCAAAACCATGAGCCCAAACAATAGAAAGCCCACCGACTATACAAAGTCAAACCGGTCAACACAAGTCAAACGCATTAAATAGAAAGCTGGTCAAAAGGCTAATTCAGCGAAGAGACAATCATGCAAGGAATGTCTCCCCTCGATAGGCAAAGGAGCAACTATAAAAGGAGGAGTAAAGGTAAAGGACGATATACAATTTTGCAATACTCAATTCATATAAACTTTATCCCTTACACCAAACAAATACTTATTCTCACGCCGGAGGGTGGTCACAGGATTACCCCCAATCCTGTGGCGAGTCCTAACGGTGTTCTGTTTTACAGGCTCCATATTTGTTATTTCGAGACGAGTTGGAAAGAGTCCCCTGTTCTGCATCATATAGAAGATCCAGAGTACCCTCCCAGGTTCTTACTTCTTCATTGGCGCCATCCATGGGACGGAAACAAGGCAGAAAGGCATTCTTTCTACTCACAAAAGAAAATGACAACCAACAATACATCTCTGCGCGGAATCACGTCTGGTGCTCAGGAAAGGCCGGAAGAAGACCGTCAATCACCAGAACATGTCGACGAGGAGATTCTGATGGAACAACCCCCGGGGTTCACATCCCCCCGGAGGACACAAAGCGGGTCCCGGTCCACACCTTCTGTGACACCGGTCCCCTCCGCACTACCTTTCATCGAACCAATCCCAACTAGCACATACTCGCAACCAATTACGACACCCATGGCAATGATGGGGGTCTCTTCCGCCCCGAGAACCACTTCATGGATGATGGCTGCATCAACCTTACCACTTTTTTCGGCTGCTATGAACGCGTCCCTGGCGCCCGTTTCAATGCCGATGTATTCCCCAATAACCCCTGGTAATCAGCCATACTTCCCACAATTACCTATACCCCCTTACGGATACATGTACCCCACAGTAGCAGGAAACCCATACCCGTATGGCTTTCCCTACATGTATCCGCCTACTCAATCCATGCCCCTGGGATTAGGAAATGGCACCCAGACTTCCAGGCAGGATAGAGGAGTGTCTTACGAAGGGGCGGGAACAAGGCTATCTTACGAGGACACGCCAGCCCTCACTCAACCATTGAACCACACGACACAACCCGGCCGGGTAGACGCGACTCGCGCGCGGGTCCCAGACCATCAAGAAGAAGGGGATGATGAAGATCTTACTCGCCCCTATCGTCCCCCGGCGATGGTCACATACTCTAAATTTACTGAACGGATAGCTAATGCACCACTCCCACAAAACCTGAAACTACCGTCAACCGTGGGGAAATACGACGGGACAGGTGATCCGGACGATCATCTAAGCATTTTTGAGTCAGCCGGACGATCGAAAGATTGGCCCATGCCAGCTTGGTGCCATATGTTTGTTCAGACTCTCATTGGGGCGGCCCGGGTCTGGTGGGATAGCCTGCCTACAGGGTCGGTATCCAATTGGAAGGAGATCGTAAAGGGTTTCTCCCAACAATTCAGCCAGCAGAGAAGACACACGAAATACAGGGATGAAGTGATGCACATCCGACAAAGGGATAATGAATCAATGGAACATTTCATAATCCGCTTTAACAAAGAAAGACTACAGATCCCCGGTCTGACGGAGGAGTTGGCATGTACGGCTTTCACCATGGGAGTAAATGATGACGGCCTTTTGCGAAAGTTACACGGCCCCACAGGCTATCCACAGACCATGGACGAAATGATGACTATCGCGAAGGCCTACGTGAAGCAAGAAAAGTCCATAGCCATGAATCATGCAGTGCGAAAAAAGCAAGAGGCAGCGAAGAACCAAGAAGCTCCCAGGGAGCACCAGGGTCACAAAAACAGGGGACGCTCGGAGAGGCACCCATATGCTCGCAATGACACACGGGAAGATCGGAGAGATGACAGGCGAAGGTCAGAAAGGTCACAAGATACTTTCGCAGGAAAGGGAGAGGGCCCGTCTAGGCCCAAATTCGAGTACCCGGACCTAACAAAGACACCCCTCCAAATCCTGGAGTCTGAAGATTTGAAGTTCAATATCCCCCGCCCAATGAAAGATTCACCGTCCCAGGACAAATCCAAATATTGTGCTTACCACAAAGGAAACGGTCATGAGACAAACGACTGTTTTCAGCTGAAGAAGCAGATCGATTATTTTGTCAGGACCGGAAAGCTGGCCCACCTTGTAAGAGATATCAAGCCGGGCCCGTCCTCGGCCGGGACAGACAAAGCTGCGGGAAAAAGGCCATGGGAAATAAACATGGTTAGGTATGAAACAAGGAACGACCGGAAGAGATCGTTTGAAAGAATCGAGCCGTGGATGGAAGCAACAACAACAATTCCACCTCATTATCGAATGTTGAGCATGGAAGCTTTAGTTATCTCAGCGGCAGTCGGTGACTACAGCATGAGAAGAATCCTCGTAGACACGGGAAGCTCGGAGGACATTATATACGAACCATGCTTCTGGCGCATGCGTCCGGAGGACCAAAGAATGTTGGAGCCTGCTAGAGGGCCTGTCCGGGGATTCACAGGAGAAAGCATTGAACCTTTGGGGCAACTAACATTCCCCGTCACAATAGGGGATGGACGGAAGGAACGGACCGTGTTAGTAACCTTCCTGGTCATCCCTGCTAACTCTCAATACAATGTGATCATGGGGCGATATACCCTGGGAAAAATAGACGCATTGGTTTCCACGGCCAGAGGCTTCATGACGTTCCCAACTCCTCAGGGGGTAGTGACAGTATCCGGAGATAAAGCCTGTGCGACAACAGATCGCAAATCATTCCGTCAAGCACCCACGGGATTGGTCGGACCAGAAAGGTGGGTATTGAACACGGAATACCCGGAGCAGACAGTAACGATAGGAGATACCCTATCCGCCGCAGCACGTGAAAAGCTGAAACAGGTATTGAGAAGCAACATAGACATATTTGCTTTCAAGCATGCAGACATGACGGGAATAGCAAGATCAAGGGCGGAACACAAGCTGGCCACTTATCCATCCATTAAACCTGTCACACAAAAAAGACGGAGCATGGCTCCTGAAAGAAGAGCGGCGGTGGTCCAGGAGGTGAAAAAACTAGAAGAAGCTGGAATTCTGAGGAAGACTAGATATCATACTTGGGTGGCGAACCCGGTTATGGTCAAGAAACATGATGGGACGTGGAGGATGTGCGTAGACTATAAAGATCTGAACAAAGCATGTCCAAAGGACGCATATCCACTGCCAGAAATAGACCTCAAGGTGGACGCAGTAGCACCATATAAGTTCAAGTGTTTTCTGGACGCGTACAAAGGTTACCACCAAATCAAAATGGCACGAGAAGATAAGGAAAAAACGGCGTTCCACACTGACGCCGGCATATATTGCTACACGAAGATGCCTTTTGGGCTGAAGAATGCCGGGGCCACATACCAAAGGCTGATGGATCAAGCGTTTGAAGAAAAAATCGGCCGCAATCTGGAGGTTTACGTCGACGACCTCGTTATCAAAAGCCCCACAGAGGAGAAAATCATGGCTGATATTGAGGAAACCTTTAAGACGCTACGGGAGTACAACATCAAGTTCAACCCGGGGAAATGCTCTTTCGGGATGGAGGAGGGAAAATTCCTCGGAGTAGTAGTCACAAAAGACGGGTTCCGGGTAAATCCTGAGAAGATCACGGCTATAACCAGCATGCCGTCCCCAAAAACACTGAAAGAAGCCCAGACGTTGAATGGGAGGTTAGCTGCAATTAACCGGTTCCTAGCAAGACACGCAGAAAGATCCCTTCCTTTTATATCAACCCTAAAAGACTGCCTAAGTAAGAATAAATTCAGATGGACGGAGGAAGCGGAAAAAGCGTTTCAGGAAATGAAGGTATTTGTCAGCAATTTACCAGCCCTCACAGCCCCGAGACCCGACGAAACACTGAAAATGTACCTAGCAGCCGGGCACCACGCGGTCAGTGCGGTCCTTTTGGTGGAACGGGAAAAAATTCAAACACCAGTGTACTACATCAGCCGGGTTCTCTCAGATCCTGAAGGAAGATACCCCATGTTGGAAAAGCTGGTCCTGGCCTTGGTTCACGCATCCCGGCGCCTACGCCGGTACTTCCATGGGCACAAGATCGAGGTTCTGACCGGCTATCCTTTGGCACAGGTTTTAAACCGGCCTGAGGTTTCAGGAAGATTGGCAAAATGGGCTATTGAACTAGGGGCCCATGAGATATCATTCAAGAAGAGAACAGCCATCAAGGGGCAGGTGATCGCAGACTTCATGGCGGAAATCCCGGAAGGAGAAGAGGTGCAGATACCAAAAGATGGCAGCGCGACCGCGACGGATGATAGCGACTCAGCATGGCAGTTATACACAGACGGGTCATCCAACAGCAAAGGGTCAGGCGCTGGACTGGTATTGGTTAACCCGGAAGGCGTGAGATCCTTACACGCGCTGCGATTCGAGTTCGATTGCTCGAACAATCAATCAGAATATGAAGCACTCCTGGCCGGTATGCGGTTAGCATTGTCAATGGGGGCCAGAAAGGTGGATGCGCACGTTGATTCATTGTTAGTAAACAATCAAGTGAACGAGTCATATGAAGCTAAGGATGAGATCATGGCAAAGTACTTAAGAATGACAAAAGAGCTGATGGCAAAATTTAAAAAAGTGAAGTTAACTCATGTAAGACGGCACAAAAATGACATTGCAGACGCCCTCAGTAAACTGGCATCTTCAGGAACGGAAGAAGACGTCCACATTGAAACCTTGCAGCAGCCGGCAACCCGGGAAGCAGAAGTGCACACTGTTCACATGCAGGAAACATCGTGGATGACACCAATCCAAGAATACTTAGAAAAGGGAATTCTCCCGGAAAACAAGGGAGAAGCGATGAAGGTGCGAACCAAGGCTCTACAATACGAGATGCATGGGGGAGTGCTGTACAGAAAATCATACTTAGGACCATCTTTGCGGTGTGTCACCCCGTCCGAGGCAAGATTCCTGATACAGGACATCCACGCAGGGATGTGTGGCATACATGCCGGCCCTCGGGCAGTGGTTGCCAAAATAACCAATGCAGGATATTTCTGGCCAGGAATGCACAACATGGCAGTAGAAGAATTACAAAAATGCATCAGCTGCCAGAAGTACGCGCCACAAACAATACGGCCCAAAAACAACCTAATCCCAGTCACGGCCGCCTGGCCATTCCAGAAGTGGGGGGTTGATTTAGTGGGGCCTTTCCCTTTGGCCCCAGGTAAGTTGAAATATTTGGTGGTTGCGGTAGACTATTTCACCAAATGGGTGGAAGCAAAGCCACCGGCAAAGATTGAGGCCGTAAACATCAAGAAATTCTTATGGGAGCACATAGTATGCCGCTTCGGTGTCCCATTATACCTGGTAAGTGATAACGGAACACAGTTCACGGACAAGACAGTAAAAGAATGGTGTAGAGAACTACACATCCAACAGGTCTTTACTTCTGTTGCACACCCACAAGGAAATGGCCAGGTGGAAAGAGCAAACAGGAGTCTTCTGGATGGCCTAAAGAGGAGACTGGACGCGGAAGGAAAGTCCTGGGTGGAGCAACTGCCTCACGTGTTATGGGCCCATAGAACAATGCCAAAGACAAGTAATGGGGAGACACCTTTTAGCCTAACGTATGGTTCAGAAGCAATGATCCCGGCAGAGATCGGGATCCCTTCCGGAAGAAGAAACAGAAATGAAGAAGCTAATGAGGAACTGATCCGGCAAAACTTGGAAATCCTAGAAGAGCGCCGGGAGATAGCATGCATCAATGTGGCAAGATACAAGCGGCTCTTGGAAAAGTATTACAACAAAAGGGTGCAAGAAAAAACATTCAAGGTGGGAGAACTCGTAATGAGGGATAACGAGGCAAGCCGGTCCGAGAAACAAGGAAAGTTGGGGCCTAACTGGGAAGGTCCGTATCAGATAGCTGAAGTGCTCGGAAAGGGAGCATATTCTTTGAAGCAGTTAGACGGGGAACCAATCCCCCGGGCATGGAACGCAGCACAACTAAAAAAATGTTATGTCTGAACAGGCAAGGACAATGTATAAGAAATTAGTGTTTTTTGACAAAACACATTCTATGTAAACACAATAATAATCACGGAACACCGTGTTAATAAAACGCCTTTTACGGCATACATTTACATATTGTTTTTTACATCCAACTACGATATTTAAAAAGTCATTGTCATGACATTGACAAAAATAGGGGGCAGGACAAAAATCCATATGCCACTTCCCTACAAAAACACAAAAATAGCCTCAAAGGCACATACAATCTTCAAATCCTACCATCCAGGATAGCTAACACCTCCCAAGGAGAATACAGCAACTCTTACTCCTTAAAAGGAGGAAGAACTGGATGGTCAGGTAAATCTTCAACGTCTTCAGCAAAAGGATCTCCATGATCGTCAGCACGGCCGTCATCGCCTACCAAAATGATAGGCCCTGCAGGAACAGGAACCTCGGGCACATGAACAAACCCCTCCGGGTCACGAACTCCAGGGACCTCCCCAGCCACACCGAGATCATGAGCAGGCGGGGGAGCTTGATCATTGTCATCTTCCACGTCAAAAAATAACTTCCGTGGACCACGAGAATACACCTTCCCATACCTACGAGCTGGAACATAATTAGCATACCTAATGTTAAACTCCTCTATGGCAGCTACACGAGCATCCATTTCACGAGACTGTTGATACAACATCTTAAGAGCTTCAACAGCATCAAGCTCTCTTGATAACTGTGTAACAGAAGCTGAACGGCGTGCCATAGAAGAAGAAAGGAAGCAAGAACGAGATTTTTTCTCTATGAGTGAAAATGGTAAAAAAAAAATGAACGGTTTGATAAGTCAAGTGACTTATATAGATCCTTTTTTGGAAGATGAAAAGATACGCTTTTAATGCAACTGACTCGATATGATAGGTAATCATGACATGCAAAAGGTAATTAATAACCATCACTTCGTTGTCAGCAAAAAGTAATGATATCCGTGACACGTGGCATACACGCACACCACACATTCATAACACATGTAACATACAAAATAATTATGTTCAAACAAAAAACTAAAGAAGACAAACAGTTCTTCAGTCTTGACTAGGGGAAGAAGCCTCGGCATCAGACGAACCTTTGACAAAAGGCTCGAGCAAAACACGAAGAGAAGAAATCCCATCATCACCTACGTGGCTGCTCAGCTGGGATATGGGCTCGAGAGAATCACTGCTCAGTGCCTGCATCGAATCAGCGATCCGGGTGCCGACCTCCTTCTCCTGCTCAGTTGGTGGAGGTACTTTCTGACCAACAAGACCAAGACCATTGCCATATGTGAGCCCACCAAGATATCCGGATTCCGTAGCAACCTCGTAAAAGGTGTTAATACGGTCCTGGTAGGTCTGACTAGTCCGGATGAAACGCCAGGCAGCGGGCATACCCCGGGATATCAACCAATCACGATCATCCCGGGAGCGATCCAGCTGAGATTGGAGAGAAATGGCAAGATTCTTGGCAGCTTCGGTAGCATCCTCTGCTTGATCAGCACGGTCATTTGATAAACTTAGCTGCCTTTCACACTCTTTAAGCTTCTCAGCCATAACATCTTTCTCCTCCTCCAGACGTTTGATCCGGGACTCGAAAGCTTGGAACTCGGTGGACAGATGTTTACACCTCTCCATCTCTGCTTGATTCCGAGCAATGAATTCTTTCTCAGTAGTAAGTTCTTTGGTCAATGCTTCAACCCGTCCTTCAAGACGAGAGATAATGCCAGCCTGTGAATCATTGGCACGAAGAATTTCCAATTTATCCTCCATGTGTCCTTTAACCATGCGGGCTTTATCCGCCTCAAGCTTGTCCACAGCAACCTGACGAGAGACCAATTGAACCTCAGCCTCAGATAGTTGTTTGGCAAGTTTGTCGTTCTGGGACATAAGTGGTCCCTGTCTATCCCGGGCCTCCAAAAGATGAGCAAGGTCCGACCGCCACTGGCGAAGGACTTCATAAGAAGCAGCAGCGTAACTGGCACCAGCACCAAGAATGTTCTCGGCGAGTTGAGCATTATCTAAACCCTGCAAATAAAACCTTTCAGCTGGGGGGAAGGCATGCTCAGACCAATGACGAATGACCTCCGGATGGATAAGGCGGCTGGGTTCAGCAATATGCCATTTGGGCACATAACAGATATCTTTCAAGGACGGCCGCCAATTAATCCCGGGAGCGTAGACATTGCTTGGGATACCACCTGCATCATCAGATGACGAACTGTCGGTCCTAAAACCACCAGGAAACTGGATAGGGTTCTTTTGTACATCCCGAAGGAGCTGGGAAAAACTCTGACCAGCAGGAAAACCAGAAGCCATAGATGGACCTGCAACAGAAAAGACCGGCTGCAATGGGATAGAGACTGGAACAGTAGTGGAAGACAGAGAAGTTGCTACAGGAGTCACTGAAACCGGGGTCAATGTAGACAACGGAACCATAGTGACAGCAACAGCAGTCGCTGGAACAGAGCTAGCTAGAACACACGAGGAAACAGCAGTAACCCCCTCAGAGCTACCCTCAGCGATAGGAATAGCTTTGGAAACTTCAGATGTAGAAGCACCTCCGGAAGCAGAAGCAGAGGTACTTGCAGAAATCCTATCACCTGCATAGAATGATTGAATTCAGGAAAGGAACCAACAATACAAAGGCAACAAAAACAAATAAAAACATGCTTACCAAGTGACTTTTTCTTCATTTCCAATAATTGCTGCCGCTTGGCTAAAAGGGCTTCAGCATCCAAGGTCGCCGTAGTTTTCCTCTTCTTGGATTTATCTTTCTTCTTCTCGACATTTTCCTCACCTTGAGGAGGAGCAACATTAATAGGATCAACATCAACGGGACTCGGGAGATTTTCATCAACACCTGCAGGCGTGGTCTCCACAGTGGATACGGACTGGCCAACTATCTGCTCGGAGGCAGAAACAATTGGCCCCGGGATATAAAAATTAGAAATAGTCTGGCTAAGAACATCAAGCTCATCTGAACCTAGAGGACGGTCATATTCAACCAATTGAGAAGAAACCTCCTCGTCCAAGACGTCAAAATATTTCCAGGTTCCCTGATCTTCACGCTTGTACTCCGGGAACACAGTTTCATCCACCCATAACCGGCTCATACCAACAGCAACTAAAGCCCGCTCCGGAATAAACGTACATTCTGTGGGATTATTTGTCAGAGCAAGGTACAAAGGATCTTTCTCATAAACAGAAGGAAGAGGGCACTCATCAGTCAACTTAGATTTAGCCTCCGGAAATCTAATCGGAGTAGAAACAGGAAAAACACGTTCGTCAATGTAAAAAAAAAATTTCCTCCAATCCTTATCCCGAACACTTTGAGGAAAGCTGTCAATGCAGGGCAACGATCCAAGACGACGATCAAAAGTAAAATATTCTCCTTTGAATTTCAGTACATACAATACACGGAAAATCTCCAAAAGGGGTGCCCTACCCAAACCTAGGGCACAAAATTCAAAATGACGAATTTTTATTAAACCTAGGGGATGCAATTGGGAGGGGTGTACCTTATAATAGGACAGGATAGCAAGAAGGAAATTGGTAACCGGCAAACGAAAGTGAGAAAAAGTAAAAAACTCGCCGTACAAAGTGATCTTCCCTTCCTTGAGGGGAAAAGCCCGATCATCCTTACCAGGAAGCACAGGCCCCCATTCCAACGGCACATGATAATCACTAAGGAAAGAGGAGAAGGATGGCCAGTGGCAAGAAATGTCGGATACGCTTGTAGCAACCCGTGAGGAACTTGCTTTAGGAGCCATGGAAGGATTAAACAATGGAAAGAGGGAAAAATGAAAAGAACAAACCGTTCAATTGATGAAGAAAACAACGATTGGGTAAAGTTGAAGAAGGTTTAAAATTCAAATATATAGAACCGCCACATGTCAATTCCCTACACACTTAAAACCTATTAAATAGAGGATTGATGTGACGGTTATAGCCATGATTACATCACGTGCTATCAAGAATACAAAACAAACCCACAACTTTTTTCTTTTTTATTTTTAAGTCTAGTAACAATCACATGTTCTTATAACTAGACTGGGGGGACATGACGAGGTATGGCCCAGGCAAACCCAGCCCAAACCTCAAAACCATGAGTCCAAACAATAGAAAGCCCACCGACTATACAAAGTCAAACCAGTCAACACAAGTCAAACGCATTAAATAGAAAGCTGGTCAAAAGGCTAATTCAGCGAAGAGACAATCATGCAAGGAATGTCTCCCCTCGATAGGCAAAGGAGCAACTATAAAAGGAGGAGTAAAGGTAAAGGACGATATACAATTTTGCAATACTCAATTCATATAAACTTTATCCCTTACACCAAACAAATATTTATTCTCACGCCGGAGGGTGGTCACAGGATTACCCCCAATCCTGTGGCGAGTCCTAACGGTGTTCTGTTTTACAGGCTCCATATTTGTTATTTCGAGACGAGTTGGAAAGAGTCCCCTGTTCTGCATCATATAGAAGATCCAGAGTACCCTCCCAGGTTCTTACTTCTTCAAATATATTTATTTTACAAAACTAACTTCGTTGTCAAAAAGTGTTTGTATTTGATCTTTAAGACATAGAACCGTCAAGAAGAAGGTCCCATCACTTTAAGTTGGGGCAGTGAGTGGTTATACTTAAAACATTTCAATTAAACTATTAAATACATTTTGACTTCTTGAGCTTAAATACATCAATTGAACACTTTTTTATTGTTGAAGCTTTTGACTTCCACCTAATAAGTTCCACGATTATACACAAGAAACCTATATGTTAAGGGCGGTGCGCTACCTCGAACTTTGCTTAACGATCTTGATTTCTATTAATCCTGCACTGCCACATCACTTCGCTAATTCAGTACTACATTGAAACATAAATTTAGAGGCATCACTACCGTGAGGTACTTTAAAAAATAACCCCACAAAAGTCTCCAAAGTTCACGGGTGTTGCTTTGCTATTTCACTACCCAAATCTACTACCTTGTCACCGGCAACATTGTTGTCCTAAGGACAGTGGGGTAACAGTCCTATTTGTTAGTAGTGCTCCACACCCTTACAAAATGAGAAAAGAATATTTAACTTTTGATATATTCTTTAAGTGATTGTCATAAAGATGAACTCATTTTGGTTAGAACTTGTTTTAATAAGAAGTCCACAACTCCACAAGAAAACTGATATAATTTTGTTATAACAATTCATTTTCACCGACTCATTTCGGTTAGTTAATGTTGTGACTTGTGAGTGGTAAGCCAAGTGATGGTTAGAGCCTACCCTCATAGAGGGGACAGGTTCGAATCCTGATGGCAACCCCGGTTTTCTATTACCGTGCATTTACTTCAGAGAGGCTTGCCTCTTGTGGAGTGTGCAACATCTGTCAAGTGGTAGGTGGCGGGAAATTTTCCGGGGGGAGCCTTATGCCTACCACCACCCCAGCATGGAACCGGTTCAGACAACATAGTCTGGGCGTGTGAGTGAGGGCAGAACCTGCAAGAGCGGGTGTGAAGTACTCTGTCACCTCCAATTGAGACCTTCACCTTCTAAAAAAAATCTAATATTCCGGCAACACGTTGGTTTTATAAGCCTAAACACATACTCATATTATTTTATTATACAATACATAACAATTATGTTACTGTGTTTAAATTGTTTTTATAGTCATTATAAGTTGTGCCTTAAAAATAAAAAAGAAAAATTACAAAATTCAACTTAATTGAAATGAAATGAGTACTAGTATCCGCATTTATTTTTATAGTTTTTGGTTTCAATAATATTTTATTTATACAACTTCGTCTGCGATGATAAAACCAATACCGTGACGAATCGAACCCATGTCATTCCAACAACATCGATACGGTGTCAATGTTGGTTTTGTGGTTTTCACTCAATGTAAAACACGTATTGGTTGTTAAATGGAGTGCATGCATCGTACCAGTAGTGTAGCAAATCGAACGGATGCTGATCGGAACCCCGTCTCGGTAGCACGGGAAATCTCACTAGTTAATGTTAGAAGAGAAAAAATATTTACTATTATGTCATTTGTTCTCTCTTTTCTTATATTAAAGTTTATTCGTGGATCTGATTGCATGCAATTGAAAACCTCAGAGATTCAACCTTCTTTTAGCATCAAAACTATAGGGAGGCAAAATGTAATTAACTCTTAATTAAAGAAATTATGTTCAAAGTTGATCAAGTAATTATAGCATTGAGCAAATTTATGACATGTGTAATGCATGCCACCTTTTTACACATTATGACTCATTGCTTTCACTTTTTCAATGGTGTGTCATGTGTGGTCGTTCATCCCAATTATAAACATCCTTGAAACACAATAAAAAGATTTGTTTGGATAAATCATAAACAACCTTGAAACACAAAAAAGGGATACATATGCGTGAAAGCAATTGATTTTTAATAGTTTATATTCCATAAAAGTAATGTTTGAAATTAAAATGCAAACTTTAATGCTTGATGCATTTCATGACCCCCTCCTTTTTCAAACCTAATTTACTATTGGCCATAAGTGCAAGTCATCCTCAAAGTTCATGTAATGAAATGTTGGGTTTGGCACCTAATTAGGAGTATCTTTGGAATCTATCAATCAATACCCATAAGAAGCTTACATCATAATTTTCCATTGAGTGAGTGACCAATAGAGAGATATAACGAATAGTTTCCCGTTTAGTGTTTAGTTTTTCATGAATCAATCAATATCCATATGGTTACCAAACTCATTTATTCTTCAAAACTATAATTTCACATTTGTGGATGTAGCACCTTTGGTTGAGACTTTAAGTGGTTCTATCCTAACCGAATTGGGCCTTTGATTGGTATCAGAGCAAGGAATCAAGGATACAGTTTGAGAGTCGGTCTTCGATTGGTATAGAAAGATATTATTGATTTTGCCCATTGGTGTGTGTGTGTGTTTTTTTTTTTTTTGCTTAACCCAATAAGAAATTGTTGTACCGGGATAGCGAAGGTCAAATCAAAAGTGTCAAGTAAAGACATTGGACATGGCCAAGGTAGAGGCTGAGGGGTTTGAGAAAGGTCGAGATGGTTCAAGAAGACGGTGATCCAACGTTGTTGTGAAGATCAATGTGAACGAACAACTATTAGTAGGGTGCTCTTTGGACCTAATCATGTTGTTCATATAACCAAGTGCGTTAGGGACATAAGTGACTCTTCGGTTGAGTTTATTTATTTATAGTCATGTTTTTAGATTTTTGAATCAAGATTGTGTCTTCATTCAGACGCTGTTTGATAGCCTCTGAATAATCATTAAGAGACTACCTCTTAATGGTTTATAGCATCTTAAGGGGTGTTTGGGGTTACGTTTTGAAATGAATTTTTAGATTACTGCATTTTGAAAACGCAAATAATTAGTTTTTAATGTTTGGGGTTGAGTTTTGAAATAAAATTTTAAGCTATCAAAACGCAATAATCTAAAGGCAGCTACACTCCTACTTTTCCAAAACGCAGAAGTTATTTTGAACAATCAATCCCAAACAACCTTTTAATGATTAAGAGTTAACCTTAAGTCTTAATGGTTAAGAGGTAACCATTCAGATGTTACCTATTAACCATTTAGACTTAGGTTACCTCTTAATCATTAAGAGACTATGAGTCATTAATAGGTAATCTCTTAATGACCATTCAGAGGCTACCAAAGTTGTTTAAGTGGTATAGGTTTTCGTGTTTTATAAAATGCTTGTTTAGTCACTACAACAAACAAGAGCAATAGCGGCGACTTAAGTCGCCGCTAAAGATGACGCGGGTCGCCGCTATTGGTATTAGCGGCGACAGTCGCCGCTATTGCAAGCGCTGCTATTGTCTTGTCGCTATTGCTCAACCCGTCGCCGCTATTGTTAAAGCCGTCGCCGCTAATGGCTATGCCGGAGAATAACCTAAAAGTTTGCCGGAAACTTATTACACATCACAATATTTCACAAAATTGTGGATTGAACTCGGAAAATACATTAAACAAGAGTATTTCTCATTAAAACTTGTTAAACATTACAAATTTTCAACACTAACATTACAAATTTTCAACACTAACAATACAAAATTTCAACATAACATTACAAAATTTCAACTTATACATTACAAAATTCCTACATAAAGATTACAAAATTCCAACTTAAAACTCTAACTCATGGTTTGGATGTTGAAGATGGCGCGGCGGCAAACTCGCACCCGAGCTCCATTGGACCCAAACCTGAGCCGGACCCAAACTCGCAACCAAGCAACAACTACTTGACACCATGACAGAGCTCCTGTAACAACCACAACCGTAAGCTGCCAACTACCGGACCACCACAAGCAACCATGATCGAACCAGATCTGAACACCTGGCCGAAACCCCAACCGGACCTAACAAACCACCGATCGGCCCTGTAACGTAGCCGCCGCCATCATATTTCTCGCCACCACAGCCGGGCACCTCCGCCGCCCCTGCTCCCTTCTTCTGCCCGATTTGGGCTTTCTGAAATAGTACGCCGCCGCCACCAGGGAAGGTGGTCGGCCGGCTCTTGTTACCAAGGGGAGGAGAGAAAGAGACGAGTGAGAGAGATAGGGGTAGAGAGAGAGAGAGCTGCGAGAGAGTTGAGGGAGATGAGAGGGTTTTTGATTGTTAATGAAGGATTATTTGTTTTAGAAGGAAAAAAAGAGGAGGGGAGAAGGAGAACCGTTAGATTTGGTGTTGGTGGTTGAGAATCCTATGGCCAGGAATGAATAAGAGAGACATCACACAGATCGTGACCAATAGCGGCGACAAGTCGCCGCTATTTGTGTCGCCGCTATTGCCATTTTGTACTTTCAAATCCTGTTCGTTAGATCAGTTATCTTACCAACGGCCAAGATTAAGTCAAAAAGGTCTGACTAGACTTTTGAGCAATAGCGGCGACCCACGACGTGTCGCCGCTATTAGTGTCGCCGCTATTGCTCCAATTTCTTGTAGTGAGTATACATAGATTGTTAGGATTATTATAATTCATGTGGTTTGGTTTAGGTTTTCTTGTTTTCTAAGATGTTCACTCTCATGTTTTAGTGTTTATGTTCTGATAGACATGAGTCTTTAACATTGATTTCATGTGTCCTGCAATTCAGTTAAAAATAGACGTCCATCTATTTCAGCAACCATTCATATTATCCGTCAATGAACAATGATGACCAGCCATGTAAATTCTAAGACTTAGGTATCAAACATGCATCATGGTAAACTTGATTATGCATTATGGTTTGTACCTCTTATTTTTAAGTTGCACCTTTTTTTCCTTTAAACCCTGGTAGTTTTCATTTTTAACATTGAACCGCAACACTTTTTTTTCTTTCAACAACGGTCATCTATAATTTTCATCTTTTATAAATATTTCGTTTTACGTTTTAGTCTAAATTTTTCGAGTTAACACGCCGCAACGTGCATATATGGTTCAATGTTTTTACCTCTATTTTTCTCGTTTAACGACCACATTGTGTTTTATGTTTCGGTCTAATTTTGGCTCACTAACATGCCGCAACGAACGTGCATGGTTCAACATTTTTACCTTTACTTTTCATTTCGTTATAATATTTTTGTTTTACAAGTTTTTCCGGTCAGGGGTGAAGCTTGGTTCTTAAATTGGCAGGGGCCGGACTCAATTTTTTTCGATCGGTAGTGGCAAATCGGCAGGAGCCGAACTCAATTTACCTACGAAAATCGCAAATTTCCACTACTGAGCCAAAAAACAGAGGGGGCAGGGCCACCCCTGGCCCTTTAAAATGCTTCGCCTCTGTTTTCGGTGTTTGTGGTCGCTGGCAATGATGTGGAATTGATGCAATTTGGCATGGTTTTACGTCAAAACGTGGAGCTTAACGCTAGTTATTATCATTTCACAATACTATTATTTCTTAATTGAAATGTTATAATTATTAAGAGTATGTCCCAAACCTATTTTTTTTTTGTTCGACGATGGTGATCGGTGAATGTTTAAATGAGTAGAAAGTGGAGTGTTTTAAAAGTATCACAATCATTCAAACAAATTTTAATATATAACTTTTTTGTGTTTTGAAATCCTTGTTGTCGGTTCTCAACCCAACTCTCGCTATCCATATCTGGAATAAAAAGGTATTGTTTTGTGTTTCTTTCAAATATAATTGAGTTTTTGGAAAAGGGAAGACTTTAGTTTTTGGTTGATATTTGGTTGGGTAGTGCAAAATAGAAGAGATAATACCACCCAATCAGTTACCGACCTAAAAGCAACTTGCTGCAATAGAAAAGATATCGAAGTAGGAACAACTAAACAATTTGTTTGGCTCAGTGCAAAAGAACCTTTTTTTTTTTTTAAAGAGACTTTCATTAAACAAAAAACTCG
This sequence comes from Ambrosia x helenae, assembly GCA_030844895.1. Taxonomy (NCBI): domain Eukaryota; kingdom Viridiplantae; phylum Streptophyta; class Magnoliopsida; order Asterales; family Asteraceae; genus Ambrosia; species Ambrosia x helenae. Next base: position 100,972,048 of record CM061231.1, read on the forward strand.
CAAAGGCCCCAAAGCGGGGACTTAACGAGAAAAAACATACCAATACATCAATCCAAAGGATTTACAATCCAATTTTTCCATTCTATATTTTTCCACCTAGATCTATGGCGTAACCAATAAAAAGCGGTAGCTTTTATGCTCTCCACGATCTGAATGGGCCTCCGTCTTCTGCTGTTGAAAACCCGCTCGTTTCGTTCATTCCAAAGCATCCAAATGGTGGTATAGATAATTCCGTTGAGAATGGAAGCCGATTTTTTGGTTAGAAGCTGTGAATTGCCTATGTGGAGAATATCTTGGACATCAAACAAAACATTGTGGCTTATCTTGCACCAATCTTCAACCCGGAACCAAACTTCATAAGCGATAGGGCAGCCCGTAAACAAATGAATTGTGTTTTCTTCCACTTCTTGACATAAGCTGCATAACGTGTTGGTTAAGTTGACACCCCGTTTGAGAAGTTCGGCCGCCGTGGGGATCCGATTCCGGATTACTCGCCAAATCAAAATTTTATATTTCAAGGGAACCCAGCCTTTCCATTCAATCAAATGGCTGTTACTGACCGGGGCACAGTCAGAAAGGAGCTTTTTGGCCGAAGCAACCGAATAATTACCGTCTCGCTCGTATGTCCAAATCCACTTATCCCGACCTCCTTTCCACGCCAAATTATGAATATTGTTTAAAAGGTCGAAAAGTTCAAGAACCTGATTCGGAGATGAAGGATTAGATTTCCAATCCCAAAAAAGTTGTTTGACATTATCAACACACCTCAGCCGATCCGAGATCTTAGCCCATTTGTTTCTTTCAAGCGCGAAAAGGTGTGGGTACAGAACACGCAAAGGTGCGTTCAACATCCATATATCACACCAAAAAAATAGGGAGTTCCCATCGCCAAGCTCCCCTTGAAAAAAGGAGTGTAATTCGCGACCATCTTGAAGTTTTGTAGTTCCCACTTTAACGATGTGTTTCCAACAACTACTCAACGCCCCGTTGCATGGAGTCAAAGCCCACGGTCTACTCGTCCCATGACAACCCAAAATCACCTTCTTCCATAAAGTGTTACCTTCATGTTTGAATCTCCAAGTCCATTTGAGAAGTAAAGCGTTATTAATGTCTTGAAGTTTAGAGATTCCTAAACCACCTTTATGCTTTGGAGTTGCCATCTCATCCCAAGCCACCCAAGAAATTTTATTAATAATACTAGGGCCGGCCCAAAAGAATCGTCGCATAAGAGACTCCACCATGTCAACAACGCCCTTGGGAGCTTTATATAATGATAGGTAATACACCGGTAGGCTTTCAAGAACCGACTTAATCAACACCAAACGCCCGCCCATGGATAAATGTCTCACCTTCCACGACGCCAAACGATTTTTAATAATATCAATAATCGGATCCCAACTCTTGATCCTTGTCATCTTCGCCCCTATAGGAATGCCGAGGTATGTAAACGGATAAGAACCCCGTTTACAACCTAGCGACCCCATCATATTGTCCAACTCGTAATCTTCCAAACCAACTCCATACATATTCGACTTGTGAAGATTGATCCGGAGCCCCGAACAAATGTAGAACACACGTAGAATTCTAGCAACGTTCTTAATATTATCAAACGATCCGTCCCCCATAATAAGAGCGTCGTCGGCGTAAAGAAGGTGAGTCAACTCAACCTCATTGTCGGCCAAACTAATACCCTTAAAAATATTAATCTCCTTTGCTTTATCGAGGGTCCACGAAAGAGCTTCCATCACAATCAAAAATAAGAAAGGCGAAAGAGGATCTCCTTGACGAAGACCCTTTCCGCATTGGAACTCGAAGGTTGGGGAACCATTAACCAAAACCGCCGCTCTAGATGCATAGCAAATACCTTTGATCCACTCACACCATCTCGTAGGAAAACCCATTTGTAACATAATAGAAATGAGAAAGTTCCAATTCACGTTGTCGTAGGCTTTCTCGAAGTCGATTTTAAATAGAAAGGCTTTCCTCTTTCTCTTCTTTAACCAAGCCAACACTTCATTAACCATGAGAGGCCCATCTAAAATGAAACGATCCGTTAAAAAAGCCGATTGTGTTTCCGAAATAACTTGACCCAAAACCTTTTTGATACGATTAGCAAGAATTTTAGAAATAACTTTGCTAATCGCACCAATTAGAGTAATCGGTCTATAATCTCTAAGCCCCACGGGAGACTTGACCTTCGGAATAAGAGTGATAAAAGAAGACCCGCACCCTTGGTTAATCAAACCCGTCGCATGGAATTCAATCATAATATTATAAAAATCGTCCTCGAACAGGTTCCAAAAACGCTTTAAGAAACGAAAATTGAAACCATCGGGACCCGGAGCCTTGTTAGAACCACAATCAAAAACCGCGTCTTTAATTTCTTGTTTGGAAAAATCGGCAATAAGACTATCACGGCCCAAGGAATCCAATTGCTTCATACCAGAACACGTCAAAGAAGGCCTCGAAGGATAGCTCTCTTTAAAGTGATTTCTGTAGAAGTTGAGCACCTCTCGTTTGACTAGAGAAGGAGTTGTCACCCATTCGCCTTTAATAAATACACCGGGATGGAATTACGAGCCTTTCTACCATTCACCACGCAATGGAAGAAACTAGAATTTTCGTCTCCCAACGTAGCCCACTTGATTCGGGATTTTTGTTTAAGATCCCGAACCTTATGAGCTTCAATATTATCCAAAGCCACCTTGCACTCGGACCATATCCACGCATCCGATTCTTCTATATCATTCAATTCCATATTCATTTCGATCTCCTCTATTTCTGCTTTAAGGCGAAACTCCTCGTCCATCTCTGTTTTGCTCGTAACGCGGTGCCATTCTCTTAGACGATCCCGTAACGAACCCATCTTCTTGAGCAAGTTAACATCTGCCGGTTGTATCGTTATCCAGCTATCACAAGTGGCCTTAATCACATCAACACACCCAACACGATCCAACCACGAATCAAACATACGAAACGGCTTAGGGCCGAAATTTGTGTCAACCATAGAGAATACCAAAGGAGAGTGATCCGAAAGATTCTTGTTTAACACCCGGACATACGCATTAGGCCATTTGTTAAACACGTTTTCGCAAACAAGGAACCTATCGATTCGGCTCCATGTAAAGACACCTCTTCTATTCGACATGTAAGTAAATCTATGGCCTTTTTGGTTGAACTCATGAAGAGCCGCTGAATCAATAAAACAATTGAAATCATTCGCACATCTTTGATCAAACCTAGAGTTCTTCCTTTCGTCTCTATCTCGAACCGCATTAAAGTCTCCAAATAAAATCCACCAACCTTCATTAGAACTAATGAGATTGGTAATCTTTGACCATAAGCATCTTTTGTCATTGTTAGTTTGAGGGGCATAAACGTTAAGCACATTAAGCTTAATCGTTCCTGCACAAAGTAAACCTGAAACAAGCAAAAAATTATTATCTTTTGTCACCTTTTCTTTCACAAAAACCTTAGGGTCCCAAATACTTATCAAACCTCCCGAGTTACCATTGGCTTTAACGTAATCAAAATCAAAGCCGTAACCTCCCCAAATATTGGCAACCAAACCAGAAGCAACCTCCCCTATCATAGATTCTTGCAAACCTATGAATGAAACGCCATTATCAAACTTCAATTTCTTAATCCAACCGGGTTTACCGGTACTCCCAATCCCTCGAATGTTAAGTGAAAGACAATTCATTGTTCCACCCCTTGTAATCCTTCACCAACAATAGACTCCGCAATCATTGAGTGGGATTTCGATAAGTCTGCTCCCAACAATTCGCCAACCAGAATGGTAGCAGCTGCCTCGCTATGTTGTATAATCTCCGCATCAGTTTGGGCCGCCTGCTGGTCCGGTTCAGCATTACCATCCAGACCCAACAGTGTATCGAGCCCAAATATGTCTTCCATATGCCTATGTTTTTTCCCCACTTTGGATTTCTCCAAACTACTCGAGTAGGCCGGATTAACCAAACCCGCTGAGCCCACTAAGCCTTTTTTCTTTCTTTTATTAATTGGCCCATTAGTCTCCTCACCCTTATTAATGTTTGCTTCAAAATCGAAATTAATACCTGGGATAAAGTCAAGATTCTCCGGAACATTCTCCTCGATTGATGGACATTCCATCTCCACATTAATTTCAGCAATCATTGGGGACTTAATTGCATCATTAATGTCCTTTTCCGTTTCCAAAATTATCTCATCGTTGACTTCTTCTGATTCTTCCTGGTTACACTCCGGCGATTCTTCCTCCGGCGATTCATCAGTCGATGCCGGTTCATTCACCGGAACCGAGTAATATGCAGGTGCCCAGACACCGGCCTCTTCAATAACCCAAACCTGGAACTTTTTGTTCTTCCATGTTACCGTGATTTCTTCCTCAATCTTCTTGCCATCACCCACCAATACACCCATATAGTCATATGAGAGATCGCTATCATCATCGGATCTCTCGGGTGTATGTACCACCTTTCCAACAGAACCACCCACCGCATTAATGACCTGAGACGTCAAAAGATGCAACGGAATGCCTATGATCTTAATCCATGCTAGACGTTCATAAGCAAAAATCTGACCCTCCCACACGTCCACTGACGTAAATCTGCCCAGCACTTCACTGGCTGCCTCCTTGAACATCAAAGCCGTTTCAGAATCGTCAAACGAAATAAGGACCGATAACCCACCTAGATACTGAACCTTGCCTTTCCCGGGACATAAGTCATTTAAAATGATGTATACTGATTTAAGAGCTTCTAAATCAATCATTCTGACCACAAGTGCCTTCCCATATAGATCGCTAAAAGCGTTCATAGTGTCTTCGATCAATAATGTCTTGCCTTGTTTCATAACACCTTGTCTTCCCAGTAAAGTATCCGAAAAAGACCTATTCCCGTCGTAAAACGACGTTGGAGGTCTATTAATTTTTCCGGGCTCGGCTGCATCTCGAGTAGTGTTTTTCTTCATGTTTCCATGATCCGGTAAAATCTCTCCTTCCTCAATAGTAAATCTCGCGACGTTAGCCTTCAACCAGTGATCGCCCATACACGTGTTTGAAATCTTTGTAATAAGATCCTTAGAGTCCTTGATATCGAGGAAAGAAACAAAACCAAAACGATTGCCGTTTTTGTCTCTTTTACGTGCGATGTAGATGTCGTAAATATCCCCATACCCTCGAATAAAATCCGCAAGATCCTTACCGCTGCACTTTTCCGGGAGGTTTGTGATGAAGACCTTCAGGGCCGGCCCTAGGGGTGGGCGAGTCGCACCCCCGGCCGAGGCCCGTTTGTCCTAGGGGCCTAAATTTTGATTTTTAGATTTTATAAATTTTATATATAAATATTTAGAATAACAACGATAAACAAAATATGCATTGTCTTAGTGGTTAGGTGCCTTGTGTTTCCGCCAAACAGTTCCCAGTTCGAATCCTTTCTCCCACCTCTTTTGTTATTTTAGTCTTTTTCCATGCAATTGTTTCTAGTTTTACCATTAATATATAGAAACTTTGGAATATGTTTTGCCATTATGGTTGAAATAAAATCAAACTTTGGAAGCTATAACGCAAATCTACAGAGTCAAATGACACTATTAAGAAGTATTCTTTGATATTACATGCAAACAAAATTGATAAACTTTTAAAAATATCTTTATAAATATTTTATTTTATTATAACGCTTTTTACTATTTTGTTAGAACACTTAAAAGAGTGTATAAATTGCTACTAAGAATGCTGGGAGAGCTTCACGAATTAACGGCTTACTATTAAGGTATATCATTCAAACAATTTGTCTGAGGGCCTTTTCTCCGACTCGTACAAGGCACTTGAATCTTCAGGACCGGCTCTGAAGACCTTAGTGATTCTTCGGAGTATAGTGGCCGGAATAGGTTTCCGGTTATTCATGCCGGTCAATCAGTGCAAAAGAACCTAACATACGAATTCATGGATTTGGTTGGGGAACCCTATATGCAATTTTTCGATGTCTTCGGGTAAGAAATTAATGTACTCAAACATTGATGTAAGCCAGGGGTTTGTGATGGATTGGTGCAAATAGGCTTCACGTATATCTAATATATTTATATAGAGAGCGTAAATGAACAGACTTCCCTCCATTGAGGCATCGGGTAGGAGGAAAATCCAGATTGGCCTTTTAAGTTGTATAGTTGTAATGGATGGCCGCCGGAAGCCTATACCGGAGCACATCCAACGTCGGATCTTAAAGATTTTCGTCACTAATCTTCCAGAGGGATGCAGTGGGGCTGATTTGGCTGCGCAGGTTCGCCCGTTCGGTCAGATTTACGATCTATACATAGCAAGGAAAAGGGATAAAGGCGGTAATCGTTTCGGTTTTTTATCATTACTGGATGTTAAAGATAAAGAGGAGATGTTGCGGAATTTGAAAACTATTCGCATTGGGGAACATAAATTGTGGTTCAACATAGCCCGTTTTGTGTTAGAGGATGGGGAGATTAATAGCCACAGGGAGGATAGATCGTCGAAGTTTGCAACCAGGAAAACTGTACCGGTTCGAGAAGAAGGTAATATGGACTCGAAGTTTGGAACGACAGTCGGCAGTGATCTCTCGTTTAAAGATTTGTTAGTGGGTAAAACCATCAACGTGGAATCTAATGTAAGTGGATTCGATTCATTGCATGATCTAGCGGTAGCTGTGAGAATGGTTGATGTCAATGCCTTGAAGAACATTCGAGTCTTATTGAAAGACATGGGGTTGAAGGAAGAGAGGATCCAGTACATCGGGGGCCTAGATATATTGATTACTTTTGGCGAAGCTGAATCAGCTCTTAGTTTCAAACGAGATGCTGCTAAGTTTCCAGACACAATCTCTATGATTGCATTATGGGAGGGTCAAGTGTTGGGATATGAAAGAATTGCGTGGCTGAGAATCCAAGGGATTCCTCTGCATATCTTAACTAATAGTGTCATTGATTCAGTTGGTGGGTTGTTTGGAAGGGTCGTTCACAAATCCTCACGTTCGGAGTCGGACCTGAATCTATCCTACGCTTATGTGGGTGTTTTGGTTGGGGAAGGTAGAAGGGTTTCGGAAGAGATTATTCTAAAGTCTAAAGATCGTAAATTCCGGGTGTGGGTAACGGAGGAGATTGCTGATTGGGTCCCTGATTTCCTGGATCCTAGTGAACTGGGCTGTTCAAGAGATGTGAACGAAAGCGATGAAGTTTCCGATGAAGCTGCCGATGAAGCTATGTCGCCGGAGTTTGAGAATATTGTCGGCGAAGAAGAAGTTAATGCGGAAGTTGACCAAATCTTGACCGAAACCCCCGGGATTCCCAATCGTTGCAATTATGGCATTAATGAGACGGTACCAATCATGGTTAATGATGATGCCAATCATGAGGAAGAAATAAATGCTGATTTTATTCCTGGAGAAGATTTCGTTTTTGAAGAGACTTTATTGGATAATGGGCCCCAGTCCATTGACCATATAAATAAAAGAAAGAAATTTAAAAAAGGGGAAGTGGGCCGGCCCAGCTACGGGTATGTTAGTAGTCAAGAGAGTTTGAAAATTTCCAAACGGCCCAAGAACGATGACATATTTGGAATAGACTCTTTGTTGGGCCTGAATGATGCTGAGCTGGATAATCTGGGACAGGAGTCCAGCCCAAACCCCGAAGTTGTAACACATAATAATATTGACCTCAATTTTCAACCAGTGGAGCATCATAGCTGCAGTCCTGTTGATGATGAACCTGTTCAGCAACGAAACGTCGTTCAAGCCACTCCACCAACTAGTAACTCGGTAAATGAAGATGTTGAGTTTATTCAAAGACAAGAAGTCCTAAACACAATTGCATTGGGTGCGAAACTGGGAGCTAATCTCAATCCTTGCGAAGAATTGGTTCGCGAGTCCGTAATTCAAGAAGGTTTACAATTGGGTAAGCAATGAATTGCTTGTCTTTAAATATTCGAGGGATTGGGGGTTCTAATAAAGTGGGATGGATTAATAAAATTAAAGTCGATAACGGTGTCTCGTTCTTGGGTTTGCAAGAATCAATGTGTAGCAATTTGAATTCGGGTACTATTGCAAAATATTGGGGGGGTTATGGTGCTGATTTTGAGTGTGTTGATGCAGTGGGTAACTCGGGTGGTTTAGTCAGTATCTGGGACCCAAAAATTTTTGCTAAGGACTCGGTTTTCAAGGATAATAATTTTCTGTGTGTTACGGGTATTCTAACGGATGGTTTGGTGAGACTTAACATGATTAATGTTTATGCCCCTCAAGACAATGGGGAAAAAAGAAATCTGTGGAACCGTATTCGAAACTTTATGCAGAATAGCGATGGGTGGTGGATTATTTTTGGGGATTTTAATGCTGTCCGGGACCGGGAAGAAAGAAAAAACTCGTTTTTTGATCCGACAAGTGCTAGGGATTTTAATCATTTTATAGAAGAGACGGGTTTACGTGAATATCCGTTGAAAGGCATGAAATTTACTTGCTTAACTGTTCGAAGAGGGCAGTGTAAACTGAGCAGAATTGACAGATTTCTTGTTTGTGATGGTGTCTTCAATAGATGGCCAAGTGTTTGTGTTAGAGTTTTGAAGAAAGATCTTTCCGATCATTCTCCCATTATTTTCTCTATGGTGGACAACAACTTCGGGCCTAAACCTTTCCGATGGTTTGACTCTTGGTTGGAGAAACCTGGTTGTGAGAATATTATTCGTTCGGTTTTTGATAGCTGGTCGGACACGGGTCAAAGCGATCTGAATTTGTTGCACAAACTAAAGAAATTACGGGGATGTCTTACTGAATGGCACAAAAAGTGGAGTATTACAGAAAAAGAAACAGAAGCGAGCTTGCGGGAAGACAAAGAAAGAATGGAAATCCTAATGGAACAGAAAGAATTAGAAGAGGAGGAACTTTGGGTTTGGTCGGAATGCTCCAAATGTTTAGAGGAAATGCAACTTCATAGAGCTCGTGATTTGAAACAGAGATCCCGGGTGAAATGGGCGTCTATGGGAGATGAAAATTCAAATTTTTTCCATAATGTGGTTAATGGTAGAAAAGCGAGAAATGGGATTCCCGGTTTGGACATTAATGGGGAGTGGATTTCTAAGCCCTCGCTGGTTAAGAAAGAAGTGTTGGGTTTTTTTCGTACACATTTTAAAGAAGATCACACTAATCGGCCTTATCTGCTTTGCCCAGGATTAAAGACCATTTCAGTAGATGATCAGGTGATGTTAGCTTCCCCTTTTTCTAAACAAGAGATTAAGCAAGCGGCGTTTGAATGTGGCTCCAATAAGGCTCCGGGTCCGGATGGGTTTAACTTCCGGTTTGTTAAAAGATTTTGGGATCTTCTTGAGAATGATTTCTATCGCATCTTGTCTGAGTTTTTCGTTAATGGTTCCATCAGCCCGGGTGCGCTTCTTCGTTCATTACTTTGATCCCTAAGGTTAAAACGCCTTTGGGTCTTAGAGATTATAGACCTATAACCTTAATAGGGATGATTAGTAAGGTGGTTTCTAAAATCCTTGCAAATCGTCTTAAAAAGGTTATGGGTAAACTTATTTCTGACTCACAATCAGCTTTTCTCTCTGACCGCTTTATCCTTGATGGGCCGCTTGTGGTAAATGAATTAATTGAATGGCTCAAGAAAAAACGTAGAAAGGCTTTCATTCTAAAGATTGATTTCGAGAAGGCATATGATAATGTTAACTGGAATTTCTTAGTGTCGATTATGGAGCAAATGGGCTTTCCCGATATTTGGTGTACGTGGATTAAAGGCATCCTCGCTTCGAATAGAGCTTCAGTTCTTGTCAATGGCTCGCCAACTTTTGAATTTAATTGTGAAAAGGGGTTGCGCCAGGGTGATCCTATCTCCCCTTTTCTTTTTCTTTTAGTAATGGAGGCGTTATCTTGTTTGCTTAATAAAGCTAAAGAGTTAGGGGACCTTAGAGGTATTCGGTTGACAGGTATTGATTCAGACGTTACCCACCTATTTTATGCAGACGATGCCCTTATTTTGGGAGAATGGTCTAAGTCAAACCTTCAAAGCACGGCCAGGATCCTTCGTATATTCCACCTGTGTTCTGGTCTTCGTATCAATATCTCTAAGTCTAATCTTTATGGGATTGGTACCGCTAATGAGGAGGTGGACGAGATGATGGAAGTTTTGGGTTGTCGAAGGGGGATTTTTCCGTTTGTTTACCTTGGTATTCAAGTGGGAGCTTCTATGTCTCGGGTCTGTAATTGGCAACCAGTCGTTGATGTGGTTCAAAATAGGCTTGCCTCTTGGAAAACTAGATGTTTATCCATTGGTGGACGCCTCATCCTTATAAAATCGGTGCTTGAAAGCTTGCCAATCTACTACTTATCTTTATATAAAGCTCCCAAATCAGTCATTGACAAAATAGAAGCCATTATGAGACACTTCCTTTGGGCTGGTACTAGTAGTGATAGGAAGATCGCTTGGGTAGCTTGGGATACCATTACAACTTCCAAAGAAGATGGCGGCCTAGGCGTTTCTAATTTACAACATGTGAATGAAGCCCTCCTGCTGAAATGGTTTTGGCGTTTTAAAAACGAGAGTAATACGTTATGGAAAAAGGTTATTATGGCTTGTAACGGGTCGTCTCGCACATGGCATCCACTGCCATGCTCATCCACAGCTAGCAGAACTTGGAAGAACATAGTTAAACTGGGAGACAAAAGGCTTCCGAATAATCGCTCGTTGAACAGTTATTTTGTTGGGTCTGTGGGTGATGGAACGTCCATTTCGTTTTGGGGTGATATATGGTTACGGGGTCAGCCGCTTAAAGATGTTTATCCTAATTTATTCAGACTTGAAAGTAATAAATGGGTCACTGTGCGTATGCGGCTAAAGAGGGACAACGGCATTCTAACGTCTAATTGGGGTTGGAGGTCTGAACCGGCAGCAGCAGAGGAGGTTTCGGAGTTTTTCCAGTTGCTGGAAGACATTTTCGAATTTCAGTGGCAGGAAGGTCAAGATAAATGGAGCTGGACAGGCGACTCTAACAGCCTATTCACAGTAAGGTCTGCTAAGAAGATCCTGTACAGCGCTTATTATTCGGCTGCACAACCAAGTATTGATTGGAAGGTCTGGGTCCCACTTAAGTGTAAGGTGATGGTTTGGCGCGCTGTTCGAAATCGTCTCCCTACATGTCTCGAGTTGACGAAAAGAGGTGTAAACTTGCAGCAGACATCTTGCCTTCTCTGTCATTCTGACCCGGAGACAGCTTCTCACTTGTTCACTGGCTGTCTCTTCACTTCGGAAATATGGAGCAGGATTAGCACATGGTGTCGTTTAAGTCCTCTGTTCGCGTTTGATGTTATGGATGTTGTTATAGCTGATGAGACTCAATCTTTATCGACTGCAAAGAGGTTCGTTCTTCGCGGCATTATCTATACCAGTTTATGGCTTATTTGGATTGAAAGGAATGAAAGAATTTTTTCCCACAAGTCAAGCAGACCGGTCGAAGTTTTGGAGCGTATTAAAATCACATCCTTCTTTTGGTTTCGCCATAGAACTAGAATTAAAAATGTCGATTGGAAACAATGGTGTAGTTTTCCTTTAGATGTGATGTAAGGCGTTTTTTGCCCGGGGGCCCTCGCTTTGAGGTCCGTCGCGGCGTTTTTTAATGAAAGTTAATTTACAAAAAAAAAAAGTTGTATAGTTGTATTCTTTGTGATTCGTATGTGGAAACTACTAATCATATGTTTGCAATTTGCATTTTAGCTTTCGTGGTATGGCAACATATTGAATACGACTAAACTTTAAATAAATAAAAATTTACAAAAATGTTTTAAAAAATCATTTTAGAAAAGGATAGCGTCAACCAATTGTTTAACCACCGTTCAAAGAGAAAAAAAAGCAACTGAACCATTTAAAAAAAAAAACAAAAAGAACAAAAATTGTCTTGATTTTAAATATTATTTAAAAAAACACGATACATTTTAAATATTTTTTTAAAAAATCACGATACTTGTAAAACAAATTAGTAGGCGAAAAAAAGTAGAAAGTGGGCCGCATGGACATTGCTCTTTTCGGAAATATCATTGGTCAAACTAATAAACAATGTTTTAAAAACCGATAAATACCGACCGGTTATATTGCTATTACCGTTTCCGGATAAAAATCCGGTATGAGACACTTCAGTAAATATGAGAAACAGTATCGATTTTATACCGCCAGCAAAATCCGGTATACCGGTTTGAACCGCTATACCGGTACTGGCATAGGTTAGTTTTTAGATTATTTTTTTTTATTAAGGAACAACTTTTAAAAAACTTAAAACTTTAGATTATTTTTAATTATTCATTAACTTTTTGATAAGTAGATTATTTTTTGTGTTTGTGTTGTAATTTATGAAATTATATAGCAAACTAATCAACCCGGTTTAACTACCCGGTATAACGCGGTTTAACCGGTTAAACTATTTTTTAGCCAATCTGGTATAATTAAAAAACCGGCTTTTAAAAAATTGATAATCAAAGATTTTAAGGGGTTGTTATCTCGTTGTTAAGAACAATGTATGCAAATAAGTAGTAAACTAGTGGGTTGCCCGCACATTACGACGGTGACCACAAAATTTCGGTTGGTGATTTTCACAGCGTGTACAAGTTGTTATTTGGCTTAATTTGGTTTTGAGCCATAACCATAACTTTCGATTAAGGTATTTCAAAAACCGACGGGTTATGAACATTTGGTCCATTCAGTTGTCAACTAATAACCAAAAATTTAACTTGAAATGAAAATTATTCGGTTGTCAACTAAAAACCGACGGGTTTTTTTAGTTGTGTCTTAATTCATGACACACTTTGAATTTAAAGTTTAACTACATGGAAAAACTTTATTAATTTATTTTGAGAATATGCAAAATGAAAATACATATGTATAAAGGAAACATCAACCCAAAAAATAGCCACCCTGAATTTGAAAAGTCAAACACACACATATGCGTCATCTTTAAAGTTCCAAATTCAACATAGATCTTTATAGTTTCGTGCCTTTAAAGCGTGTTTAAAGATTTTGTTATAATGATATTAAATTTAAACTGTATGCCAAACTTAGTTTATCAAAGTAAACAACATAATTTTTTTGTTTGGTTTCACTAATTAATTGGCCGGATCTAGATAAACAATGCATAAAAAAGCTAAAATCGATACAGTTAAAACTTAAAAAAGTACTCCAATTATTATATGGTTAAGCATAATCCATTAATTTAAACATTACAACTTAAATAAATAAATACCGCACTGCAATGTAAGAAGTACATAACATAAACATTTTCAAATATTAAAAGTAAACTAAACTATTTGGTACGATATGAAATATCATAAACCGAAGGACATACCAAGAATCGTGACAATTCTTGTACATGATGTCGGTCCATTTTCCCGAAATCGAGTCGGGTTCCTGGTATTCTCCTCTACCCATCGCCTTGAAAAACGTCCCCCGAATTCTTGACCAAAATGAGGAGAACCTTGATAGTTTGCTACAAAAATTAAAAAACAGATATTAGTATACTTTTTTTTTTTTTTAAAAAAAGACATACTTAAAAAAAAAAACTTACGGTTTAAAAAAAAAACAAAAAACACATACGGTTTGCTATTTTTTTTTTAAAAAAAAATGAGAACCTCATGAACCAGTGGAAATTTTGTGAGCGATGTCTTGTTCCAAGCCTTGCTAGAGTTTTGGCTTCTCTCTACGACAACACGATGCTTGCATGATTTTGGTATTGTTTGTTGAATTGATAGAAATGGAGCATAACATATTAAATGTCATGCTTGCAAATCGTTTGCGAAATTGTGGTTATCTATGATGTTACTCTTACTCAAGTAATTTAGTTTCTGTATTAAATGAAGCAATATATACCAAAGTATAAAGTAGTGGTTTTTTTAGTCGTGTCTTAATTCATGACACACTTTGAATTTAAAGTTTAACTTGTTACATGGAAAAACTTTATTAATTTTTAAAAAGACATACGGTTTGTTTTTTTTTAAAGACAAACTTTTTTTAGAAAAAATAATATATCACAAATATATTATTACACTTTAAAAAAAAGGCACATACCAACTTCGGAATCTTTCGAAATGTCTAGCCACGCTCGTGCGAGCGCGTACTCCTCGTCTTTGGTCCATTATTGATACGGATTTCGTGTTTTGGGTTGGGTCGCCTCTCCCTTTTTTTATGCGAGCGTTTTTTAGGTTGGGAGCTCTCGGGTTGCGTCTCCGGCACGTGCTCGGGTTCTTCTTGATACCCCGACATACCCCCAACGCTAATATTTATATTAGCGTATCCCATTGGACCTTGAAAATATTATTGGGGCATGTTTAGTAATTGTGAAAGCCCCATCGTGTTGGTGTCGAAATCTTAAAGGTTAAACGTTGGTTGAGCTTGGGTGGTACTTGGGCGATACGTGTTTGGGTTGCCCGGGCGAGATGGAACACCGAAAGGTGAGGGGAATGGATGCATGGTTTAAAAGTTTGCTTTTAAAAAAAATGAGGTGAAATGTGTATAAAAAATGAGGTGAAATGTGGAGTTTATATAGGTTTAAAAGTTGAATTTTAAATATTTTTTTTATGAACGGTCACTTTTTTCCATCGGGTATAATATTAACGGTAGAATTTTTTAACGGTACAAAACACACAAGGCTTCATATGATTGGTGGAATGGAGGTGAAATGTGGCGTGAAATATTTTACGGACAGGGCTTTAGCGCCCGGTTAACCGGGGGGGGGGTGTAACGGCGCAAAACAGGCACCAAATTGGCCCATTAGCGCCCAATATCCACACTAATAGCACAAATCACTGCAACCCTCACTGCAGTCCCTTGATCACAGCCACAACAGTCAAGACCATGATCTCAGCTCCTTAATCTCAGCCCCATGATCCTAGCCTTTTGACTTGCTTTGTAATTATAATGTAATAATATTGTATCCATATTTAGGACCATTCTTTGTACTATATATATTTGTCTAAAGATCAATGGAAGGACATCTTGAATCAAAACACTTACATGGTATCAAGAGCAAATTGATCCATTTTTTCTTCTCCTCTCTTTCTGGCTGCTACCTTTTGCGCCGCCTCTCCTCATCACCCTCACTGTCAAAACTTTTTTTTTTCTTCTTCCCTCATGGACACCAAACTTCACCCAGCCATGACCATCTCCAACATCAAAAACTTTGTTCCAATCACTCTTGAAAGCGAAACTGACCACTACACCACTTGGGCTGAACTCTTTGAAGTTCATTGCCGTGCCTATCAAGTGTATGACCATCTTCAACATAGACAACCACCCGCTGCTGCTTCTACAGACGCCACCACTGCTGCCGCCTCTGCCGCCGCTGACGTCACCTGGTCAAGGCTGGACGCCATTGTAAAACAATGGATGTACGGTACTATTTCCACCGATCTCCTTCACACCATCATCACCCCTGGTCAATCGGCCTACCAAGCTTGGACCGCCTTGGAAAACCACTTCAAAGACAACAAAAATGCTCGTGCCGTCTTCCTTCAGCAGGAGTTTGGAAACCTGCGCCTGGACAACTATCCCAATATGGTGGCCTATTGTCGTGAAGTCAAACTGCTCACTGATCAACTCAATAGTGTTGGATGCCCGGTCGATAATGACCGACTGGTTCTACAACTTCTTACCGGACTCAACGAACAATACGATGGGATCTCCACCATCCTTCAAAACAGAGATCCCCTTCCCGATTTTGCTGAGGCTCGTTCCCGTTTAACCATGGAAGAACGGAAAAAGAACCATCAAGTTTCTGCGGCCGCCGCTGCCACCAACACCGCCCTCACGGCCACCACTCGTCCATCCACCGACTCCTCTGGTACCTACTCGGACACACGCAACAACAGTCGGAACAAACCCCCACAGTCGTCTTCTTCTGGCAGGCAAAAAGGACGTGGCAGGGGGCGGGTTTCATCTGGTCGTAGTGGTCGTTCACCTTTTGTTCAGAACTCACAAAGTTTTAATAATAATAATCCTAATTGGCCTCAGACCCCTTGGGGAACTCAATGGGCAGGGACACCTTTTCCTTGGAACATTTTGTTGGGCCAGCAAGTGGGCCAACAGCAATTGGTCAGCCACCTTGCCCCTATCCCTCCACTCCCAGGCCCAATTCAACTTCTGGCGCAGGTATACTCGGGCCCCGTCCGTCTCAGGCCTACACTGCTGGTTTCACACCGACTGACATTGCTCAAGCACTCTACACTCTATCTCTAAACCAGCCTAACAACTCTATCATGGACTCTGGCGCCTCAGGCCACATGGGAAATGAACAAGGTACGTCTTCCCCGTCTATTTTTAATTCTTGCACTAATCAAAATATTATCGTCGGCAATGGTATGTCCATTCCCGTGCTTGGACAAAACAATCTCACCTTACCTTCCCCGTTTCCTCCCTTAAAACTCAACAATTATCTTTATGCTCCAAATCTTATTAAAAACCTAATTTCTGTCCGACGCCTAACAACTGACAATCTAATTTCTATTGAATTTGACCCATTTGGCTTTGTTATGAAGGACCTCAAGACCCGGGCACCTATCCTACGATGCAATAGCACGGGGGATCTTTACCCGCTCACCAATCTAATCCTTTACAACAAGTCATCTCACTCTACTTTTGCTGCTGTCACTCAAGATCTCTGGCACCAACGTCTAGGGCATCCTGGAATAAATTTATTGCAATCTTTAAAATCTAGTTCTCGTATTGATTTCAATAAATGTCATAAACCTTCTTGTGAACCTTGTGTGTTTGGTAAAAGTACTAAATTACCTTTTAAAGATTCTGTCAATTCTACTCTTCTTCCATTTGACATTATTCACAGTGACTTATGGACGTCACCCGTTCTTAGTACGGGTGGCCACAAATATTACATTCTTTTTTTAGATGACCACACCAATTTCTTATGGACTTTCCCCCTAAGCCATAAATCTCAGGTTTTTTCTTACTTCACCATCTTCTACAACCTCGTTCACACACAATTTGAAAGAAAAATCAAACAATTCCAATGTGATAACGGGCGTGAGTATGCAAATAATCAATTTATAAATTTTTGCAATAAAAACGGTATGATGTTTCGTTTTTCATGCCCCTACACCTCATCTCAAAACGGGAAAGCAGAACGCAAAATTCGCACAATAAACAATATGGTGCGAACCCTCCTCTCCCAGGCATCTCTTTCCATCAATTTCTGGCATCATGCCTTAGAAGTTGCTACCTACCTTATTAACATCCTTCCTAATAAATCCCAAAATTTTCTTTCACCTACCACCCGACTCTATAACTGTGACCCCGACTACTCTCACTTACGTGTATTCGGTTGTCTATGTTACCCACTTTTACCCTCCACAACCATTCACAAACTCGCTAACCGTTCCAAACCCTGTGTTTTCCTTGGTTACCCTGCTAATCATCGGGGATATAAGTGCCTTGACCTCACTTCTCATACCATTTTCGTATCTCGACACGTTTACTTTGAGGAATCTATCTTTCCTTACAGTATTCGCCTACCTTCCAACTCCACCTCTTATGATTTTCTTAACTCATCCCTCCATCCCTTTTACTGGAATCATGTCCAGCAACCAACCACTACTACATCCACTACTCCAAATCCTGCCCCCTCATCCTCCCTTGCTCACTCCACTCCATTACATTCAGACCAACCTTCACCACATTCGGCCCACACACCTTTATCCCAACCCTCCACTCAATCTACTTCTCCTCCACAAAGCCCCCCACCTACAGCTCATACTGCACCGACACCACCCACACCCATTAACCCCATTCTCACCTACTCTAGACGAGCCAAACAACCGTCTCAACCACCTCTCAACCCACACCCAACCACATCTGTCAATCCTGATCCGGTCCCTCCTCCAGACCACCCACCTACAGTTACGCGCTCCATGCGAACGCGTTCCATGGACAGCATTTCTAAACCCCGTCAGTTATTCGACCTTCACACAACCACCATAGCTCCCATACCCAAAAACCCTCTTACTGCTCTGTCCACACCTGAATGGTACAATGCCATGCATGATGAGTGTAACAACCGGCAAAAATAAGGTAATTCCGTACAAATTAATTAATATATGATTAACGTAATTAAATGCAATTATGTGTGATTTAATTATCAAGGCATTAGGGGATAGCAAATTCCAAATAGTGCATAGGAATGCATACGTTTAATGGTAAAGCATGATTGGATCATGTGCGAATAAGCTATCCGGTATGGACGTTGGCAATTACCCGGTAATAATTAAATAAACGAAACGGATCCCGGACACCCAGGATATAAAATAAAGGGTATTTTCATAAGATATAATGAGTTTTGGAACTCCAAAACCATAAATGAAAACGTCTTGTACAAATCTCCCGGTAACGAATAAAATGCGCGTACCGCACCCGATACGCGTATAACTCATAATTTCACCCGGCAAAGGCCTAAATAACCAATCAACGCTTAAATTAGACTATATTTAAGGGTTATTAAAGGTATTTTTAATGTCCGGATAACGCGTGATTAAAACCCGAAAAATACCCGAACGACGCCCGAACGACGGGGGATTAAACATAACAAACAATGGGTAATTATTTGAAGTTGTGGACCCCACCAAACCCATCAAGGGGCCGGCCTAGAGGCCTTTATATATCCATATCTTGTATAAATATTAATAATAACCTATATACAAGCATGCACATGCATAAGACAAACATGTAAGAAAAAGGTGTAAGTGAAACATTAGTACAAAAAGCTCTTCAACCTTGTCCCCCCCTTGGATAATTTCGGCCATAGGCCACTAAAAGCCAAGACAACACTTAGCTAATCATAACCTAAGTGTATGCATGCATGGAAGGGTCTTGTATAAGATCAAGTGTAAAGATTAGGAAAGATCACAATCACTTAACCAAGATTTACAAGCCACCTCTCTTGTCCCTTCAAAACTCACGGCCACACCACCCCTTCCATACCCATCCAAGATCATTTTAGGTACTTCATAAATCTCTTGAAGCTTTGGTAATAATTACAAGATCCATGGAAGATTACATGTGATAAGGGTATAAATAACATGTGTTAGTAGATTGAATAAGAAAGCAAAAACACTTCTTCTTCTTCCTTCCTTGAGCCGTAGGTTTTCACACACACACACACATCATCCATTCAAGTTTTTACATCTCCAAATCACTTAAAATCATCCATCATCCAAACCCCTATTGTGTGTTTCAAGAGCTTGGAGCTAAACCACTTGGAAGAACACACTAAACCCCTCTCAAATCCAAGGTTTTTGTCTTCCCTAGCCTTGTGCTAGTAGTAAGCTTCTTAATCTTGTTTTTGATTGTTATTATTCATGTATGTGTTCCTAGTAGCAAGTTGTACATGAAGGGTTTAAAAATGGTTTTGAACATAATCTTTAATAAGTTTTCATGTGTAAAATGGAAGATTAAAGATATGAAAATAAACCATGGATTTGTTGATGATGATGTATTAGTCTTGAAAATATATAAAGTTTACATGTAAGACTAAGTAGGATGATGTTTTGGTTAAAATTATGGAATGAACTTGAATATGTTAAAAATAACTTTAAATCATCTTATTATGATCTTACATGGCATAATATGTGGTAAAACATATTAGAAGTTCATAAATAAAGAAGATGGAAAATTAAAGTTAGCTTACTTAGATGAATGATATTTTGCTAAAATGAACAAATACATAAAACACACACATAATTAGTCTTCCATATGAAATACAAGACTAACATAAGTGTTTTGATACAAAAATAACTTACCAATAAAAAGTTGAATCTTCAAAGTTTACTAGTTTGAGTGAAAAATGTTAACTTTGAAAGTTAGAATAGAAAAATGCAACTTTTGAAAGTTAAGGGACTAAAATGGACATTTTAGAAATTATTAGTCCAAAAATACAAGTATGGAAAGTTTGGTGTAAAAAATGTAAGTAATAAAGTCTAAGGATGATTTTTGTAAATACTAGTAGAAATACTTGGGCATTTTGTATAAAAGTGTATTTTTGAAAGTTATAAAAATATAAAGGGTTTTAACACAAGGATTTTTATAAAATAGAGATTTTATAAAAATATTAAACAAACTTGGGAAACTTATACAAAAATGAATACTTTTATATAAATGGGAATATAAAAGTGTTGGAAACATTTTTGTAGTTAAGTTAACAAGTTGGATTAAAAATACATAAGTATTTTAAATCATCCAAGTAACATGTGAAAAAGAGGAAGAAATATGGATAATATTTCTATAAAATACATGTTGGGAAAACTTGGAAAAATTAACTAATCAAGTTAAGATATCGAACTAAGACGCGTTAACGAACCGTACACGGACAAATCATGAGAAAAATGCCATTGCGGCAAGATAAGAAAAATATATATTTTAAGAAGTAAAATATATATATACATTGGGTGAAAACTAATAAACACTTTCCTAAGTGTTAAGAGAATTATTCGTGGGAGAAACACATGACATAAACAAATAAGACTTAAAACAAACGTATATACTTAACGAGAAAAATTACACATTTATATGTATGTACGCTCGTCTCGGCAAAATTCTAGTATATCTACTTAATGGGAAAGTAGATATGTGGGAAGGAAAGCCGCGACGAGAAGACAAAGATATATATGTGTATGTCGTACCAACGAGATCCTAGTATATTTATTTGAATGGGAAAATAAATATACGGTATGGTGAGTTGAGTCGGACGTTAAGAATATACAATCGAACGACAAGATCTTAGCATATTTGTTTAAATGGGAAAACAAATGTGTGGCAAAGTGAGTCGGGTCGAGCATTGAAATATATATTATATCGAGCGATGCGATCTTAAGTATAATTATTTAAATGGGAAAATAATTATATGTTAAGTGAAGTCGAGTCGATGATAATAAGATACAAGTTATGGAAATATTAACAAGAGTAATATATAACTTGTAACACAAAGGGTAATGTAACGCCAACAAAACC
Organism: Ambrosia x helenae; assembly: GCA_030844895.1. Taxonomy (NCBI): domain Eukaryota; kingdom Viridiplantae; phylum Streptophyta; class Magnoliopsida; order Asterales; family Asteraceae; genus Ambrosia; species Ambrosia x helenae. Next base: position 100,993,057 of record CM061231.1, read on the forward strand.
TAGGATACGCGCTTAATTAAACGGGATTTGGAACAACTTGTGGTCGGGAGTTGGGTGTACAACTTGCCAAGGCACATGCACTATAGGAATAGTGACTTATACGTCTAGGACGTTTGTAGGTGCGAGACCACCCACTTGCTATATACCTTTTGAGCCAGACGCAGTTTCAGGTGAGTTTCACGGCCCCATTATAAACTATTTTTACGTTTTCGGGGGAAAGATATGTTAGGGAAATGTTTGACGGGTTTATTACTTGAGGTGTGACCGCCACTCGGGGTTGAGTCCTCGCATCTATAATCATTTATTCGGAGATTGAAACCGGAGGAATATTCGAATAGTACTATTGGTGCCTGACAAGGCCCACCCCTAATCGATAGCGTCGATTATGCATTAGGTTATGCCTGGGGTGCAAATATTCTGAACTTAAGTCGTGGGAAACCGAGTACGACTTGGAGCGGGGCATTTTATTTATATACGTCTTGGTTTGATTATAGTCTCAAGTAGATTTATAGGAATTTGCAACTCCTATATATTGTCATAACATGGTATTCCCAAGTATTCAAGTTTTAGAAACTGAAAACCTGTGAACTCACCAATATATTTATATTGACGAAACTTTTTAAACATATCTTTCAGGTAACTAGATGATGAAGGATCAGGCGAGCTGGGTCGGAGAATCTCCAATGCGACGTCGAACTTTTGCGGGGTTTCACTTTTATTTCCCAAGGCATTTGGGATATATATGAGAAACCTCTATGATTAATTCAAAAACAATTTACTTTTGTGTAATGTTTGAGACATATTTGACGTCATAATAAATGACCCATTTTCTTAAATTACTTGTGTTTAGCAATAACCTTGACTTTATGCTTTTGAACCGTCGCGCCACGTGTTTCCGCCTTTGTCGTGGTGTGACAATGAGTTTAGTGCACTAATTAAAAACAAGACCTGGGAACTCGTTCCTCAGAAACCAGACATGAATATTATTAGATGCATGTGGTTGTTCAAACATAAATTTAAATCGGATGGTAGCTTAGAAAGGTACAAAGCGAGATTGGTTTGTGATGGCCGAAAACAACAGGTGGGCATCGATTGTGGTGAAACGTTTAGCCCGGTGGTTAAACCAGCAACCATACGTACAGTTCTTTCTCTGGCTCTCTCACAGTCATGGTCGATCCATCAATTGGACGTCACCAATGCATTTCTTCATGGGCACCTAGACGAAACTGTCTACATGCATCAACCTATGGGGTTCAAACATCGTGATTATCCGGATCATGTTTGTCTGCTAAAGAAGTCCCTCTATGGACTTAAGCAGGCTCCTCGTGCCTGGTACCAACGTTTCACTGACTTTATTCTTTTGCAGGGTTTCTCTCAGAGCAAGTCGGACAACTCGTTGTTTATTTATCGACATGGCAAAGATGTTGCTTACTTATTAATTTATGTTGATGATATTATTTTGACAACTTCTTCAGATAGTCTTCGAAAACACTTAATGACCATCCTTGCTGGAGAATTTGCAATGAAAGATCTCGGTCCTCTCACTTACTTTCTTGGCATTCAGGTGACTCGAACCGGTGATAACATGTTTCTCTCGCAACAATCTTATGCCAAAGACATCATTCAACGAGCAGGTATGGACCACTGCAAACCTGCTGCCACTCCTGTTGATACTCAATCTAAGCTTAGCAGCACTTCTGGGTCTCCATTTGAGGATCCCACCATCTACCGAAGTCTTGCAGGTGCCTTACAATATCTGACGTTCACTCGCCCAGACATCTCATATGCCGTTCAACAAATTTGCATGCACATGCATTCTCCGACGACCCATCATTGGAATGCACTTAAGCGAATTATTCGCTATATTCAGGGGATGTCAGATTTTGGACTTCATCTTGGACCAACTAAGTCAATGTCATTAATTGCTTACACCGATGCGGACTGGGCCGGCTGCCCTGATACACGCCGCTCCACTTCAGGATATTGTGTCTATTTGGGCGACAACTTAATTTCTTGGTCCTCAAAGCGTCAGTCCACTGTCTCCCGCTCCAGTGCTGAAGCTGAATATCGCGGTGTTGCCAACGTCGTCGCTGAAATATGTTGGCTTCGCAACCTCCTCTTGGAACTTCATCAGCCTCTCTCTCGGGCTACTCTAGTCTACTGTGACAATGTCAGTGCGATATATCTATCCGGCAATCCCGTTCAGCACCAACGAACCAAACACATTGAACTCGACATTCTTTTTGTGCGCGAGCAAGTTCAACGTGGCAATGTTCGTGTCCTTCATGTTCCTACTCGTCATCAGATTGCGGATATCTTCACCAAGGGCCTTCCAAAAGTACTGTTTGATGATTTCAGATCCAGTCTCAGCATTCGGTCTCTTCCCGCTTCGACTGCGGGGGTATAATAGCACTAATCACTGCAGCCCTCACTGCAGTCCCTTGATCACAGCCACAACAGTCAAGACCATGATCTCAGCCCCATGATCCTAGCCTTTTGACTTGCTTTATAATTATAATGTAATAATATTGTATCCATATTTAGGACCATTCTTTGTACTATATATAGTTGTCTAAAGATCAATGGAAGGACATCTTGAATCAAAACACTTACACACACCACTACGGGTGGTATTAACAAATAAACACAATTCTTAGTTAACTCAACCGAACCCAATAATGTTTTAAGGGTCTATTTTTTTTCTACTTGTACGTGCTAAGGGAATTTGAAGGAGGGTGAAGATATGTGTAAGGGAGAACTCATGTGAAAATGGTTGTGGGTTCTCTACTTTCTCCATCTTCTTTCCATTCAGCTTATAATAATGCATAATGTTTAAGCACAACTCGAATGGTTTCCATTGAAACAAGATGTTAAATGAAATTCTTGAATGAATTGTGCCATTTGACATGAAGAATTTTATGTGATATTTAATTGAACTTTGATTACAATGCCCATTATTTGATTTACAAATGTAAAGAGACACTATTGTCATCCCAGTTGAAAACTTCTGGTTTCGTCACTATCGACATCACCTAAAATTTCAATATTGTGATATTGTCTTCCCTCTATATTTTTATTTAAAGATCTTTTAGATTGGTGCTAGACATCCAGAAGATTTTGGTTTATTACCTTTTAAGAACTAGTAACATATATAGCATGACAAGTAGAGAGTTGATGTTTACCACTTATATCTTGCACATGTTATGCTCAGCCATTTGGGTCATTTTGTTTTAATGCTTCTCATTTGTCTCTTCAAATGGAAAAAGACAAAAGAAGTGGAGGCTAGAGCCAACAAGACACAAATGTTGAAAGCATAATGCCAAAGTGGTAGGGCACTATGTCTTTATTTCATACCTTGGCTGCCTAACAAAAATGTTGAAGGTGTCGGTTATCGATGATATATGACCAATCGGTTCGGTTAAGGGTGTGTGTATTTTTTGGTTAGATTCAGTTATGGTTTGATTAAATGACTATTGGACCTACATTTTTTGGGTTTGGGTTTGGCCGAATCGGCCTAAAACCTAATACATGTTTAGGCTTGAATAAGAATATGGATTCACCTTAAAATAATTAAAATTTATTGTCCAACACATTGCTTCGGTGGGTTGTGATTCGAGTCGGTTAACTCGGTGGCTCATTTTGATTATTTCATACTTACAGCAATGAACCTTTTTGATATATATATATATATATATATTTTTTCAAAACGAATCATTTCAACCGATGCTAGTTTTGGTCCAAACTTGTTTCGACGCTAATCACTGTGATACTTGTTTAAAACAGCCCACTTTGGCCTGATATCATTATCGCAGAAACCTGAACCCAACTGACCCGAATGCGTTTTGACAACCCAAACCGCCTGTTTTGTTCCTGAAAAATAAGAAGAAATTTAAATGTAGAATAGGTATTCTGGTATTTTTATAAGAAATCAAGCCCAAGGACATCATCTTTGGATTCTTAATGTCTTAGCTGCTCCTTATGATAATGTTTTGGGCTATTTGGTGGGCTCTACCTATTTTGAACAGTTGTGGGCTCTAGTAGCTTGTATAAAACATGAAACTATAAAATAACTAATGTATGTATATTAAACATGTAACCCATTCAATAATTCGGGTCGTGTTTAGGTTGACCTTCTAACGCATGTTAACCCGCCAACCCGTTCATCCCATTTGTTACAACCCATTAAACTGTTTGACTAATTTAGATAAATGCGTTAAACACGTCATGGGTTGGGGTTACATTAATTTAAGTGTATCCAGTTTAAAAGGTTGATGTCTTTGATACCCATATGTATATGGGCTATATTCGGTTAACCGAATATATCCTTTTCTATTAAGACTAATATAAAGAATTTTGGTAAGTAAGAGGATTACTTTATGAAAGAAATTACTTCAATTTTGGGCTTTTGGCAACCAAATTTTTTCAGGGTAATCTAATTCCCAAATGATTGAAGGTAATAAACTTCAAATAAACTTGTTGAAGGTCAAAATGATGCCCCGGTAGCTGACATGTTAGTACTTTGACTATGACCATGTTGACTTCGGTTATAATGTGTCATATAAAATCTGGTCTGGGGGTGGTAATTTTTAACACGGTACAAAAATAATCAGGTTTTAAGCTGTTATATCTAGCTTGTTTAATATACAAATTGATAACTAAACGAGTCATGTTCGAGTTGACCTTATAAGCTAGGTTGACCCACCAACCTTTTACGACCTTCGTTACAACCCACCAATCCGTTTAACAAGTTTACAACCTGATTACAACCCATCAATCCGTTTGACTCATTTAGACAAAGGGGTTAAATACTTAAATGGGTCATGTTGGGGCTTCACAAGCTTAAGGTTGATTTCTTTGACACTCATAAATATATGGGCCATGTTTGGGCACAACAATTCAACACGTCAACCCGTCACGATTGACATCAAATACCCTGTTCTATTAAACATGATATAAAGAATTTTGGTAAGCAACTTTGGATCATGTTGACTTTTATAACGTGTCATATGAAAACTTGTAATATTAGTCAATTACAAATGATAGAAAACACACACCCATACAGACATATATACAAATGATTGATGATACATAAATATATTTCGGTTAAGAAGATGATCTGAGAAGAAATATACTGAGTTCTTGCCCAGAACTATGACTATTAGAAGATGGTGGCCCATCATGATCAGGGTTTAACATGTGAAATGACTCCGAGTTTGTTGAACCAATGATTCGTCGAAAACTGGCTCGGAGGTACATGATACCATCAGTTCCATGGCCATCTTCTGGTGGCAAAACCCCTGCTCCTGCAGAAACAGATTGCATACGGGTAAGGGTAGCCGAGTCAGCAGCTGTCATCTTTCGTCTTGTGGCGTACCCAACTTTTCGACCATCACAATACATAGACCAGACAGGTACTTCAAATATTCCACAGCTGCCAATGTGTATTGGCGGCTGCTGGAGGCGTGCACTGGCCTCCTCCACTAGAGCAATGCGGAGGAGGCCATGCTGCATCTCTTTTGCTAAATAAGATATGGGAATAGCGAATTCCAAAAGTAGAAGAGGGTGTGAGAGTGATGATGATGAGGTGGTGGCGGCTTTTGTTCTTCGTGATGGTGTACGCTGATAGTGGTTGTCGTCCTGTAGACAGAAACTGACTCGTCCGTTTCTCTGGCCGAAGAATGTACCTTTAACGGTGGTGGTGGAGGATGGCAACGAGCGATTCTGCATGATTTAATAATGATAAAGCTAACCAACTAATGATAATGATAAAACGTCAATAACTTTTTTAATATTCAGATAGAATAATAACTAAAAAATAAACTTAAAACTAAATAATAAATCAAATGGTAACACTTAACAAAATGTTAATAAATATTAATCAATTTTCATAATCCATTTAACAAAGAATCTTTATGCTTACAATGGATGGTGACGACGATGGTGAATCTGTATCGCTTGAGATAACCGAGGAGGAAGAGGAAGAATTCGGAGAAAAGTTAGTTTTAGCAGGCTGTGGTTCAAAACCAGCAGCACAACAAGCTGGGACAATGCAGTCAAGCATGGAGCGTAGAGAACGTCGCAGTCCAACCTCCCTGCTGCCGCAGTCGACGGTGGTTGCTGTAGTAATCATATGCATTCCCATAGATCCTCTTTCCCTTCCCAAGTCTATCATTGTCCTCATTTTTATTGGAGATATGTGGAAAATAAAGAAGTGACTATATATATATATATATATGTGTAAGTGTGTGTAGTTAGGGGTTATAGTATTATTTTTTTTGTTTTATGGCTTATTGGGCAGAAGAAAAGTAAAGGGATGTTGAGTGGAGAGTAATCAAGACCAACCAAGCATGCACATTGTGATGAGTGAATGAGGGTACTTTTAGGAAAAGCAATAACAAAGATCAATGGATTAGAGCCCCCACACACCCTTCAAAAATCATCTTGGAGGGTTTGATCGGTTTAAGATCCAAACACTTGCGTTTTCGTGGCTTGTTGATGTCGCTTAAGTTTGAACTTAGAGCCAGTCATTTTTTTATGACAGACTAATCTACTTCTAAATACTCATAAATCTGAACCCTCTACAGTTAGAATAGAAGGGAGACACCTTACCACCACACCATGTCCCTTGACAACTGAAATCGGTCATTAAATGGTTATTTTGTGTGTGTTTCATTATTGGAACATGGAGTATGCACACTTATGTAATATAGGCTTTTGTTAGTTTAAAGAAACTAATGATTTAATTTATTTTTTATTATTTTTTTTTTTTTAAAACACTCAAACCGGCCGATTTGATTTATTGTGATTTTGAAACACACCATTAGCAATTGGTGATGTTTGGTGGGCCCTTGTCACTATGACACGTAAATTTGAATGTTACATGATTAGTTTGCTTTATCTTTAAGTGTATACTAATGTATGATTTTAAGTATTAAACATGTTTTCGCATTTGTCTCATGCTATAGAATCTAGATTAAACGTGTTTTAAGTATGTGTAACGTTATAACATGTTTTCGCATTTGGGCCAAATTTGTTATATTATGATATAGGAAATTGGATTTTAACACCTTGAACTATTGACAATTTGCCGCTGACGGACTGAACTACAAAATTGAACAACACCGTACTATACTTTCAACTTATTGGCTTGTATCACCCTTAGACTAACCATGGTTAATTTTTGCTGACGTGGTATGGTGACATATACATTTTTGCTGACGTGGCATGGGGAATTGGATTTTAACACCCTGAACTATTGATTATTGGCCGCTAACGCACTAACTACAAAATTGATAGTTTTGAGCTTGGTTCAAGAGTTTCAAGTCTGATTGTGTTTGATTTGGTTTGTGGTGAATCATTTTGTTAACATACACATATAAATTGATAGTTTTGAGCTTGGTTCAAGAGTTTCAAGTCTGATTGTGTTTGATTTGGTTTGTGGTGAATCATTTTGTTAACATACACATATAAATGGTTAACAAGTTTGATTTGTTAGCCATTTATATCTTTGTGGTGAATCATTTTGTTAACATACACATATAAATGGTTAACAAATCAAACACAAACGAAATATCTTCAAGTGTGATTATTGTCCAAAATGATTCACCACAAAGATGGATCTTGGTCCAATGATACGAAGAACCTAATCATCGAACAATACAAATAACCGAACCACAAAAAACAGAGATAATGACTTGAAACTCTTGAACCAAGCTCAAATCCATCAATTTTGTAGTTTAGTGCGTCGGCGGCCAATAATCAATAGTTTAGAGTGTTAAAATCCAATTCCTCATGCCACGTTAGCAAAAGTGGACACGTCACCATGCCATGTCAGCAAAAAATGGATACATCACCATGCCATGTCAGCAAAAATTAACCATGGTTAGTCTGATGGTGATACTTGCCAATAAGTTGAAAGTACAGCGCGGTGTTGTTCAATTTTGTAGTTCAGTGCGTTAGCGGCCAATTGTCAATAGTTCAGTGTGTTAAAATCCAATTTCCCTATTATGATTGATAATCCATATACCCAATCATCTAATTATTTAATCAGAATAAAATATAACAATATTTTAATTTTAATAATATATATTTTGCTATTATGGTATTGGGCCGTTTTATTTATTTAACCCCTGTATATAAGGAAATATTTACAAATATTAAGGTATGTTAATCTAAGACTGTATTTATTGCTATAACGTTAATCGTTGTTCAAAAAAAATATTTTTTATATAGTTCGTTAGGGCAAAAAGGCTTTATTTTTTTCTTGGCCGAAACATTTAAATCCTCATGACCGGTTCTGCACTTCGGAATAACATGCCCTTTACTTTTGCAACTAAAAGTCTTACTCTCCTAAAAATTATGATGAAACGTATAGCCGTATAGGTTAAAGATAAGTCTAAAGTTTTTATTTCACATAAATCATTCGTATATAAGAAGAAACATGTGAATTGAATAAACATTTGCATTTATTTGAACACTTTAACGTCTCTTTCCTTATCTAAACCTTTATGTCCATTCCATTTTTTGAGTGCATCTCTAACTTAATTACGAGAAGCTTGGTGTCATATATACTTTACGCACTTGGGAAATGATCGATGATCCCCTATGTCATCACTATCAAAGAACCATGCAATACTAGCTAACTTGACCAATACAACTCTACAAGCTAATATAGTTTACATCAATTTACTTCAACACAATCTAATTATGTATGTATTCCATTCCAAAAAAATAAAGAAACAAGTCCAATAGAACTTACCTTAACTCTTCACTTACAAACATCAATGTGTAGTGAAGAAGCATAGATCCAAATATACTCAAACATATAAGAGAAATGAAAAGATATTCATTGATATAAGTTAGAATGATTACAAGGGGCATGCATTTATCGTTAAAAGTTTGGATCGTCTTCGACTAGAAATAGAGAACCACACCTTGTTCTTCTTCCTTGTCTTGTTTGGATCTGCACATTTTAGGAGAATGGGGGTGGCGGCTCTTCATGAGAGCATGCTCTAGATGAGAGATTAACACCCCTTAAATAGGAGACTCCATGACCATCATTATGGGCCTCAAACCTAATGGGTCAGGCCCAATTGTAGGTTTAGTACCATACCTCTTCAAGTCCCCCTAGTCTAGTATTGCGTCTGAGCGTGCAAGCGTTTAGGTGGAGCACTGAACTTTTAAAAGAGCTAGATAGTGAAGATTACCTTGTGCTTCTCGCATGTTGTACCATTTGCTTGTTTTATGCCTCGTGCTTGTTGCGCTTTAAAGCGTTGACGAGCGTGTGTTTCATGCTTAGCATGGGTAATGTAGCATTTAGACGTCTTCTCGAGTTAATTTTTCTACGGTTTACCATGTAGGGTTTGGTCCATGACTCCATGTTGCTGACCTTTTTTGTATTTTTTTTTTAATAAATTCAGTTTCATATTTTTATAACTTAAATAAACTTTTATATGCTTGATTACTATCTTTGAAGAAACTACACCATAAAATCAAGCATTTATTTATCTTTAATTAGTATTTTAATTGTTGGCTGCGACATCAAAACTAAGAGTAACTTAAATTTACACGTCAAATATTTGATCCGACTTATTTGCTTACAAAATTTACATCACAATGCAGAGCAACTAAAAACACACATGAAAATATGCACGAAAACATCTTAGATTTGACATGACTCGTTACCGAGAAAATTTATGTCAAAACGTAAACAAACATGGATTTATAATGAACCGTACTTAACAATAAGCACATAAGAAAATACTGTTTTTATGTTAAAAATGATAACTATATTCACTACTCAGTGAAAACATATTATATTTGACATGACTCGTTGTCGAACAAAACGTAGACCAACAAAAAAAACGTACATAAAATACGCATGAAAACGTATTATATTTGATCCATGTACATAAAAATAAGCACGTAAAACTTGAGGTGGTGATCAAAATAACATTTTAAAAGTTTTTAAAAAGCTAAGGATGTATAAGTTTAAATGTTAGAAGATTGAATACACAAGAAGAAGAAAAAAAAAACATGGGTGAGATAACATTGTCGTAAATGTGATGAAGAAAAACAATAAAAAATAGAGGTTCTTTCTTAGAGCATTCACAATAGTTTCCCCATCCCCTATTCACTCACAAACAATCACAACCACATATTACGCTTTTAACAAATATTAAAAAATAAATACAGTTTTCTTGTTTTCCCCAAAAGATTCCCAAAGAACCCAAATTTTACCGATAAACAGTAGATTCCCTATTTTCTTCACTCACAACCACTTCTAACCCCATAAAAAATTTTAAGGTTTTGTCTCACACAAATATGAGGGCTCTATTGTGAATGCTCTTAGGTTAGCGTGTTTTACTATATATTTTTCATTATTTGTGCTCCAGTGAAGGACGGTGGTGGTGGTAGAGAACTCATAGTTGGTTTTTTTTAGAAAGAATGAAGTTTTTAAAGTTTGTTGTTCTAAACGCTCAATTACGGATGTCGCCAATGAAGAAAAACTGGATTAACAAGTATAATGATGAGCATAGTAAAGAGATAATTTTATTGACAGTAGCCGGACGATTACAAATGCTCGGATACAAGTGTTACAATGTTTCGACTATAATCAAACTTTGTCAACTATTACAGAATTCTCTAAGTATGCATCTGTGTGTGTAACAGAATGATCATTCTCCCCATGGGAGAAGGGGTATTTATAGACCTATGGGCTGTCCTGTGATTGGTTCATTTGAGAATGACAGCTGTTCTGCGCAGGTCCCACACGTTTGTCAACCGTTGGAGCTTGGGTGTTGTCTTCCTGTGATAGGTCCACGTGTCATGCAATCATCTTTTATGTCCTTTCTCTGTACCTTGATGTGTTGTGAAACACACCTTATTAATATGTTAGTTTTGTATATATTTTAGTATTTTATTGTGTGCTTTTAGTCGGTCTTAGTTATTTATTAGTGCGCATGTGTTTTGTAGGTGTTTGTGGACAATGAGCTCAAAACAAAAGAATTTTAATCGAGACACAAATACTTGAGAGCAGGTGTTCATGGACGTTGGGACGTAGACGAGAAATTTTGGTCGAGCAAAGAATACCCGAGTTGAGAGCACGAAGTTATAATAATAAACTAATAATAATTATATAATCTATACATATAATAAACCAAAGCCATTTTAGTGATATGACACTCAAAGAGGGTATTCTCTTCATTGAGTGTGCCATGTGTCATCCATTGTGGTAAGGGCTTATCTTAGGAAAATAATAATTTAAAATTTAAAAACAAAATTAGATTTTTATCTCTAATGTTTCCTCCCATAACTTTTAAACGTTAATATCTTTTGTATACAAGATTTTTTTTTAAAAAAAAAAACTTACACCGAATTAACGAGCGTTTTATTATCTTTCCAACGGTACCATAGTGCTATATAAAAAACAGAGAAAAAAACGACTATTTTTTTGTGTGGTTGTATTCATATAGGAAAAAAACACAAAGTGATCAGGTTATTCATTAATCATGTATAGGCAAGTCATTAGTTATGTTCAAACCCGTAAATATGAATTTTATTTACAACATGTGTTAGCATTGAAGTTGTACATTGTTTTAGGTTAGGTTTTAATATTTGAGTTATACATTGTTTTAGGTTAAGTGCTACCCGAAGCTTTCCTGCATGTAACTGTAAAACGCATCAGTCTATTTCAGATGTAAAATTGATATTTCAAATTAGATTTCTCAACCCGGGACGTTCTCAGGATATAATCTAGTTAAGGGATATACTAATAATAAGTTGTAGTATATCCATATACACAACGCTCCAAATATTTTCTACAATCTATATCTATACATATAATAAACCAAAGCCATTTTAATGACATGACATTTAAAGGGGGTATTCTCTTTATTGAGTGAGCCATATGTCATCCCATGTGGCAAGACCTTTATTTTAGAAAAATAATAATTTAAAATTTAAAAACAAAATTAGATTTTTATCTCTAATGTTTCCTCCCATGACTTTTAAACGTTAATATCTTTTATACACGAGATTTTTTAAAGAAAAAAAATTACATCAAATTAACGAGCGTTTTATTATCTTTCTAATGAGTACCATAGTGCTATATAAAAAACGGAGAAAAAAACGACTATTTTTTGTAACCCGACAGGTATTGTGTCAGGTAAGGAATTAGTTTAAAAAATATTGTGGGTTTGGGTCGGGCCTTGAATTAGGTGATACCCGACCCAATTACCCTTTTTTTATATTAGAATATGATAATTTATGGCAGAGATTTGTTTAAAATAATAATAATAATAATAATAATAATAATAATAATAATAATAATAATAATATTCATTAATCATATATTGGCAAGTCATTAATTATGTTGTCATATTAGATATTTTATTATGTCATATTTGATATTTCAACCCGGGACGTTCTCCAACAGGTAATTGCTATGTTTTCTTTTACTACCATATTCTGAAATAGCTCAAATCTTATTGTATGCAGTTAAAGACCTTTGACTGAATGTATTGGTGCTAAACAATCTATGTCCCCTTGAAGTGCTTGGGATCTTAATATTATGTTTTAAGTGTTGATGTTGTAAAGTGAAATGGATCTTTTGGTATTTTTTTTAAAGTATCTAATGTAAGTTGATACATAGATGCCATTTTTATAGTTTAGATACTTCTAATTTTATTCACTTTACTTAGATTTCTCAACCCGGGACGCTCCCGAGGTATAAGCTAGTAATCTATATATATATATATATATATATATATATATATATATATATATATATATATATTGCAAAGGGATTAATCCTACATGTCATATTCTTATGCAATCTCTCTTTTGAGAGATGTCACATAGGATGTGATGTGGCAAATGTAAACCAATTAAAAAAAAGGAATAAATATGATTTAACCTAATCTATTATAATTTTTAACCTAATCTATTAAATACCTAATCTACTAAATCTAAATATTAAAACTTTACTATTTTTTCTCTTATGTTTCCTCCCATAATTTTTAAACGCTAATATCTTTTATGTACGAGATTTTTTAAAGAAAAAAATTACACCAAATTAACGAACGTTTTATTATCTTTCCAACGAGTACCATAGTGCTATATAAAAAACGGAGAAAAAATGACTATTTTTTGTAACCCGACAGGTATTGTGTCGGGTTTGGGATTAGTTTAAAAAAAATTGTGGGTTTGGGTCGGGTCTGGGATTAGGTGATACCCGACCCGATTACCCGAAACAACATACTCAAATACCCGAACTATATACCAGATCATATACCCATGAATTTTTTAACGCATCACATAACCCTTAGACTAATGTGTTCGATATTTCAATAATTAACTTTTTTTTCTTATTTCATGTTAGTTTTTTTAGAATGGTCGATTACAAACTTCCGAATTCATTTGTAATGACACTAGATTTATACCCCGACGCAGAGATTCATTTTTTTTTATATTTGAATATGATAACTTATGACAGTGATTTTTTAAAATAATAATAATAATAATATATTTTATTATGTCATATTAGATATTTCAACTCGGGACGCTCCCGGGATAAAAACTAGTAAATCTATTAATATATATAAAAGAATTGAGCATTGCTGACGTGGCGTGCAATGGTGCCTTCAACCTTTCCATGAAACTGCCACGTGGCATCATAATTGAAAGATTTTAGTGTTTTTGAATTATTTTATTTTTTAATTAAATTGAGTTATTTTAGGAAAAAATAATTTAAAAATAAATTTAAAATTTTCTCTCTCATGTTTCCTCCCATAATTTTTAAACGTTTATATCTTTTATATACGAGTTTTTTTAAAGAAAAAAATTACACCAAATTAACGAGCGTTTTATTATCTTTCCAACGAGTACCATAGTGCTATATAAAAAACGGAGAAAAAATCAACTATTTTTTGTGGGGTTTCGTTCATACAGGAAAAAAACACACAAAGTGTTCATGTTATTCATTAATCATGTTTTTTTCTTTTAAACCAGGTTCTTATCTATGATGTTGAAAATCAACCCAATCGCCATGTTATCATTGGAATTTTACTAGGTATACTTTATCAAGAGAGGCTAGAAGAAAGAATCGCACAACACTGCAACACATGGTGTCACCTTATAGCAAGGTTATTTTTTTATTTATTTAATTACAAGAGTAATAATTATTACTATTAGTATTAGTATTATTAGAATGATTATATTTTTCAACCCCGGGACGCTCCCAGGAAGAATTGATAGTTGCTGATGTGGCGTTCAATGGTGGTCTCAACCATCTCTTGATTATGCCACGTGACATAATGAGATGCAATGGTTACAACTTCCAACTTAAGTGTTTGCTTAGTTGATTAGGTTAAGAATTATAAGAGCCATTAGAATGTGAGAAATTAAAGAGATGTGATGAGTTTTTGAATAGTTATAGCTTACATAAGTGATTCTTTAGATGATTACTGATTAGGTTTTAGATTAAGTAATATGAGTTATTACTGATTATAATATTATGAATATGCAATGATTGAGAGATTTTGTGGTTAGTTAACTTGAGCCATTTGCAATAGGTTATCACGTAAAATTAGATTTTTCAACCCCGGGACCCTCCCGGGGTAATCAGCTAGTAAATAAATAAAAAGAAAAGATTTTGTGCCGTGACCCAAGGCAAACTTAAAATTGAGGAAGTCGGTTAGGAGGGTTTCGATATTTATTTTCTTTTGACGACGCCAATGTGAGTCAATCGAACGACAAAAATTATTGGAAGGTTTATTATTCTTTTGAAGGCACCACACACACAATAATATTAGAGGCACGATCTTTTGAGGAAAAGACCATTTGAAAGATGAAGATGGAAGCCATGAAAATCATGAGCGGCTAAATTCTGTGTGACTTTCCTCGGGTGAACGGTTTTAGTTTTTTTTTTGCATTAGACTTGTTTATTTACATTGTGAACTTGTATATGTTGACCACTTGTGTTTGAGTTGTTGAAACGTTTATCTATATTTGAATTGTCTGTCTTTTACCAAACGTATTGGCAATTTCTTGCATTGTTAGCGGGGTGGTAATTGGTGGGTAATTAATATTTTTGAGCGGACAATTAGGTTGTACAGTTATTATTAAAAACTGTCCTTAGTTGTTAATTCAACTTATAAATCCCAAGGTCATGTCTATGTGGTGTTTTATAATTAAACTAAGTTTATGTTAAAGTCTAGAAGTTACTTTTTCTTAGTTTGATAACTCTTTAATTTTAAATTGTTTACTCACTTTTTATCAAACAAAACCCCAATTCAAAATAAGTAGTTTATTAATTTAATTTCTAAACTCATACTAACCACGCGTTCCTTGTGGAGACGACCTTACTTACCCGTACTAGTATAGGTATTTAAGTCATAAATACTTGTTTTTTATTAGCCCACGACAGCTACATCAAAATGGCGCCGTTGCCGGAGAACACGCACGCTTAGTTTAGTTTTCTTGTTTAGTTCGGTATTACGCAAAGTTGTTTGTTTGTCTGTGTGCAGGTGACTTAAAATTGCATGCATCATACACGTCGCTCAGGAAAGACTTTACCTCTAATTTTTGACCCTGAAATTGAGAAAACTGCTAGAGAGAACCAGACACTGCATCAGAAAAAAATTGGTCCAAGTGAGTTAGCAAAAATAGAGACATCATCATCAAATATGAGCAATCACAGTAATCTTGCCAACCAGGGTAACCAGCATCCACCACAACAAAATCCATTACCAAATATGCCAGTACCACCCTTTCCACAATTTAACCAACCTCCACCAGATCAACTGTTAGGTATCAGTCGGCGCAGCGGAATCAAACACACAAACGGCACACACGATTATCACGCGATGAACAGAGAATAATAAACACGACACAAGAATTTTACGTGGTTCGGTCCCAGTGGGGGACCTACGTCCACGGGCTGCAACTAGGTTATTTCATTAAGCTCAAGGCACACGAGATTACAATACATGACTAGGGTATATATAGAGAACAATTAGGTTAAACAACTTAGGGATCAAGAAAACTTAGGGACCAAGAAAACTAAACCGGGCCTAGCCCATGTCTTCAAATGTCAACCCTAAAGCCTAATAAACCAAGGACTTCACCAACGCAACAATCTCCCACTTGAAGGCCTTGCGAGGAACTCCAGCCTGCCAACAAGTAAATAACAACCCAATCATCTAGTTCTCAGTAATCTCTAAACACATAGGAACAGAAGTCTTCCAGATTCAGCTCCCAAAGAACAAACCAAACTCCAAACCTGTCCATGTATCCACCTAGCTGCAGCGGCCCTTCTCATCAGTAACCTGAAAGGCCCATTGAAGCTCCCAACTACTCCAATATGGTCATCAAAGACCCAGACATGGAAAAACCCGCCATAGACACATCCTTAATCTCAACCGGCCCCTACTTACTCAAATCGCCGGCTCCAGAGACTCCAGAGGAAAGAACACTCTCCACTAACAGCAACCTCCCAGGAGAGATTTCATTCGTATCCTTGGTCTTCCAAACCTAACGTCGATTTACAGACTGTGTCAGAATACCCCATGTGCTTCCACTGTTACAAAAATCCCGTCCATGCTTAGACCTCCGAATACGCTCAAGCGGATTACCTGGACTCCCAGAGTCCTTTGCTGTAAACTAGACTCGTTTAACTCTCGAATCAGCGAGCCAAGACATTACTACACAGAAGTTGGTTCTCTTCTTCCGGTTGCGCAACAATCTGCACACTTCAAAAGTCTTCAACAATAGATTCACTAATGCTTCATTGAAGTAGGTAACAAGAAATGAAGCCAAATAGAATCTCGAACCCAAGAGTCTCACTACCTTCCACTGAGTCCCAATGTATCAAACCCCGAGACATTCTCAGAAGTAGAATTTCCTATCTATGACATCGACTCTAAAAAATGTCCACACCTCCATGCAGCCACAACAAGTCAACTACGCCCAGCTCCCACTGTCCCTGTTATCCCAACCCATGCCAAACCGACACTCATGAGTCGAACCTCCACTCGTACTTCCCCAGCGAAAAACTTCACCCAGTACCAGTACAAAGATCCCCTCAAATGTTAAACCACTGATCACCACCGAACAAGAATTAACATCACAGTTCCAGATCAGCTAACAGGCAAATGGTTATAAGAGCAGTCGAGCTTTCATGGAAAGCAAGTGGTACCAAGGGTTCTATGATCGTACACACGACCAGTTAACGCAAACCCTAATCGAAAGATCATCCAACTAGCAATAGTTCACATGACTTGATACTAACATTTTTTTTCACTTATGTCGTCACCAGCACGCCTGAGCAGCAATACCTTAAACCCAAAGCATTCCAAACCAGTCGTTTCCATTTTCTACAGGTTTTACCATCGTTAAGTACCACATCCAAGTTCCCTTGACAAACCAATCAACCAACACTCAAAACCGTCTAACATTCCAATTACTACCATCTCGTCTTCAGTTATAATAATAACAAACGAGAACAAATCAGAAACAGTGAACAAACACAGCAATGGCACGATCCCGAACTTGACGACTGTTCTACTGAACACTGTCAATCAAACCGATTTGCTCCTACAAATAACCATGTAGACAAATATGACCCTACCCAACTGTTATCACAAACCCGATTATATAATCACAGTTGATAACAATAATTGTCAAACCCCGAACTTAGAAAACAAATCCTACTTAGCCCGCAACCCAAACTCAACCAACAACTTAATAAACTTAATCAGTGGCTCCAATCGAATTCAACAAACTAAACATGCGGCTCAAGGATTAAAATAATTGGCACTTACCTTCGTCACCTCGTCTCGCAATCATTCGTACAAATCTCAATGTGTTAACGAGCCAAAGATCTGATACCACTTGTTAGGTATCAGTCGACGCAGCGGAATCAAACACACAAATGGCACACACGATTATCACGCGATGAACAGAAAATAATAAACACGACACAAGAATTTTACATGGTTCGGTCCCAGTGGGGGACCTACGTCCACGGGCTGCAACTAGGTTATTTCATTAAGCTCAAGGCACACGAGATTACAATACATGATTAGGGTATATATATAGAGAACAATTAGGTTAAACAACTTAGGGACCAAGAAAACTTAGGGACCAAGAAAACTAAACCGGGCCTAGCCCATGTCTTCTAATGTCAACCCTAAAGCCTAATAAACCAAGGACTTCACCAACCAACATCAACCACCAGCTCAACCATTTAACCCAGCACCACATAATATTCCACCACAACCTAACCCACTTCGGGTTGTTCATAGAGATCGTTCAGGAACCCATTCCACTCACCAGAACCGAGAGCCACATCCACATAGGGCAGACAATATTTTCAATGAAGATAATATTCGGGCCAGAGTAGATGAATAGGATGATGGGGAATATCAAGAAGGTTATGATAATGGTCAGGAGTGGACTGATGAGGAAGATTATGAGGAGAATCAAGGAGGTCAGTATGATCTCCCACTAAACAGGGATCAAGGTGGACGTGGGTATCAAAACCCACCTATGTTGAACAGGGCACCAATGAACCCTCCTCACAGGCAAAGGCGTCCACGAGTACAAGATCTTCATGTTAGAGGAGTGGACATTCATTTCAGGCCTCGGATAGCACCGAGCTTGTCACCTATAGTCATGCCTGTAGCTCGTGGAGGTAGAACATTTGAAGTTAAGCCTCACCTTTTGAACATGCTTCCCACCTTTCACGTGAAGGGTAGTGAGGAGCCATATGCGCATATTGCGGACTTTGAGGCAGTTTGTGGAATGATTGGGGGTCATGGGTTTACACCAGATCAGGTAAAGTTGGTGTTGTTTCAGTTCTCATTAAAGGATGTTGCACGTAATTGGTTTACATCTTTTCCATATGCAAGTATCTATGATTGGGAGGAGTTACAACAACAGTTTCTTGAAGAATATTACACTCCTCAAATGACTAGTGAGGCCAGAGCAGCAATTAGAGAGTTCCAACAATTACCAGGTGAGTTGTTTTATGAAGCATGGAAGAGATTTAATCATGTGATATCCGCCCCTTTTAAATTATCAATATTACAACTTTTGTCCTTGTAATTAAGTATTTTAAATTCAGTCCTTTCGTTTTTCCCAAGTTAATAACATTTTGAGTTATACTAAATCGTTGTATTTTTTTTTCTCTCTATAAATATGTTTTCTTAATATGATACAAATGAATGAACCATATTAATAATAATTTATACCACTTTAACCTTGATTTAAAATCATAATGACCTCTAGAAATTTAAAACCAATGAAACCGTAGTTGCTTGGTCTTTCGAAACCACCACCCATCATTTACAACCATTAAATGGCAATCAAAGAAAATACTAGGGGTAACCGACACTTTAGTAGTTCAAGGTTAAAATCATTTGGGGTCCTTCTTGTTAGATATTATTGTTTCATATTTCTACACACCTTCACTTTCACTATCCTTCTGTACCAAAACCCCCTGGCAAACTCAATCTAATCAAACTCCAATTGACATTTTAGCTCTTGAACCATCTTCCTTGACTTACCCATTCCAATGAACAACAACCAACCCCACTGGGAGTCCGACGCCATCAACCACCTTCGTCGCCTTCAACCCAATATAGTTGACCATCGTTACTGCCACCAAACATCACCATCTTAACCACAGTCACACCATTCGATACCCATGTCTCTATTTCGAACCACCTCTGTTTTACGACCACTTCTCCAGCGAGCCTACCGTCGTTGGGCAAACACCTGTTGGAGGTATTAACTTCAGACTTACTAGTTGAAGAAACAAATAATCCCTCGACCAGTTGAGGAAGATAAGATTATAGGTTGCTACAGTATTGATCCTTCACTAACAGCTACGGCTTGGGGATACCTGCAAATAAGAGTGAAAGTACGGGTGTGGAGACGACTACTCAAAGTAGTTGTTTATGACAAAAACGGGGTGAATGGGGATACTATCTAGTATGATAGCTCTCCAGGTCAGTAGAAAGTGTCCTCTCCTATTGGGGGTGTGACCCCTTTTATAGGAGAGTCCGTATGCCACCATTACCCAAGTCCTAACCGTAGTTAGGTTGTCTCCATCACCCTTGGTTGTGTTAATAAGGTGATATATGGAAAGCTAGATTAAAGGAAACAGTGGAATCGAGTACCGCCTTAATTGGTGTAGTTACGTGATTCATGCATGGCTATTGACCATGCATGATATTCGCCTTGACTGATCCTTGACTATTGACCGTGCATTTAATGAGCTTTGACCAGACTTTGCGCATGGTTTTCTTTCCACGCGTCAGCGTCTTGCCGGGTTTGGGTATGCGGAATTGTATATTCGGTACCCAATCCCATCAAGTCCCCCCAGTCCAGTGTGTCTCTCATCTTAGATGTGAGGGATGCTGGACTAATCTGTAATGGGTTACTTCCTATGGTCTTTCTGCTGCGTACCTACTTTGCGTTTGGCGCTGGCGTTAACATTGTGCGGAGAACGGGTTTGAAATTGACGTCGTTTATCCGCGTTGGTGGGACACGTCAATTTGCATGTGTGGACAGGTGTCATTTCCCCCTTATGTTTGAAAATTTGTGGACCATATGGCGAGTGGTATTGACATGACCTCTGTCAATTGGGACGTGTGCAGAGACGTGTGAGCGGCGGTTGTCAGGCGAGTGGGCGCGTGAGGCGCGTGTGACGTCGGTTTATTTTCCTTTACACACGTGTCATCTTTTCATTGGACTCACCTCCGAAAAGCTTGTCCATGACGTCATGTACATTAATTGCAAAGCCTATATATTAAATTTTGAATGTGGCTTCTTCCATCTCGACTGTTTCAAAATTTGAATTTCCTTATCTTCAACGTCTCTTTCTTCACAAAATTATCTTAACCTTCAACAATGTCGCAAGATTCCCAAGATGTGCAAGAGTCGAGTAAAACTGCTGACACTGTGAAAGATCTGGGGAAAGAATCGTCAAAGAGCATAGAAGCCACCACTATTAAGTGGGATGAAGATTCGTACTTGAGTTTTATTGATCGGTACGGCATATTGCCAGAATGGGAGCCTGAACTTCCTGCTGAAGGAAAGACTGCTTTAAAGGCTCCCCCTGGCAAAATTACCTTGTGTGCCGCTGCTTTTACTAAGTGTTGTTTTCGTTTGCCAGCCTCAAAATTTGTGGTGGATGTGTTGTTGAAATATGGAGTGCATCCTACACAACTGACTCTTTATGGGTGGTGCCGGATACTGCATTTTGAAGCCACATGTCGTGCCTTGGAGATTGAACCCACATGGGAAAGGTTGAATGTTTTCTATGTCCTTGAAGCAGCGCGTGGTGGAAGCGGCTGGTTTAGCTTGGGTATTCGCCGGAAAGTTAAACAGCTCGTCTCGGAAAAAGTGAAATCCATGTATGAATGGAAAGACAAATTCTTTTATATCAAACATGGCGTTATTCCTGCACCCTTCCAGTGGATGGTGCTTGGTCAAAGAGAGAAGATTGCTGAGTTCCCTCCTATGATGGGGTATAAAGATCAGGATTGGTATAAAACTCTTTGTGATCATGCTACTCCCTTGATGATGGATGAATGTCCTGAGGGTGTTTTGAATTTGTTGGGAATCAGCCTTATTTGCCCTGATGGTCAAGACCCAGATCCTCCCAAAGGTATCGAAATTATGTTTATATTTTTGCCTTATGGTCCCACCTTGTGTGATTGCTCGAACGTTTCGTTGTTCATGCAGATTTCTCTCTATTCCAATTGTTTGCTAAGCGTGGCGAGGCAAAAGTGTTGTATGCTCCAGTTGCCTCCGGTGTGCCACGTTTGTCTGAGAAAACCAGTGTCAATTTTCTGCATCCCAATTTTGTGTATCCACCAAAGCAGTATGTCCGAACAGGTTTGTGATTTCCTTTATAATTATTTTCTCTTTCATGCGAAGGAAGCGCACTTGGTACGCGTTCTGCGTACTGATTTAGCGCATTCTTCGTGCTAGGTGTGGGTATACAACTCCGCAGGACCGCTAAGAATGATGTTGAGGAAGTTACTTCGGAGCGCAAGGAGTCCGTTGGTTAGTCTTTTGTAACTTCGTAACTCATTTCTTACGTATAGTTTAACATGATACAGATGTGGTTACAGCGCCGGGCTCGAGCACTTCTAGGAAGCGTGTTGTGGCTAGTAAGAGGACCAAGCCACCCGCCGTGCCTATCATTATTGAAGAAATTGATGAAGACCTGACTGAGTCGGATACGGAACTGGAGCACAAGCGCGCCAGGCGTTCTTCTCCTATCCGAGAGTCAGGTGGTGTTGCTGAGGATCTATATCAACAGAGGGTTGCTGAGCTAGATCAGAAACAAGTGCAGATTCCGCAATCCTCAGTTGAAAGTCTGGATGTTACTTCGCCGGAACCCATTTCCGCGGTTCCGGTAAATGTATTCAAGCCGTTGACATGGCCGTCTACGGACAAGCTTGATATCCCAGTGAAACCTCCGCCTGTGCGCGAGAACCTGCCCATGAAGACCTTGAGGCATTTATCTGGTACGCATGCCTTCTTTCTCTTTTTACCACGGTAGTGATATATGTGTTAAAATCCTGTGAGCAGCATTTTATGTAGGGCAACATCCTTTTGCAGAGTCTCGGAAGAAGCATTCCTCTGTGCTGTTGAAGGAAATGTCTTCCTCTACTCAGCCAAGTGACACTACCGCGCAAGCGACGCCGGTTCATGCTGAAGGAACCGTTGACGAAAATGTGTTATCTCAACCTATGCCCATCCCTGAGGATTTGGTCATGGAGGCGGAGAAAGACGTCATGACGCAGGAAGAACCCGCGCAAGCTGAGTTGGTGGTTAACGTTGAAAAAGAAGCCGGTAAGCGGGTTGATGAGTCTGTGACACCAAACTTGGAGACGGGTTGTGTTGAGTTGACGGAGCAAGTATTCGGACCGAGCCCGTCAGAAGGATTTGAAGCAGCGCTTAATAGTCAGAAGACGGATGAAAATGTTACTGAGAATCCATCCAACTTTCAGCGTACTGTTGTTGACACTACTATCTTTTATGCTGATACATCCGCCAGTGCTGGTGGTAGCTCTGGTCATCGGCGGAGACCATTTTCCTCGCGCCCATCTGATTCTTCTAGGCCGTATCAACCACGTTGGGATATCTTGGATACTACTCGCTTCACCAATGCGCTTGACGCGCAAGAGTTTGTCATGATGTCCGTTCCACCCGCGGAACGTGATTATCAGGATAGTGTAGACCGTCGCTCGCTATTCATTGACATGGCTATGAACCTCTCTCTTGGTGTCAGTGGTCTTGGTTCCCTTATCAGGCGTGAAAACGAGTTTCAAAGGGATTATCAGAACTTAAAGGATTCTGAGGCTGCGCTGTTGAGGCGGGAGGGGGAGTTTCAGCGTGCTCGTCATGACATTCGGGCAGAGATTGAGCATCACAGAAAGTGGCTCGTGATGCTGTTGAAGAGTTGGAGAGAGTGAAGAAAGAGAAAGCTGATGCTTCTCATGCTTGGTCAGTAGCTTGCAAGGGGACGAATATTGAGACTGAACAGCTGCGGTCTTCCATTAAAGAACTAAAGCTTGAGAATTCTAATTTGAAGAAAGAGGTGGAGCAGACCCAAGCGGCGTTCGAAGGGAAGCAGACTGAACTTGCCGTTGTCGTCCAAAAGTACAACTCTCAGCACGATGAGCTTATTCGCGCTACCACTTCTTTGTCTGATGTGGAAGCTAAGGTGAAGGCATTAACTTTGGAGAACGCTCAAATGCAGGAAGAGAAAGCTCTGGCGGAATCCACGTGTACCCAGGCAAAAGTGGAACTAGACAAGGTGCAAGCTTTGTTCCACCAAGCCACTGATATGGCCGTTGCTGCTAACGAGAGGATTGCCTGGCTAATGGGTGACGGAGTTGCTGGGGTAAGTCGAAAAATTCTTCTTTTTCGTTTTTTAGTTGTTTTTAATATGCTACCTTATTCTGCGCAGGTATTCAAGCGTGTCTGGAATGACCCTGCGCTGACGGAAGTGATTGCGCGCATATCCAGCTCATCCGTGAAGCAAGGCATCAAGATTGGTTTCTCTGAAGGCTTCAGTCATCATGCTGAGGGCAAAGAAAAAGAATCCGGGCCATATGAGAATGAAGCATTCGATGATGAGCTGCTCAAAGCCTATGATGACTATGAGCATCTGAAGTTTGAAGTCTTTGATTTGTTAGAAGCTTGTGCGAAGACAAATGATCCTGCTGGCGAGCTGCGCAATTATTTTATCAAGTCCGATCGACTTGGTGCAGAGCTTGAGAGGGCGCAGACGGAAGGGAAAGGTAAGACTGTAGCCACTGGTGTGGAAGCAGGAACATCTTCCACTGCTGAAGGGAAACGCGCAGAGGGCGCTGGGAGTGATGATATTTCCCAATATTTGAACCTTTAATTCTCCTCTCTTTTTTTTTATGTATGATGAAGACTATTGATGCTCCATTGTGGTATGCTTTGTCTTGAAAACTTTGGTGTTTTTATTTCTTCGTATGCTGAACAATGTAACTTCCTTTTACTTTCCACGTATGCATGGTAATCATTAGGTGATGTCATCTTATGTGCATCTGACACAGGTGACTGTCAGTCTGCCCTGGATGTGACTTTGTGACGGCTGTGACAGAGTGTCTGTCAGTCTTCCCTAGGGTAATCGAGTGGTTAACCATTAATGGCAATTAATGGTGGTAACCTCTCTCCTCTATATATAGTAAGTAAATCTTATATAGTAGCTTATACTTAAAAATTTTTTTTTACCATTTTATCTGAAAAAATGGCATCCAACACTTCAAGCAGTGTTCTTACTGCTAAGGAGATTTTGGCAGTGCAGGGTATCATCCGCCTGTCTTGTTATCCTGACCGAGATTGTGTTTCCACAGAAGCTCTTGATCATTTGGCAGAACATTGTTCATTTCTGCTATCACAGGAGGACATGCGTCCTGATTATCTGGATGATCAAGGTACCATTGATGGAAAGCCCTTGAAGGTGAAGAAGCTGTCTGAACTGGGAGATGTGAAGAAGAAGACTACCAGGAAGGTTAGGAGTTAGGATGTATATCTCCTATGTAGGGGTCTTTATGTATGAAGTTGCTTTTCTTTTCTTTTTTTTTTTTTTTTTTTTTGAGTGATTGTGGGATCACTGTGTCATGGGGTTTGTAGTTCCCCCTTGTTTTGATGATAGTCATCGGTGGTTTTGGTATGTAATCTATGTTTGCCGACCACCAGTTTTGTATAAAGATGCTTTTTGTAATATATAAATGAACTTTGGAAATGAATTCCTTATTACAAAATCATTGGAACATTTTACATGTAGCATATACGTAACTGAGCTGCATTCCAGGTGCGTGGAATTGGTGATCCGTCTAAACGTTCTAAAGCATATGCCCCTTTTCCCAATACTTCTTGAACTTTATAAGGCCCTTCCCAAGTTGGGGCCAACTTCCCTGGTTTTTCCGCGTTTGAGGCTTCATTGTTGCGGAAGACAAAGTCACCAACGCGGAAAGTTTGTTCTTTGACCCGCGCATTATAATACTTCTCTAACTGTCTCTTGTATGCGGCTTCCCGAACATGAGCCGAATCTCTCCGTTCATCTAGGAAATCTAGATTCATTCGCAACTCTTTGTCGTTGTCTATTGATTGCGCAAGCAAGATTCTTGGGGAAGGATTTGTAACTTCCGTTGGGATAACCGCTTCAGTTCCGTAAGTTAGGCTGAATGGTGTCTCCCCATTACTTGTCTTAGGAAGTGTGCGGTGGGCCCAAAGAACATGTGGTAATTCATCTACCCAACCACTGCGCTTTGTTCCCAAACGTGTTTTAATTCCCTCTACAATGCTTCTGTTTGCCCTTTCAACCTGTCTGTTGCCTTGGGGGTGCGCCACAGAAGTAAAGATTTGCTTGATTTTCATCGATTGAAGCCATTCTTGTAAGTGTTGGTCCGCAAATTGCGTTTCGTTATCACTTACAATCTCCATGGGTAGTCCAAATCTGCAGATGATGAACTCCCATATGAATTTCTTGATATTGCGCCCGTCAATTGTGGCTAATGTCTTTGCTTCTACCCACTTGGTGAAATAGTCAATGGCGACCAATAGGTATTTGACGTTGCCTGGCGCTGTGGGAAAGGGTCCCACTAGATCTATGGCCCATTTCTGGAATGGCCATGCTGCGGTGACCGGTACCAGGTTATTTTTTGGCCTGAGTGTTCCCGGCGCATGTCTTTGGCATGCGTCGCATTTCCGCAATTCTTTGACTGCGTCAAGGTGCATTCCAGGCCAAAAGTATCCAGCGTTCATAAGTTTCGCCACGACCATGCGAGGTCCTGCATGTAGTCCGCATGTACCCTCATGAATGTCTTTAATCAGGTATGTGGCTTCCGCGGAGTCGACGCATCTGAGTAGTGGCCCAAGGTAAGATCGCCGATACAAGATACCATTATTTACTTCATAATGCAAGGATTTGTGTTGCAGTTTCCTTGCTTCTGCTTTGTCGTCCGGGAGAACACCCTTGGTTAAGAAAGCCATTATTGGAGTGATCCATGATTCTTTACCTGTTTGGACTACATTCACCTGTTTTGACAGAATGGATGGTTTGGCTAGTGTTTCGACTCGGATGTCTTTCGCCATGTGGTCGAATGCGGTTGATGCCATTTTACTCAATGCGTCCGCTGGCTTGTTCTGGCTTCTGTGAACATGGATTACTTTGCAGTAATGGAAATCCTTCATTAGTTCTTTGGTATGCTGCAAGTACAGGACCATGGTTGGTTCCCTTGCTTCATACGTGCCATCAATGTGGTTGGCAACTAGCATTGAATCCACATGCGCTTCAATGTGCTGTGCGCCCATCTTTTTTGCAATCCGTAAACCAGCGAGCAGAGCTTCGTACTCTGCCTCATTGTTTGTTGTTTGGAACTCGAGTCGAATTGCATACGTATATTCTTTTCCCTCCGGTGTTATTAGGCGTAGGCCTGCGCCTGCGCCTTCATCATTACAGGCTCCGTCGGTATACAATTTCCATACCTGGGTTTCATCGGGTGTGATAGAATTGGATGACGCCTCTTTGGTGCACTCTTCAATTTTATCTGCTGGGACCTCTGTTATGAAGTCCGCGAGAACTTGTCCTTTGAAGGAGGGTCTTGTTTTGTACGAAATTGAGTGCTCCCCCAATTCTATTGCCCATTTTGCCAAACGCCCGGAGAGTTCTGGTTTACGCAAGATGTCGTTGATGCGGAAATCTGTGAGGACGTTGATTGGGTGTCCTTGAAAATATCTCCGCAATCTTCTCGACGCATGAACTAATGCCAGGACCAGCTTTTCCATTGTCGAATAACATGTTTCCGCATCTAGAAGCATGCGGCTGACATAGTATATTGGGGTTTGGACCCCTTTCCGGTCAACCATGAGAACTGCCCCGATTGCTTTGTCTGTCACGGACAGGTATAAGGTGAGCGGTTCTTTTGGTAGCGGAGCTGTGAGTGTTGGCAGGTTGCCCAAACACGTCTTCATGTCTTGGAATGCAGTTTCTGCCTCTTTCGTCCAGTTGAAATTGGACTTTTTTAAACAATTCTTCAGCGTGTCCACGAAAGGAAAAGATTTGGACGCGTAGTTTGACAGGAACCTGTTCAAAGCTACTAGCCGTCCCATTAGCGTTTGTACTTCCTTAATTGAGGATGGTGATGGCATCCGTTCAATTGCTTGAACTTTCTCTAGGTTTGGACGGAAACCATCTTTTGTCACCATTACGCCGAGAAACTTTCCTTCCTCCATTCCGAATGAACATTTCCCCGGGTTGAGTTTCATCCGCACACTTCGTAACTGATCAAATGTTTTCTGTATGTCGAGTAACATTTGATCCTCCTCTCTGCTTTTGATTACCAGGTCGTCAACATACACTTCTAGGTTTACACCGATTTGTTGGACAAAAGCGGTGTCCATTAGTCTTTGATACGTTGCCCCTGCGTTTTTCAGCCCGAACGGCATTTTGGTGTAACAAAAGGTGCCCATGTCTGTGCGGAAGGCGGTTTTGTCCTCGTCTTCTTTGGCCATTTGTATCTGATGATAGCCCTTGTAGGCATCGAGGAAGCATTTAAATCTGTATGGCGCCAAAGAATCAACTTTTAAGTCAATCTCAGGCAGTGGGTAACAGTCTTTGGGGCATGCCTTGTTTAAATCTTTATAATCAACGCACATGCGCCATGTGCCATTGGACTTCCCCACCATAACCGGATTTGCTACCCATATTTGGTATTTGCTTTTGCGCAGGATACCGGCCTTCAAGAGCTCTTCTACTTGCTCGTTCATCGCCTTTGTTTTTTCTGGCCCCATGCTTCGTTTCTTCTGGACAATAGGCTCCGCATTCTTGTAAACATTAAGCCTGTGTTCCGCAACATGTCGTGGAACCCCGACCATGTCTGATGGTTTGAATGCGAAAATGTCCATATTTTTTGTCAGCAACTGTTTTAAATGAGTGCGGATGGGGTCGGAAATTGCATGGCCGATGACAACTGTTTGTTCCGGGAATAGAGGGTTAATAACCCATTTTTCTGGTTCGGTCCGAACAGTTGGTTTTGCTTGTTTTGAAGGCCTAGATGTTTCTGCTGCATGACACGTTTTATTTCCTCTGATGAACGCGACTCCTGTTTGGGTTGGAAAACCCATCATTTGGTGCGGAGTAGAAGCATTGCAATTGAACTTTGCCAATCCCTCTCGTCCTAGTAGGATGTCATGCGAGGAATTGACAGGGAGCACGGTAAAGTCGCACGTTTCGGTGCGTGAATGTTTCCCGTCGGAGAGTGTTACCGGGAAGGTGAGCGTGCCCAGTGGGTAAATGGATTCATGAATGAAACCAGAGATTGGCTCTGTCGTTGGTACTATTCTCTTCTTGTCTTCTTCATCCAGCTGGTCAAAACACTACTGGTACATAATATCAGTGCTGCTGCCATTATCTAGGAACATGTATCGCGTTCGATAATGGCCAACGACCCCTGTTATGATTAATGGGGCTGTGGAGCATGCTCCGCCTTTTACCCTTGGCATAATCACCTGTTCCTCTTTCCAGGAATCGCTCTTCGCTTCGATGAAGGTGCGCTTGTGACTTGCGCTCCTGTGAATCATGTTGCATGTATTGCGAGAGCTACTGTATACATGATGCGCATTGAGATTGTGTATCTTCTTTTGCGAGGGTTCCCCTGTTTCTGTGTTGTCCCTCTGCTTTCTTCTCATGTTTTTAACAAGGTGTGTTAATTGACCAGATTTGATTGCGTTTTCGATTTCCATCTTCAAGCTATAGCAGTTGTCTGTCATGTGACCGTGATCCTCGTGGTATTCACAGTATTTTGACCTGTCCACGTTTTTTCTGTCACTGCGAAGCTCTTGCGGCTTTGGAAACTGTATCTGTTCTGTTTTAACACCTCGGATGGTGTTTTGGATAGTGGTGTCCAATCATAGTTCTTCTTTGAGTGTCCCTTATGATCGCGGGATCCTCTGGAGCTCAGCATGTTTCTTGCATCTTGTGAGGAAGAATATTTTCCTTCCTCTGCAGCGCCTGAAATTCTTGACCAAACTGATTGCTTGCTTTTTCCTTTGTTATTCGACGGTCCATGGTGACCGTTACCTTGCTGTGTGTTTTTGTTGCGTTGGAAAGAGCGTTCTGAAGACGCGTAAACTTTTGCGGCTTCGATTACTTCATCCCAGGCTTCTGACACGCCGTCTTTGCCGGTTAAACATCTCATTAGATCGTCATTTTTTACTCCGTGTATAAAGGCTGCACGGGTGAGCTCTTCTCCGCATCCCAATTGGAGTGCTTCTTTGTTGTATCTCACTATGTAGTCTTCCAAAGACTCATTATCGTTGCGCGAGCATAAAAGGATATGGGCTTTGTCCTTTTTATGCTTGCGCAAATGAGAGAAATGGTTCTTGAACTTCCTTATTAGGTCATCGAAGTCAACGAGGCTTCCAACCGGCAAGCTCTCGTACCAAACTCTAGCTGCCCCCGTTAGGGTTTGTACGAACAAGTGACACCAGGCTTGTACTGGCCATAATTTGGAGCTGCCAGCGCAATCGAATGCGTGCAGGTGATCATCAGGATCACGTAGGCCATCAAATCTTCCAATGGTACTTGGCAGCTTACATTCTTGCGGCATTGGTGCCTCTGCGATTCTTGCGCAAAACTTCGATCGTTCTGCAAAAGTTTTTGGTCTGTATGGCTTGTACAGATCATCATCTTTAGGGGCCAAGCTGCTGGCAGTAGTTTTGGAATGCTGCTTTTTACTTGTGTCATGATATACTTCGTCCTCGGATTCGTAGCCATCTGGTTCACCGTTTAGGTTGACGGGGTCCTGGCCGTGAGTATTTCTACCACGACCTCCACCGCGTACCGCCTGACGGTGTCCCTTTGCATGACGGCCACTGTTGTTCTTCTGTGGGGATTCTGAATCATCCCCACTTAAGTCAAAACTCAACGCCTTCTGAGTCTTGAGTTTTGCTTGTTTCATTACCATTTTCTGGTATTCAGCAATTGTTCTTGAATTTTGTTGGGCCAACCATTCATCCGGGTCAACCGAAGAAAGGTTGTCCTGTGCTTTTTTCCCTTTATTTATTCCTCCCTTTGTTGGGTGGAATTGGAATGTTGAGGCTTGTTGCCCCTGGGCCACATTTTTGGTGATTGTGTTTGGTGTTACGTCTTGAATTTCGTCGTTAACTGTGGCCTCGACATCAACATTGTTGTTCCCATCCTTTGAGAAAGCCATCGTGCTAGTTTGAAAGATTAAAAAACCGTAAGGGATGGCGCCAATGAAGAAACAAATAATCCCTCGACCCGTTGAGGAAGATAAGATTATAGGTTGCTACAGTATTGATCCTTCACTAACAGCTACGGCTTGGGGATACCTGCAAATAAGAGTGAAAGTACGGGTGTGGAGACGACTACTCAAAGTAGTTGTTTATGACAAAAATGGGGTGAATGGGGATACTATCTAGTATGATAGCTCTCCAGGTCAGTAGAAAGGGTCCTCTCCTATTGGGGGTGTGACCCCTTTTATAGGAGAGTCCGTATGCCACCATTACCTAAGTCCTAACCGTAGTTAGGTTGTCTCCATCACCCTTGGTTGTGTTAATAAGGTGATATATGGAAAGCTAGATTAAAGGAAACAGTGGAATCGAGTACCGCCTTAATTGGTGTAGTTACGTGATTCATGCATGGCTATTGACCATGCATGATATTCGCCTTGACTGATCCTTGACTATTGACCGTGCATTTAATGAGCTTTGACCAGACTCTGCGCATGGTTTTCATTCCGCGCGTCAGCGTCTTGCCGGGTTTGGGTATGCGGAATTGTATATTCGGTACACAATCCCATCACTAGTTATTTATTTTTATTTTTATTATTACTTTTTTTTTGGCAAAAATGGTCATCTAACAGTACCTGGTCTTGATTTTAAAATAACGATTCGAACATGATTTTTTTTATATAATCATTGTGATGGTTGTGAAAGTGAAAAAAAAGAATTTAGTCAACATGTTTCTTTGGTCAGTTTGATGGTCAGCGAGCTCATGGCAACATCAAATGAAATTGTCTTTTTTCTTAATTGATTTAATCTTTATTTTAATTACTTATTTTTAAAATATTTAGTCAAATGCCATTGAGTTAATTATTATTAAATTGACATCTTTAATACGTACATATGTAAATGTAACTTGCATATGATTTGGAGCCAACTTTTGTTACATTTTTTTATAAAATTATATGCACATATTTAATTGGTTCATATGTATAAATTCTATATTTCAGGTTACCAATAAAGATAATTTATAAGTATCAATTATTTTTATAAAGTAACCCTCCAATTAAAACTCTAACTATTCGTAAATTAAACCTAAAATCCCTAGCTGTCTATAGTTTTAGAAACCCTAGACTTAATCCAATCATTCTTAGACTTTGTAATTACATTATAGGTTGAATCTACATAATTCGTTCCGCCTACAATTTGTACATTCGGATACTAAGACTACCTCGCTAACTGTGAGTATATCTTTCCCCTTTTTCATGTTTTACACTTTTGAGGTGACTCATGTACGCTTATTACTTCACTCACTTAATCATAGTTTATCATATATTCACAATCGCAATTCTTGTTTGTGTTTTACTTGTTGATTCGCTGATAGTGTGTACTTATGACCTGAATCATTAACCGTTCTGCGGCCTAGCATAGCAATAAATAGTACTTAATTATTGTTATGTGTGAACGATTATTCATCGCCTACTATGAGCGAATACTGTATATATGTGTGACTCTTGATTCATTAAACAAAGGTTTGATTTTGGGTAGCATTTGTACACAACTTGAACACTAAATTGTAGACAGTATAACACGTGAATTGCGAAACACTTTTTCTACTATATGTATTCAAACAGGGTATGCTCACCAATACATTTTTGTATTGACATATACTATTTTGTACATGTTTCAGTTTATTTTGAGACGCTTCTTTTAAGCTTTTGGATTTATATTTAAGCTTTGACTGTATTGTATTTTAGTTAGACTTGACGCTTTAGAATTATTGCATTATGTAATTTTCCTTTCAATGTAATAAACTATTTAATCAATGTAAATTTACATTTCTAGTCCATAAGCTATTGAACAATCGTCACTACGTGACACCTCGATGTTTCCGCCATCGGTTAGGGTGTTACAGATTGGTATAAGAGCCATGGTTATAGGGAATTAGGTTATTAGAATGTCTTTTAGCCTAGACTATAACTAAGCTTACTTTCATGAGTTCTCTCATGTATATATCTCTTTATTCTTATATTTTCTTTCAAGATATTTTTGCTATGGTTCTTTCACGTTATTCTTTTGATATTTTGCTTGGAGAAGAAAACACTCATATTTCACAAACGAAACGATATCATCAAGTTAGGAGTGACATCCATACCTTGGTGATTAGTTTCATTTCTCTATATCTATACATCTTTGGAATATATCTTTGAGATAGGAGTGACATCCACACCTTAAAAGTATTTCCTTTAAAAAGAAACTTAACCACTAAGCTGGGAGTGATATCCTTAACTTAGTGATTGATTTCATTCCACAATAGTTTTCAATTTTGAAATACATCTTTGAGTTAGGAGTGAAATCCACATCTCAAGGATCTATTTCTGCATCTTGTTTTTAATCTCACTAAAGTTTTGGAATTCACTAGAGATGGGGCACGTGCAATCTGGAAGGGTGAGTGCCTGTATCCTGAGTTTTCTGTTTAGGCCTGGCATTTCGCATAAATCCCAATCAGACGAGGGACCCATATGTCGACCTGGGAACTCTCGGGATGAGCATTCACTTATAGGCTAAAGTACGCCCACACAAGTCACTAGGAAAATTCAAATACTTGAGTTAGTCAAAGTTTCCAATGGAAACAATTCCAATATTTTATATTATCAATATTTATATTTGTTTATCATTTAAGACTCAATTTAATCACTTGATGTCTCATATGCCATTATTCATTGATCATTCGCTTTTAAATTCCTTATCGTCGTTATTAAAACTTTTTGTTCGATATATTATCGCATTAAAGCTTACACCATTTCACTTATGCTTTGTGACTTTTACAATATAAAGCATCACTTTTCTTTTGCTAAAACATTATTCCCATGATCCAAATTTTAAAATTTATGTTTAACTTCGATCGCATCCTAAATTTTGGTACGTTGAGTCTTCACACACAGTTAAAATAAACGTGGTTTCAAAAATTTATAAATCAACTTGTTTCTATTCTTATATTTATAAACTCATTTGATCGATATCACAGGATATCCCTAAACTATGACCTTTTATATCCGTTTGTGCATCCACAATACTCTCAACACAAAATATCCTCATTTACACAATACTAATTTACACCCAGTTTAGGGAAGCCTATTCACTAGATTAATACACACCCTGCATACACCACGTGTCCTGAAACAAATAGCACGCTATGAGCCCAAAGAGATGCTTTAACGATCTTTATAAACAAACGATCTTTCAATGTATAAATTTCGTAAAATGTTGACAATTAAAAGGTTTCAAGTTTACTCGGTCCTAACGGGTAACACTTAGATTTTCTCAACATTTCATAACAATTAAAAAAAAAATTGACTTTTCAACCCACAAGTTAAAGAAATGTTTAAATACAGAAAATTCTATTTTTTAAAAATTCGTCAAGGCATCTGGGATCACTCACAACCTTCACGTCATTTTAAATCTTGGTCTTTTAAAACACATTAGATTTACACATACTTCATGAAATGGTTTCCTTTTGCATTTTATAAACTTGTATTGCATATTTTACAAGTCAAATGTAAACCCTTTGTTTTCATATGACGTATCCAATATATGTTTTCGGAAGAAACTTACAACTAATAATAAGCCTTATAACATTTTTCAAACTCGACTCCTCGTAAACACATATCTACGAAGATTTTTCAAATGAACCAGTTTTGAATCTAAAACACACTTCGGTTACTAAAAAGTTATCCTCATGCATTACTACTATTATTTCAACTATATCACAAAGATTGCACAAACTACGTTTTGATAAACAAAAATCAATCTTATTACACTCGCACTAATTATTAGTAGTTACTCTTACAACACTAGTTTTGAGCATTAATTTAACTCGTTTACTTTCATTTTGTGCAAATTGTGCGATTTACTTGATTTATGTGATACTATTCTTTCAATCGAAATTTTATGCTATACTTATATACTTACATGAACGCATATTTGGTATGCATATATATATATTATATATATATATATTGTGAGCGAAACCTGTTATACCTTACATTAATTTGTCCATCGTCATGGCCAACGAACATACTAGTTGATAACTCGTATGGGATCTAAGCCAGTGCCCACATACGACTCGGATTAGATTATTTATTTAATTCGAGGGGAACTGTGTAAATCTCGGAGTTTATCAATATAGGTGTTTAGAGCCCAAAGATGTGAACAGAAGTTACGGGTTAAGGGTGAACCCGAAAGGGAAGAACCTCTAACAATGTCTATTACTTACATGTGACTCTCGTTACGGTTAAAGGATAAACCTGAAAGGGAAGAACCTCTAACCATGTCATTGTTTCATTGCAGTATCAATTATTTAGTATATCCTGATTGCACGCCTTTGTTTCTAGCATTACTTAGGATAGGGTTATGGAAAAGCATAACACCCTAGTGTAAGGTAAATCGATGATTACGGTCTGGAACGCAATCATGGGTTTACAGGTACATGAGGGTGGTGTGTAATTCTATTTAGGCTATTGGTAGACAATCAGTACGAGTCCGAAGTATCAGGAGTGTGGTGGGTCAGCTGCTGTACACCCTATATATAAGCATAAACGATACTACGGGAGCGAACTAGGAGTTTGACCAAGAACCTACCCATTACTACCTCTTCATTAGATTGTTGACTAATAGCTAGCATTTTCGATAAGATCATTTTACATAAGCTTCAATTAGTTTTTTTGGAGCCTTCCTTGCTGACCACCTTTACAGAAAACCTTAAACTTTGTGTGCTCTTACACTCTCTGTTAGTCGAAATTCAGTTGCATGTCCTTAATTAAGTTCAGTTAGAAACTTTTCTAAAGTAGGGGAGACTGTTTCATTGGTACCTCTGCCCCTCATCCGTTACTCATTCGCAAAACTTTTCTCATTTAAACTCTCAACTTTCTAACTTTCAGTCAACTGTCAAAGATTTTGAAAACTTTTACTTTGGATATTAGATAACTGTTTAAAATCTGGTCAAATCATAAATAATGAATTTTTTTTAACCTACTTGACTTTTACAACGCCTTCTGTTACATAGGAACCTCCACTTGACAGAAATTTCGAGACAAAATTTTTTAAAGTAGGGGAGACTGTGACATCCGCCCCTTTTAAATTATCAATATTACAACTTTTGTCCTTGTAATTAAGTATTTTAAATTCAGTCCTTTCGTTTTTCCCAAGTTAATAACATTTTGAGTTATACTAAATCGTTGTATTTTTTTTCTCTCTATAAATATGTTTTCTTAATATGATACAAATGAATGAACCATATTAATTATAATTTATACCACTTTAACCTTGCTTTAAAATCATAATGACCTCTAGAAATTTAAAACCAATGAAACCGTAGTTGCTTGATCTTTCGAAACACCACCCATCATTTACAACCATTAAATGGCAATCAAAGAAAATACTAGGGGTAACCGACACTTTAGTAGTTCAAGGTTAAAATCATTTGGGGTCCTTCTTGTTAGATATTATTGTTTCATATTTCTACACACCTTCACTTTCACTATCCTTCTGTACCAAAACCCCTGGCAAACCCAATCTAATCAAACTCCAATTGACATTTTAGCTCTTGAACCATCTTCCTTGACTTACCCATTTGAACAACAACCAACCCCACTGGGAGTCCGACGCCATCAACCACCTTCGTCGCCTTCAACCCACTATAGTTGACCATCGTTACTGCCACCAAACATCACCATCTTAACCACAGTCACACCATTCGATACCCGTGTCTCTATTTCGAACCACCTCTGTTTTACGACCACTTCTCTAGCGAGCCTACCGTCGTTGGGCAAACACCTGTTGGAGGTATTAACTTCAGACTTACTAGTTATTTATTTTTATTTTTATTATTATTTTTTTTTTGGCAAAATGGTCATCTAACAGTACCTGGTCTTGATTTTAAAATAAGGATTCGAACATGATTTTTTTTATATAATCATTGTGATGGTTTTGAAAGTGAAAAAAAAGAATTTAGTCAACATGTTTCTTTGGTCAGTTTGATGGTCAGAGAGCTCATGGCAACATCAAATGAAATTGTCTTTTTTCTTAATTGATTTAATCTTTATTTTAATTACTTATTTTTAAAATACTTAGTCAAATGCCATTGAGTTAATTATTATTAAATTGACATCTTTAATACGTACATATGTAAATGTAACTTGCATATGATTTGGAGCCAACTTTTGTTACATTTTTTTATAAAAATATATGCACATATTTAATTGGTTCATATGTATAAATTCTATATTTCAGGTTACCAATAAAGATAATTTATAAGTATCAATTATTTTTATAAAGTAACCCTCCAATTAAAACTCTAACTATTCGTAAATTAAACCTAAAATCCTAGCTGTCTATAGTTTTAGAAACCCTAGACTTAATCCAA
Source organism: Ambrosia x helenae (assembly GCA_030844895.1). NCBI lineage: Eukaryota > Viridiplantae > Streptophyta > Magnoliopsida > Asterales > Asteraceae > Ambrosia > Ambrosia x helenae. The sequence continues at coordinate 101,030,288 of CM061231.1, forward strand.
TCATTCTTAGACTTTGTAATTACATTATAGGTTGAATCTACATAATTCGTTCCGCCTACAATTTGTACATTCGGATACTAAGACTACCTCGCTAACTGTGAGTATATCTTTCCCTTTTTCATGTTTTACACTTTTGGGGTGACTCATGTACGCTTATTACTACACTCACTTAATCATAGTTTATCATATATTCACAATCGTAATTCTTGTATGTGTTTTACTTGTTGATTCGCTGATAGTGTGTACTTATGACCTGAATCATTAACCGTTCTGCGGCCTATCATAGCAATAAATAGTACTTAATTATTGTTATGTGTGAACGATTATTCATCGCCTACTATGAGCGAATACTATATATATGTGTGACTCTTGATTCATTAAACAAAGGTTTGATTTTGGGTAGCATTTGTACACAACTTGAACACTAAATTGTAGACAGTATAACACGTGAATTACGAAACACTTTTTCTACTATATGTATTCAAACAGGTATGCTCACCAATACATTTTTGTATTGACATATACTATTTTCGTACATGTTTCAGGTTATTTTGAGACGCTTCTTTTAAGCTTTTGGATTTATATTTAAGCTTTGACTTTATTGTATTATAGTTAGACTTGACGCTTTAGAATTATTGCATTATGTAATTTTCCTTTCAATGTAATAAACTATTTAATCAATGTAAGTTTACATTTCTAGTCCATGAGCTATTGAACAATCGTCACTACGTGACACCTCGATGTTTCCGCCATCGGTTGGGGTGTTACTAATCAGTTGCTTAGAAATTGTTCTCATCACGGTATTCAAAGATGGGAGTTAATTACTGCGTTTCATGATGGGTTGTCTAGTGATGATATCAGGGATATTAAGGCTACCACTGGGGGTACCTTTTTAAGAAATCATGTTGATGTGGATTGGGATTATCTAGAGACAGTAGCTGCAGACTCCAAGAGACAAGCTCAGTCTGACCGGAAGAAAAAGCATTCAATAACTAAACAGGCCATTACGAGTGTTACAGTGCCAGGGTGGCTCAGTTAGAGAAGGAGAAGGAAATATTGGAAATGCAGTTGGCGAGTTTGAAAGGTTTGGGAGGAAAAGACACACTACATGCAGCTCAGTCTTATCCAGTGTCACACCTTCAAATTTCCACTGCGGAGTTTATACCGCGAGGCGCATGACATACCAGGATCCCATAGCCATAAGTCATATGAACGAACTCTAAATGCCCAAACCATTTTGTTCGTTTTCCAAAACCAAGTTTAGTTAAGCTGCGGAAGCGTAAACCAAATTTAAACCTTTTTAAACCATGCGCAAAACAACGCGCCCAAATTAAAACCATATGAAAGAAAACGTAAAAGCATGATATGTAATTTAGGTGTATGCCCAAGACTCAAATGCAGTGAAGTGTGCAGTGCTTTCTAATCGTGGCACCGGAAGCTAACTACCTGCAAAAGCATGTATATCGTGGGTCAACAAACAATGTTAGTGAGTTCACAAGGTAAAGAAAGTGAGTAAGTAAATGCGTTGGTTTCTGAAACCACGTAACCAAGTAAAAGCGTAGGTCCTCCAGACCAAAATGTTCAAGTGTTATCAGTTTAAGCGTGTCAGGGGTAGCTAGCCCACTCATTGTAACTAAACAGTATTATTGGGACACCTTCAGTAGTATAATAATTTGCCTCGATAACTAGTGTCTATCAACACTAGTTCTCAATTGTGGTCAGAAGTTCATGCCCGTGACCCAAGCATCTCAGGCATGAGGTTGCTGCACAACCTAATAGCGCTATCAACTAATACCCCGCTCGCCTCCAGCGATTAACCCAATAATGTGCAAGGACTTTTCAAGTGATAGAGTGTTTAGTTCACAAAGGACCAATAAGTTTTAAAGTGATCAAAACCTGATCCACACAAGGAATCGTAAATTTGAACCACATAAGGAGTCAAAGCATCTCAAAACCCGAGATGTAAAAGTAGTCCCAAACCAAACTAGAAAACGTTTTGAAAGTTGTCTCATACTCGAGACGCATGCTTTTGAGAAAAAGTAGTGAAACTCACCTTAGTATGCAAGCAAATAAATCCAAACTCCAAAGTAGGGTGTGCTACCGACTCCCTAGTATATGTGTCACTAAGTAAGTATATGTGTAATACCATTACACCATATAACCCGTTTGTCCAAGACGTTTAAATGTTCAAAATCGTGTAAGTGACACCTAGTGATTCTACATGCATAAGTAAACCCTACGGACCCGTTGGTGAATATGTTGGTTATCATTAGTTCTACACTTCATATGCGTCTCATATAAGTGTCCATTCAAGTACATGTCAAATACATACCACATAGGACTCCAATTAGTCACATAAACACATAATACACAATCTGTGTTTTTAAGACAGATTATGCGCCACGAAAACTAATTTATTTAAAATACTTAATCAACGAATTAAACTCCCAAATTTTTACTGAATATTCTTTGGGGTTCGTTTGTTAACCCCATATTTTGTTTTTGTCTAGAAACTAAACACAAAAATTATGAAAAATCATACATCACAGGTATGTCTAGAAAGTTTCTACAACAGGTTAGGTTAGTAGAAAAATTCCCAAAAATCGTGTATTCATTCAAACGGGATGAATACACTTGGAAAAGCCAAGTTATTCCAATTTTGACCTACTGTTCAAATTTTATAACTTAATTCATTGTAAAACTCGAGTTATGATGGTTTAAAGTTGACTCAGTTTGTTAATCCGAAAATCTGATATGACCTTTATTCAAAGAAAATTCCAAAAACTATTCAAACGACGTCCAAATCACTTGATTTTACCCATCATGAAAAGCTAAGACCAGGTATAATACAACCATGCAAAGAAATAATCAAAAGCATCATGTTTAAGTCATGTAACAGACCCTACAAGTTGACCTAAACATTCTGTCCAGATTTTAATCATGCATAAACTCTTATTTAAACGACTACGTGTGCGTATAATCGATCAACAACAATCAATAATCATCACAGAAAATTCATAAGACCTAGCATGATCAGAACCTATCCTAACACATGCAAACTCATAAACCCTAACGATCAAAACATCACAAACTTGCGCAACAAGTAACCTATCATATCACTAATCGCATAGGATCATGTTTAACCCATTAAATCTTTATAAACTTCAAGTTTTAATCTTTATAAAAAGGTTTCAGGCCTGGAAAAACTTAGTTATAAGGTTTTTATAACATATTAAGAAGATTAAAGCATAATAGATTAAAGATTATACCGCAAGCTCTTCGAGCCAATCAACCGAATGCTCTTGAAACTTCCCGATCGATGTTCTTGCGCCTTAGTAGGTGTTTAGGGGTTAATATTTCATAAATAGGGCAGTAGGGGCGATTAGGGTTTGAGTTTAGGAGGTACAAGAGGCTTAAGGTTGCTTAAATACAAGTTTAAGTCGGTTTGATGGAGTCTATCACCCGCGCGCGGCCGCTCACTCCTCTTCGGCCCGCACTGGGTGGCCTGCTTCTTTGTATTGCGTGTTTTCTTCGATGTTTTCGCTATTTTGGACCATAATAAGTGTACCCCCATGTGTTAAGACCCCAACCATTCTAATGGTTCACCTTTAACGATTTTTATTAACGTATTCGGTTTAAGTTCACGTAATCACATACAGTTTGCACATAGTTTCACAGAGTATCATAGAAGCACGTAATTGCAATCAATCTCAATCAATTAACTCACAATTATTTAACTTCATTGTTCACCAACGTCCGAGGTTCACTAATCATGTATACAGTCTGGTAATTCCCCGAATTACCACTTCATGCAGTTATTAACCTATAACTGTGCAACGTGTGTCCTATCTAGCTAGCCCTAGTTAAGTATAATGCAAGGAATGTAACTAGAGTTTAGTTAAAGTGAGAACCTGAAATTGCGGGGTATCACATCCAGTATGTAGGGTGTGCAGTGAATTGGGCCATTCTGCACAGGATTGTCCAGATCAGTACAGAGCAGTAGAAGAAGAGGTAAACATGGTTTATGGTCAGGGGGGACAGTCATACCAGAACAGACAACTTGGGTACAATAATCCGAACCAAGGGGGTTATAATACAGGAAACCAGAGAAACTACCAACAGGGTTCTAATCAGGGCAGAGCGGGTAATCAGTCTAGTGGGTCAACTAATGAAGTTCTAGAGATGCTGAAGCAGATCGGGAAGGAACAAGAGTTGCAGGCTAAAGCATACCAGACCTTGGAAACGCAAGTGACTCAGCTAGCATCAAAGATGGCTCAGAACAGGCGAGACCTAGGTAAGCTTCCTAGTGACACTAACCTTAACCCACAACATCAACAATCAAGTTCAAAGACTACTAGAACTGCAAAAATTAATGCTGTAAGTTTTCTCTCTACTGATGTTAGTGATGGTTCAGAAAATGGTGGTGATCAGAGTAAAATTTCACAAACTAAAACTGAAATGAAAAATCTTAAAAAGAGGTTTTGTGAAAAGTATTTTAACGAAAACCCCACCGAGTCCAAGGATAAGTGTGGGGGAGTTAAGGTTGTCCCCTTCCCATTGGCTTTAGTGAAGCCAGATTTAACATCAGGTTTGACGGCTGCTTTTTTTAACTTTAATTGCTTGATCAAGTATTAATAGCTAAAGAACACACATCTTATTATTATTATTATTATTATTATTATTATTATTATTATTATTATTATTATTATTATTATTATTATTATTATTATTATTATTATTATTATAATAATAATAATAATAATAATCCAAGTGGAGCACATATGACATTATGACGTCCGCGCTTAAAGGGCAATAATCAGGATAAAGCATATGTGACGACCTCGCTATATAACTACAAGACATAATATCCATACTTAAGGAAGATGATAATATAGGTGAATCATGTGGTCGGGTTTCACCCGTGCTACATTAACTGTTGCGATTTGTAAATCTAGGCAGTGACACTATGTACGATAGTTTATACGCGTTTTTTGGTCACATAGTGTGAAATTTGTATTGTGTTAGTGCCGCTTTATACTTAAAGGTCATACGGAATGTACGCACTTTTGATTTTGAGGATATATATGCAAGTGATTTGATTCAAAATGTTTGTGTAACATACCATTGTTCAATTTCAATATAATACACACTGGTATTCCATGGTATTAACTAAAGCATGAAAACCTATCACACATTGTGACAATACGCGCTTGTTAATACAACTAGTTTTGTTTAAATATAAAAAAATGTTCGAAATGCAAACCTACATACAATGTTTTCAAAACCACACAACCGGACCCCAAACCGGGTCACCGGTCCGACCGGTCCAACGAACCGACAAAATATTAAAAAAATCCAACAAAATTATAAAATTCCTAGTCCGACCCCCTTTTTACCTGGTCCGACCACTGGTTCCCTGCATGGCCTGTTCAACCCATGACCCGGACCGGTCCAACCACCGGTTCTTGGCCATACCGACTGGTCCGGTCCAAAACAGTGCCTACTTACTTATTCTTCCATCGAAGTTAGTCAAAGAGGGACCTTCTCTCCGTGGTGAAGCTAACAAGTATTGCCTTGTGTAGGATTTTTAAGGGAAATTGTGGCCTTGTCGTTATCTTAGTTTAAAAGAACATTAGGGGGATGGACACTCTATTTGTGTTTTTTTAACTTTACTGATTTCTATCAATCATGCAATGCCACATCACTTTATCGATTCACTTCACTGAAACTGTTTTTTAGAGACAATACTTTACTGATTCATTTGTTTGTTTTTCATTTAAAACAATTAATATATATTGATTTTTTTCTTCACACGGTGTACAAATCCCTCAAATTGCAGTGTACAAATCCTGAATTTTCCCCATTATCATTCCTCTATTTTTACCCAATGCATATCCCCTAGATCTAAGTAATAATATCTCATATCTATAGTGATAGAGTGGTGGAGTGGCTTTTGTTTCACCTATGTGATCAAAGGTTCAATCCTCACTTTCAACATTTATGGTTTGATATCCGGGTGAAGATCGAATGTGGGTGGCGCCGGTTCGAATCTGATGGGCGGCGAGGTTTTACCGAGTTCTATAACACTGCCGTGCCTTCGGGCGGGTGGGGCTCGGGTTTCCGCGCATCAGGAGAAGGCGGGAGCTGCTGGAGGTCGAGTAGTCGATTCTTGGGCACGGCGCCCCGCAAAAGTGGTTGCCACACAGTTATTCGCCGATAAAAAAAAAGTAATAATATCTCATGATCCTTCCATTTTCATGTTTTCCAATAAATGCATCATGATTTAAAGGAACCACGCACGTTAATATCTCACGATTCTTTTACCACACCGTGAACTAAGTCAATTAAACCCTTCACGTATCCACTGCTAGCACCATAAGCAACTAAATTACCATATTGATAGTGAAGTAACCGTTAGATTCACGGTAAGCGCCTCGACCCTCCTAAATTGAATTCAGTCCCTAGTGATCTCTTGAAGTTGCTAAACCCTATTCATATTTTATTTATTTATTTTATTTTAAACAAATAAAAAGGCATGAAAATACCTTAATTGTTTAGTTTTTCAATCTTAATTTTCCTATCTATTAATATCTAAATTTTGTTTAAATATAAAAAATTGTTTGAAATGCAAACCTACATGCTTATTCTCCCATCGGAATTGGCCATCGAGGACCTAACCTTCTCTTCGTGGTGAAGCTAACCAACATGGACGAAGTTTTGTAGGGGTCGGACGGTGCCCCGACCTTCACTTTTTTTTCTATGTAGTGTAATTTTACATGTTTTTATCCGGAAATTTTATATGTATTAAGTCCGGCCTCTCCGTTTTAAGGGCCCCGGGATTTTTGACACCCACCGAGTTTTTTTTTTTTCAAACTCCACCACTACTAACCGGTATTTCCTTGTGTAGGATTTTTAAGGGGATATTTGGCCTTGAGAGTTGAGATAAAGGATTTTTAAGGGGATATTTGGCCTTTCGTTATCTCAGGTTAAAGAACATTATTGAATTCAGTCCCTAGTATCTCTTGAAGCTGCTAAGCCCTATTCATATTTTTATTTACTTTTTTTATTTTAAACAAATAAAAAGGCATGAAAATGCCTTAATTAAGAAATATTAAATTAGATTATGTCGTCATGTTTAGTGGATATAAATTTCAATTGCTTGTTGTCATTTTCCATGCTTTACTTGACTATTTACTGAACCTATTTGCACAAAAAAATAAAAAAATAATTGTACATAAAACAAGACACATACGTGTTCTCCAAACCATGGGACTTTTGAAAGTGATACGTTGACACTATACAACAAATAAATCTTTCATTTTCTAATCTATTCATTCCTTTATTTTATTTGCCACAAACTAGTTCCGATCCTACACGCCTCTTCTTCATCATCCACTTCACAATTGACCACTCTTGTACATCATGCTTTACCAACTTGTACATCCATACCCATCCTCCCCATCAATACTTTTGAACCACTTTCATGCTTCAAACACTTGTACATTCATCTACATCTTGCATACATGTTACATACATGCATTTTGCCAAGACTTTTAGCTAAGAATAGACATTAATCACAAACATATCGTGTCCCATAAACGAGAAAGGTAGAACTGATCTACAGTTTAAGCCTAAAAAAGCGGTTAAACTAATCAACCCGAACATCATTGACTATAACTAAGATATTTAAAATCATGTAACCGAACATGACTCATATGACCCATTTACCTAAATCACCGAGACAATAGTAAACAAGTTGAAATCAAAACCATAAAGTGTGCACTCGTACGACCAATTCATCTAAATGATTCTAGACAAGTAGTAAACCCGCTCATCTTAGCGAATCAAATGAATGATAAAAGGGTATAATCAAACCATAGATTCATGGGTTGTAATAAGTGAATTAAACAAGTCGTAAAAAGGTTGAACTTGTATAACATACATCTTTTAAATGGGTTGATGGATTATACAGTTTAATTAAACGAGTTACACATGTCAGCTTAAACACAACATTTCTAGTGAATAGAGTAGACGTGACGACCTAAAACTAAACTGTTTCCGGATTATCAACACGGCATTTCTAGTGAATAGAGTAGACGTGACGACCTAAAACTAAACTGTTTCCGGATTATCAATGGCGCCACCAAACCGTTCCCGGATTATCAATGTCGAGTCGAAAATTACCATAACCCACTAGAACCAAACGATACACATCTAGTTGCTATAAATTCTGGCATCAAAACCCAAATCATATCACATAAAAACATTCACAATATTCTACATATACATTGCATATCTACTCCTGTACATTTAGTATACAATTTTCACCTTCTTTCTTTCAACCACGTGTATGTATGAAAATCAACATAAAACCTTATGCTAAGTTATAGTAACCATTATATATCATTTTTTTTCACAACTATACTATATGTTCATATGTATATTCACTTTTCTATAGAGTAAAACTTGAACCCCTCTTACCATTTCGTCACAGATAATACTACTATAGCATGCGACGAACTACATGAAGGTTAAAATCCACAGCACCCTTGTTTTTCTTTCACCCCGGTGGATTAAAATGGTGCACGCCGAGGTATGCCCTTTCTCCTACTCGAATTCCGGTGGTTGGATATTGGTGGGGTGCCCGGAGACATGTTGTGGGTGGTTTCATCGCCTGATGTAGATGAAGACGACATTTCAGAATGACCATTTCGTGCATAAAGATTGTACTGAAACATAGGGGTGTCGATGAACACATGTGGCTTTCGCACTTTCTTGGGTGTTATTGGCTCGTCTGGCTCGTAACTATCGCGGCCATGTTTCATCTTTTGTGTGAAGCTCAATTCGCGATCACCGCGCTTCATACCACCAAGCTAAACATAGAACAACCATAAATCAATAATTTGCAACACCTTCAAACTCAAATGTAGTTGACTTAACTATATGTATGAAATGTGCTTTATAATTAAGGGCGTAAACAAGCCAAGACACTCGCAAGCTACTCGAGATTGGCTGGCTAAAAGTTCAGCTTGAGCCAAAGCATGAGCTAGAGCCTAAAAATAATTTTGTTTAATAAATGAGCCTAAGCTCGAGCTTGCTCATTTACACCATTAAATGTGCACAAAGGGGAGTAATTTATACCTTGCAACCAAGGGAACAAAACCGAAAGGCATCAACAAGGCTCCGACCGCAAATCTCACAATGATTGGTGACACCTTTACCGGGTCTAGGCTGGGGCCGTTCGTTCAAGAACACAATCTTCGCACTATTGATAATGTAGGTTTGCACACATGTGATGTCCAAAAACCTTTGAATCTCACTAACCCTAACCACGTTATGGTACGAAGATCGCCGAATCTAATCAACCACAACAAGAAGTTAATAACAACATTACATTCTACACTTAAATTCACAAAAAAAACAACAATATTATTCAGTCAGGCATTTCATCAAACACATAGGGTGCATAAACTTTAATCAACAAATTTACCTGCACAACACGATGATCCTTGTGGTGGGTCAAACAATACGAGCACAGAGCATCACCACAGCAATCCAGACAAAACATATTGCATTCACTTTTATTAGCATCACCATGGAAACGACAAGTATTAAAGTAATCAGCTTTTAGCATTGGTATCAACCATGGAGGACCAAAATCTTGATTATCCATTTTCCCAATAGGACTCACCTAATTAGATACAGTTTATGTTAGCATTCATCAAATAAAAAGTGGGTTTAATATAATAAACAAAAATACTTTCAATAAACAAATAAAGACTCAAATCTTTATGTAGTTCAAGAAAACATATATTACCATGAGTTTGTTGAGGATTAACTTGCAAGCTTCAATCTTTAACCTGTTTTAAAGAAATCCAAATCAGATTAAAGGGATTAGAACAAACCCTTTGAATTATATAAAACAAAAAACATACATTTAAAGAAAAACAGAGTAAAAAACAGAGGATCAAAGAGTAGAAAAATACCTAGAAAAAACAGAGGAACTGTGTATGTGTGTGTGTGTGTGTGAAAGGTATATGAATGAGAGGCAGAAGGTGAATGGAGAAGGAGGAAAGACTGGGAAGGTCGAAAGGGATTGAAAGGAAATTGTAAGGCGGTCATGTATGACTGACTATTTATATTTTGATGACTATTTATATTATTTTATATGCTAATTAAAAAGATTTGATGATAAGTTTTGTAGCTTTTGGGTTAGGTTCACTTTGCACCCTCCATTGTTTTGTAATAATAACATAGTGGTGGATTTGGTTATGGGAATTCATTTCATATATATATTAAGAGCAAAATTATGAACCAACATGAGTTGGATTAAGAGTTATTGAAACTGTCTCTTGTAAAAATGCATGCTAAAAATGCATGCCCGTGCATTGGGTTTACCTTTCTTTTATAGTGATATATTCTTTTTACTAGAATAGTTTAATATATTTACGTCTTGTATATTTACATAATGCAGAACCCATGGTGAAGTTTGAAGATGGAATCGGCAGGGCCGGACTTATTATTTCTGATCGGTAGGGGCCTGAAGATCAAATCGGTAGAGGCCGAACTAAATTAATATAAAAATAACCTACGAAAATCACAAAATTTCACAACTGCACCAAAAACAACGGGGGGCGGGCCATCCTCGGGCCTCCACTATGCTTTGCTCCCTGGTAGAACCCACTATACATGTGACTTAGCAGTATCATGATGTGACCCACTCCTTGTGGTGTGGTGGTAAAGGTGTTGGTGTTTTAAATGAGAGATTGAAAGTTCATGGCTCATAAAAGGCAAAAATGGGTGTGTTTAAAGGGGAGAAAGATTTTGTCGTTCAAAAAAATAGGATTAGAGATGTGTGAGTTGTGTTAGAAAAAACATATAGTGGTAGTTAAAAAAACGTACGAGAGACTTTCGTGGTGAGATGATAATAGGACGTTATTTGGTAACACGACTAAAAAATAGTGTCTTGTATTTTTTAGGGTACCATTACTCATTACTTAGTTCCCGTTGGGTTTGTAAGTATAACTGTAAATATCGAGTTTATTTTATTTATTTATTTTAAACGACCAACAAAAACTCCATTAACTAACTAGCAAGGTGCTAGCAAACAAAATCCGAAATACATTGTCCGCATCTACAATCCGATATTAAAGAAAAAAAGACAATCGCCCAAATCAAAGTACAAAATACCCGCAAAAGCCACAACTATCCCATTTTTGTTTCTTCAAACTACGCCAAGACTCCCAAGACATATCCACCATTCTTGACCGATTTGTAACCAATAAGTAGCTCATGACCTTGATTTCTTTCAATATCTTTCCAACCGCCACTTGTTTATTATTAAAGACATGATCATTCCTGGCTCTTCATAATCTTCAAAACGTCATCAACACAACCGCATAAAACTACTCCTTAAGATGTAGTTTCTCGAATATTTAAACCCACATTAAAAACGGAGTTGATATACATCAAATACTCAATTAGACAATTACACTTCTATCAATTCTATAATTTAATAACTTTACTATACAGTTTTAGTATGTGTAAACATATTTGGATAATCAAACTGTATTATCTAATATCATACCCTTGTTAGACCCATATACTTTTTTAAATATAATATATTACACCCGTCATAAAATGTAAGTTTTAGAGCTTGTTCGGGTTCTTTTGTTGGTAATAACATGTGAATGATCTAAGATAGTAGAAGGGCTTAAATTGAAAAGTAAAGATTAGGGGACAATTACGGAAAGATGACGAAGGATTTGATCGACGGATATGAATGAAGAAAGAAATTCAGCGATGATAAATGCTGCTTTTTGGGTTATTTAATTTTTGATGATGCGGTCAAGTAGGCCCACACCTTGTGAGCCGTCCGATTAGAATCATATTCCTCATTTGCGTGGTATGTATATATTAAGGTAATGTTTTATATAAAAAAAATTATTATGGTGTGTATACACACACAAAATGCTTATAGCTACCCGTGTCAACCGTGTCGTGCTGACGGGTTGGGGGTTAGTGGGTTGAAATATACAACCCAAACTTGACCCATATTATTATTTGTATCAAATATTTCAACCCTAACCCTCACACACTAACACACATAAAGTCCGGTCAACCAAAACCCAACCTGTGTAACCCGTATTTTTAAAGTCATAAATGTTGACGAATTATAAACGGGTTGTTGGGTTGTAAGTAGGTTATCGATAACGTATTTAACAGTGAGTATGATTGTGACAAATAAATAATATGGTGTGCCAAAACTAACATTATTATAACTAACCATGTAAAATGAAAACGGAATGAACAAAAGCAAAAATCTATTTTTTTATTCTAAATACTTAAACAGGATGATGGGTTAGCCTGTTTTGAATACAGGTTGACCCGAACTGTTTTTAATACGAGTCAACCAGATTCCGACCTTTTTTTCGCATCACGTTTGTCACGTTTGGGTCGGTTTTTGGTTCGTGTACAGAATTGCCACCCCTAATCATGCTATCGTGTGAAGAAAGTGTCTACCCATTGCCTTGAGCGTTCATGTTGGACAGACAAATATGTAGAATTATAAGTAAGATTAAAGGGTGCGTGAGTTAGCCATAAATCTAAAAACAAGTACAATATATGAGTTGACTAAAAGAAATAATATTATTAGCAATGAAGATTTAAGAATTGTAAAATTTGTAGATTTTTTGAGACAAAATATGATTACATTTAAATGAGATGAAAGTAATATATTTAATATGAACAAATTTAGGGGATAAAATATTAATTATTGTTATTTTGAAATGTAAAACTCCTCAATCCTCATAATAGGGATTAAAGTTAATGTTTTTAGTTTTTTTACTTAAAAGTTGGTATTAAAATATGTGTGTGGCAGTGCGGTGGGCTACTGGGCTGTGGTAGGGTGGGGTTGGAATCCTGGCGAGGCTTGAAAGGGATAGTTTTAGTCAAAATTATAGATAAACTCCAAATAAACAAAGTTTATAAAATTAGCTAAAAGGAAATCAAATGGGTTAAAGCAGGTTGACAAATTGTTTTACCACATTATTTGTTTAATAAATGTTTTAAAAACCATATATACTTGATATAATATTTTTTTTTTTTGAACAAAAAAACTTTCAATAATTGTGAATATAATATCAATAAAAAAAATAAAAGCAACTAAAATACTAACAAAAATGTGATAAGAAACATAATTGTGTTAACTTTGGGGCGGTCCACGTGTTTCGGTTACGACCTCCTTTTCTATCTTATCTCCTATTTTGTTTAATAACTTTTCTTATTTTTTCTTTCTTTTTCTCCAACTTTTATGTGGTTTTCTCTATTTCTAACATATACTTTATCTTAAATTATTTTTATTACAAACTCTACTTAAATGACTTCTAAAGAATAATTCCACATATGATTTTATAAAAATAATATTTCAACAATGTAAATGTTTAATGATGTGATTTATGGGTTTGTGTGTTCTACATTATTCCATTTCAACATCAAGGTAGTATAATTGTACAAGAAACTCATATGTTCATTGCAATAATGCTAACAAAAGTTAATTTGTTTTGTATACATTATACACACATAGAGGTATAGGTACACATAAGACATCTTATACAAAATTAAGGATAAAATATACAATTTGAATCTCCTTTGTATGCATTAATACATCTGATTAGGAAGATATAAAGAGCTTAAGAATCAAACATTTCCTCCTTATCTTAGTGAAAACTTTGAAATCCAAAGGAACTCATGTATTTTGACTTAAATGCCTCCTAAAACATGTATGTTATAGTAACTGTCCAAAAAAAAAAAAACCCCTCGATCAGATTAGACGAAAGGTTTATTACACCACCAAACCAATGTCATGGAATATGGGGAGTGGAGGGGTAAAAGAGGGGCATGATTTGTCCTGTGGCGTGGCACATGTAAGCTTTATTTTTCAAGCTTAAAAATGATGGGGGTGATGAGAATTAATATTATTAGGGTTATGTTATTTGCACCGGAGTCACTTTTAGGGTTGCACAGCCCTCTGCAGCCCGTATGGGCCTCTACGAGTCACAGAGTTGTCAGAGCAATAAATGCCAACTGAAAACACCACCCTATACGACCCGTAGAGGCCTCTATGGGTCGTATAGGGTTGTTGACCTAAAAACCTGAACCTTATACGACCCGTAGAGGCCTCTACGGGTCGTATACATGTGTTAGGCTGAACATTCAATGACCAGACTGCATATACAGGTTGTCAGCTGACCTCTAAGACTCGTAGAGACCTCTACGAGCCGCAGAGGTATGGTAGTTGGGTGCAATTAAACCCTATACGACCCGTAGAGACCTACGTGAGTCGTATAGGGTTAGAAAGTACGAGGTATCTGAATAACAGACTGAAAATTCAGACTAAATCACCCATCTGCGGCTCGTAGAGGTCCATACGGGCCGCAGAGATATGGTAGTTGGGAGCATTTATAAGCCTCTGCGACACGTAGATACCCCTACGACCCGCAGAGATCTCTATCAGCACTTTAAACCATCAACTATGCATCATTTTCAGTCGACCATTTAAACTTTTAAAAAAATTCTCCGACGATTCCACATTTTCTCCGGCGAAAATACCATCTGAACAACCAATTCGTAACACAATGTCTTTGGGTTGCATGATGAAAGTATGGAGCCACGTGTTATAGTAACCGATTGTGACCAGGCATTGATGAATGCATGCGACATAGCAGCAAAAGACAAAAATATCATTTGTGAAAAACATTTTCCATTGTTGGTGGTAATAGGTACATAAATATCCATGCATACATGTTTCTTTAAGCACATAAATACGTAGATATACCCTAGTCATGATTTCTTAATTTTGGCGTTAACATGTATAAACTGGAAATCATGCAATGGAAGTGCCAGCTTCCTATAGAGTATTACCGGTTTATTACACATATTAAAAATGTTCAGGGAGACAGTAACTGTGGGTTCCGATCCGTATCTGTGGCTTAAGGGGGTGATGAGAATGGCTGGGCTACGATCCGCCAGGACTTGATGCATGAACTACTTGAACGCCATGCTATGTGGGAAGTGATGTACTCAAGGTGGGGTTGGTATCAGATCTCTGCCTTAATAGAGTCATTAGACTACTTTGGAAAAAGTAATCGGACCCGTGCCCCAAGACAAATGGATGGACTTGTCGGACCAAGGAATTCTGATTTGTGAGAGATATGGTGTGGTTCTTCAAATATTCCACCTTACAAGAGGATTTTCTACCAATTACTTCCCTGTGTTCACTCATCCTGATGACTTACCTAGACATCCAATCATATCGCTAGCCTTTGTGAATAGAGACCACTACATCGTGCTTACAGCAAAAGACGCTCCAATGCCACGTACACATCATTTTTGGAACCAAATGGTTGGGGGAACATAACATTCATACAAACCCATTGGTGAGGCTATATTGGGATCGTCTGCACAAGATCTTATGTTGTAATTATAACGTGTAATGTATTATTAATTGATTTTTTTCCGTTTACGCTCTTTTATAGATATAACAAGTAGTGAAATTTTTTTTATAAAACCTCAAATAACATGCATAAACTTAATAAACAAAACACAAAAAAAAAGGTTTTTATACGGGTCGTAGAGACCCTTACGGGTCCTGGAGGTCTCTACAGCTCGTAGAGTGTGGAAGATATATGAGCGTAGAGGCCTCTATGGCTTGTAGAGCCTCAAACATTATTTTTGATTAAAAAATAAAACGAGCTCATAGAAGAGCTCTATGGCTCATAGAGCTCCTCTATACGGCCCGCAGAGACCTCTGCGAGTCGTAGAGACACTCAGTGTTTTATATTCCCTTTTTATTTTTTTTAAAATAATAATAATTATAATAATAATAATAGCAATAATTATTTTTTTTTATTTGTTTCTCTACGACTCGTAGAGGTCCCTGTGCGCCGCAGGGCTACAAAGCTTCTCCTGTAAGCTTCTCTTTTAATTTATTTAATTTTAATTTTAATTCCCTCTATGGCCCGTAGAGGTCTTTACGAGTCGTAGAGAAACACTAAAAACGTTCAAAAGGGGGCGGGCTATCTGGTCTTCCATTTCCCCCAAATCAACACCACCCTCACCATCAACATCACCACCCTCACCATCGTCAACATCACCAACCCTCACCATCATCAACATCACCACCGTTCACCATCATCAACACCACCATCCTCTCCACCATCACCACCGTCTCCACCCTCACCATCGACGACCACCACCTCTGTTATTATCACCAACAACCATCGAAGCTCCACCGACGACCACCATCGTCAACATCACCACCGTTCACCCACCACCAAAGCTC
Source organism: Ambrosia x helenae (assembly GCA_030844895.1). Lineage (NCBI taxonomy): Eukaryota > Viridiplantae > Streptophyta > Magnoliopsida > Asterales > Asteraceae > Ambrosia > Ambrosia x helenae. The sequence continues at coordinate 101,046,630 of CM061231.1, forward strand.
TTTATAAACAGGTATATTATTATTACTATTATTATTATTATTATTATTATTAACTAGTTTTAGTTTCTGTTAGGTTATGTTAGGAATTTGTGTTTGTGTTAGGTTATGGTGGTATGATTTTTGTTGCCTTTTGTGAGAACATTCTGATGTTGCTAATTTGGGGTCAAATTGTAACAGATCAGATTGAATCTGGAAGAAATTAATTTGGGGTTTTATTGCTAATTTAGGGCCAATCTTTTGATGTGTGTGTTGTTGTTAATCCGTTATCTTCTGATCATAACTATCTTCTTTTATAACAAGATTCGTTAATCCTGTAATCTGGTTTGGGCATAACAAGTTTCTGTTCATATGTGATATACCATGCATGTTTAGGTATAATATATGATAGTGTGATAGATACATGCTTTGATATTGTGTAGGTAAAACAGTTTGCGCCTTGGGTCGGTTTATATTGGTTGATATTGTGTTTTGACGTCATCATCTCTTTATTTGCCGTGTTCATTCATCTCTCTTTTTTACTAAAGGCGTTTCAAGAGAAGCGCCTAAACTATTAAACTATTATAGTTTAGGCGCATCATTGAAACGCCTAAACTATAATAGTTTAGGTGCTTCATTGAACAATATCATTTGAACAAAAATGCCTAAACAATATCATTTGTTTCTTGCAGGTATGGCAGATGAGGTGCATGATCCGATGTTCGGGGGAACCTCGACGGTTACCCCCCACCCCCTGTCAGTTCCCAGAGGAGTCCACCGCGCACGACCGCTTTCTGAGGTTACGTGAGTGCGCAGTCTATGGATAACGGGGATTAGACTGGAAGGCGCTGAGAGCGTTAGGTGCGGAGGAGAGGGCGAGGCAGTGGGTTCCGGTTGGCAGCGTTTGGGATCGCTTGTTTATCATGTGCGACGGGGAGGCTTACAGGCCGATTGTTATTGAGTTTTTGTCGACATTTTGCTTCTGCCCACGTGTGGCTGGTGAGGAGGGGGACGAACTGGAGATCAACTTTAGGATGTTTGATCATGAGAAGCGACTGTCTTTGGATGAGTGGGCTACATTTACTGGGCTGTACGAGCCAGACGAGCTCGTACAGGATCATTACACTACAGCCATCCATAGGTTGGATTTGGATGAGCTAGCTGCATGGTGGCCCACTGATGTATTGCAAAATGCATCTGTTTTCGGTCTATAGTTTATATTATTTTCGAGTCAGTTTGTGTCGTTTTGTGGTATTTTCGTATTCTATTTAGTATTTTGTGTTGCACAGGAGTCCGGGCAAGAAAGGAAGTAAAATGGAGCTTAAACGAGAAAAGACGAGCCTCCGGACGAGTCGCGGTTGATCGGGAAGTCGAAAAAAGAAAAAAATGAAAAATTATGTATCGTCACGCTACGTGACGGGAAAGAGCACATCTAGTCACGCGACGTGACGGATCCCCCCTGATCCTGAAGCTGGTCACGCTACGTGACCACATCACCTGAATCCCGTCACGCTACGTGACGGGAGTAAAAACGTGAAAAACTTGGTTTTTGGCCCAATTTTGATATTAAAACCCTAGAACGGCCATGAATCGTTTTTATCATCACTTTTGACAAGGAGAAGCTGCTCTGGAGCACTAGGAGGTGAGAGAAAGGCCAAGGGTCAAGATTTTGAGCATTGGGATCGAGAGATTCGGGTTTTAATCATTCGGGTTCTTCGTTCCTTTGTTCTTTTGAGTTGCAAACTATGTTTCATGAACTTAGAATTGATTTTATTCTTGTTTTGAACATGTTTATTGGCTAGACTTTCATTACTACTTAGGTTTTGATGAATACTCATGATTGAATGAACGTTTTTTATGGTTTTTTGGAACTTAGACTATGGGTTGATGATTTAGTAAAGACTTTGATTATTTTTGATCTGGTGTATATGCGTACTTAGTTTTGTTCAATTGATAATTATTTACTCCACATGCGTTTTTGTGAATGTCTTTCATGTATGAATGCATGTTAGGTTGTGGACTGTGTGTTAGCAACTAGTTTATGGTAAATTGCTAGTGTTTTCCATAGGAGTGGTTTTTGTTGATTGGGTAGTTCTAGGTATTCTTCCAATTCCAATAGCTGTAAGGTGCGGGATTGTCGATATGTCTAGGGTGTTAAATTGCTAGATTTAGATGCTTTGTAAGAAGATCTTCCTAGTTTCCTTACCACTTCCTGCGTATCGAGTCAGGTCAGGTTTTCTATAGTTACCCCTTGCACTCTTAGTGTAGTGAGGCTTTCGCGCTATAAGGTAGACTGTCTAACGGGTACTTTATCATCAGAGTAGGTAAGCCTGTAAGGGTAACCTCTCAATCGGTAGTTTAACGGCTTATAGGTAACCTTAGGTTTCTCCTTGAGAAGGGTCGAGGGTCCTCTAGTTTATCCTGTAAGTTTAGTATCTGAAGATCCCGGTTCCATAGCTAGTTCCATAACCATATAAGTTCGTCAGTCATGAGTAGGATTCTAACCTAGGTAGTATTTCTACCATTATTTGAATTTGGTTCAGCTCAGTTCACGTCTTAAGTTCAGTTTAGTTTATTTTAGTTAATCTTTATTTTTCTTGAATTTAGTTTTTAGTAAACCCCCCTCAAAAATAATAAATAGTTTTATTTCAGTTTTAGATAAGTTTTCGAGTCTAGTTACCGTCTTCCATTAGAGTCTCGTGGGTTCGATATCCGGACTTACTTTAGCTTTACTAGAGTCGATAGGTTCACTTGCCTATCAGTAGTTTAGTTTTAGAGAGTCTAGAGTATTACTAGGTGTCTAGTTTTAGGTTTAATTTAGTTATTTTTATTAAACTACTTTTAGCACATCACCCACCATCGGTGGCGAGATACATATGGTGTCCCACAAGCGAAAGATAGGTATTATTTTAATTATTATTATTATTATTATTATTATTATTATTATTATTATTATTGTTGTTGTTGTTGTAAAATATTGTTGTTATTGTTTTACTCAAAACATCATTGTTCAGGTTTGCGAAGGCGTCTGAAAATTCCAACCCTTTGATTCATTACCTGCACCGCTGCCTTACTTTCTCTATCACGGTGCGAACACAGAGTAATGAAAAGGTCACGCAGATCGACCTTTTCTTTCTTTATTGCATGCTCAGGCCACGAGCGTGTGCCATGCATCGTTGCCTCGTCGAGCAGTTTTCGTCGCTCTCGCATAAGACGGATACTTCAGTCATAGCCTGTGGGGGGATCATCTGTGCCTTAGCACAGCATGCCCATGGTCCCCGATACTTCACGGCTACCAGCGACGGTGAGTTATTACTGGGACGCTTCATGCCGCACAAGCGGTGCCGTTATTTATTTATTTATTATTATTATTTTATTGTTATTATTATTGATATTATAATTGTTAATAATATTATAATTCTATGTTGCAGACTGTTAGATTTGGATTCGATGAGAAATATGTACATGGCAGAGAAGATGAAGGGTCACCCACCCAGATATTATCTTATAACCAAAAAGGGTGAGCCGGAGTATGTACCGCAGCCTTTGGTACATCGTGGTCTTTAGGAGGGGCATGCTGAGGTTTAGATGGTGGACATGGTAGAGCCGGTTGCGGAAGGCGGGGTAGAGGTGGAGATCCCGATGCCCGAGCCCGATCTTCAGGCCCAACAGCATCCGGGACGCGTTTTTCGGTCGCCGAGGATGACTTCAAGTGTGATGGATTAGATACAGCTGGTAGCAAATGTGGCTGTGGTGGCACGTCAGTGGCGGCATGAGGTGGATCAGTGGCGGGTGGGAGTGGATCAGCGGGTGAAGAAGATTGATCAGACTCTTAGTCTGCTGTTTGCGAGCGAGGAGGAGAGGCGTGCGGCTATGGGTTTGGGACCATTATCACGGCCTAGTGCAGGCACCCATGCCGGGACGTCCTCCTAGGAGCCAGGGATGTCCTCACTACAGCCGCCGCCCGTTGATGACACCACACAGAAGCAGTCGCCCCCTAGTAGTTTTATTTTGATGTGATGTATTTTTCTAGTACACTTGTTTACATTATATTATGATATTTCTTTATATTATGTTTTGACATGCTTGCTTATATTTGTCTGTTTATTTATTTAAATGTTTGTTTTACGTTTACACGCTTATCAAGACGACAACTGAAACAAAAACCGCTTACACGCATTTCAAGACGATAACGGTATCAAAGTAAAAGCCTATTATATAAATGTTTGTTATACGCTTACACGTTTATCGAGATGATAACAATAACAAAAAATGGTGTACATGCTTATCGAGACGACAACTGAAACAAAAAACCGCTTACACGCATTTCGAGACGATAACAGTAACAAAGTAAAAGCCTATTATATAAATGTTTGTTATACGCTTACACGCTTATCAAGACAATAACGGAAACGAAAAACCGCTTACCCGCATTTCGAGAGGATAATGGTAACAAAGTAAAAGCCTTTAACGCAAATAACGAACCTAAAAGTATTTATGTGCATCAATACGGCTTGTAGGGGCGTCTATTGATCGCAGAGAAGATATAGTGTTGTTCATTCCAAACCAAACGAAGGTAAAAGTATTCATGTGACCCTATGCGGGTCGTAGAGACCCCTACGGGTCGCAGAGGGTCAAAGTCAATAATTGCCAATGATTGGGACATTCTCTACGGGCCGTAAGGGCCTCTACGACCAATAGAGACATGTGTAAATAAGTTTTTTCAAGGTGCAAATAAGAGGAACATATTATTATTAGTTTGCATGTTAAAAGGCTTTTTTTTTAAAAAGCCAACAACAAGCCTACACCTCCCCCCCCCCCCACCACCCACACAATTAGCGAAAATGCATTGTTAGAGTTTGCTATTATATCATTACCATAATTAGGAAAAAATAACAAACCTAACAATATCTAAGGGCAAGTGTAGTGGAGCGTTATAGGGGAGTTGACGGCGAATTGACGGTGACTACTAGGCGGATTAGTTATCTTCTTCAATTTCAATGGTGAGTAAGGAGAGGTACAAGGTAAATACATGGTACGATGCTCCCGCGAGAAAGGGTAAGAGGTCGGAACAAGGCGAATCATCGAAGATGAAGGATTAGGGTATGACAAAGTTTTTTGTTTCAAACTTGCCGGGTGGTTGTGCATCTACGGACTTGGTTACGGTGCTTAAGGCTTTTGGCAACATTCAGAATACGTACATTGCTAGAAAGTTTGACAAGCTGGGTAAGCGTTTCGGTTTCGTTACTTTTGTGAATGTGAGTGATCCGGTAGGATTGGAGAAACAGATGTCGGATGTTTGGATTGGATCATTTAAACTCTTCATTGCGCTGGCACGATTTGTGGATGGGGTAAACAATGGATCCCGACGAAGAAGGTGGATGACATTCCGGTTCAAGGTAATGAGGAAAAGGGTAATGATACGGTTCCTGCTGTGGACAAGTCTAACGTGGGTAGTGGTTTAGGTGACGGAAGATCCTTCAAGGATACATTGTTGAATGTGGCCCGGTAGAGGAGATGAAGCATAGGGAGATTGTGGTGGATCCAAAGGTCAAAGGGAGCTTATTGTGGATGGGTTGTGGAGCAGTTGGGAGACTGTCCACTTTTAATAAGTTATCCAAGTTACGATTTTGGTTGAATTCGGGTGGTCATCATGGGGTTGGTATTAGGTATGTGGGTGGTTTATGGGTAGTGCTTTTGTTTGATTCTGTTGATTGCATGGAAGGTTTTCTTAAGAGTTCGGAGGTTTGAAAGGAGTGTTTTGATTCATTGGATAGATGGGATGGTCAGGCGATTCCCACGGAACGTGTGGTTTGGATTAAACTGTTTGGTTTACCGTTGGGGTTGTATGACAATGATTTCATTAATGAGATTGGAAGCTTGTATGGTAAAGTTATTCATCCGGAAGAGATCAGTGAAGGGAAGGTGGATCTTTCGTATGTTATGATTGGAGTCCTTTGTGAGCCGGGTAAGAGAATTAATGAAACAGTGAACGTTGTTTGGAACGAAGAGGTTTTCCCGGTTTTGGTGGAAGAAGAGTTAGGCGAGTGGGTTCCTGAATGTTTGGAAGAATCATATGCATATTCGGAGGATGAAGGAGCGAGTAGTGATGGCAAGAGTGTGGAGATAGAGGATGACGTTGTTAATAATATGGAGGAATGTGTCGATGTAGCAGATAACGAGGTTATAGGGGAGGAGCAAGTGCAGATTGGTAGTGATAGTAGGAATGAGGTTAATGTGGAGGAGGTGGTAAACGCAGACATTTTACGGGTTGACACATCTTGTAATGGGGATAAACTGGATGTAGCGATTGGGAAGATTAAGAAAGCTAGGGGTTTTCGAAAGAAAGACCGATCGCAGAAGTCTCCGTCTCCTCAGGGACAAGAACGACCAAAGAAAAGAGCCAGGGAGAGTGAAGATTTGTTCGATATCGATAGGTTTATATTCAACCTTAATGGGGACGGGGACAAGTTGGCTAGTAATAAGGAGATGGAGAGAATCGTAGATGGAGTGGAAGAGTCCGTTAATACCGTTATAAGAAGTGCCAGGTCTGAGTTAAATATAATTCAAGAGGTGTCACAGCCGTATGGTATTGAAGTTGAAGTTGTGGAAACGGTGAAGCTTGGTACAGCCTTGGGCGTCGAAGAATTTGATGGGTTCAGTGAATCAGTTGCAGGTGCTATTCAGGAGGAAGGTTTTCAACTTGTCGGTCAATGAATATTTTATCATGGAACATGTGAGGACTTGGTTCGGATCGAAAAAATGGGTGGTGCCAGAAGATGAAAGGGGAGAATGATATTGGTTGTATATTAATTCAGGAAACTCAATTTGAGTCTCTGGATAATGTTGATGTTAGTAGATTATGGGGTACGTCCGATTTTGAGTATGAGCACGTGGATGCTACGGGGTGTTCTGGAGGCCTGATTTCGTTGTGGAATCCTAAACTTTTCGCTATGTCTTCGGTCTTGAAGAGGCGTAATGTTTTGTTGATTTCGGGGTATTTAAATGATGGTGGTAGGAAGGTTAATCTTATTAATGTGTATTGTCCTCAACGAATTCAGGATAAGCGTGAGGTTTGGGATTTTTTAAAGTCTTTAATTTCGGACGATGGGGGTTTATGGATAGTGGGTGGAGACTTTAATTGTGTCCGTGATCGTCTTGAGCGGAGAAATTCTAATTTTAATTTGTTGGAGACATCCGAGTTTAACGATTTTGTAGAGGAAGCCGGTCTGCATGAGTATAGTCTTAAAGGAAGAAAGTTCATGTTTCTTTCAGGTGATAAGCTTAGCCGTATTGACAGGATTTTTGTTGATTGGTCGTTTATTAATGAATGGCCAAATGCGGAGTATCGGGTTTTAGACAGGGATGGTTCGGATCATTGCCCGTTAGTTCTTAAAATAGAATCTCGTAATTTCGGACCTAAACCTTTCAAGGTTTTCAATTCTTGGCTCCTCCATGATGGGTTCGATGAGTTGGTTAAAAGTACGCTTAATAGTGTAGTTTGTCAAGGGGATCCAGATGTTCGATTATTGCTAAAGTTTAAAAGTTTGCGTTCGAGTATTAATATCTGGAAGGAAGCTATGATTCAAGCTGAAATGCAGGAAGTGACATGTTTATCTAATGAAGTCAGGGAGTTGGAGGTTGCTTTGGAGGAAAGGGATCTAGTAGAAGAGGAGGTGTGGATTTTGGAGGAAGCGAGAAAGCGTTTGAAACAGCTTGATTATTTCAAAAGTAAAGATCTGAAACAGAAGTCTAGAGTGCGGTGGGCGAAAGACGGAGATGAAAATTCTAGTTTTTTTTCACGGGTCGATTAATAATAGAAGACTTTCCAATGCGATTGTGGGTTTGATAGTGGATGGGATGTGGGTGACTAAGCCGAAGGAAATTAAAAAAGAGGTGTTGCGTTTTTTCAGCAGTAAATTCGCTGAAGACGTTCCAGTCCGACCAAGGCTGAAGTGCTTCGGTTTAAAAACTTTAACCGGTGAACAAGCCGAGATGTTAATAAGTCCTTTTTTAGAGAAGGAAATCAAGGAGGCGGTTTTTCAGTGTGGTAGTGATAAGGCTGCAGGACCGGATGGTTTCAATTTTCGTTTTGTTAAGAGGTATTGGGATTTATTGGCTAATGATTTTATTGATATCTTTAATAAATTTTGCAGAAAGTGGTAATATTAATCGTGGCGCGGCGTCGAGTTTTATTACATTGGTTCCCAAGGTGAAAGACCTGGTTACTCTTGGGGAATACCGCCCTATTAATTTGATTGGGGTGGTTTCAAAAGTTATTTCGACGGTGCTTGCGAACAGGTTGAAGTTGGTTATGGATAGCCTCATTAATGAGACACAATCGGCATTCGTGGCAGGTCGATATATTTTGGATAGCCCTTTAATTATTAGTGAGGTGTTATCTTGGGCGCAGAGGAGAGGAAAGGAGCTATTTATGTTTTTGATTGACTTTGAAAAGGCATATGACAATGTTAATTGGGCCTTTTTGATTTCGGTTATGAAACAAATGAATTTTCCGGTTACATGGTGTAAATGGATAGAAGGTATCTTGAGTTCGGCGCGGTCTTCGGTTTTAGTTAATGGGTCGCCTACTTTTGAATTTGCTTGTGGTAAAGGTATTCGTCAAGGTGACCCTATTTCGCCATTTTTATTTATTATTCTCATGAAAGCCTTTTCGGGTCTTATAAAAAAAGCTATTGATATTGGGCAATTTCGGGGGGTGAATCTTCCTAACGATGGACCGGTTGTTTCGCATCTTCTTTACGCGGATGATGCGTTGGTGATGGGGGAATGGATTGAGAGTAATTTTGGTTGTTTAAGACGATTGCTTCGGATTTATCATATGTGTTCGGGTCTTAAGATTAATATTCATAAATCCATTTTGTATGGGGTTGGGAAGAGTGTAGAGGAGGTTGGTTTCATGGCGGCATGTATGGGATGCCGAGCGGGAGAGACGTCGTTTACCTACTTGGGCATACAAGTTGGTGCGAATATGAATAGAATAAACAATTGGGAGCCTGTTGTGAAGGTTTTTAAGACAAGATTATCGAGATGGAAATCTAAAGTTTTATCGATTGGAGGAAGGTTAACTCTAATTAAGTCGGTTTCGGAGAGTCTTCCTTCATACTATTTTTCTCTTTTCAAAGCGCCTATTGGGGTAATAAATATGTTAGAAGGTTTGATGAGGCGGTTTTTATGGGGTGGTAGTGAAGATTCGAAGAAGCTTCATTGGGTAAGTTGGGATGTGGTGACTAGATCTATTAAACAAGGAGGATTGGGTATTCGAAAATTAGAAGAGCGTAACAAGGCGTTCTTGGTTAAGTGGCTTTGGCGATTTCGTCATGAAGGTGAAGCGTTATGGAAAAGAGTGGTGGAGGCGATTCACGGGTCTAGTAGAAATTGGGAAGCTTATCCTTCCAACCCGAGGTTCACAGGCACGTGGTCTAAGATGGTTAATAATGGGTATCGAATTAATGTGGATGGCTTCAACTGTATGAGTATGATTCGAGGTATTTTGGGGAATGGTAGGGATATTCGTTTTTTGATAGATTCATGGGTGTCTTGTATCCCTTTAAAATGTATGTTTCCGGATCTGTTTCGTTTAGAAGTCGCGAAGGATTGTAGTGTGGCTGAGAGACTTGTGTTTCATAACACGGTTTGGAGATTGGAATGGAATTGGAGGCGTAATCCCATGAATGAAACAGAGGAAGATCAATTGTTCGACTGTGTGCAATTGCTTGAAGGTCTAGCTTTAGGGCCTAATAGTGATCGGTGGGTGTGGGATTCTGGATCTGGAGAACAGTTTTCGGTATTTGAAATCAGAAAGTGGCTGGGTTCCGACCGGTTATTGCAGCAGAATTCGTCGTTTGAATGGTGTAAATGGCTCCCGATTAAGTGTAATGTATTCATGTGGCGTATGTTGATGGATAGAATTCCGACGAAAAGGCATTACAGAGAAGAAACATTGATTGTGGGGATATGAGGTGTAACTTTTGTAATGAACAGGAAGATTGTGTCAAGCATATTTTCACGGCTTGCATGTTGTCGTGTGGTGTATGGAATGGGATAGCCTCTTGGATTAATCTTCCTCAATTTTATTTTTTCTCGGTCAGTGACATATTGCAGATCTACTTGTCATCCGGATGGTCCAAGGTGAAGAAATCGGTTTTACTTGGCATTATTATTTTGACTTGTTGGCATATTTGGAAGGCTAGAAATGATCTCATCTTCAAGGATGTGCGCCGGAATGTGGTGGAAATTGTTGCGGACATAAAAGCGATGGGTTACATTTGGTTTACCAGTAGATTTAGCGAAGGGGCAATGGGTTGGCAGGATTGGCAAAGATTTTGTTTTGATGTAATGTAACCTGTTTGGTTTGGGGGTCTCCGTCTTGGAGATTTTCCCCTTGTTTGTGTGGTTATAATAAAGTTTGCCTTCCAAAAAAAATATGATTATGGCGCCCCATAGCGCCCCGTACACCACCCCCTTGGGCGTTATGGGGCGTTATGGGGGAGGGGCGTTATACACATAACCGGCGATATCCAAGATTAAATCATTTTTTAATCAATTTTCACACCCTATTCTTCTACACGGAATCAAATAATAATACATCTAATCAAATAATAATATTTTAATCCTCATGGAGCCCCATAATGCCCTTCTAATATTTTAATCACAAGGAGCCCCATAACACCCCACACTACACATACACTAATAGTTAAAGGGCTAAGAAGACGACAAGAGAGAGAGAGAGAGAAATGAAGTCAACGTCATTGCCCTATATTATTATCTTTAGAGCATTTACATTTCATTCTTTAACCTTATCTTTGTTACTTAACTAAAAATCGTCATTCCATAAATCAATTTCTATTTTTAATACTCTCTCATATTTCATTCCTCATTTATAAATTATAAGGTTTTGCTTTTATTTTTCTTAAATATAAGCTGCTCCTGTTGTAGTCGTATCTCACCAGGTAAGACAAGGCAACCACAAAATTTTACCTCCACAGATGGGTAAAAAAAACTAAAAATAAAACGGGTTAAACGTGATGTAAAGCGTATTTTAATACATGTTTATGTATCAATATAGCTTTTGAATAATATTTAGGGCATTAGTTTTTTATTAACATTTTTAAAACAAATGAACATTATTTTTGGTGGGCGTGGCCCAAACCGTATGTAAATTACCTGTTACCCAACTCATCCATTGAAAGATTTGTGCAATGCAAACATGGGTTTAATGCATTTGTGCATTGCAGGCTGTTCTAAGAGCTTGATATGCCTATTTTGCTGATAGGCCATTGAAAGAAATTTCACACATAGAGGTAAACAACAAAACATTAGATCAATCTTTTTGGTCTTTTAATCTTTGAAAACACGTTAACACGTTTGAATATCGGGAATTTCAGATGCCACTTCATAGGAAGTTCTGGTATCGAAAAAAGATACTGACTATATTTTCCTCGCGTAATGAACCTGCTGCAATGTGCGGGCATTACCACTAGTATTTTATTAATATTTTATTCACATGGAGCCCCATAACACCCCCACTACACATACTATAACACCCTAACCGATGGCGGAAACATCGAGGTGTCACGTATGAATGATTGTTCAGTAGCACATGGTATATATTGAAATTTTAAATACTTTATTCATAGCATAAATATCCAAATGGAACATTGTCTAAAAATCCCAAAATTTCTAGTACATAACATAAATTAAAGCAAACAACTTCAAATAACTTCATAATAATCCTTCGAGCATACTTTAAGCCACAACTTCATTGTTACCTGAAACATGTTAATTTTGAAAATATTTTTGGGTCAACAAAAGTTGGTGAGATTTACATAGGTTTGAATGTTGAATAAAAACTTGTACAATTCGAGTGTCATGGCAAGTCTAGTCCATATGTGAAAACAAAACTATTAGGTAAATCGAGTGCATAATCAAACCTTGTGACTAGAATATTGTGGTCCATCCCATACGCATATGGTTAACTCGATTTTGTTATATGTTCGATAACAATCACCCACGCTACCTATGTTGGAGGTACACAAATCCGGGTGGGTTTTCAGACCAATAGATCTATCATTGTATATCGTCGGCTGATCAATGTTAATGATTATGCTAGAATAATTGTGCTTACCCTAATAATGTTTAAGACATAATGCAACATAGAGTAACACAATGACACTTATGTTTGAATTGTAAATTGATGTTGTAACATGTTTCACCCCAAAATAGTGAAAAAGAAAAAGGGGCTATGTAAACTCACCTTAGTGCTAGAATTGAGTTCCTTGATATAGTATATTTGTGTAACATCGCAAATTTTTCCCAAATCTTTATACACAAAGACCTCGTTTTATACATCTTTTTATACACAACTTATATATATATATATATATGAAAAAAAATATTTCATGTCTAATGTATTGGTAAAAAAAAAAAATATATATATATATATATATATATATAATTATGTATTCATTGGACACACTTACTTGAACCCAACCGAACCTAATCATAACCCAAACCAAAACAACCCAAGCCCACTTCTGATAGCCCATGATTTCAGCAGGCCCAACAGTAACCCAGCCCAAGAAACCAAGCCCACTACCCTCTCCTTCCCTTTTCAGTCTTTATAAAAAAATAATGTTAGGGACGGGGATCGAACCCGGGTCCCTAACCGGTTCAACCATACACACACCACACACAACCAACTGCTCCAGCCATCACACTTGTTTCAAACCCCGCACATTATAATTATATCACGTTTTCGTAACATCTCAGTTGACTTGGAAAGTCAAATGAGAATCAAAGACTTACCATAATCTCATCATTTGACTCGTAATTGATTGGGAAATTATTGGTAACATGATTACCGGCCTGGAACAAGTCACGAACACATCAATTATCTATCAATTCATACCCAATTATACAATTATACGCGTGGAACATTCATGTCGTGGTCAAACTTGCCAAATCAAATACCTAGACCCGTTCACTATAAATTGAACACCCTCAAACCTACTACACTCGCCAATCATCTCAATTCAACCTCCAATTTCTCTTGAAACTCTCTGTTCGTGAGTTTCTGTTCAAATCTTTGACTTCAGGTTTGACCATTCGTTAGTCTTCGATTAAGCATTGTAAGTCTGATTTTGATTGTGGGTTTTATTGATCGGCACCCACACAACATAAACCCTAAGATTAATCGGGTTAATGTTGTGTGGATTGCTCGATTGCAGAATCTAGGGCTCGCAATTGAATTTTGGGGAAGAACACGTTTTGATTGTTAGTATTTATTTTAAATAAACAGCAACCAAACACAACCACTGGTCTAGACCAGGTGGTTGTGTCTGGTGCCCATCATCCGAGCCACGCGGGTTCGATACCCGGCAGTGGCAACCCTTTTTATTTTTTTTGTTCTTAATCAAAAACAATTCAAATTAATTATATATATAATACTTATATTTTATAAATTCATTTTAAATTATTAAAACTCTTTTAATAATTCTAAAAAAATTATTTTAAGTTAATCTGATGAAAAAGTTTAACTCACAATTTTTAGTTTTCAAAAATTCATTTATTTAATATATTTAATAAATAAATCAATTTATTCTATTATATTTATAAAATTCCATTAAAATATCAAAACAAATTTATAAATTCCCACAAAAATTATTCTGAGTTTTTATAACAATAAACTTTTCTGAAATGATTTTTATTTCAGAAAAATCATTTATTTAATATTTTTAATCAATTTTTGTTAGTTTTAATCATAATTAAATCATAATAAATTCAATTTTTAATATTTTTGCACCAAATTTTTATACAAATTATTTCTGAATATTTAGAACAGATATATAAATTTTAAACTAATAGTTCTTTAATTTTAGTATTTTTAAATATTAAAGTTAAATCTTGATAATTTGTTATAAATAGAATTAATATTCTATTTTAAAGAAAATAATTTTGTAAAAATTATTTTTATACTTTAAACACATTTTTGTGACCATCTTGAATTTAAATTTTATAAAAGGATTTTTGTCTAATTAATTACTAATATTCTCTCAATTATCAAACATTTTTAATAATAATCAAACAAGCATTTATCCCCAATTCGAAGCCCTAGAACATATACAATTGTAGACTAGATAGACTTAGACATATTTATTACCTTATTATAGGGTGATACTTGACACATTTGGGCAACACCACTATTCAATTTTTCAACAGATATAACATTTTGCTAAGGTGAGTTTTACATAGCCCCTTTTCTATTTATCACCATTTTTGGGGTGAAACATGTTACAACATTATTTATGCAATTCAATCATCAATGTGTCTATGTGTTTTTCTACGTTGCATTATGTCTTGAACATGACTAGGGTAAGCACAATTCTAGCATAAACATTGATCAACCAACGGTATACATTGATAGATCTACTGGACTGACAATCCCACCCGGATACGTGCCTCCTACAAAGGTAGCGTGGGTGTTTGTTACTGCAATATAAACGAGTGAACCATGAGCGTATGGGATGTACCACAATACAACAGTCACAATGGTTGATTATGCACTCGATTTACATCTAGTATGTTTTCACATATGGACTAGATTGCCATGACACATGAATTGCACAACTATTTTATTCGATTATCAAAACCTATGTAATTCTCACCAACTTTTGTTGACCCAAAATATTTTCAACTTAACATGTTTCAGGTTCTACTTGCTTGAAGATTTGAGTTAATGCTTGAAGATGTGTGCATAGTTTTATTCAATTTGATGTATGAATTCTTGTAGAACAATTGTATGTAATTTATCTAAATCATATAATAAGAATTATTATTTACCATGAGCTACTAAACAATCATCAATACGTGACATCCCGATGTTTCCGCCATCGGTTGGGGTGTTACAATTTGTGGCTCTTGTGTCCAACTATCACCCTATTTATAAGGCAATAATTGAGTAAAATGGAAAACTTAAAAGTCTAAGTTTTCTAGTCTACAAGTAGTTATAGGGTTCCTAATTTGGGGATAAGTATTTGTTTTATTATTAATTAGGTAAATTGTTAATAAAGAAAATTGGAAAATAAATAAATAAAAGACTATTTGTAGGTTTTTGATTAAGGATGGCCATATTATAAGATTTTAAGTATGAAAATAATATTTATAAAATTATTTTCTCAAAAATTGAATATTTAATATATTTATTTCTATTTGTCAATAATATAATTTAAATATCAAAAAATATTAAAACCAAAGAAATTTCAAATTAAAATTTATATTTCTTTTCTAAATGAACAAAAGTAATTTATGTAAAATTTTGGTATGAAAATATTGAAAAATGAATTTATTATGATTTATTTATGATTTAAAATAACAAAAATTAATTCTAAATATTAAATAAATGGGTTTTCAGAAATAAAATTTATTTCTGAAATACTTATTGACCTACAAGTTTAAAATAATTTTTGTGGGATTTTATGAAGTCGTTTAGATATTTTTATAAATTTTAAAATTATATTTAAATAAATTTGTAATATTTATAATATGTATGAAATAAATGATTCTTGAAAAACTAAAAATTGTATAATAAACTTTGTTATTAGATTAACATAAAATAATTTTTATTGAATTTTTAAGGCACTTTTAGTATTTAAAATCTATTTTTAAAATAATATAGTATGTATACGTATAAAAAAATGCAAAAAAATGGTTGATGTGCCGGAACTCGAGCCCGAGTCCTTGGCCGAGTCAGTGTCTTAAATCACAAGCCCAGACCGGTTGGTCTGGACTCTGAGAACGATAATAATTGATTTCAAATAGTTATAACTGCTACTTTGTTTGTTTTAATAACTGGTTTAGAAAAAGAAAACAGGGGGACGGGAGTCGAACCCAGGTCTACGACCGGTCCCTGTTTTAACATAGCGGGTTTATACCAACTAATCTACTGATCAGTTGGTGATAGGATTCAATTCGTTTGAAATTTAAATGGTTTATGCGTAGAGTTATTACCCCCAAATTCAAGAATACGAGCCCTAGCTTTCTCAATCGATTAAAATAGAGATCAATAGCCCCTGAAACATTGGGGCTATTGTGTGTAAGATGCCTATTAATAAAACCATGCAACGAATTTATACTTACAACGGTGCTAGAGCGATGAACGATTGGTCAAACGAAAACGTCAAACCAAGCAAGAAAAACACAGATTTGGAGGAGTTAGAGGATAATTTAGTTATGGGGATTTGATTATCGGTGCCTTGAGCTCGAGTGAGGGTTATCAGTTTATACTAATTCATACGAAATCATAATTTTAGAATTTTGACCCACATTAACTAGTACACGCGTGAAAACCCCAAAATTGGTAAGTTTTAATTGTTGATTAGCGTGGGAATGAAGCCAATTAAGTCGGCCAAAGTCATTCCTCAAATAACACGATCAAAAACACGTTAATTGGAGGCGTATTCGAAAGTATTGATTCGCAGTTGACTTTCCAAAAGTTAACTGCGTGAATAAGGAATGCATTTGTTTGTTTGTGATAGAGTAAAATCACCAAAACATGCTGCAGACCAGTTGGTTAAGACGTATGTGTATGTTGGGCTGGCCAAGGACTCGGGTTCGAGTCCAGGTCCTTGCCTTTTATTTTATTTTTTGCAATAAAACACTATCTTTTAGTTAATATATGTATATAATATGATTATATAAGCCCGAATATGTCATAAAATATATTTTATTATTATTTTTTTTTAGATCGTACTAGACTGACAAAATGCGTCGTTTTATTATTGAATAATAAACGTACATAATTGGAATTACGAAATGTTATAGTCTCCCTACTTTTAGGAACTTTATCCCGAAGTTGGAGTTGGAGAGTCTGCTGGGAAAAGGTGTGGGTATTTAGACTTCATCTGGTCCTTGCGTTCCCAAGTGAACTTTGGACCTCGTTTAGATTCCCAACGAACCTTAACGATCTGGATGCGACTGCGCTTGAGTTTCTTGATTCCAGTGTCCACGATCTCAACAGGTTTCTCGATAATGTGCATAGTTTCATCGATTTTCACATCTTCAAGAGGGACATGGAGGTTCTCATCTGCTAAGCATTTCTTGAGATTTGAAACATGAAACGTTGGGTGAACATTATTTAGCTCAGGTGGAAGATCAAGTTTGTAAGCCACTTTTCCAATCCTGTCAAGCAGTTTGAATGGGCCCACGTAACGAGGAGCTAGTTATCCCTTTTTTCCCGAAACGAATCACTCCCTTCCAAGGAGATACCTTAAGATGTACTAAGTCCCCGACTTGAAATTCCAAGGGCTTTCGACGTTTATCAGCATAACTCTTTTGTCGACTTCTAGCCTTGAGAAGATTATCCTGGATTAATTGAATCTTATCTGTGGTTTCCTAGATCAGTTCAGGTCCAGTGATTTGGGCTTCACCAACCTCGGTCCAACAGACAGGTGAACGACACTTACGACCATAAAGTGCCTCAAAAGGAGCCATGTTAATGCTGGCATGATAACTGTTGTTGTATGAAAACTCAACCAATGGAAGATGAGAATCTCATGCACCACCAAAATCGATGACACATGCCCTGAGCATATCCTCAAGTGTCTGGATAGTTCGTTCAGTCTGACCATCTGTTTGAGAGTGATAAGCAGTGCTCAGGTTTAACTTGGTACCCAAAGCGTTTTGTAAAGAATCCCAAAAGTGAGAGGTGAAACGACCATCACGATCAGAGATGTTGTCCAAAGGTATACCATGTCGACATACGATTTCACTTACGTACATCTTTGCCAACCTTTCCACAGAATATTTCTCACGAATTGGTAAGAAATGGGCTGACTTGGTTAAACGATCAATGATTACCCAAATGCTATCATAACCTTTGGGTGTACGAGGGAGTTTAGTGATGAAGTCCATTGCTATACTCTCTCATTTCCATACAGGAATCTCTGGTTGTTCAAGCATACCAGAGGGTCGTTGATAGTCAGCCTTAACCTCGGAACAAGTGAGACATTTTGCAACGAAAAAAGCGATATCTTTCTTCATACCAGGCCACCAATACGAATAACGAAGATCTTGGTACATTTTGTCAGCACCAGGATGGATAGAATAATGAGTCTTATGAGCCTCGTTCATAAGGAAGGTACAAAGGTCATCACGGTCAGGAATCCAAAGTCGATTGAGAAAATAAAGTAGACCATTAGGTTTGGTTTCAAGTTGAGTCTCAGCACCACAAGACATTTCCTCGTACATGTTACCTTGGGTGACTGAGGTATGTTGAGCCTGGAGGATACGATCCTGAAGATCAGTATGAACCCTTGCACAATGAAGTTTGATGTGCTCTTTACGACTGAGTGCGTCTGCCACAACATTCGCTTTACCACTATGGTAGCGAATCTCGCAATCAAAGTCGTTAAGTAACTCAACCCAACGTCGTTGCCTCATGTTAAGATCTTTCTGGTTGAAGATATGTTGGAGACTTTTGTGGTCTGTGAAAACCACACATTTGGTGCCATAAAGGTAGTGTCTCCATATCTTAAGAGCAAAGACGACTACGCCCAATTCAAGATCATGGGTGGTATAATTCTTTTTGTGGATCTTGAGCTATCTGGACGCATAAGCAATAACCTTGCCTCGTTGCATGAGAACACAACCAAGACCTTGGTTTGATGCATCACAATAGACCACGAAATCATCATTACCATCAGGTAGAGATAGAATAGGAGCTTCACAAAGTTTCTGCTTAAGAGTCTCAAATGCTTCCTCTTGTTTTGGTCCCCACTCATAAGGTTTACCCTTGTGAGTTAAGGCAGTGAGAGGAACAACGATCTTGGAGAAATTAGCAATGAATCGACGATAATAACCAGCTAAACCAAGAAAAGAACGGACTTCTGTTGGAGTTTTAGGAACACTCCAATTTTTGACAGCTTTGATATTTGCGGGATCAACATGAATTCCATTCTCATTGATGACGTGACCTAAAAATTGAACTTCCTTAAGCAAAATTCGCATTTTGAGAACTTGGCATACAGTCGTTCCTCTTTAGGAGATCCAAGATTAAGTGAAGATGTTGTTCGTGATCAGATTTTGACTTAGAGTAAATCAAAATGTCGTCAATGAAGACGATCACGAATTTGTCAAGGTAGGGTTTACAAACCCGATTCATTAGATCCATAAACACTGCAGGAGCGTTGGTCAATCCAAACGGCATGACCATGAATTCATAATGACCATAACGTGTACGAAAGGCCGTCTTGGGAATGTCTTCTTCGTGAACTCTAAGTTGATGATAACCAGAACGAAGATCAATCTTCGAGAAGTGGGTTGCTCCTTGAAGTTGATCGAAAAGACCGTCAATCCTAGGTAAGGGATAACGATTCTTGATGGTGAGTTTATTAAGCTCACGATAATCGATACACATCCTGAGGGATCCATCTTTCTTCTTGATGAATAACACAGGGGCTCCCCATGGAGAAAAACTGGGTCGAATGAAACCCTTATCAGAGAGTTCATGTAGTTGACTGGCAAGTTCTTGCATCTCAGAGGGTGCAAGACAATAAGGAGCTTTGGCAATTGGATTAGCACCAGGAACAAAGTCGATTCTAAATTCAACTTGACGAGTAGGAGGCAAACCAGGTAAATCCTCTGGAAAGACTTCAGGATAGTCCCGAATGATTGGAATATCTTGGATACTCTTGCCCTTGTCTTTCTTTTCTATCACGTTAGCCAAGAAAGCCATATACCCCTTTCGTAAGTATTTTTGAGCAGTCGTACAATACATGAGTTTAAGTTCACCACGAGGTTTCTCACCATAGATCTTCAAAATGTCACCAGATTCAAGAGGAATGCGAATTACTTTCTCAAAGCATAAGATTTCGGCACGATGGTTTGACAACCAATCCATGCCTACTATGACATCGAAACTCCCAAGATGCATAGGAATGAGGTTGATAGGGAAAGTATGTTCATCAAGGTTCAACACACAGTTACGTATAGCATAATCGATTGAGATAGATTTCCCATTAGCTACTTCTACCACTAGGGGTTCCTCTAGATTAGTTTGGGGCATGTTAAGTAGGGGTTCAAATTTAAGTGACACAAACGACTTATCTGCACCCGAATCAAATAGTATAGAAGCATAGTGGTTATTAACAAGAAACATACCATTAACCACTTCATTGTTGTTGCGAGTTTGATTAGCATTGATGTTGTATGCGCGACCATGAGCACCTTGGTTTTGATTTTGGTTACGGTTTTGGTTCTGGTTACGATTCTGGTTCTGGTTTCCACGATTGGGGCAAGCATTACTATAATGATCTGGGCTGCCACACTCATAACACTGACCACGAGCAGGCCTATTGTTTTGTTGGTTGGAAGCTGGGGCATTTCTAGCAGGGTTATTCTGGGCCGCAGGGACATTAGCAGGAGGAATCCGACAAACATTCACGAGATGCCCATACTTCTGACAATTAGTGCAAAGACGACAAGGCGCTTGGGTTGGGAGGTGATACTTGCAGGTATTACACAAAGGATGGGGTCCAACATATGGTTTCTTGTTGGGTGGAGGAGTGGCAACCATCGTAAAATTCTTTGCCTTGCGTCTCTTGTTGGTGGAGGGCTCAAACTTAACCTTGACAGCAGGTTGAGGAGTATCCTTCGCAACAGCTTTCTTTGTATTTTTGCGAAAAAGAGTACCATTTTTCACATGGTTATCAGTCAAAGTAGCTGCTAGGCGTTTGGCTTCCTCGAGAGTGGCAGGATTTCTTCCCAACACAGTATCTTGAATCTGCATGGGTAGACCTCCAATATACTTCTCAATAGCAATAGGTAGGGGTGTGACCTTGTGAGGTAACAGTAGGCTCAGTTCATGAAAACGAGTGTTGTAAGCCAAGTTTTCCCCACTGTCTTGGACAGGGACATGGAACTCATCCTCTAACTTCTTAATTTCATTACGAGGACAAAACTTTGCCATCATAACTTCCTTAACTTGCTCCCAAGTCATAGCCAGTGCGACTTCAGCCCCGCGAGTCCTTTTCTCTTCATTCCACCATGTGAGTGCCCGCTTGTGGAGGACACTCATAGCATAGCGAACTTTGAGGTTATTGGGACACTCGCTATTAGTGAAGGTATTTTCGATACCCCCGAACCACTGAAGAAGACCAGTGGCTCCTTCATCCCCGCTAAACTTAGGAGGGTTGCAAGTATTGAAGTGTTTGAGGGTGCAGCCAGTTGGACATTGATGTATTGTAAAATACATCTATTTCCAGTGTAAAGTTTGTATAGTTTTCGAGTCGTTTAGATAGTGTTTTTATTAGTTTTAGGCTTGTACCGGTCTATTTTATTTAGTATAGGTTTTTATAGATTTTTATTAGTTTTGAGTCATTTTTAGTACTTATTTATTTATTTTATATTTTGGTAAGTGTTCGTGTGTGGACGTCGGAGCGTAAACGATGAACTTTGGTCAAGCCCAGAACACCCGAGTGTAGAGCACCAAGTTATAATACTATAAATAATAATAATAATAATAATAATAATAATTAAAAAAAAGGGTAAGCTTGGGCCGAAGCCCAAGCCAAAACCTAAACTTAAGTCGGTCACAAACAAATGGCAGGAAATAAATATGGATATATTTGATTCAAGAATTCATTAGTTAAGAATCATTCACAAACATATCATTTTATTCTTGAAGTCAAGTCAGCCGCAGCAGTAGTAGAACGACCAAGAAGCTTCTAGAACATAGCAGCCTAGGGAGGAGAAGTGAAGGGCACGAAGGTCTCGGGTGCGCTAAAGATTAATTATTTGAAGACCTAGTGGTTTGTTTTATCGTTTTTATTTATTTAGAGACATGTTTATTATTGTTTTTCGAGACTCTATGACTATGTTTCTAATTATAATTATGAACTAGACTTTTATGGTTGCTTAGGTTTATGAACTAGACACGTTATTTGCAGTATTTAATGATTTTTGGTTTTTAGTTTGATGTGTAGAATTACATGAATTTAATTCTATTGTTGGATTTGATATATGTGTGTTGGTGTTGATTTTATTTGAAGTTTGTTTATTGGTTTTGTGGAGCTAGGCATGTAGAGATACCCCCTAGGTCTTGAAATCAATCTAGTTCGTCAACTTAGGTTAGCGTGCTAGTATTTGGAGTTGGAGTACGACACAAGTATAACAAACTAATATAATAAATTAACTAAGACGTGCAGTCCATTCTTGAGGGTGAGAAATCTAACTCGATATTGTTAGGTAACTAACTAGGCATTGTTCGGTAGTTGGCAAGCGCTAGGGCGGGAGTCGCTACTTGTCCGTGTTTAGAGTTTTCCTAGGTTTTCTTCAATAGAGTTTAAGTCTGCTTTATAGTTTGAGGGTTTTAATCCAGGAGAGGTTTTAATCTGATTTCTGTGGGATTTTGGTACGCTAGGGCGATCCAGATCCATTTTAGCATTTCTACACTTGTCCCGCCTTGAGTCTGGTGAGCTATCCTTGACAGGAGGTTTATTAGATAAGAATAGGGTCTCAAGTTAATTACCAGATTCATGATTTATTGCTAGTGTCTAGGGATTTTACCTAAGTAACCAGCCTTCTTCCTATCTGATTTCTCCAAGTTCCTAGTTCCCATAAGCAGCTGAGGTTACTTTATTTATATTTAGTTTCTTTTAAGTTTTTAATTATTAGTTTAACCCCCAATTTAAGTATATATTTATTTAGGCTAGTATTCGGTATAGGTTGTGATCTAGAGTTGCATTCGCGTCTTTGGGTTCGATACTTGGTCTTATCTGTTTACTGCTTTTCGACCGGTACACTTGCCGTGCGTGTGTAGTTTTTAGGTGAGTCGTTTTAAGTAAAGCTTGTATTATTTTTATATATACATTTACACACATCAAGTTTTTGGCGCCGTTGCTGGGGACGCAATTGGCATTCTTGATTACTTCCCAAACCGTTTGTCTAATCTTTTACTTTGTAAATAGTTTTTGCTTTTACTTTTTATTATTATTTATTATTTTTTATTTGTTTTTATTCATAATATATATATTCTTTTTAACATGTGTGAGATCTGCGGAGGACCCCATTTTACTATAAAATGCCCAAATTCATCGGGGTATTCCGCATGTTACTATGCCAACGAGTATTTGCAGCCGCAGCCATATCAGTCATACCAGCCTTCATACCCGCAGGCTAACCGGTGGTTTAACCCTGCAACATCTGAGTCACTAGATAGAATAAAAAGTTGGCCTGATCGTCTACAAGCTGAGATGTATGAGGAAAGGCATGGTGGTAGCTCGTCAGAGTATCCACCTAGCCAACATTTGTATCCACATTCCGATTATCGAGATGTCTCGTCTCACACTAGGCCCGACTTTGCCGCCCTTGTTTCTAAGCAAGACGCCTTCCTTGCTAATCAACAGCTCATGCTCGAGGATATGCGTTCTTTGCTATCCATGCGCACCGACTATTTGAGGGAACAAGATGCGGCACTTGAGAGGCTACAGGCTCAGGTGGATGAACTGAAGACCATAATGGACGTTGAAGTCCCACCTCCAGTTCAGCAGGTTTGTTTCACATATGATGATCCAGACGAGATGGTAACACTTACATTACCTGATTGTATTAGGCCCGTTGCTGAAACTGTTTGTCCTTACTCATCTGATTCTGTGCATGATTTAACTGACCCATATGTGTCTTTACACTTGTCTTGTGAGGATGATATTTTGCAGGATTCAGGGTTAGATCCAGAAATCATAATGAACGCCTTAGTCCCACCTTTGGTTCAGCAAGATGAGCAGCCTTGCCAGATCTCTAGTTCCACAGCATATACTTCGGAGGCAGTTGTTTGGAGTGATGATGAGGAGATAGAAAGGATAGCCTGGGACGCATGCAGGAAAACCATGATTGAGAAGATAGGGGAGGCTAAGGAAGAAGTGGTGGAAGATGAAGACACCACTAACCTGCTTGAAGAAGCAGCTGATGGGGAAGCAGATTTTGGTGACGAGTTGGTTGATTTGTCAGCTCCAGAAGTGGACAGAGATTTTGACCGAGTTTCACCAAACAAGGAAGATGAGAAAGAAGTAGTGGTGGAAGAAGAAGAAAACCACAGCCGGCCCGTGCAGGCATTGGATATTACACTGCTACTAGTGCCACCACCATGGCCACCACCACGGGAGAAGGCGAAGAGGCACCTGGACCGACACAGGGTGAGGGTCAGGAGTTGCAGAGACAACAAGTCCCCTCATTACATGCCAAGAATTAGGTTTGGTCTAGGTAAATTTAAATATTGGTGGCCCGACCCATTTAAATTCGATAAAATATTTTTCAATTCCACTAATGTAATTTTGCTAAATAATATGGACCGGGTGGAATTAAACGGGTTGGATCGGGTCCAGATAAAAGAGAAGCCCCCTGATTAAGGTGCTGTTTGTTTTTTCTGCAGAAAAAGGTCTGCAGTCTGCGGACCACATCTGCAGACATCTGCAGGAGAAGAGGTGGACCAAAGGTCTGCAGTCTGCAAGAAGAAGACTGTTTGTTTGTTAACATCTGCAGGCTGCTGAAATAAACTTAAATTTAAACAAACTGAGTTTTTACAACAGTCTGGTGGTAGATGGTGGTGGTGGTGGGTGGACCATGGTGGTGGCTAGTGGTGGACGGTGGTGGGTGGTGGGTGGTGGTAGTGGTGGTGGTGGGTGGACGGTGGTAGGTGGTGGTGGTGGGTGGTGGTGGGTGGTGGTGGTGGTAGTGGTGGTGGATGGTGGTAGGTGGTGGTGGTGGTAGTGGTGGTGGACGGTGGTGGGTGGTGGTGGTAGTGGTGGTGGTGGACGGTGGTAGGTGGTGGTGGTAGTGGGAGGTGGTGGGTGGTGGTAGTGGGTGGTGGTGGTGGTGGTGGGTGGTGGTGGACCGTGGTGGTGATGGACGGTGGTGGTGGTGGTGAACGGCGGTGGTGGACGATGCTAGGTGGTGGTGGTGGGTGGGTGACGGTGGTGGTGGTAGTGGCCAGTGGGTGGTGGTTGTGGTGGGTGAGGAGAAGAGAAGAGGAGAAGACCTTTGAAGACCTTAGAAGACTTTGGTCCAAGTCTGCACCAAGAAAAGGTCAGGAAGAGCTTTTGGAGTGAAATGTCTTCCGAAAAACAAACAGTCTGCCCGCCCCAATCGTCTGCCCGCGTCTGCGCGACGCAGACAAAAGAGGTCAGAAGTGCTTCTGGGAGAAAAACAAACACCACCTAAGTTTAAGTGTGGGGAAGCTTTGTAGAGTTTGTAAATTTATATTTATACCTATTTATTTTTTTTCCTAGCTTTTCATTTTTTTTATTTGTGGTTCATCAATCGGTAGTGGTTCATAGGTTTTTATTTTTTATTTTATTTTTTTTCTTTTGTTTTTTTTTTTTTGTGTCTTTGAGTCTGTTTGCAGGTGTGCGTGTTTGCTTAGGTAGAGGAAATTTCACCATGAGCGGATCCCATGTGTTATCTTTATATATTTTATGAGTGGGAGTTTTGGTAAAGGTTTGGGTAATAAAAGATTTTTTCTTAAAAAAATAATAATAATAAAACAAAATTAATCAACTTTCTGTGAAAAAAGGTTCTTCGCGTAATGCGGAGAGCCTGGGCTGACCTATTCGCCTCATGCGACCAGCTATTACCCCGGAAAGTTATATTTTTTTCGCTTGCAACGCGTGTTGTGATCACTAGTGTCCTTCACGTTGAGTGAGAATAAGTTTTTTTTTTCTTTTACCCATTTGGTTCTACCACCATACACCGCCAGTTTGCCAAGCAGGTACGTCTTCTTGTTTGTTATATTATGAGTCTAAGTTAGTAGTTTGAGGCTTTTTATTTTTGTGTGGTTCGGTATTATGCTTGGGTTTTGTTTGTTTCGTTTTGCGCAGGTTTGGATTGCACCACCCGTACTCAATCTCCATTCGGGTGATTCCGGAGCTGTTTATCATTTATCAAGGCAAGCCCAGAGTTTACCATTTTGTCAAAGCCGATCGCGACCAAAATTCTATACGATCGAGCTGCATTGGACTAGTGTTTTGGAGCTTACGAAGAAAAAATTAACCAGCTAAGTCCTTTTCAATTTGCCCTTGTCTTTTTATTTTATTATTTTTTGTTTTGAGTTGTATTCTATTCCTACATTGAGGGCAATGTAGAGTTTAAGTGTGGGGATAGGAAACTGTCATTTAGTCTGTATATAGAGTCATTTTGAGTTAAAAAAAATCAAAAATCCAAAAAAAAATATAAAATAAAAAAATAGTTGAAATTTTTTTTAAAAAAAATCAAAAAATTTGAGAAAAAAAATGTCCATGATTTTGAAGTTTGCATTATAAAATATGGAAAATGATAGATAAAATCAAGTGTCTGGTTTTCAAATATTATATGTATTAGAAGAATAAATAATTGAAAGCGTGTTGACTTGGGATGTGTGGGTAGGCCCAGCCGGTAGAAAAGTTTCCTTTGAGCTAATACACCTAAATATATTAGGATACCTTGTGGGTTCTCATCTAGGAAAAAATGGGGAAGCTGAAACCGCCAATAATAGTATAAGGAATACCGTTATAAGTTTAAAACCGTTAAAATTTCTAATCAAAAGTTGAAAAAAAAAGAGTTGGATATAAAATAAGGGCAAGGCCAATGGTGTCGTTTCTAGGGATAGTGACTCCGGACTCGACTCCCTCTAGGATTGTCTGAAAATAAATATCTAAAAAAAGCTCATGAATTAATTGGAAATCTAAGCGAAAATGCTGAAGCTTAAGGTGCCTGGCCACTGGGATAGCGACTTGGATTGGTCACACCCTCTAAGTTAAGTATGTTGAGATAAAAAAAACGAATGATTTTAAATTCTCTCGGTTTTCTACATAAAACGGTTAGGAACAGTCAATTGGTTGTTCCTTTTGTTTCATAAGCTTGAGGCGGGATTAGGTGAAACTATGGCTTCTTTAGTGTGAGAACCTAGGTAGACTAAATGAACCTAAATTTAAACTAACATGATAAGGGGCTTAGAAACCGGCGGTTGGGTTTAAGAGGACAAGTATACCTGCAATCGCAGTTGGCACGTGATTAGATTTTTAAAATTGAAGTAACCTATGTTTTGAGGCCAGATTATTTGATTGTGATCCCATTGCATAATTCTTTTTCAGGGACGAAAAAGAGATAAGTGTGAGGATATTTGATGTATTGTAAAATACATCTATTTCCAGTGTAAAGTTTGTACAGTTTTCGAGTCGTTTAGATAGTGTTTTTATTAGTTTTAGGCTTGTACCAGTCTATTTTATTTAGTATAGGTTTTTATAGATTTTTATTAGTTTTGAGTCATTTTTAGTACTTATTTATTTATTTTATATTTTGGTAGGTGTTCGTTGTGGACGTTGGAGCGTAAACGATGAACTTTGGTCAAGCCAAGAACACCCGAGTGTATAGCACCGAGTTATAATACTATAAATAATAATAATAATAATAATAATAATAATAATAATAATAATAATAATAATAATAATAATAATTAAAAAAAAGGGTAAGCTTGGGCCGAAGCCCAAGCCAAAACCTAAACTTAAGTCGGTCACAAACAAATGGCAGGAAATAAATATGGATATATTTGATTCAAGAATTCATTAGTTAAGAATCATTCACAAACATATCATTTTATTCTTGAAGTCAAGTCAGCCGCAGCAGTAGTTGAACGACCAAGAAGCTTCTAGAACACAGCAGCCTAGGGAGGAGAGTGAAGGGCAAGAGGTCTCGGGTGCGCTAAAGATTAATTATTTGAAGACCCGGTGGTTTGTTTTGTCGTTTTTATTTATTTAGAGACATGTTTATTATTGTTTTTCGAGACTCTATGACTATGTTTCTAATTATAATTATGAACTAGACTTTTATGGTTGCTTAGGTTTATGAACTAGACACGTTATTTGCAGTATTTAATGATTTTTGGTTTTTAGTTTGATGTGTAGAATTACATGAATTTAATTCTATTGTTGGATTTGATATATGTGTGTTGGTGTTGATTTTATTTGAAGTTTGTTTATTGGTTTTGTGGAGCTCGGCATGTAGAGATACCCCCTAGGTCTTGAAATCAATCTAGTTCGTCAACTTAGGTTAGCGTGCTAGTATTTGGAGTTGGAGTACGACACAAGTATAACAAACTAATATAATAAATTAACTAAGACGTGCAGTCCATTCTTGAGGGTGAGAAATCTAACTCGAGATTGTTAGGTAACTAACTAGGCATTGTTCGGTAGTTGGCAAGCGCTAGGGCGGGAGTCGCTACTTGTCCGTGTTTAGAGTTTTCCTAGGTTTTCTTCAGTAGAGTTTAAGTCTGCTTCATAGTTTGAGGGTTTTAATCCAGGAGAGGTTTTAATCTGATTTCTATGGGATTTTGGTACGCTAGGTCGATCCAGATCCATTTTAGCATTTCTACACTTGTCCCGCCTTGAGTCTGGTGAGCTATCCTTGACAGGAGGTTTATTAGATAAGAATAGGGTCTCAAGTTAATTACCAGATTCATGATTTATTGCTAGTGTCTAGGGATTTTACCTAAGTAACCAGCCTTCTTCCTATCCGATTTGTAACATCGCGCATTTTTCCCCAAGTGTTGAGTTAATCAAATCACCACTTCACCCACTATATACTTGTATTATATATACATATATATGTATTCTTTTAATTATTTATTTATTTATTTATTTTTTACCACTTTATATACTTCTAATATATATATATATATATATATATATATATATATATATATATATATATATATATATATAGTAATTATAATATGGGACATTATGGTAGAAATAAGCCAAACACAACCCAAATAAACCCAACACCTCTAAGCCTACCTGCAGCCCACCAAACCCAACCCAACACCCTTGAGCCCAACAGCTGACCGGCCCAAACCACCCCTCCTCTCTTCCCTGCTAAATTCGCGTCAAAAAAAAGGGAATATTTCTTGTTGAATACGGGAATCGAACCCGCACCACATCAACAATCACACAACACCTCAAAACCAACTGAGCCACAGCTCATTTCTGTTATAACTCCAACCCGAAATATGTAAAAGGGCTATCTAATATACCTACCTTCTTCCTCCTCTGCTCTCCCGCAATTCCGATCTATTTCCGGTAAGTCCGGAAATTCCGGTGACTTACCATTCCCACTATACGCGTTTTTCAGCTATAGTAAATGTGACATATAGTCCACCACCGACACCTCTGCACATTTAATAAGCCTTAGTTATCGTTTAATCACGAGCCATAAATCCGGCCATTAGCACCAAGGTTTCCAATCCGTCGCATACTCATGGTTGTATAAATAGGACCCTTAAGACGATATCAGTATCACACGCAAACCTGTTTCCACTTGAAAGTCCACCAAAGAAACCACGTTCGTTCACCTTGAGGCTCTTTGGTGTGCACGGTCCGGCCACCTCTCCCCGCCTTCGTTCGAGCCGTAATAGTGTAAGATTCCTGTGTTGTTTCGTTTGTTATTATCCATAGTATAAAAGCCCCATAATTATCTGGATTAACAGAGCCTTAAACGGGTTCAATTGAATTCAAATGGAAACTAGGGTTCTTAAGGTAATGATTTGGGGAAGATGACTTACTGATGCTTTGTTTATATATATTTTGAAATCAACTATAAACACAAACGTGATACAGATCAGATGGTTCAGACTGCTGTTGTTCAACGAAAGGTCACGGGTTCGATCCCTGCCACGAACAATTCTTTTTGTTCTTTCTTTCTTTCTTTCCTTTTATACTTATATAAGTATTATTATTCTTTTAAAATTAGTTTTAAAATACTAAAACTCTTTTATAAATTCTACAAAAATTATTTTATGTTATTTTAGTAGAATAGTTTAACATACAATTTTTAGTTTTCCAAAATTATTTATTTATTATATATAATAAATAATTCAAGTTTATTCTATTTTATTTATAAAATTCTATAAAAATATCAAAACAATTATATAAATTTCCACAAAAATTATTCTGAGTTTATATAACATTAAATATTTCTGAAATAATTTTTATTTCTGAAAAATCATTTATTTAATATTTTTAATCAATTTTTGTTAGTTTTAATCATAAATAAATTATAATAAATTCATTTTTTAATATTTTTGCATCAAAATTTTAAAAAATTATTTCTATTTATTTAGAACAGAAATACAATTTTTAAATAAATAATTCTGTAATTTTAAAATTTTTAAATATTAAAGTTATATTTTGACAATTTGAAATAAATAGATTTAATATTCTATTATTAAGAAAATAATTTTATAAAAATTATTTTCATACTTAAAACTTTATATTGTGACTATCTTTAATTTAAATATTACAAAAAGACTTTTGTTTATCTATTTATCAAATTTCTCTTAATTAATAAACATTTTATTTATTAATCAAACGAACATTTATCCCCAATTCGAAACCCTAGAAAATATTTGTAGACTAGAAAGACTTAGACATATTTATTGCCTTAATTATAGGGTAATACTTGGCATTGTTGGGCAACACATATTCTATTTTCACGAGACATAACATTTTGCTAAGGTGAGTTTACATAGCCCCTTTTTCTGTTTTACATTTTGGGTTGAAACATGTTTAAACATTTTATACACTATCATTTACTCATTCTTACATTGTTGAAACTTGTGATTCAATTATAAACATTTTATACACTATCATTTACTCATTCTATCATTTGACTGTAACAAAAAGACACAGTACAATCATTAACATTGATCAAGCCGCCTGTTTAGATTATAGCGCTATAGGTCTGACAAACCCATCCCCCCGCATAAATTCAGAGATGATCGAAAAAAGTAACAACATTTAACTAACTTGCGAGTTAGGTCTCAGTCGACACAAGGTTTGATTGTACAAAAGACGCATTGTTACATGTCGGACTCATACTCTATCATCATACAACTGTGATTGTTGTACAAACTATCGTTATCAATTATATTCAAAAACCTATGTATTCTCACCAACTTTTGTTGACCCAAAATATTTTCAAACTTAACATGTTTCAGGTTCTACTTGCTTGAAGATTTGAGTTAATGCTTAAAGATGTGTGCATAGTATTATTCATTTTGATGTACGAATTCTTGTAGAACAATTGTATGTAATTTATTTAAATCATTTAATGAAATTTATTATTCACCATGAGCTACTGAACAATCATCAATACGTGACATCCCGATGTTTTCGCCATCGGTTGGGGTGTTACACGATTTCTCCAAGTTCCTAGTTCCCATAAGCAGCTGAGGTTGCTTTATTTATATTTAGTTTCTTTTAAGTTTATTATTATTAGTTTAACCCCCAATTTAAGTATATATTTATTTAGGCTAGTATTCGGTATAGGTTGTGATCTAGAGTTGCATTCGCGTCTTTGGGTTCGGTACTTGGTCTTATCTGTTTACTACTTTGCGACCGGTACACTTGTCGTGCGTGTGTAGTTTTTAGGTGAGTCGTTTTAAGTAAAGCTTGTATTATTTTTATATATACATTTACACACATCAGACATCATTTGGATGACTTGAGCCACCAAGTTAGGAACCAGAGTTGCTATTTGTTGCGCCATTTGTTAGGAAATGATGGCAGCCAGTTGGACATCAACGTCATTGTTGTTGTTGTTGCTCTCGTCATCACGTTCGTTGTCATTGTTGAGACGAGTGCTGCGACGAGTAGGCATGATCTGTAAGAGCCACAATGAAGGTTCAATGAGACATGGAATGAATAAAGGATAATGAGGTAATATAAGGAATGTAATCATTTATTCATTAATTAAAACGAATAAACGGAAACGTTGACTTATCAAAGATTCTAGATTCTAATAACATAGTGAAGACATGCTTTGGCCTATAAGTGAACACTCATCCCGAGAATTTCCAGGTAGGCATCCGGGTCCCTCGTCTGATTGGGATATATTCGCTATGCCAGTCCTAGACAGAAAACTCAGAATACAGGCGTCCACCCTTCCAGATTGCACGTGTTCGTTATTAAAATCTAAAACTTCGACGAGATCTCAAGGTGGTTCATGCTAAGCCTGAGGATTTTGTCCTATTAATCTAAAGGTAGATCAGTATTGCAGCAACGAATAAGAGTAGACAACTTGTAAGGCTCAGGGTTGTATAGGGTGTAGGATAGGGATAAGAATAAGGAAGCAATTAGGGTTATAAGTAAGAGAAGCAAGTACTGGTTTAAATCCTAAGGTTATAGACTAGATTATTTTTCTAATAACCTAATTCCTTATAACCAAGGCTCTGATACCAATTTGTAACACCCCAACCGATGGCAGAAACATCGAGGTGTCACGTATGAATGATTGTTCAGTAGCACATGGTATATATTGAAATTTTAAATACTTTATTCATAGCATAAATATCCAAATGGAACATTGTCTAAAAATCCCGAAATTTCTAGTACATAACATAAATTAAAGCAAACAACTTCAAATAACGTCATAATAATCCTTCGAGCATACTCTAAGCCTTAGCTTCATTGTTACCTGAAACATGTTAATTTTGAAAATATTTTTGGGTCAACAAAAGTTGGTGAGATTTACATAGGTTTGCATATTGAATAAAAACTTGTACAATTCGAGTGTCATGGCAAGTCTAGTCCATATGTGAAAACAAAACTATTAGGTAAATCGAGTGCATAATCAAACCTTGTGACTAGAATATTGTGGTCCATCCCATACGCATATGGTTCACTCGATTTTGTTATATGTTCGATAACAATCACCCACGCTACCTATGTAGGAGGTACATGTATCCGGGTGGGGTTGTCAGTCCAATAGATCTATCATTGTTTATGCTAGAGTAATTGGTACTTACCCTAGTAATGTTTAAGACATAATCTAACATAGAATAACACATAGACACTAAGTTTTCTAGTCTACAAGTAGTTCTAGGGTTCCTAATTTGGGGATAAGTATTTGTTTTATTATTAATTAGGTAAATTGTTAATAAAGAAATTTGGAAAATAAATAAATAAAAGACTATGTGTAGGTTTTTGATTAAGTATGGCCATATTATAAGATTTTAAGTATGAAAATAATTTTTATAAAATTATTTTCTCAAAAATTGAATATTTAATATATTTATTTCTATTTGTTAATAATATAATTTAAATATCAAAAAATATTAAAATTAAAGAAATTTCAAATTAAAATTTATATTTCTGTTCTAAATGAACAAAAGTAATTTATGTAAAATTTTGGTATGAAAATATTGAAAAATGAATTTATTATGATTTATTTATGATTTAAAATAACAAAAATTAATTAAAAATATTAAATAAACGGTTTTTCAGAAATAAAATTTATTTCTGAAATACTTATTGATCTACAAGTTTAAAATATATTTTTGTGGGATTTTATAAATTCGTTTAGATATTTTTATAAAATTTTAAAATTATTTTTGAATAAACTTGTAATATTTATAATATGTATTAAATAAATGATTTTTGAAAAACTAAAAATTGTATAATAAACTTTGTTATTAGATTAACATAAAATAATTTTTATAGAATTTTTAAGGCACTTTTAGTATTTAACATCTATTTTTAAAATAATATAGTATGTATACGTATAAAAAGAAAATGCAAAAAAAAAATGGTTGATGTGCCGGGACTCGAGCCCGGATCCTTGGCCGAGTCAGTGTCTTAAATCACAAGCCCAGACCGGTTGGTCTGGACCCTGAGAACGATAATCATTGATTTCAAATAGTTATAACTGCTACTTTGTTTGTTTTAATAACTTGTTTAGTAAAAGAAAATAGGGGGCGGGAGTCGAACCCAGGCCTATGGCCGGTCCCTGTTTTAACATAGCGGGTTTATACCAACTAATCTATGGATCAGTTGGTGATAGGATTCAATTCGTTTGAAATTTAAATGGTTTCTGCGTAGAGTTATTACCCCCAAATTCAAGAATACGAGCCCTAGCTTTCTCAATCGATAAAAATAGAGATCAATAGCCCCTGAAACATTGGGGCTATTGTTTGTAAGATGCCGATTAATAAAACCATGCAACGAATTTATACTTACAGCGGTGCTAGAGCGATGAACAATTGGTCAAACAAAAACGTCAAACCAAGCAAGAAAAATGCAGATTTGGAGGAGTTAGAGGATAATTTGGTTATGGGGATTTGATTATCGGTGCCTTGAGCTCGAGTGAGGGGTATCAATTTATACTAATTCATGCGAAATCATAATTTTAGAATTTTGACCCACATTAACTAGTATACGCGTGAAAATCCCAAAATTGGTAAGTTTTAATTGTTGATTAGCGTGTGAATGAAGCCAATTAAGTCGGCCAAATTCATTCCTCAAATAACACGATCAAAAACATGTTGATTGGAGGCGTATTGGAAAGTATTGATTCGTAGTTGACTTTTCAAAAGTCAACTGCGTGAATAAAGAATGCATTTGTTTGTTTGTGATAGAGTAAAATCACCAAAACATGCTGCAGACCAGTTGGTTAAGACGTATGTGTATGTTGGGCCGGCCAAGGACTCGGGTTCGAGTCCCGGTCCTTGCCTTTTTTTTTTTTTTTGCAATAAAACACTATCTTTTAGTTAATATATGTATATAATATGATTATATAAGCCCGAATATGCCATAAACATATTTTATTATTATTATTTTTTTAGATCGTACTAGACTGACAAAATGCGTCGTTTTATTGATTGAATAATAAACGTACATAATTTGAATTACGAAATGTTACACATACACTAATAGTTAAAGGGCTAAGAAGACGACAAGAGAGAGAGAAATGAAGTCAACGTCATTGCCCTATATTATTATCTTTAGAGCATTTACATTTCATTCTCTAACCTTATCCTTGTTATTTAACTAAAAATCGTCATTTCATAGATCAATTTCTATTTTTTAATACTCTCTCATATTTCATACCTTATTTATAAAATATAAGGTTTTGCTTTTATTTTTCTTAAATATAAGCTTTAGTTTTCCTTATAAATACATGAGTAAAGTAAAAAAAAATAAAGAATAAGATTAATGGTGTTTTTAGATAGTACCATTAAATTTTATGGTTTGGGTGAACATAGTTTTCTAGTTTCTACTTGCAACAACTTATGACGACAACAAAGAGAATATGTTGATCAGCTCCATTCACTAATTTACTCAATCATTTGTTTCTAGAATCTTGAATTGTATTTATAGGTATATCTTCTACACTTTCTCTTCTTTTTTTTTTTTTTTTTACTGCTAATTTCATACTCCATTTTTTACAACCCTTTTACATCACCTTTTAAATACACCTTTATTTTTTTCTGCCACTTATGAGGCTTGAACTATTAACCTTACATTTGAAATTCTAACACTTTTACTATCACACCATAAGAAGAGGGGCAATCTTCTACACTTCTCCTTGTTCTTTTTAGATATTGATTCAATAATCCTTTAATTTTTTTTTATTTACACGTATAGATTATTTTATAATTAAAGAAACAACGAGTAAAACGGTGATTAATAATAATCACCATGTGGTTAACATACTTGTTTACTCAGGAACGACTCTTTACCCACACCGGAGATAGAACCGAAACCGTAAAGTAAAGACGAGTGTGTGTGTGTGGTGAAAGTGAGAACACGAAAATGTAAGTGGTTCGGTCGTTAATGACACACGTCCAATGTAAAGAGCCGAATGTTTATTACTTTGGAGATTACAAAGTGTTACAATGATTATTGCTATTCTAGCTCTTGTGTACAACTGTACAAGTAATAATTCTTGGATCCTTTGCAAAGGAGATGAAGTCTTCTATTTATAGGAGAAGTCGTGGGCCAAAGGGGACGACCCACGAGATGTTGTGGTTGATCCGGGCCTTGATCGGGCCCATTAGTCTTCGGCCCATGAAATTGGCGGGAAAATGGACGTTAATAAATGAGACGTGAGGGGAGTTGGACCTGGTCTGCAAAAGTTACACGTGGCGCGTTCTGGTTAGGCGTCGGCGGTATGTTACTCTGACACAGTATGGTTGACTTACCTGCTGGCGTCTTACGTGACGTCTGGCAGCAGGTAAGCATGGCCGTACAGTACTGTCGACAGCAGCATGGTGAAAGCATGGGAGCAGTCATGTCGTTCACGTCAGTTGTTGTTGGACCACTCCTGACACGTGTCGCCATCTGGTTGGCGCACAGTCTGCCCAGATCTGATTGAATCTTCTTCATT
Organism: Ambrosia x helenae; assembly: GCA_030844895.1. NCBI lineage: Eukaryota > Viridiplantae > Streptophyta > Magnoliopsida > Asterales > Asteraceae > Ambrosia > Ambrosia x helenae. The sequence continues at coordinate 101,082,813 of CM061231.1, forward strand.
CTTGATCTTCCGTACCTCCTACTAAAAGTTGAGATTGGGCGAATATTCCGCGCGTGGTGGTACGCGTGTAGATTCCCCTGAGGTGCTGATTTGAATGAAGTTACGTCACGCCTGAAGTGACTTCCTGCGCCGAACTAGGTCCGCGGGTTGAGACGGCAGGCTGAAGATGCTTGCCTCCGCGGACTATGCTCTTGCGCCATATATGATAATCTTATCTGCGCTGGTGCGGTTAGCGTTTAGATTATTGAAAAGGGGAGATAGGGAGGTCGGTCGCGTGAGAATTAGGCTCCCTATCCTTTCAATAATCTTAACTCAATTTATAAATTGTAATAATCCCAAACCCATCCTACATGATAGTCAAATATAAATTTTTCGGTCTAAGTCTGGTCAAGTCACATAATAAGCATGAAGGATACTGGATACACATCTTAAAAAGATAAAATTAAGATAAATTCAAAATGCATAAGCATGAAGGATACACATCTTTGATATATATATTTTTTTCCATCCATTCCTCCCCAACCTTAAACACCTAGTATGCACATCCATCTCATCTCTAAACTATGGAGATTAAATTGAAAAAAGACAATAAATTATCAAAATCCAGGTTTTTGTGGCTTTTGAAAATGAAACTTAAAGACACTTCATTAGGAAATATGAGGATTTTCTTAGACAACATCAATCAAGATCAATCGATACAAATTGTATGATTGAGAGAACTAAACTCATAACACTAGGTTCGTCCTGAATTTTATTTATTAAGTCGATCTCAAGTAGCTTACAAACGTTAGCTTGTTTACACCTTTAATTTCTTATAGTGGAATGAATTTAACTTGGTAGGGTAATACTATCGGATAATGGGGCCACAGTTCGTCCCCCAATGTTGTGAGCACAACCACGTGACCGAGCTTTTTGACTTTCTTCACGTAAGCCCCCATCATACCATATACATACAAATGTATGGATATATTTGATATTTCGTATATTCAAACAAAAGGGATCTTGTATAACCGTATTACTTATTCTATTTCTATTTTCCAATATTATATAGAAAGTGTATTTATTGAGCATGTCCTACATGCACCTGTATAGAGATAGAGCCGGTCCTAAGAATTCAAGTGCTTCGGTCGAGCAAAAAAAAGGACCCTTGATCCCTAATGAATTATACCAAGAACTATTTTTTTTTAAACGGAGATTAACGCTATAGCAATAAACATAGCACGAATATAGTATCAAAATAACATACCGTAATAACTTATTGATAATTCGTGAAGCTCCTTAGCATTTTTTAATCGTCAATTTAACGATATATCAATATTTTTAATGTATTGTTATTGTTATACTATTATTTAGATTAAATAATTAGATGATTAGATATCTGGATTATCAATGTGGGTAAAATTGAGCCAATATAAATTATAACATTTTAGATAAATCATAAATGTCCAATATGTTTTAAGGTTCTAAATTTTTATGGAGCGTCAAATAAGTTTTTTCGTTTTCATTCTTTTAAATATGTATACTTTATATAGTGGTGGAACCAGAACTTTACTACCGAGGGGTAGGGCTGTTCAAATCGCTCGCCACTTGTGGCTCGCTCGGAAAATGCTCGAAAAATGTTTGCTCGATCTTCCGCTCGGTTGTAAATGAGCCGATCGGCTTGGTTTGATTTGTAAATGAGCCAAGCACAAGCAAAGGTACGCTCGGCTCGGTTCGGCTCAAATAATCTTTTATTTATTTATTATATATTTAATTATAAATATACACACAATTTAAAGATAAATTTATGGCTTTATATATAACATTCTATTGGATTTGACTCGATATATGTAAACAAAATATAACTAGCTCGCTTAACTCAATAAAAAATTTACACTAGATTTAATAGTAAAACCATAAACCATGAGGTGACAGTATTGACTTCTTTACGCTATTAGTCGTCGCTAATTGTCGCTTGATATCACCCTACGTCACAATACAACTGTTTTCTTACATATTCTCATTGCTTCACCAGCCTCAATCTAAGCCTCATCCTTGGACACTGGGATCTCAATATTAGTGTTAATATCAGACAGTTCGACCTTAGTTGTCACCCGACAATGAAAACATTGAAGGAAATGTCCCAATTTTATGATCGTCCAAATTACTCTCCGCTCGATTCTCGCTCGGCGCTCGAAGAATGCTTGTTCGGTTTTTGGCTCGATTGTAAACGAGCCGCTCGATTCGATTGTAAACGAGCCAAACAAAAACAAAGTTCCGCTCAAATCGACTCGTGAACATCCTTACCCCTACCGAGTGGTCACATTATACATATATGTTTGTCTATAATAACAAATGATAAATCAGATAATGTTAACTTTACTAAATTTTAAATTAAATAAAGTTATTAATTAATCAAATATATTAATATAATTTTCATGGCCGGCTCTTAAGGGGTGCGGGGAGGACTCCCAGCCCGGGCCCAATTTCTCGGGGGCACATTGACCCTCCGGCAATCTAAGTTTTCTTAACAGTGATGTCCTTAATTTGATTGATTTTTGTATGTTTGGGCCCAAAAATTGTTAATCAGGTATTAATCAAAGTGAAGGGTATTTAATATAAAACAGAAAGTAAAGAAATGTTAAGAGAGGTTAAGAATTAAAGAAGAAAATGAAATGGTTTAAGAAAAAATTTTGCAAGTTTATTAATGAGTGTAGGACTAAAGAGGATGAAGAAGATGAAATTAAGAGGGCTCACACTTAGTTGTTTTGCTTTTTACCGGTTGGTTTTGACTTCCTTTTACATTTATTTTTGTTATGAAACATTTTTTTTTTAATTGCCAAACTTTCACCCATTTATATTTTCACCCTTTGTGGGATTCGAACTCCCAACCTCCCCCAAGAGGGTTTGTTTCTCTACCGTTAGACTACAACCTAAGTGAGAAATAAAATTTGATATTACTTTAATCGTAGCTTAAAAAATAGTTTACATTATTTATTTCGTTAAGACCTAAAGCTAAGGCTAAGGGGCACAATTTTTACAGCTCAGCCTGAGCACTTGAATTTTCAGGACCGGCCCTGATAGTTTTGACTTAAATTGTTGAAACTAGGAAATAACAAAGAAACATAAGCTTATTTATGTAAGCTTTTATAATAAAAGATGAAAACAATATAATATAAAAGAGAGGCAATGTAAAAAAATTGGGGTTAAATAAAAAATATATAGAAAAATGTCGTTGAAAACAAACATCTCATCTTCTTCACTTTTTTTCTTTTATCTTCTTCACTTTTTCTCCACTTTTACCATAAGACTATATGTAGTGGTGGGGTTAATTGAGCGTGAAAGGACATTTTAACGCCCCATTTCGCTTGGCCACACTGCCTCCTCAAACGTGAAAGGGGCAAAATTTCTTTGGGGCCAAATTTTTCACGGCATAAATTTGGAGCTTTTCTTTGGAGCCAATCTCCTTCCATTTAAAGTGAAAAATTTCACACGGTGTTTCACTATACTTGGCCTAAGCAAAAAGAAACACTCCTAAAATAATTGAACCGGTTAAAACTTTCTTCATCCTTCTCTTCACTTTAAAACTATTTTGTGTGTAAAATTCTTAAATATCAAATTAAAAAAATCTTGATTTTGAATACCCTGTTAAGAAGAGTGCTCGATTTTGGCCCATCAGAATAACTGGCCTCGGCCGGGGTGCGACTTGTTCACCCAGAGCCGGCCCTGTAGAGAGAGGAAGGTTCAACTACACAAACCTAGACATTTTAAAAAGTGCAAAGATGATTATAGACCATTGATTAAATAGATCAATGTAAGATTAAGATGTATGAAAAAAAAAAAAAATTTGGGAAAAATCACAGTTGTTGATTTTTTTTTTTTTTTCATTTATTACAACAAATAGTTGAACATCTTTTTATCTTTGAGTTAAGTTTGAGTTAGGTGTAGTATCGTTATTTATAATGGTAAAACAAAACAATTATAATTATAAGTAGTACACCAATACAATGTTTGCTATAATGGAAAACAATACACTTATATGAAAAACTATTGGAAAGAAAAATAATGTACTCGAAATAAAAGAAAAACATACTCGACTTTATGTTGTAATTTATTTTAAAAATAAAGACATGATGTAATTTATTTTAAAAATAAAGACATAAAACAGTTATTTACGTTTAACAAAAGTTATAGAAACTGAAAATGTTCAAAAAATACTTAAAAGTTAGCAAAACAAAAAACGAACTGCATTTCGGTAGAAAATACTGATGCCAAATTAGTATCGAAAATACATATACCAAACCATTTTTGGTACCAGGTTTTGGAGATTTACGATAGCAGTATTTTCGGTATCGTTATCGGTTTCAAACCAGTATTTCACCTTAAATTACCGGTACCGTACCGTATATTTTAGGTATCGATACCGTACCGTATGTTTTCTATATCGATGCCAAGTTTTAGCTTGATATCGATAAATTTGGTACCAGAATCAGTTTGGTATAGTATAGTACCTATCTAATCCCTAGACTAAACTCACCCCGAAAATTTTACCCATCCATAATTTTTTCCCCAACATTGTTCAACTTTAGTTTCTATAGTAAATTATAATCTTAAACCTGCGAAACGACTTGCTTCAACTTAGACTGTTTTATTGGTTTCAAGAACACCAAAATCAAATGTTGAGTAGCACATGTCACAACCATGAATTAAAAACTATGAATAATAGGTAATGCAGGCTTATTAATAAATTTTATTATACTACTAAAAAGGTTCTGCTCCTGTAACTTCCAACAAGAAGTTTATAAATTTACTCAAAAACTATATAAAAAAAAACAAGCAATCAAACGCCCAAACTTATTACAAACTCGTTAACGCATAATGTATCTATATATGTATCTATCTATCAATCTATAGATGTTTTTAAAACCCAAAACTCTCAATCCAATACTCAGCAGATAAACCAATCAGATGAGGCTATTGAACTTCAGCCTAATGTAACTGGTGTTACCCAGCATAAACAAGAAAAAGATGGCAGCAACAGCAAGAGCCACTTTTCCCCATTGTTGCCACCGCTTCCGGTTTCGGTTCACGAGTGGTGGTGGGATTGGCTTCGGTTTCAGCTGCTGCAGCTGCTTTATGACATGTGGTGGTGGTGCTGCTGTTTTTCTCTTGGTCTTCTCCTTAGAGACAGTTTCGGTATCTTTAGTTGCTGCTTCGTTTGCGCTTTCTGAGCTTGCCACCGCTGTTTCTTCTACATTCATGTTGCCATCTACTCCACCTGTCTTCTTCTTTTCCTTCTTTCTCAATCTCTTCTCCCTCTCCTGCACAAACTCACATTAATACTATTATTACTATATTATCTTATGATATGATTGGAGACGCTGCAATTTACGAGCTGCTCAAGTAAAAAGTTATTTATACACCGACTGTAAACTTGAAGTGACAATTTCGACCCTATGGGATTATAACCATGATGCATCTGTTAAGGTTTCTATTTTCCCACTCCGAACCCCCAACCCAAAAAAACAAAAAACCTTTTACTATCATGAACCCTAGTCCGTCAATGACTCCATAGATATGGTTACTGGTATGCTTAACATAAAAAAAATCCATACATGACCTGCTGGCTGCTGCTACGACGTAGTTTAGGCAAGTAAATAGAAAAAATGAGAAAGGCGCTAAAACATACCTTCTCTTTTTGCTCAGCCTCCTTGCGGGCCCGCAGCTCAGCTCTGATTTGGGCCTTTTCAGCATTGCGTTTCTTCCTCTCAAGTGCCTCGACTGCCTTGGCCTTTTCCTCCATGCGGCGTTGCTCTTTCAACTTGGCAGCAATCTCTTCTTTCCTCAATTCCTCAGCCTTTTTAGCCAACTCAATCTCCTCTTTTGTCGGTGCATTCTCTTCTTCTTTTTTGTTGTCCACCACCGGCTCAGTAATCACGGCCACGTCATCAGTTCTTGAGCCTGTTGGTTTTGCAATACCTTTGGCTTTCAACGTCTGATTCTTTTGACCCGATACATTCTCAATAGATCTATTATTACTGTTACTATCCGTGTGCTTCTTTTCGGTAGATGAAACAATCTTTCCTTCTTCAACAGGTAAAACCACCGATACAGATTTCACATCGCCTGGGGTAGAAACCGAACCGTTATCAGCCTTTTCATTCACATTACCAGTCAGTACAGGCGCCACATCATCAGGAACAAGTGGCCCTCCATCCAGTGCCCTTTGTCTCCTGCTTGCAATCGTACTGCACCTGCTGATGTACTCTTTCCTAAACTCATCATTGTTGTTCCATTGTCCCATAAATGTCTCCACCTACAAGTGGCGTGTTAATCCCAAAATTAAAATGCATGCTTCTATATGCAGCCTATGTTGTGGCTTTAATGAAATTAAATTACAAACGTATACTGTAACAAAATAAATTACTTAAATAACCTGATTTGCGCACAAACGATGAAGTGCATCTTTATTTCCATGTGATGCAAAATCCCTTGCTGCAGTTAAATCTTCCTTGAACTGGCGAAAACTTTTGTTCTGCAGATATAAGTAGCCAATATTTATTATTATCACAACTAGGCATATTTCAGTCAAGGATTGCAAGTTAATACAAACTCTGGAGTGATCATACAAGCTCATAATCAATATTCAACAGAATATACTATGAAACATTAAATGAATAACAGGTAACCAATTTGTCCTGCATAACAAACGCTACACTATGTCTAGGTCTAGATTCAAGAAAAATTGATCAATATCATTGAAAATAAGTCTGTACTTAATATGATAGATTTATAAGGAAGATTAATCACATAGAAAGAAGTCACTTAATGAACGACGAAGGAGAAAAAAAATCCTACGAAAAAATTACTAATTATGCTTTTGGTTCACAAATATGAAATAGTACTATAGTAGGGGAATTAAAAAACGAACACAGTCCTTAATTCAAATGTAGTAGCATTTAGATACATGAACCGAATTTGGCACAGCCTAGAATCATATCATTGTGTTTAGCAATATCAGATCCACACTATACTTAAAAGAGTGTAACACGTCCTGAAAAGGGTAAGGTTTATTGTTCTTAAACAATGCCAGGAATTACTTCCTTTATTCAATAATAGAAGTAGCATAGTTATCAAAGTCGCTAGGCGCACTCAAGGCGCATAGACCTTGCTTGGGGCCTAGGCGCGAGGCACAAAAAAAGCGAAGGCCTGAGATAAAAAAAGCGAAGGCCTGAGATAAAAAAAAAAGCGAAGGCCTGAGATTAAAAAAAAAAAAAAAAGCGAACAAAGAAAATAAAGTAAAAATATATTAAAATAATACTATTTCATCTACTTAGTATCAAAAGTTTTAAAATATTGATGTATTAGTGTATAGAAGTAGTTTTCCCTAGATAAAAGTAGAAATCTGGTTGGAATCTAGCCATAATTTAACGAATTTGGCTGGAAACTCTCCAGAATTTGGGAATCTAGCTGAAATATGCGCCTAAACCATCACCTAGAGAATTAAAGCGCAATTTCCTCGACTCAAAGCGCAAATGCATCGCCTCGCCTAAAAATGGGCCTAGGCGCAAGAGGCGAACAACTATGAGAAGTAGCATCCTGTACATGAGGTTACAAAAAGTGCAACATAAACATCTATTTCCTCCATTTTCTATTTGATTGATTACATATGTGTTACAACTTAATAACTTCTAGGGAATTTCAGTATGTTCATCTCGGTCCTATACTCCTATTGCAACTATTTCATATATGTATTATACATTGATCCAGTTACAGTTTCTAATTAGTATAACCCCAAAGCATAGTACATCAAACAAGCATGTGAATAAAAAACAGCACTAAATAAGTTGTTGAAAAGCAATTTCAGAAGGCTAAATCCAAAGCATAATTCACAACATCAAAAAAAGTTTGTGCCACATATACAATGTTTCACTATGTAAAGATAAATGCCATGAATGTCCCCATAGATCTATATGATGCAAAAAGCCATAAACATACCTTGTCATATGATAGTTTTTTCAAACTATTTAATTGAGCATACACATTTTGGCGAACATCATCTGCAGCTCTAAACCGAGCTTGGAGTTCCCTTTCCATTCTACTTTCCTCATTGTAAGTTTTCCCAACTGTTCTGACAACAGCTTCAGCTTTTGAAGCCTTATCTTTTAAGGATTCCAGTTCCTTCCTCAAAGTCTGTATATAATAAAAACTCAAATCAGTTTCCAAATTTAAGCCAAATTATAGGATAAATTGTCAGATTATAAGGCGGTGTTTGCTGCCAAGAAACTATTAGAATGGAACATAAATCACTCAAAATGTGTTTGGCAGACATGAAATGGAATTGCTGCTCAGTCTAATGAAAAAGATGATGATAATTATAATTAATATCAATAAGTATAAGAATAACAAAAACAATATTTTGGTAATTTGTACTGAATGCTCCTACCTTCATACGTTCCTCATTTTGATCTTTCTGGTCGATAGCCTGTCGAATTTCTTCTGGGCTTCCCATATTTGAGGCTAATTGATCACGGATAGTCTTGAGCTGCTTAATCTCACGAATCAACTGTTTTTCATCTTTTAAAAGCAATGTTTCATGCTGTATCATATGCTCCATATTTAGTATCTGCTTCAAACAACGTACATCACTCAAAACTCTACTCAAGAATATTTAGCAAGATATGATCAAAATATGTCAGCTTATGTGTTTAAAAGAAAAAGGAGTGAATCATACCCTGGCGTCAATATCTTCAACAGACATTGCATTCTTTAACCTGTTGATAACAACCTGGACAGAGTCTATTTCCTGCCTCTTCAATCTAACTAACCGCCTTGCTGCAGTCTCCTCCGTCTTAGCTGCATTATATGCCTCATTATGGGCTTTCAACTTTGCCTGTAGAAGAAAACATTAAGCAAATAGCATTAATCAAATTTCTAATTTCTAAATTCATATGAAAAAATGGGAAATGATTTCAGAGTTTCTCACCCTTTTTCCTTGGATCTCCACTCGGATTGCATCTCGAAGGCGAGTCTTCTCTTCAACTAGCAATTGTGCCCTTCTAATCTGCTCCCTAAGGCTTTCATCCTCACATCTAGGAATCCTTATCAAGAAGTTATACGGTAAAACCTCAGCTTCTTCATTATGTACATCAATGGCATCAACAGAACCCTCTACAGACGAGGTACGAACCTCATCACTTTGAATACCATCAAGGTCTTCTGCTTCTTCATTATGTATGTTATGAGCTGTCTCATGACGCCCAATTGAGCCAAACTCAATCACAGCTCCACTGTTCACAATTGTGTCAGAGAAACTTAATGTGGAAGGACCTCCAACTGGGCCATTCTTAACTTCACTTTCATTTTCTTCAGCATCAGGGACATCAATAGTTTCGACCCCCGTTCCACAATCCGTACCTTCAGCTGATATGTTCTCTATAACAGGTACAGATTCAACAGACACATTCTTAACTTCAGCTCCTTTTTCTTCATTATCAGATACATCAACATTTTCAACCCCAGTTCCACAATCCATACCTGCGGAAGTTCTATCCTCTGTAACCGCATGAGGTACATATTCAACAGGAGCATCCTTAACTTCAGTTTCTTTTTCATCATCACCAGAGACATCAACATTTTGAAACCCGGATCCACAATCCGTACCTAGATTTCCTACGATTTCAGCCTTCTGCTCTACAACTATCAATTCATCAGGCGCAGAGAGTGAATTGTTGTCCTTAACAGCTATCAACTCACTGTTATTGCATTCAGACATCACAAGATCAACAGTTTCAATATTTTCGGAACTTCCCTCCGGTTGGAAGCCTACTTGTGAACCTGTACATGCATGAGACATAGACTTGATGTTAGTTTCTGTTTCCAATGGTACTTCAGCCCCATTGACCGAGTCTTCTGTGTTATCCTCCAAGTGCAAATCATCTTCAACAGCGTCAGTAGCCCCTATTTGAGATTCCCGAATCTCATCTTCTACTTTGACATGACCTACTACTCTCGATTCATCATGAGTAGAGAGTGAATCGTTGTCCTTAACAACTAGCAACTCACTGTTATTGCGTTCGGATATCACAAGATCAACAGTTTCAATATTTTCAGAAGTTCCCTCCAGTTGGAAGCCTTCTTGAGGTTTATCAATTGAATTGCTGACTTCACATTGTGAATTTGTATTCACATGCATAACAGACTCATTGTTAGTTTCTGTTTCCGATGGTACATCAGCCTCATTGGCAGATTCTGTAACGGACTCATTGTTAGTTTCTGTTTCCAATGGTACATCAGCCTCACTGGCAGATTCTGTAGTGTTATTCTCCAAGTTTAAATCATCTTTAACAATGTCTGTAGAAACTATTTGAGATTCCTGAATCTCATCTTCTACTTCAACAGGCTCCTTGTCTTCAGAATGCACCTCATTTTCTACAGATTCTGCAACTTCAAGTAGTGTTTCTGAGCTTCCGCCCGTTTGCTTCTCAAGCTTCTCATCTGATTCTTCCTTCTTAACATTAAGCATCAACGGTACACTTCTATCAACCTCGGTTTCAGAAATCAGATCCTCTCCCATCTCCAAACTTCCATCAAACTTTTCAGCTTGCCCATTCGCCAGGGCATCAGTGTCCTCAGACAACACAAGTCCCAACTCACGATTCTCTTCCGACTCTTGGCTTAAGCCAATGTCTGTCCCTTCGGCATTCTTGTTCTCAGATTGGCAAGGAACCGAAACCGACACACTTTCATGCTCAACTTTTAACCCATCACAGACATCATTTGGCTCAGCTTCTACATTGATATCTGAGGCAATAACTAACACCTCCTGACCTTCCAACTTTCCATCTACTTCCTCGGTATGATCACCACTAGGTTCTGACTCAACTAAGTTGCCAATGGAATCTGATCCATCAACCGACACTTCACATTCTTGTTCCTTATTTAAACTTTCAAAAGATTCTGGCTCGTCTAATGTAACTTGACTAACAAAAGCTTCAGATGGTTTACCAGGCTCATCAACTGTTCGTTGACCTTCTTGTTCCTCGGCTGGACTTACACAAGATTCAGATCCATTTGCTGAAACTTGGCATTCCAAATCCTCGGATGGCTTACCAGACTCAACTGTCACTTGACCTTCTTGTTCCTCGGTCGGACTTGCAGAAGATTCCGACCCATCAACCGTTACCTGGCCTTCCAAACATTCAGATGGCTTACTAGACTCATCAACTGTTACTCGACCTTTTTGTTCCTCGGTTGGACTTACAGAAGATTCTAACATATCAGCTGAAACTTGGCATTCCAAATCCTCCGATCGCTTATCAGACTCATCAACCGTTACTCGACCTTCTTGCTCCTCGGTCAAACTTACAGAAGATTCTAACCTCTCAGCTGAAACTTGGCATTCCAAATCCTCAGATCGCTTACCGGACTCATCAACCGTTACTTGACCTTCTCGTCCCTCAGTTGGGCTTACAGAAGATTCTGACCCATCAGATGGATTGCCGGACCCATCATCTGTCTTGTCAATTAGATTGCTAATGCTAATAGACTCTGGGCCATTATCAACCATCACTTCACAATCAACCACATCTGGTGTGTTGATCACATCAGGCGTAGACAACGACTCATCAACCATCACATCAGACGGATGAATAACAGAATCCGACTCAGCAACCGTAACAGGACAACTCTCAATCAAGTCCGTAGTACCCTCCGTCTCAATACCAACCCCAGAACCAACACCATCCATTTTGTTAGCATCCTCCACTTCTTCAACGCTCTTAACAACCGCCTCATCTTCCCCCGAGATCTTATCAACATGACCATTTCCCACCACAGGCGGATCAACAACAGATCCATTCTCCAAATTCACATCATCCACATTACTCTCTAACGCCAACGGATCAACACGCAACCCCCCGTTTCCAATACTAAACCCTTCCTTCTTCAACCGGTCAACTCCTTCACCCGAATCTGATTTCGACCCAAAATCATCAGCATTACCACCTCCTGCATCATCAACCTCACCACCAGTTACCTCAACCCCATCACTAACAAACACATAAGACGAATCATCCGAATCCTCCTTCCGATCCACACCGACACATTCACCGACATTACCATTACCATTAACAGTATCACCAATAACACCACACTTTTCCTCAATTTCCACCTTACACACTACATCATTACACGCCACGTCAGCACCAGCCGTCATTGCCACAAATTCCACACAAATCAAATCAAATCAAATCAAATCAAATCAAACCTCACAATTATAACAATAATAATAATAATAATAATATAGAAACCCTTAATCACATCTAAAATTGAACAACTAACAAAATCTAAAGGATCTGAATATTCAGATTCAGTGTGAACTCAGATCGAGCATAAACCGAATCAGAATGTAACAGATCCAGGTCTTGAACAGCAAACTGAAGAGGAGAATTAGTGAAAACCTATGGATTTATGAGAATGTAGAAGAGATTGTAGGGTGATGATGATGGAGGTGAATCGAAGAAGAGGATATAGGGGCGGGAGATCTCTTTCTCTCTCTAGATTCACTCTCTCTCTAGAATTTTTTTTTTTTTTATTATTATTTTTAACACACAGAGTAGAGTTGATGTAAACAACAAAGAGGTGTGATGGGGAAAAGAAATAAACTTTTTGGGGCTGTTTGTTGTTCAAGTCTCCGTCAGTGATTCCAACTTGTTCTCTATTCTATCTATTTCTATTCGTCATTTATGTTAATCACTTAATCCAATTCCAACTGTATTTTTTTTAACTTTTTTTTTCCTAGGTATGTATCACTTTTTGTTAAATGCTTTTTTTTTTATTTAGTTTTTATTGGAACTTTTTTTTTACACCTAAATGCCAGTTAAGAATCTACAACACTTTTACATAGGGCAAGCGGATATTGCTCAGTCTCGGTTAGAAACAAATTTTGGCCATTTATATAGGTTTTTATCTATATCATTATCTGTATATATATCTATAATCTATATCTATAAATATATATACAAAAAATATTAAACAATAATTAAATTTAAATATCTATATCTACATCTACATCTACACATATAATAAACGAAAGTAAATTTTGGCACATGGCACTCTCATATTGCACCTTCAATCCTCTCTCCTACCATATTGTACCACATGACATAACCTTAGAATTTATAAATTTTTCTTTTTTTTTTTAAATCAAAAATCATTTCAGCCTCTCTCTTCAAAACTCTCATTTTTAATCACAAATTATAACAACTATTAAGTTTCCTTTTATACATAATAACTCAAATTATAGCATAATAACTTAATATTTGTTTATTACATTACAGAAAATTTATTCTTTCTGCGATTATTATCTTCGTAAACCCTAAATCTCGATCAGACAATCCTTGCGCTCGAAATATGTACTATCATCTTATTGCCGTCCAGCAAAGCTCATCGTATTCACAGGTTTGTTTTCCATCTAATGTTATATCTTCTTCTTCCTATCTTCTTCTCTTACTTTTCAAATGTATTTTGTTCATATTCGATTACAGAATCCTTATGCAATTTTTTTTTTTTTGTTAGATCTTTCTTTATACTAAATACGGGTTTGTAATTTAGGGTTTTTGTGACATCCGTCACTTTTCTTTAATAATAATAATAATGATAATAATAATAATAAAAAAAAAAAAAAAAATCAGATTATATATATATATATGTAGTCTTTTTTTTATCAAACAATCAAACCAAACCATAACCCACTACCTAACCTCCTCTAGCCCACTTAGTTTATCAAACAAACCCAACCAAGCCATGCTTTGAAGCCCAGCACAAGGCCCAGAACCGAGCCCAACACCACACCAGCGGCCCACACCCCTCTCCTTCCCCTTACCTATTTAAAAAAAAAAAAATAAAACACGCCTCCCAGGACTCGAACCCGAGCCTGGGGGCGGTTCAATCCAACACACACACAACGCGTGCACAACCACTGAGCCACAGCTCATTTGTGTTTTAAATCTAACCTTTATTATATATAACACCTTCTAACAATGATGCCTTCTTCTTCCTTGTGACTGACCTGCAACTCCGGCCAAACCCGGAAATTCCGGCGACTTCCAAAACAATCCCTCAATCACCATTAATGGCCCCGAGTGTTTCCTGCCTTTGACCAACGACCGTGGACCATGTTTTAATGCGTCAAACCTACAAGAATGGTAACACCCGTAAAATCCGGCGACTTACCAAAAGCTTATCACGTCGCGTTGGCTATAAATGGTACCCTCTTCAAACCGGAAACTTCACACCAAACCAACCCTCACTCTCGTTTTTCGTTAAAAGTCACTCTGTTCGTGCCTTCAAGACTCGCCGGAATCCGAGCTCCGGCCACCACCTTCCTTTTCATTTTTCTGCTATAATTTGTAAGTTCTTTTGCCAAACTGATGCGAAATCGTGTAAGGGTTAATAGCCCATGATTATCAGGACTAATAGGATCTTAATCAGATTCAATTATATTCAAATAACAGCTAGGGTTTCTTGTTTTGATTTGGGGAAGATGACACGATACCAAGTCTTTATAAATATTATTTTCACCAAATTCCAACACCAAATCTGATGTAGATCAGATGGTGGATGGCAGTGTGGGAATCTGGTTGGTCAGGGGTTCGATCCTCAACAACTACAAACATTTTTTCTTTCTTTTCTACCAAATCACTTTTATATTCATATAACTTTATTATTATATATATATATATATTAAATTCTCTTAATCTTTTAAATTCATTTTAAAATATCAAAACTATTTTATAAATTCTAAAAAAATTACATTTGTTTAATCTGATATAAAAATTTCATTTATAATTTTTATTTTTCAGAAATTCACTTATTTAATATTTATAATAATAAAATCATTTTTATACTATTAGATTTATAAAAATCCATTTATATATCAAAACAACTTTATTAAATTCTCCAAAAATTATCCTAAGTTTTTATAACATTAAACTTTACTGAAATAATTTTTAATTCAGTAAAATCATTTATTTTATATTTTTAATCAATTTTTGTTAGATTTAATCATAATTAAATTATAATAAATCCAATTTTCATTATTTTTGCACCAAAATTTTATACAAATTATTTTTAATCATCTAGAACAGAAACATGATTTTTAAAATAAGAATTCTTTAATTTTAGTATTTTTGAATATTAAAATTAAATGTTGGCTATTCATAAATAAATAGATTTAAAAATCTATTTTAAATGAAATAATTTTATAAAAATTATTTCTATACTTCAAACACTTTATTGCGTATATTCTAAATTCAAATTTTATTAAGAGACCTTTAATTATTTATTTATTAAATTTCTCATAATTAATAAACAATTTGTTTATTAAACAAATAAACGTTATCCCCAAATCGAAGCCCTAGGAATACATGTAGCCTAGAGTTATTTCACTCACACATTATCAATTACTTTAGGTTAATCATTTGGGAGAAATCTCAAGTTCATATTTCGTTGTCCAGTCCAAATTCAAGTTATTACGTGAACTGTGAGTATTACTTATCCCCTTTTTCGCTTTTACAATTTTTGGGGTGATTCATGCACAACTATACAAAGCTTCCATATTCATTTACACATACATTTTTTATTCATTTACAATTCATATACGTGTCTTGTTTATCTTTGTGCTTATGCTTGAACATGAACGTAGCTTACATACAAAATCATACATTTAGACATAACTTATGTTATGGTGCTCTTTACACTCAGACGTAACTTATGTTACGGTGCTCATTTAGACATAACTTTGTGTTATGGTGCTCTTTTAGACTCACACGTGTTGAGGTGCTCATTATCAATTACATTGTACAACTTTACATGTGATCTTTGTCTTGTTTGGTTACTTGCGTGTTTACATAATGCCTTGGTGATGCTAGACACATGAATTGTACTACTTTTCAAAACTTATACTATATGTACAAAACTAAGTAGTACTCACCAACATCATATGTTGACAAAATTATTTTCGTGCATGTTTCAGGATGAGCTGCTTGACGCTTCACATAGGACTTTGGACTTAGATTAAATCAATCAATTATCCTTATTTGTTGTCTTGTATTTAATTTCACATGTTGTAAAACAATATTCAATGATAATATATTTACATTTTAGTACCATGAGCTTTTGAACAATCGTCACTACGTGACACCTCGATGATTCCGCCATCGGTTGGGGTGTTACAGATTGGTATCAGAGCCATGGTTATAGGGAACTAGGTTATTAGATAAAAAGGCCTAGACTATAACCAAACTACAACTTGCATGCATAATATTTCCTGGATTACCCTACTCCTCATTTCTCCCTACTTTCCTCCTTCTATCTTTCCCTTCTTCTCTCTCCCTATTCTTCTTATCCTTCATCATGGTGTATAGAGATGGAGTCCTACAGAGAGTGGAAAGTTTACATCATCATGGAACGGGAACAGTACCTTTTATGAAGACACTCTTAGATATAATATCTACTCTTATTGTTACTCCTTCGAAGTTGTTGAACTTTAATGAGTGTGATAAGGACACGTGCAATCTGGAAGGGTGGACGCCTGTACACTGGGTTTTCTGGCATAGGCAAGCATAGCGCATAAATCCATTTACGGACCTGTTATGCTTACCTGGGGATTCCTGGAGTGAGTGTCCACTTATAGGCTAAAGCATGTCTTCTTTGATCACCATTGGGTTCAAACTCCTTTGAAAAGTCAACGTTCTTGTTGGGCTTTACAACTAGACAAGGGCACTCCAAGCATTTATGCAAGATTTACAATAATACTCTCTCGTTTCATATACAATATCCTGTATATCATGATTTTCATATATTGATTACAAGTTCATACTTTCATAATCATTTGTACAGTCATACACTCACATTTTCTAATCTCATGATTATTCATTGACTACCTCATAGATGTCTGCTCGTCGCATGCTCCGTGATGCCAGCCAACGCCCTGTTCGTGCTTCTGGACGACGTTCTGATCGTCGCCTCGCATCTTTAGTCGCCGAGCAAATTGCTGCAGTGATTCCAAACCTTGTCAGTGAGATAACCCAGAATAGTAACAGTGCCAACACAGGGAGTACGACTCAATTTCGGTGCACTTTCAAACACTTTAACTCCTGCAACCCCACAAAATTCACTGGTGAGGAGGGTGCTACTGGCCTCCTTCAATGGTTTGAAAGCATGGAGAGTACTTTTGTGAACAGTGAATGTCCTGATGAACTCCGCGTTCGCTATGCTACTAGTGCCCTTCAAAAGGGGGCGCTAACCTGGTGGAATGGTGAAAAGCGCAATCGAGGAGCTGATATTGCTTTATCATTATCTTGGGCAGATGTTAAGGAACTCATGATCGCCAAATTCTGCCCTAGGAACGAAATCAGGAAACTGGAGGAAGAGTTCCATGGACTGAAACAAGACAGTGGTGAGAATCTTGCATATAATACTCGATATCACGAACTTAGCATACTGGTTCCACACATGGTCACCCCAGTCTCTCGAGCAATCGAAAAATATATTGAGGGATTACCTGACCTGATTCAAGACGTTGTCACTGGAGGCAAAGCCACTACGGTAGAAGAAGCCATCCAACTTGCAGCCACATTAACAGACAAACACGTAAGGAAAGGAAACTTGGTTAGGAAGGGCACCAAGACACCTACTGAGAAAACCACCAATGTTGTTGAACAATCTAAGACTGTTTTAGCAAAGGCCGCCACTACTGCTTCGAACTCTAAGAAACGAATGGGCGATAATCTGAACCATACTGTTGTGGACCATGTAACTCAACCCCCTGTCAAGAAAGCCTACACGGGAATCCATCCTCAATGCAACACTTGCAAGTATCATCACCCTACAAATCTTCCATGCCGTCAATGCACTAGATGTGGAAGGTTTGGACACTTTGTCACCACTTGTCGAGTAATGGTTGGAACACAGGGTAATCATCAAACAGCTGCTCAGGAACCACTACAGATTACTAACGGTCGGGCGTGTTATCATTGTAGAGACCCTAACCACATGCGACCTCAATGCCCTAAGTTGAATAATGTAAACCTGGTGGCACATGGACGAGCTTTCAATATCAATACCAACGAAACAACTGATCAGGATGACGTTAATCCCACTAGTTAAGCCATGAATGAAATCTTCCCAAGACTCGAGAAATCCAATACTTGTGTTTTCATTTTCATAATTCTATTTTCATTTTGTATCCAATTTTGTCGCACTCATTAGCATACAACATCTAGAAACTTCCTTGCATACTATTGTGTACGAACACAAATTTGGAAATTTATTATATTACGTTTATCATACGAAGACTCTACCTTACATTTATTTGAAACGTTTGGACTAGATACTTGATCTTACAGATGCTTTTCTAAGAAAACATCATTGGTTATTACATGAAACTAGATTTTTCCCTTAATTTGACTACGCATTGAACATCTAATTATTCACGATACTCGTAAATATTTAATTATTCATGATAACACTTACACTTAATGATTGTAGTACTTACAAAACTTGCTTGCATAAACATGCTATCAATTTGCAATCTATGTGAATAATAATTGCTGCACTTAATAGAGGTCATCATGCCTTTTTCAACAGTCGGGAGAGGCCCTACAACCTGCTCCACGACTGGTGAAGGCTATCGAACATACTCAACAATTGGTAGAGGTCACTATGCCTTTTCAAACAGTCGGGAGAGGCCCTACAACCTACTCCACGGCTGGTGGAGGCTATCGAACCTGCTCAACAATTGGTGGGATCATAGAAGAACACAAAACCCTAATGTAAGGTAAAATGATGATTCCGGTCCGGAACGTAATCATGAGTTTACAGGTACATTAGGGTGGTGTGAAATTCTATTAGAGTTTTTGGTAGGCATCCAGTACGTTTTCAAGGTATCAAAGGTGTGGTGGGTTAGCTGCGGTACACCCTGTATACAAACACTAATGATGCATTGAAAGTGAGACTGGAAGTCGGACCGGGAACAAACTCTGTTTACTTGTTAGTTCATTTAGTCTTTTATAGTCAACCAACTCGTACATTTATTTTAGGAGTCCTAAAACTTGAAGTAATGATTTACTAGATTCTTACTCTCTTTACCCTTTCGAGACGAACCTAATCAAATCCTTGACTCACACCTATCAGACCTTTTACCCAAATCATTCGAAATTTCCAAACCACAGTTATCTCGATTTTCACCTAAACATCCATAACCCTATGTTTTCTAATAACTTCGGGACGAAGTTTCTAAAAGTAGGGGATGCTGTGACATCCGTCACTTTTCTTTAATAATAATAATAATGATAATAATAATAATAAAAAAAAAAAAAAAAATCAGATTATATATATATATATGTAGTCTTTTTTTTATCAAACAATCAAACCAAACCATAACCCACTACCTAACCTCCTCTAGCCCACTTAGTTTATCAAACAAACCCAACCAAGCCATGCTTTGAAGCCCAGCACAAGGCCCAGAACCGAG
This sequence comes from Ambrosia x helenae, assembly GCA_030844895.1. Lineage (NCBI taxonomy): Eukaryota > Viridiplantae > Streptophyta > Magnoliopsida > Asterales > Asteraceae > Ambrosia > Ambrosia x helenae. Next base: position 101,102,329 of record CM061231.1, read on the forward strand.
CCCAACACCACACCAGCGGCCCACACCCCTCTCCTTCCCCTTACCTATTTAAAAAAAAAAAAATAAAACACGCCTCCCAGGACTCGAACCCGAGCCTGGGGGCGGTTCAATCCAACACACACACAACGCGTGCACAACCACTGAGCCACAGCTCATTTGTGTTTTAAATCTAACCTTTATTATATATAACACCTTCTAACAATGATGCCTTCTTCTTCCTTGTGACTGACCTGCAACTCCGGCCAAACCCGGAAATTCCGGCGACTTCCAAAACAATCCCTCAATCACCATTAATGGCCCCGAGTGTTTCCTGCCTTTGACCAACGACCGTGGACCATGTTTTAATGCGTCAAACCTACAAGAATGGTAACACCCGTAAAATCCGGCGACTTACCAAAAGCTTATCACGTCGCGTTGGCTATAAATGGTACCCTCTTCAAACCGGAAACTTCACACCAAACCAACCCTCACTCTCGTTTTTCGTTAAAAGTCACTCTGTTCGTGCCTTCAAGACTCGCCGGAATCCGAGCTCCGGCCACCACCTTCCTTTTCATTTTTCTGCTATAATTTGTAAGTTCTTTTGCCAAACTGATGCGAAATCGTGTAAGGGTTAATAGCCCATGATTATCAGGACTAATAGGATCTTAATCAGATTCAATTATATTCAAATAACAGCTAGGGTTTCTTGTTTTGATTTGGGGAAGATGACACGATACCAAGTCTTTATAAATATTATTTTCACCAAATTCCAACACCAAATCTGATGTAGATCAGATGGTGGATGGCAGTGTGGGAATCTGGTTGGTCAGGGGTTCGATCCTCAACAACTACAAACATTTTTTCTTTCTTTTCTACCAAATCACTTTTATATTCATATAACTTTATTATTATATATATATATATATTAAATTCTCTTAATCTTTTAAATTCATTTTAAAATATCAAAACTATTTTATAAATTCTAAAAAAATTACATTTGTTTAATCTGATATAAAAATTTCATTTATAATTTTTATTTTTCAGAAATTCACTTATTTAATATTTATAATAATAAAATCATTTTTATACTATTAGATTTATAAAAATCCATTTATATATCAAAACAACTTTATTAAATTCTCCAAAAATTATCCTAAGTTTTTATAACATTAAACTTTACTGAAATAATTTTTAATTCAGTAAAATCATTTATTTTATATTTTTAATCAATTTTTGTTAGATTTAATCATAATTAAATTATAATAAATCCAATTTTCATTATTTTTGCACCAAAATTTTATACAAATTATTTTTAATCATCTAGAACAGAAACATGATTTTTAAAATAAGAATTCTTTAATTTTAGTATTTTTGAATATTAAAATTAAATGTTGGCTATTCATAAATAAATAGATTTAAAAATCTATTTTAAATGAAATAATTTTATAAAAATTATTTCTATACTTCAAACACTTTATTGCGTATATTCTAAATTCAAATTTTATTAAGAGACCTTTAATTATTTATTTATTAAATTTCTCATAATTAATAAACAATTTGTTTATTAAACAAATAAACGTTATCCCCAAATCGAAGCCCTAGGAATACATGTAGCCTAGAGTTATTTCACTCACACATTATCAATTACTTTAGGTTAATCATTTGGGAGAAATCTCAAGTTCATATTTCGTTGTCCAGTCCAAATTCAAGTTATTACGTGAACTGTGAGTATTACTTATCCCCTTTTTCGCTTTTACAATTTTTGGGGTGATTCATGCACAACTATACAAAGCTTCCATATTCATTTACACATACATTTTTTATTCATTTACAATTCATATACGTGTCTTGTTTATCTTTGTGCTTATGCTTGAACATGAACGTAGCTTACATACAAAATCATACATTTAGACATAACTTATGTTATGGTGCTCTTTACACTCAGACGTAACTTATGTTACGGTGCTCATTTAGACATAACTTTGTGTTATGGTGCTCTTTTAGACTCACACGTGTTGAGGTGCTCATTATCAATTACATTGTACAACTTTACATGTGATCTTTGTCTTGTTTGGTTACTTGCGTGTTTACATAATGCCTTGGTGATGCTAGACACATGAATTGTACTACTTTTCAAAACTTATACTATATGTACAAAACTAAGTAGTACTCACCAACATCATATGTTGACAAAATTATTTTCGTGCATGTTTCAGGATGAGCTGCTTGACGCTTCACATAGGACTTTGGACTTAGATTAAATCAATCAATTATCCTTATTTGTTGTCTTGTATTTAATTTCACATGTTGTAAAACAATATTCAATGATAATATATTTACATTTTAGTACCATGAGCTTTTGAACAATCGTCACTACGTGACACCTCGATGATTCCGCCATCGGTTGGGGTGTTACAGTTTTATTCAGAAAGGTTTGGATCCGACACATCAAGGTACACGTCGTATTCCTAAATCTTTGGTTTGGATTCGTCTCCGATTTAGTTTCTATTCATAAAGGTTTCTTCTTACTATTCGTTATTACTTTTTTTCCGGTTTGGATTCAAAATGGAGATGGGTTATGAATCTGTCTGTGTTTTGGCCATCTGAGAAGCAGTTTTCTATTAGTCTCCATTGGGTGAGATCTGTTTTTTGTTTTCGTTTTTTTTTTCTGATATGATTATATCTTAATCTTTCGTGGGCGATTAATGTTCTTTTGTCTTTGTTTTAACTGATAAACTATGATTTAGCTTTCAATCTTTGATTTTTCGTGTATTATTGTTTAGGTTTAATAATTTTTTAGATTTAGGGTTCATGTTTAGGTCTAATTGAATCTGGTTTTGTTTTCAAATTTGACAGTGATCAAGAATCTATGAACATAAAAACACAGTTTTCACAGCTCCTGAACATCTGAAAATGGTAAGATTTCTTGATCTTTTAGTGTTTCAGTCTATGTAAGTTTGGATTTTAGTATTATATATTCAGTTTTAGGGTTCATGTTTTTTTTTTCTTTTTCATACTGATTTTAATACTTTAGGTTTGAATATGTATTTATTAGGCTAAGATTGTTTAAATGGTTCAAGAATTTTCATCAATTGTTCTTATTTGTTCTTGAGGATTTAATATAATTCAGATCTTCATATGCTTGAAAGAATGTTTTTTAGTGAAACTCTTTAGTTTGGTTGGTGATTGGATGGATCATGGATCTCGGATGTGGGTGCACCCGATTGCATCATGTCAAAATCGGAAAGTGGTTTAAATTTTTTTAAAAGACTTTATAATTTTTCCTATTTTAAAGCTTCTAATTTTATGGAATGATTTAAAACTTCCGATTTATGGGGATATGGAATTGAATGATATTATTTAATGTGGATATAATTTTATGGTATGATTTAAAACTTCCCATTTAGCTGTATTATGTGTGATTGATACATCCAATTTTATGATCCTGACGATTAATCTACTATATCTTTTTCTTTTGAAACTAGATCGTTCTTCCAATCTGCCTTAAACGCAAAAGTGATGGGTCTTTCTTGAAACAAAATCAATTGTTGTAGGCACGCCACTCAATCGGTTGTAAGTTTTCCTTCTCCTTATTATTTTGTTCATTAATTGTTCAATTTCCTAGGTTACTTTTCTATATTGTTCAAATCTTTTTTATAATTATCCCTGATTTATTTTTTCAAAATTATGTTTTGTATATTAATCAAAACCTAAATTTTGGTAAAATAATTATATATTAACTATATTTACGCACATTCCAAATTCAAAGATTTGACCATATAAACAATTGTTAGTAGTCAAAACTATATTTATTACACAATTTGATAAAAAAAAAATAAATCTTTAAGTTTTTATGCCAAAGTATGGCAATGTTTGACTTTTATATGTATAGATTTGTGATTTGTGATTTATCATTGTTGAATAAGATTAATTAGTATGTTTGAAAACATAGTAATTTTTTCGTAAAACATTAATAGCAAAGTCAAAGTAACGATTTTTTATGTAAATTACAATCACTCTAATTGTAACTGTCAAACTATTTTTGGTAGATTTTAGACTTTAATATTTTCATTAGAATTAATTTATTTTTATACATTCAAAAATTAAAATTTAAAAAACATCTGTTTTTATAGTCAACTACATTTAAAGAGACAAATAAATGGTTAATTCTTTGATTTGTCAAATTAACATTTTTAGGTTATAATTAGCATTTATCATGATTTGCACAATTTTGGAAACATCTAATTTTAATAATTATGATTTCAATTTGATCAATAACCTTTAAACATAATCGAGTTATTATTAATTATTAATCATATATATATATATATATATATATATATATATAACCGTTTTATAAAGAAATTTAAATTTGAATTTTTATAAAAAAAATTAATACGTCTGATTTACCTTATATATAATCAATTTTGTATATTTATTTTTTTTATAAATAAAGTATGTTTACATATTATTTTCGTTAATATGATTATAACGAATTATCAATTTCAAATTTCAAATTAAAATTCGAAATATTTAAATTCGTATTAGACAAAATTTCAAATTTTGTTTAATAATGATAAGAAATTACACATACTAATTATCATTTTAATTACACATTTTGAATGACTTAATCTTTTAAAAAATTAAATTTTTGAATTAAAGTTAATAACGGTAACCATTACACCTATTTATTATCTTTAAATTATGATTTCCTAATATATTTAAAATATAACAATTTATAATTTTGGTTGTAACTTTATCAAATTAATTACGAGTAAAAATTAAAAATTTAAATACTAGAATTTTAAATTATAGATTTCCGTTAAACTATAAAAATATTTGAATACTAAATGTTTTATTTAAATATTTAATCTAAAAATTTTGAATTTAAGATTTATGGTAACATTTAGATTTAGATTTAATTAAAACATTTAAAATATTTAATTCAAATTTTTGAATGATTTGAATTTTTCAAATTTTGATTACTAGAATTTGAATTGATAGATTTCAATTAAACTTTATAAATATTCAAATATTAAATGTTCTATTTAAGTATATAATTTCATATTTTGATATCTATAATTTTAGTTTAAAATTTTTTTTTAACATTATAAAAATTCTAAATTTTGGATAATAATGGTAACAATAAGACTTAATTATAACATTTAATTGAAATTCTGAATTATCTGAATATTTTAAAAAATTCCAAACTTTGAATTTAAATTCATAATTGTAACAATTAATCCTACTATGATAATTAAAATAGAGATATTATAATTAGAGATCTCCTAACATATTTAAAATTTAACAAATGATAGTTTTGAGATTTAACAAATAATAGTTTTGAAATTTAACAAATAATAGTTTTAGTTATAAATTTCTTAAATTAGTTACAAGTTAAAATTCAAATTTTGAATACAAGAATTTGAATTGATAGATTTCAGTTAAACTTTATAAATATTCAAATATTAAATGTTCTATTTAACTATATAATTTCATATTTTAATATCTATAATAATGGTAACAATTAGACTTAATTATAAAATTTAATTCGAATTTTGAATGATATGACTCAAACGGTGTCTTACTTTTAACATTTTATGAGAAATATTTTTCACTACTAATTATTTTTTACTAGATAATACTCCTCAGATACCATCTGATAACAATATTACTGTGAAGTTCCAAAGGCGTCAATTCCCAATATCCGTATGTTTAGCAATGACCACCAATAAAAGCCAAGGATAGTCTCCATCGAAGGTTGGATTGTATTTAAGAGACCCCGTATTCTCACATGGCCAACTTTATGTTGCATTGTCAAGAGTTAAAAGCAGGGGAGAGGTGAAATTACTTATACTAGATGGTGATGGGAATGTCAAGATTAAAACAAAAAAATGTGGTGTATACGGAAATATTTACTGATATTTGAATAAAATGTGTATTTCTTGCTTTTAAATTTTAATAAAATATTTCTACTATATTTTGTTTATAGGTTTTTCCGCTCCAAATAACTGTTAGTTGTTGAACCGCGTGTCCACGCGGGCAATAGTCTAGTTTTGAATAAAAAGATTTAGTTTACTAATAGATACGTTTGTTTTTTAATTAGGTAAAAAATATACACAATCTTCAAATTTAAACTAAAAGATTTATCTCCAAATTTATATGCATATGTTTACCTCTAAAGGATCTGGATCAAATGAAAACTCCATTGAGTTGTGAGAACTAGAGAACTCCTCTAGACCAATCACCAACTGACACATCAACACTTTTATAAGTTTTTTGTATTTTATTAATTAGGGGCAATAAAGTCTTTTATATACACCAACTTGTGGGCATTTTAGTAATAATAACACCCCACCCCCACCCCCAACTAACACTTTAAATGATAATAATAATAATAATAATCACACAATATCTCTCACCCCTCTCTCTCACACACAGATCTCTCTCTATCTCTCTAACCGTCTCTCTCTCTTTCTCTCTAAAACACACACACACACTCACACATCAGACACACACT